>CM053792.1:28512264-29129380 GCA_028749045.1 Cupressus sempervirens | reverse complement strand
AAGGGGGACACTAATCAGGAGAAGAAAAAGTGTGCCTATTGTAAGAAGATGGGTCATGATGAACATTAGTGGTATCACAAATAGATTGATGAGTTGAAGAACATCAAGAAGAAACAAAATGTTCCACTACCTAATGCTTATAAGGAGAAAGGATCTTCATCTTCATATTCTAAGGGCAAAGGGCATGCTTTACTCAAAAAAATTGTTAGTCAGGGAGAACGGATCATTGATTCAGGTGCCACACATCATATGAGTGCATCGAAGTGAGATTTTTCTTCCATGACACATTTAGAGGTACCAAACATCTTTGTAGGTGATGATACTAAGGTATAAGTTGAAGGTAAAGGTGAAGTTGAGATGAACAATGGAACATTCAAGGATGTTCTATATGTTCCTAATCTTACCTCCAACCTTCTTTTAGTGTAGCAAATGACTCACTATGGAGGTGGAAATAAAGTTGAATTTCTTCCAAATTTAGTGGTAGTGAAAAGCATTAAGGATGACTCTATGATTCCAATAGGTGAAACCAATCATGATTCAAGGCTTTACACTTTCTCCTCCTTTGTGACAAAATCAAATGCACAAGTCTTGTTATTACATTTAAATGCAGAAAGCAAACTATGGCATGAGAGATTTGGACATCTCAACTACAAATATCTTCAGTAGCTTAGTAGCAAGTAAATGTTAATAGTCTACCTCAAGTTCAATTTTTAGAAGGTGTTTGTTCAGGTTGCTCACTTGGAAAACATCCAAAAAAATTGTATGAAAAGGGAAAGTCTTGGAGAGCACAATGTGTTCCTAAATTAGTTCATAGTGATGTAGCAGGACCATTTCCAGTGCCATCATTTGGCAAGTCTCACTATGCACTCACCTTCATAAATGACTACTCTCACTTTACTTGGGTTTTCTTCATGGCTCATAAGAGTGAAGTGTTTGAAAAATTTCTCATCTTCAAGGCTCGAAGTGGAAAATCAGTTAGGGAAAGCCATCAAAGTTCTTCGAACAGACAATATGGGGGAGTATGTGAACACAAGACTAATAGACTTTTGCACTCAAGAGGGAATCAACCTTCAGAATTCACTACCATATACACCACAATAGAATGGTGTTGCTGAAAGGAAAAATAGAACTCTCAAAGAGATGACCACTTGCATGCTACTAAATAAGTCTCTTGATCAAGTCTTTTGGTCTAAAGCAATGAATTGTGCTAATTATATCCAAAATAGGAATCCTCACAAAGCTTTGGATGGTTTAACTCCTTTTGAAGCATGGAATGGTAAGAAACCTTCTATTAAGTACTTTAGAGTCTTAGGTTGTCCAAAAGGGCAAGAATACCTCCATAGAAATGCAAGGCATTGGAAGCTCAAGGTAAATCTTGCATCTTTATTGGATATGTAGAGTCATATAAAGCCTACACGTTAATGGATGCAGAGACACATGATATATTCTATGAAAGGAGTGTTCATTTTGAAGAAAGTTTTTCTGAGTTGTACTTCTCCTACTCCTCCTTCTTCCTCCTTCAATGAAGAGAGTGATAGTGAAACCAGTGACTTGGAAGGTGTTCATCCCTAACCAACATAGAAGCATCAACCAGTTGAGATTGAGGATACTCCCACTACATCTTCTTCCACTAGACCTAGATGGGATAAGCAGACATTAGATGTGGCAAGACCATTGGTAGGGAATCCTTCTAATACAAGGAGGATGAGATCATAACACAACTCACTTCCACATGCTTATATTGTAGTTTCTTTAGATCCATAATCATTCAAAGAAGCATTAGGTATTCCAGAATGGGATAAAAAAATGAGGAAAAATATAACTCCCTTATGAGAAATGATAAATGAGACTTAGTCTCTCTTCTAAGGGAAGAAAATTCATTCACTGTAAGTGGATTTATTAGACCAAATTCATAGTGGATGGAAGTGTTGATAAACATAAGGCTTGACTTGTTGCAAAAGGTTTCTCGTAGGTACTTGGCATTGATTACACTAAGACCTTTCCACTAGTTGCAAAGATGAATTCCATTTGTTTGACACTAGCCATAGCAGCAGCTTAGAAATGGGTTGTTCATTAGATGGATGTGAAAAGTTCATTCTTGAATGCGGATCTTCATGAGGAGATATATATGGAGTAGCCACAAGGATTCATATAGGATGCTACCTTGGTTTGCAAATTGAAGAAGTCTATCTATGGACTTGAACAAGCTCCAAGAGCTTGGTATGCCAAGATGGACTCTTTTCTTCTCTTGGTAGGGTTCACTAGATGTCATTCCAATCTAAATGTCTACATTCATTAGAGGGATGATTCCAATTTTCTTATTGTGCTTTATGTTGATGACTTGATCATTATAGTAAGAACAACATCCATTATTGATAGTGTTAATGACTTTGCATGACATATTTTTGATGAAAAACTTAGTTCTACTACACTATTTCCTTGGTATCAAGATATAATCAGTCCTCATTGAGGATAACATTATCACAACCCAAGTATGCTCTTGATCTACTTGCTCGATTTCACATGAGTGACTACAAGGCTGCATCTGCCCCATTCCTTTCAAGTGTTAAGTTAGAAACAAAGTGTTCCATTCCACTTGTTGATGTGACTTTGTATAGACAATTGATTGGAAGCCTCATCTACTTGACACATACATGCCCTGACATCTCATTTGCAATTGGAATGGTTTCATGCTTCATGTAAGAGCCACATGAAATTCATTGGAAAGTAGCCAAATGAATCTTGCACTATATCTAGGGTACACATACACATGGGATACACTATGCAACTAGTACTAAACTTTATTTAGTGGGATATATAGACTCAGACTAAACAGGGGACATTGATTCTCACAAGTCTACTTTAGCATATATGTTTCATCTTGGTTTAAGCCCCATTTTTTGGTAGAGTGAAAAGTAGAACACCATTTCTCTTTCATCAACTAAGGCTAAGTATCGAGGAGGTTTGAATGCAATGACAAAAGCTATTTGGTTGTAGCAGATTCTAAAGAAGTTTGGTTTTTATCTACCTAGACCCACAATCATCCATTGTGATAACTAGAGTGCTATTGAAATCTCAAAACATCCACTACAACATTAGTGCACCAAACATATTGAGGTTCATATGCACTACATTAGAGAGATGATTCATGAGTAGGTCATCACATTGTAGTATTGCACTACCAAGCAGTAGGTAGCCAATATCTTGACCAAGCCCTGCACAGAGGTCAAGTATATTCATTTGTGAGATCTCTTGGGGTTGATGGATTTTTCACTAGGGAGGTCACATGGTCCTTCTCTTCTATATTGTACATATCTCTCTTTTTGGGGAAGGGTTTTTCCCATTAGTTTTTCCCTCTTTCTCCATTTTTAGAGAGATTTTATTGCATTTATACTTGGGTACCTAACATGACCTAGTAGCCAAGACTCATTATGTATTTCATCATAGCTTTTGTGAGTTTAAGTGAATTCCCCTAAGTTGCACTTACAGAGGGGTGTTAGTGTAAATGCATTATTTTATTATTTATTAGGTTAGACACCTAGGATTTTGCATACTCATATGAGTTGTCTTGTTGACAACATAGGAGTAAGCAACTCTCTTTTAGCGAATGGTGTCTACAACACTAGAGTATACATAATCAATAGAGTTTTCATGTATACAACATAGTTGTTCACACTCTTAATTAAGCACATGGTATCTACAACATAAATTTACATGACACACCTTTGTAGGCTTATCCTCTCATCATCTCACTAACTCATGTGTTTAATAGAGGATAATCCACTCCTAGTGGACATGTTCTTAGTTATGAGGCTTATCATACTACTAACTCCTAGACATTCTAGAGGCCTTTATATATAGGCACTCCTAGTAAAATAAATTAAATATCATATTATTATTCTAATCATACTCTATTGGTCTATTTTGTGCTAGTTATTGTGCTTCTTGGTCTTGGGTGATTTTTTCGTAAGGCCAATTCTTACGAAAAACACCATAAGGAGAAACATCATGGGGAGAAGCAAGAAAGAAAAACTTGATTGGGAGAAGAAAATAATTGGGGAGAATGATTGATGAAGAGGATTTGAAAAGAGAGATGAAAAGTCTTTTGTTGGTATTCTTGGAATTAGATGTTTTTCATCTACCTTACCATAAATGCCAAAGGGGGAGATTGTTGAGAGATTGTTGGAAGCATGAATACTAATGATATTCTTGTGGGGGAGTATTATAGATGTGTTACTATGATGATATGTTACATTCATGACTAATTTTGTCATTGATGTCAACATAACATTCTTCTGTGGTATTTGATAGAAGAACAATAGAAAGATCAAGTTTGTATGGATGACTAGTTGAGTATTATCATATTGAAGGTTGTGGGAGATACTTCTAAGTATCTAGTATACATAGTTAACGTTGGGTAAAGAAATGATAAGACTAGAAGAAGTTATGTAAGTTTTGGTGATGTTTGTTTTGAGATAGAGTTTATAGATGCATGTTCTGGTAAACTTATTATATCTCTTAGTAGAATTTTTATTCTAAGAATCAAGGTTGAGGATGTGAAGAAGGAATGTTGCTGATGATGTAGCTACATTCACTCATCATAATATTGCATATACAAAAATTTATTCAAGTTGTAAGGTGAAAGATTAATGTTATCACTAAGTGTAACATGTTCTTAATGTGGTCCTGTAATGATTAATTGAGAAGGTCTAATAGTCAATTCAAGGAATTGTTTTATGGACTTAGTATAAAGGAAGGACTTTTTTTTATCATGATATGGATATGGATGGATGTGGATAATTATTTTAAGTAGCACAAAAGTAAAATGGAAAGTTGAGAAATGCAGAGTGGAAGTGAAGGAAACTTCATTGCCAAGGTTTTGTTCACTAATCTGAGGTTTGATATTTGGATTTGAGGTTCATGACCTGGTCTATAAGGTCTAATAGTGTTTGATTTAGTTGACAAAACAAAGGAAAGAAGAACATAATAGTAAATTTCATGTTTGACTAGTGAGCTCTTCTTGTAGTTGAAATTGCATGTTTGGGCAGTGGGCTCATCTTGCATACATTGTACTACAACTCCTAACAAGGTTGGAATCTCCTAACGGGGATTCAAAGTCTTCTAACAACGACTCTATGTACTAAATTTTGTAATAGAGTTGTAATAGGGTCCATCCTCTAACAAGGAATATTTATATTAGTACATCATCTTGTGGGTATTATTCCCACTAGGGTTTTCCCACTAATCAAGGGTTTCCATACTTAACATATATGGTGCAATTGTCTATGTGCATCTTATTATGGTTGTTGTTTACTTTGGTTGAATGGTTATGTTTTTTTAAAGAAGATA
Organism: Cupressus sempervirens; assembly: GCA_028749045.1. NCBI lineage: Eukaryota > Viridiplantae > Streptophyta > Pinopsida > Cupressales > Cupressaceae > Cupressus > Cupressus sempervirens. The sequence continues at coordinate 29,124,031 of CM053792.1, read as the reverse complement.
AATGTTTTAATTGTTGGATAATTGATTCACCCCCCCCCCCCCCCCCCTCCCCCCTAGTTATCTTGGTGGACCATTGTTTCTAACATGGGTATCATCCCCATTGGGGTTTTCCCTTGGCCAAAGTTTCCCTAGTTAACAAATAATGGTGCTATGAGTTCTCTTCGTACATGGTTATATTTAATGTTCAACATTGTTAGTTTACTTTCATATGCAAGTTATAAAGTAATTAACAATATTCAATTGTGGGCAAAATTTTGTAGAATACTAATTCACAGCCCCCCCCCCCCCCCCCCCCAGTATTATCTATTTCTAACAAAAGGCACACCCACGAGTGCTGAAATTGCTTGCAAACCATGGGAGTGCATAAGTATGAATTTTTTAGTTGTCTTACCAAAGATAAAGAAAGGTTATAATAAAATTTATGTGATTGTGGATAGATTTAGTAAGATGGACCATTTTATGCCTTGCAAGATCATACATGATGGTTTTTAGATTGCTCACTTGTTTTGTAGAGAGCTAGTTAGGATCCATGGACTACCTATGAGCATTGTTTCAAATAGGGACACCAAATTCATGAGCTACTTTTGGAAGACACTATGGAAAAAGCTTGGACCTAACTTATCTTATGGATCTACCTATCACCCACAGACAAATGGCCAAATAGAGTTGATTAATAGGAGTCTTCGAAACTTGCTAAGGTGCCTCATAAAGGAGTATGGTTGGACATGGGACCAACTCATTGAGCTAGATAAATATGAATAGAATAACACAATGAATAGATCAACTACTAAGAGTCCTTTTGAAATAATTTATGATTTGCATCCTAGAGGGGTATTTGAGTTAAGGGAGTTGAAGGATGGAAAACATGGCAGTGGCTTTACTAAGAAATTTTCCCAATACATGAGAAAAGTCCATGAAAATGTAAGGAAGAAACTAATTCAAAAATATTAACAAACTGAAGGAAAAGGTGTATGTATCAAATAGGGATGTTCAATTTCAAATAGGGTATCTTGTGATGGTTTATCTAAATAAAGGAAGGTTGGAAAATGGGGTACCATATAAGCTACAGATGAGAAGATTGTGTCCTTTCAAAATACTTGCAAATATGGAAACAATTCTTATAAGGTTGAGCTACTTGAAGGCATAGGCTTGTCACTAGTCTTCAATGTTGCAGATCTCATTTTGTATAAAGGACCTATTCAAGATGCACATGATCAAAACCTTTAAGAGGTAACAGAAGATGTAACAGACCCGAATTTAATTCTTGCTCCACCTCTGACAGCATATAAGATACTAGATTCAAGGGTCTACTAGAAGACTAGGAAGGAGGACTACATGGAACACCTTGTCAAATGCCTTGGCAATGATGATGTTGATGATACTTGGATTAGAGAAACAAACTTCAAGATGTTAGCTATTGATGCCACCTTAATGCAAGGATGGATTAACTTCTTCTTGTTTGGGGGAGTATGGTGTAGGAGCACCTAGTCAAAGATCCTTGTTTTGATTTCTATTTTTGATTGTGATATGTACTGACTATAACCAAGTTAGGAGTGTGATTTTTGACCTTTCGAGGTCATCATGATTTTTTCCTAGGTGGAGTTGACTAGGTTCAATCTACTCTAGGTGGTTTGATTTTCTTGCTTTAGGTTGTTTGTATTTTGAGTTAGGGGTTGTGGATCTTATACCCTAGAAACCTAAGAAATGTATGGTTCTAATTTATGTTGTCCTCTATGATATTTTTACATCCTTGTGCATAGGTTGGAGAATATAACTTGTCATTTGGCAAAAGTCAGAGAAAGATATCAAAAAGTTGTCTAATAGGTAAAAGCAGTCCAAATCATGTGAATTGATGTTATAAAGGATAAATCATGCCTATAAATTTTAAATAAGCCATAATGGACAAATTTGGAAGTTCCCAAATGAAGAAAATCAAAGTTGCTCAAAAATGCAAAAAGTTGTCAACAATTTTGAAAAGTTGAGAGGAAAGTTGCATAATGCAAGAAAGAGTTATATGGTTATTATAACTATCTAAAACCTCTTTAGTAACTTCTAAAACCATAAATTGATCCCATCCCAAGGGTTGGAAGATGTAATAAATATAGTTTTGCAAGTAAAAATTCACTAGATACAGTTCAATTTTGACAATTCTTGAGTTTCTCAGTTTCATGTATAGACTAATGGATTCAAAGACTCATTTTTGTGTTAAATTATTATTTCTCATGTTTTTATAGTAATTTTAATTTTAGAATTCAAGTTGTTTAGAGTTCATTTGTGCATAGTTAGGAAATCATTTGTACATAGATTGTTCATTATTTTTCCATTTGTAGTTTTTGGGAAAATGGCTCCTCCTTGAATCCTCACCATAGTATCATCATGGTTTTTGGGCAGATGTGAGTGGAGCCCTTTTATATTATACATAGAAAATGAGAGTCCTAGAAAATCTTGGCAATGACTTTTAAATTGATGCCCTGGGCGAGCCTTTAGTGCATGGCTAGGTGATCACAGACCTAACATGTTTATTTGAGTGGATTGAATGCATTGGCTAGTTCAATACAAGTATTCGAGAAGGAGAAGGGATGTGTGAGGAATACCTATGAAAGAAGAGGAGGTCCAAAGACTATATTTTCTTCATGTTTTATCAAACCATAATGAATGTTATTTGAAAATGTTAGATTCCCTTATTTTTAGGTAAGAAAACAAGGGAGTGTACAAATAGATTGGGTATTTGAGACCCACAAAATTTGTTAGTTTTTCCAAAAGAGTATCCATATATAAGATTTATTTTCTTATTTTTTAAAGAAAAAATAGGGATTTTAGCCCAAAAAAGAACTTTGGAGGCCTAATTCTATCAGGACTTTCTAGACCATTTGGGTCTCAATTAGTGAAATCTATAAAGAAAATTATGGATTTTGAGATCAAGGGTAGAGATTGTTGAAAAATTATAGTTGGAAATTTTTTTTTTTTGACATTAATGGAAAATATATCCATAAGATATATTTCTACCTAATCTAAATGTCATATATATTCAGTTAACGAAGAGGATTTCAAAGTTACTCATAACTATAGCAGCTAGAGGAAAGGTTGAAGTTATGAAAAGGAGTTACAATGGACATTTGATTAGATAGACTTTTATATAGAAAAGTAATTGTTTATGTCAAGGAATATAAGCCTAGCTGAGAAAAAGAGTAAAATACTAAGGAGTGCCTAGTAATGCTAGTGTCAATCGAGCCACAGTTAGTGTCGAGCGAATCTAGTGTTGATCGAGCATTAGCATCAATTGAGAAAGTTAGTTGATGCCAATCCAAAAATGCTTAAAAATCAATTGAGTATTTCAATATTAATCGAGTGTCATAATTTAATGATTATTGAGTGACAATAAAAGATGAAATTCAAAGAAAATATATGATCAAGTTGATTCAATTGACTTCTTGGGAGATGTAAAACATGTTGAAGATAAGATTGATGAGTTTGATCATTCAATTCAAGGTGATGATTAGGTAAAGACCTAACCGAAGGATTCTAGAAGAAGTTTCTAAAGGAAGATTAAATAAGATGTATAGATACATTGAGTTGAGTTGAATATGATCATAAACCATAAGATCTACAGTGGATGTAGAAAATGGTAAAGCATAGTTTGCCTATTTAAGAAGGTACATAACCAAAAAAAAGTAGTACAGACATACAAAAGCATAGAGGATCAAGAAGCATGAGTTTGTATGTGAAGTAAGTCATACAGAGCAAGGTTGATTAGATACACACAAGTGAGTGGATACAAAGATAAAAGAGAATAGAATGTAGATGTGATGCTATTGTTGATAATTGAATTTGAGTAGAAGGCTCAAGAGTTGATGAGAAGAGTGGACTCATTTCTTGAAGGGTGTCCAAGTGGATCAAGATCAAAGATGATGGTGGAAGGTACACTCACTGCACAGTTACAACTTCCTAAGACTAGCATTGAAGATTATGGTACAGAAGTGGAGAAGATCCATAATACAATTAGAGGTTTGGATTCTAATAAGGAAAAGGTAGTAAAGAGGTTCTCTACTCTTAGAGAAATCCTATCACCTAATATTAGTGTTTTGTAGAGGCAACTGGAGGAATGTCTTGCAGCAAAGACTTCCTATGAAAATTTTGCCTATACCAATTTGAGCTCACTAGAAGTGGCATCCTATGCACTATGTGCATTGATCAACATCTTTCATACAATTAACGAGAATTGGAAGAAGGAAGTGTAGATACTAAGACTCATATATGCAGATTTTTTGTCCACAATATGAAGTTGATCAACAATAGGCTACCTATTTTTTATATACAATTTTTGACACCTTTGTCATTGATGTCAAACTGGGAGTAATATATGTAAGGAAAACTACATCTAATGTAAGGAATGGTATATTAAAAGGGAACTATACTTATGTATCAATGTAAGGAGTAATAAGGAATGTAATGATCCATAAAAACATGAATAAAATTGTTATATTTTGAAGGAAATTTTTGTATATTTACTTTTATTTGTTTTTTTTTTATGACATCACTTTGGGACTTAGCAATTTTTCCAAAATGTTCCCATCAATGAAAAAGGGGGATACTATTGGAAATATGGTCAGTTAGATGTCTAGTGAGTAGTTGTTTATGGAAACATGTATTCAATATTTCATTTATGCATTTACAAATAGAAAATTGTTTAAGTGTTAGATAGTTTGCAATAGTACAGAGATAGATATGATGTGTATAGACAACAGACTTCAAGTTAGCTTATGTTTTATTGAGGATAACTTTATAAAAATATCATAATGACATGGTTAAGTGCATAGATGTGTACATTTAGTATGGTTCAAGTTAGAATCAAAATACCAATATGGGCATTTAACAGAGCAGAACAAAGCATACTAGAGAATTGAGTTGTACGGCTTGAGGAATTATTTTGGTAACAAAATAATTACTATGTCATGATGAGCCAAATTTGTGGATATTAATTCATAAGATATTCTATATTATGTCAAGAATGTAAAGACATGAAGGCCGACTGAGTAGAGAATTATTAATTTATGAGGTATAAGTAAATATCTTATCTTGCACAAAGAAAGTGAAGTTAATATAAAGTTGTATGATATGTGAACTATTGTATGGATAACTTAAGAGATATATGTGTTGAAATTTCAGTCATGTTTGTTATTAGTGACATATACTTATTCAAATTGTAAGTATCTATCGAGCACATTGTATAGTTAACAGTGTTAACCAAGCATTTCAGTATCTACCAAGTTCTACAATTTCTACCAAGTCCAAGGGATAGTATTTAGTTTGCACTATGTAGTTACTACCAAGGTGTTGATCATTATTATAAACCAAGCATATCAGTGTATGCTCAGTTTATTAGTGCAAATCAAGTTGTGCAGTGCTTACTAAGTTCACCGTTGATGTGATGTGAGTCTAGTGTTAACTGAGCTACTCGGTGTTAACCAAGTGACTCAATTTATACAAAGCTTGTAGTGATAGAATTGACCAAGCTATGTAATGTGAATCAAGTGATTTAGTTTATATGTTGAGTTTCACAATATTCATTGAGTCACTAGTGTAGACTGAGTTTAAGACTACTTGAAAGTGATCAGTATGGAGTAAGCTTCTACATATACCAAGTGCATGATGATGTTGAGCATTGAAAGTGGATGTTGAGTATAAGCTTCTACATATACCAAGTGCGTGATGATGTTGAGCATTGAAAGTGGATGTTGAGTGTCGAAACCTCACCAAGCTAGTCTTCAAAACTTGATTTCCTACAGTTGAGCCAGTTCTGTGGTTTTTGTGTAAACTTTTATCGTGGCTGACTTTGTAATTTGTGAATTGGATTGGTATATATGTAACATATTGTTTCACATCCAACAAGTAATGTGTGGTATAAAGTAATAAGAAGAGAAGAGCAAAAGAGTGAATTACAAAGGCTGGAGTAGTATAAGGAGCAGCAAAGATTTATCTATCATAGAAAGGTGATTACTATACTCAAAGGAATCTCATTCAACAAACCAAACTACAGAATAGAGATTAACTACTGCTTCATCTAATGGGTGGATTAGTCTAATCCTTTCACAAGGTAGACTTAATAGTCTTATGTAAATCTCTTTACCAAGTAAATACTTCATTGTATGTTTGTAAATCCTTTTGCAAGGTGGACCTAGTAGTCCCTATTGCTCCTCACAAGGAAAATCATTAGAAGTGATCATTGTAAGCCTTAATAGGCCAACTTTATACTACAGTACTAAAGCTTGTGTGTATCATCACCACCCCATTTTTACTTTCTATTTGGAGATTTTCTAGGTCACCAAATTGTGTGTCATAGTGTTATGAATGCTTTAATGTTTTTAGTTTCTCATACACGCAATTAGATCATAATACATATGAAGGATTAATTTCTAATTAAGGATTAAGTTTTATTGGTTACTAATTCACCCCTCCCCTCTCAATAACTTAGTCTATCATAATATTTCCAACTATTGGTATCAAAGCTTTGTGGTTCTCAGGAAAGAAGTTTAATAGCTTGAGCAAAGATCAAAGGCTATGGAGGTATTCATATTTGACAAGGCTATTGACAATGAGAATTTATATTTTGATTTGGCTATTAGAAAACTCAAGAAAGCAAAAGAGAAACTCTCTCAATTCCTAAAAAGAAGGAAAGAACTTGCAATCTAGATGAATGACCAACTCTACATTGAAGAAAGTATTGAAGACATCCATTCAAGAAATTTAGATGAAGCTGATGAAGTAATCAAAGAACTATTTCAAAAGAATAGTACTCATCAAAGAAGAAGTAAGAAAACTAAGAAGAGAGTAAGAAATTCAGTCAATAAGATTTTATGAAATTGTGGAAGAGAAAAACAAGATAAAAGAAGAGATAGAAGGAAAGAACAATGAAATTCAGCACCTATCCCTTTAGTAGAAAGATTTCATTGATCAGCTCACTAATGCAAATGAAGAAATCATTAATCTAAGATCAAAGAATGAAAGATTATAGAATGATCAAAACACTGAAAAGAAAACCAATGAAAAGATAATGAAATCTCAAGCAGATATAAATCAATTGAATGAACAAATCCGTTATAGAAAAAAGGGAAAAGCAAGAATTGGATATACAAAAGAAGGTGAATCATCCAAACAAGGAGCTCAAAAGAATCAAAGACCTACTTGTAGTCACTGTAGTAAGAGAGTTCATACATCAAACAAATGTTGGAGCAATGGAAAAAGTAAACTCAATAGAAAGTGTTATAATTACAATCAGCATGGTCATAGGGAAAATGAATGCAAAGAGAAACCTAAGTTTGAAGGCAAATGTCATAAATGTAAAAAGCATGGGCACAAATCCTAAGAATCCAAAACTAAGATATTGAACCGAGCAGAAAAGATTGTGAAAGCTATATTTGGTTGGGACTATAACACTTGATGTAGATGTCATTACTATGGACATTTTGGACACATTGGAATGAATTGTGTAAAAAATCATATGAGGACAAGAGACACTACCAAAAGATGTTCTATTTATACAAAACTTGGTCATCTTTCCAAGAACTATATGAATACTAGAATAATTGAAGATGAAAAGAAGGAAAAAGTTGATAACATTAGAAAGCAAATGAGACAGCAATGGGTTCCAAAATCTTCTAAGAATACAATTTTGAACAATGATGAACAAGTCACTCAAGAATTGGGTGACTCCACCATTTTCACTTGATCACTCATAGGAGAACTAGAACTAGGATACTGAAGAAGATATCTCACATCAGTTCCAGTTAGTAGAATGAAAGATCCAAATCAACATTCAAGATGAAAAGGGATCAATGAGTAAAATATGCAATAACTACTAAGCATAGTTAGGTTACAAACCTTATCGAGAGATGTCAGGAGTAACTAAGTTATGTGTAGTTATCGAGTCATGAAAGAGTCTACCAAGAATTCAATGCAAGTGAAGTGGATGATAGTCTGTCATTTGAGCAAACAATCATACTAGGCATTTATACTGAAATTTGATGAAAAAGGGAGAAATCGAAGTCATTTCTCACTGAAAATTTTTGAGAGCTATTTGTGCAAGGCAATCTTTAGAGAATTCAAGCTATTTGAGAGAATTTTTATTGAAGACTTTTTTATTCTCTCAAATGCTACCAAGTGAAGATGGAATCCACAGTAGAAAATCAAAGGTTTATACATGTTAGTTTGAAGCATAGAGTGGAAGGCACTAGATTTTAAGTTTTCCTACCTTTGCGGAAACCCTAGGTCTAAGTGGAGTGTAATCACAAATTCCACCAAAGTACTATTAATCAATGATATTCATTCACATTTTAAATGTGCTATTCAAGATATTGGAACTTTGGAGATAGATGAATCATTGAAAGAATTATGCATCAATGGTGTGTTGAAATTGAAACATCAACATCTTGAAACTAAAGGTTCAACTAACATTCTGTATATACCATGGGAATTTCAAGTAAAATGGATAAGATATATTCTCAATTGTGTGCACAATGGTTAGTTGTGGTTGGAACAACCTATTTTGATAAGTAAGAAGATAATGCATAGGACCACTAGTCTTCCCATGTTGACAAAAGTGAAAATGATCAAAACCCTAAGTCAAGTTGAACTAGAGAAGAAAACCCTTGTCGAGTGGGATGGAAGGGAAATTAAGATCACTTGTGTTACTAACAGGGAACTCAAGTTTGGGATACATGTCATGACTTACAATATTTATAGCTTGAGCAGATTGAATAGCATGTCATGTGAAGCAATGGATTTGGGATACAAAGTGGTAAAGAATAACCTATCAGTTGACCTTGCCGAGTTGATGATGAACCAGTTCAAAAAGAACATGGAGAGTATAATAACTTCCAAGAACAATCTATGTAAGTTTGATTCAATTTTGAATTTTTTATTTTTCTATGTGCAAAAGCTCTTCCCATCTAAAGGTATGGTAGTTTGGAGAAAGGATGTGCCTATCCTTTATCATATCAGTGAGTATATAGCTAAAGTGGAAAAAACTATGAAAGTATTATGGACAACTACTTTGATACATTCAAAGGGAAGATGAATAACAAATTCAAGATTCCCAAGAAACTAGTTGATGATTAAAAAAATTATGTTTGTTTCATGTTTGTAAGGAATCTCTGAAGAAAAATGAAGATAAACTTACTTCGAGATTCAACACTTGTTTGATATTGTTGAATGACATTGAACATGTGGTAAGGAATGCTACAAATGCACGGAAGAACATTTATCTTCTTCACAAGCCAAGTGGCTTTATTTTCAATGTTAATGACAAGGATGAAGGTGATGATGAACAAGAAAAGGATAAAGAAATTGTTAATGAAGAAGTCACACATTTTGACAATTTAGATGATGAAGAAGAGGAATAGGGGTAGGAAGCTACCAAGGAAGATGTACAAGATACTAAGGAGACTAACCTAGTGAAAATTTCTGCAGCAGTCATAGCCTCACTTCCTCATTCTCCAAGCAAAACACTCAAAACATCAAGCTGAAAGAAAGCTTCAATAGGATTGATTGTGACAGTCATAGTTGTCACAAACACTCAATAAATTTTTGCACCCATCTAGCTTAGTACTTAATTGATTGAAGTGACAAGCACTTCATCTACCAAGCAACTAGCACTTCCCTCAACATTAGTTTTGGTAAATCCAGGTATTTCTACTATAGGTATTTCAGTAGTAATGATGTAGCACAAAGTAGGAGAATACCAAAAGGAGATGACCTAGCCTTTAGCAAATAACTACATAGCAGAAACACAATAATAATGCAAGATCAGATACCAAATTACAATAATTTATTCATAAAATAACTATTACATGCAATGTATTAGGTTGTAAGGCCTTCCTGGTTACAGCCAAATATAAAGAAATTACAATAATAATTTTGCAATATCCCTCAAGATCCAATCCAAACCCTAGCTTTTCCAAATCACACTCTAGTAGAAACCTCCAAGGAAGATCCAACTGGTACTCGCAAGCCCACCAAGCAATCTCCTTGTTTCCCAAGCCGCAACCACTAACTCTTCTCAAATTTTTCTCCTCTACCACCTCCTCTTCTCCAAGATGGATGAATGAGGACTAAAAACCTTCACCACAACCCCTAATTATACCAATCTAAGCCAATAGTCAGCCCAGAATGCCAAAAACTAACTGATATAATTGAAGAGACGCAAGTCAACCTCCAACAAAAATTAAATGTCTAAAAATTGATATCTGAGAAAAATTGTGACATATCCTAGCCCCAATTGAACTATAAATTGTGCTTCAAAATAAAGGTATTAATTTAGGTCCCCTAAAACTCCTTAAATTTACAAAGGCTGATACATTAAGAATATCCAGGCATCCATCCCAAAAGTCACGTATAAAAACCTGTCGCGCAAACTGCTAGAAATTGATACTCCAGGAGAATTCCCATTTCTACCAACTTATAATGAATTATAACTTGTGCCTTTGATAAAAGGAATGAATCTAAGCCCTCTTCAATACCTAAAATAAAAATCCTCTTATTCATTATGTAAAATTAGTTACACAGCTTGCAACAAGCACCTAAAAACTAGAAAATGCATCTCTAGAAACAAGGTAAAAATAGCTCAAACTTTAACATGATAACTCCAATCTCTATGCACACATAGGAAAAGGATCCCCAATGTGTCTCCAAAAAATCCCTAACCATTAAAATAATAAATCTACCAAAATCTAAGCTTGATGCTCCTGTATCAAGTAAGTACAATATCTATAGCTAGTCCTACTATGTCTACAATTGTTTCCATTCTTGGCATGCAATTAATAAGTGCAAAGACAATTGAGACCAAGTCTCAAATGAGAAAAATATTTTTGGATAAATGAAAAGAGAAGAAAGAAAACATAGATATTTATGAGGATATTGTAATTCCAAATTGGGACTTCTCTAATCTCAATCTTGATTAGATGCATGTTTTGGGAGAAATTCTTTAGAAGAAAGCCAAGCAACAAAAGCTTAGAGAAGAAAGGAACAAGGAATTTCAAATAATAGAAGATGAAAAGAATATCATTATAGAGGCATTAAATATAAAGGTTGATACTGCTCAACCAATTTTGAATTAGTTAGTAGAGGTAGTCCAAAAGTTCAATAATGATTTGAATAGACAAGAGAAATTGTTGCAGAGAGCTGAGAAGAAGTTTGAGAATAAGGTTTTGGAACTTACTCAACAAATTGCTATCCATCAGGTAGAATTTATACTATTCTAGGATCACTAGAGACCTCTTGTAACAATGTGTCTTCTCTATTTGGTAAACTCTATGATATCTCAAATTTCACTAAGGAAATAAAAGATAAACTGTCAAAGATTGATGAAGATTTAAAGACAAGTGCACATCAATTGCAACTTGACCTGAGCTACAACTCTACCCATTACACCAAGATCAGATTCCTAAATGATATGTAGGTAGAATTTTTGAGAGAAGAGGCAAGAATAAGAGCTATATTGATAGACATATAGGTCATGATTCTCCTAAACATGGGTGCATTGTAGAAATACATTGCACATACTAAAACACTCATCCATGACAACAATTTCTCCATTGCAGACCACATGATAGAACTATCAACAGAAGTGCAAATTGCATTGCACACATGAAAGGTGTTGCAAGAGAATTAGGAGAAGACATTGGCATTAATTTTGAAGGTGCATTCATGTTTCTTGTCACATTTTGGCATTATTGTATAGTATATATAGCATACATCTTTGGTATTAATGTCAAAAAGGGGAGAAGATGTATATTGTAGAGAAGATGTACAGAAAAGAGGATAAAATGTATATATCATATGTGAAAAGATGTATAGTATACTATATAATATGTATATGGGAGCATTATAATATTATTCATATATAGATACTCAGAGGTACATCTCTTACAAAACCAATTTAGAAAAATCGCAAAAAAAGTATACTTTACTGAGTTAGAGACATAAGGTGATGGATAAAAGATGTTCTTGAAAATTTTGAATTCAGTTTTGATTGATAAGTGTTTTTGTCACTAATTCCAAAGGGGGATATTGTTAATATTTTAGTCATGTTTGTTATTAGTGACACACACTTATTCAAATTGTAAGTATCTACTGAGCACATTGTATAGTTAACAATGTTAACCAAGTATATTAGTATCTATTGAGTTCTACAGTTGCTATCGAGTCCAAGGGATAGTATTTAGTTTGTGCCAAACAGTTACTACCAAGGTGTTGATCAGTAGTATAAACTAAGCATCTCAGTGTAGGCTGAGTTTATTAGTGAAAACTAAGTTGTGTGGTGCTTACCAAGTTTGCAGTTGATGTGATGTGATTCTAGTATTAACTAAACTACTTAGTGTTAATCAAGTGAATCATTTTATACGAAGCTTGTAGTGATAGCATCAACTGAGCTATGTAGTATGAATCATATGTTGAGTTTCACAATATTCTTCGAGTCACCAATGTAGACCAATTTCAATACTACTTGAAAGTGGTCAATATGGACTAAGCTTCTATGTCTACCGAGTGCATGACAATGACAAGAATTAATAGTGGATGTTGAGTATTAGAACCTCGTCAAGCTAGTCTTTAGAAAATGAGTTCATGTAGTTGAGCCAACTTTGTCATTTTTTGTGTAAATTTGTATTGTGGCCAACTTTGTAATTTTTAAATTGGATTGGTATATATGTAACGTATTATTTCACATCCAATAAGTAATGTGTGGCATAAAGTAATAAGAAGAGAAGAGAAAAAGAGAAAATTACAAAGGCTACAAAAGTATAAGGAGCAAAAAAGATTTAACTATCATAGCAAGGTGATTATTATTCTCAAAGGAATCTCATTTAGAAAACCAAGTTGTAGATCAGAGATTAGCTACTACTTCATCCTAATAGGTGGATCAGTCAAATCCTTTCACAAGATAGACTTAGCAATTTTGTAAATCTCTTTATCAAGTACATACTTCATTGTATGTTTGTACATCCTTTTACAACATGGACCTAGCAGTCCTTATTGCTCCTAACAGGGAAAATGATTAGAAGTGATTATTGTAAGCCTTAGTAGGCCAACTTTATAATGCAATACTAAAGCTTATGGGTATCATCCCCACTCCATTTTTTCTTACCATTTGGAAGATCTCTAGGTCACCAAATTGTGTGTCATAGTGTTATGAATGCTTTAATGTTTTTAGTTTCTAATGCATGCAATTAGATAAGAATACACATGAAGGATTAATTGCTAATTAAGGATTAAGTTTTATTGGTTACTAATTCACCCTTCCCCTCTCAATAACTTAGCCTATCATAATATTTCCAAGAATATGATCCTTATAAGATATGAGATATGATGTATGATCAGAGAAAGTGTGAGTTACAATAGTAAGAAAGTATTGTATGTATATCTACTCTTGTGAAGAACTTTATTGTATAAATGCATATTAGGGTAGTGGGCTCTTCTTGCATACATTGTAATTGTGCTACCAACTCCTATTTGAAGAAACTCATAATAGGGTTGAGTTTTCTAACTAGGCCTAGTCCTCTAACAAGGACTCAAGACACTATATGTACTTCATAGACTCCTAATAGAGACAATATCCTTAACAAGATTCTTTTATTTAGTGGATCATCAAGGGTGTGATATCCCCACTAGGGTTTTCTCTTGGCCAAGGTTTCACTAGTTAACAAATAATGGTGTTATGAGTTCTCTATGTATATTGTTTTATTTACTATCCAACATTGTTGGTTTACTTTCATATGCAAGTTATAAAATAATTAACAATATTCAAAAGTTTTTAGAATACTGATTCCCCCCCCCCCCCCCCCCCACCCCTTCTCAGTATTATCTATTTCTAACATAAACCTTGTAAAGGGAAAACCCACTTGGGAAATGATAACCCAAATATTTCACTTTTCTAAAGTGAGCTCTATTAGGAGCCAACCTCGGTAAGGGTTTTTTTCACATTTTTAGTCTGACCTAGTTAGAGGAGCCTACTCTAAAGGACTTACAAACATCACTAATTGATGTTACCATATAGGATTTCAAAGACCTTTTAGGTCCACTCAGTTAAGAGATTTTATCTAATACAGTGGTAAGAAAGTAATAGTTAAATGATTTTCTAGGTTTAGCACTACCTTGCTTGTTTGGATGTCTATTTTTCTCTATCTTCTTCCCTATGATCGACATCTACCTGATTCACACTCTTTTTCTTTCACTTTATACTTCCTCTACTTGATCTTTCTTCTTCTTCTCTACTCAGTTCACCTTATTCTTCTTTTACCTTCAATAATTTTCTCTTTATCAACATCTATCAACAAAAATCAGCAACCAAAAATAGTTCCAACCATCTCCTTAAATAGATAACTTCTTCCATCCAGATTCATCCAGATTGTGCTACTTAATTGAAATTGTACTCTCAAATCTATTAAATTCAGCCACTCATAAAATAGAACTTCCTTGAACTCTTTACTCATCTTCTTCTTGCATAAATCTCTTTCATCATATCTTCATTACATTTCTTTGGCTATAGATCTCATACCTAACTTTGACTTCATCATTTGAATTTCTCAAACACTCTTTATTTTCACCATAAGTCAACCTCAAATTCAATCTTTCTTAACTTGTTCTTCCTCTTCATACTCGATGAACATTGCAACTTACTAGGGAAATAATTCACTCCATTAACACAATAATTACTTAGTGAATAGTAGAATTTAAATTTTCTTTTCCAAATGATTGGTGATAATTGAAGCCACTCAGTGTATATTGTACCTCTTCTTTAACCTAGTTTCTTGGTGTAGCTTGAGTGGTTTGATAAATAGATGGATTTCATCAAAACATTACATGATTATAAAACAATCAAACCAACATTACACTATCATAGTCCAATTGATTCAAGTACCTATTGAATGTTAGTACTTATCAACTCTATCATCATACTTTCTTCAAATCCTCTTCATCAATCAAATGATATGGTAATCTATTGAATTAGCATAATGTATAACCAAATAAGACTTGAAATTAATGATAACACAACAACTAATATGACTCTTTTACATATAATAATATTATTATTAGTTATACTATCAGTTGGAGTTAACAAATAATTGACTATAATTAACCAAGGTTACCTAACACTAAAGATAACTAATACAAGAACTTGAAAGTGTACATGATCTAATAAATAAAAAAAGTGAAGGTAACCTAAACAAGAAGAGAAAAATAAAAAATAGAGGGGCTCCTCTTTTTTGCAAGTTCTTGAAATGGGACGTGTGTTGTAAAACCACAATAGTAATTACAACAACATCTAATGCTAGTATTATTTCTATCTCTATCTTCAATTAATCTTCACTAAGTGTCCCATTACATATAACATATTTGATCTCTACATATGTTAAGTATTGTGGCCCAATTCCTCTAATATAGATCTTGGTTCTATCACACAATATAGAGAAGTTTTCCTTGAAAAACTTTAGACTTTTTTTCTTCATCATTCTAATCTTTACCTTGCATTGTTAGGATTTTCACCACAATGACCTAGGTTCTAATAGTAATTTTAAATATAAGTGAAGGTCAAAGATTACTATGATGGAGGAAGGAAGGGGGGGCAGGTAGAGGTGAATCAATAATCTATCATATTCAAAACTTTAACAAATTCACCAATAAATAACTACGAATAAATCTTTTACACTAAATCATTCATCGCATTCATCTAATGTAAACTTGTAAACCTATAAGTAAGAAAACTTATGAATTATCCATAAAAGAAATGCAAAGATACAAATATTTTTCACATGTAAAATTTTAGAGGGAAAAACTACAATGATAATTAGTATGCACAAATATTTTCACTCTTCTCAAATGAGTTTGGTTAAAGGATTGACCCTATTAAAAGCTTACAATAATAGCTTGTTAGGAGTGGATCCTTTTAAGAGTCACCTAGTTAAAGGATTTTCATCTATCACTATTAGGAGATTTACCCTATTAGGTATAACCTTGTTGGAGGATTTCTAACTCAAGCTTATGAACTACCTAATTAAGGTTATTAATCTTTAGACTTATTAGGATCCTACTTGCCCTATTAAGAGTGACCATGTTAAGGGTTTGAACTTGAGAACCTATTAGGATTTAGTGTGGAAATTCATCTTGGTATATCATTTCTCAATTTCTTGTATAGATCCAATTCATCTTACTTCCATTTGTAGGAATTCAACTACTAGTTTGATCACATGTGTCATTCATGACCTAAACACTTAATAATCCAACATTATGTCATTTAAATACTCAATATTTAGGATGGCCACTGCCTTAACTAAATATTACCAAACTCTAATCTAATCTTAACAAGACCTACATGATCACTAATTGAACTGCAAATTGATTCAAAAAATAACATCTCACTTTTGCACTTTTTCCAATGAACATAAACAAATTAAAGAAATTTTATCACAATGACCAATGATGACCAATTCATCATAACCCAATTATGTCATATCTATTGGACTAACCGCCAATATTCCCCTTCAGGATTCATGACATGGCTTAACCACTTCCTATGTTCTATATGTCTAGTGGTTGTATTGGGCATTGATAGGTAAATCTTTTGGTGCAATAGTAACCCTAGCTTGTAATAAGTGGTATTAGAGCTTGGTCACAAGTTCAAATCTCCTTGGGTAAGGCTAAGGGGGGGATTGTTAGACTAACTACCAACATTTACCTTCAAGATTCGTGGCATGGATCAACTACTTCCTATGTTCTATAAGTTTAGTGGTTTTATTGGGCATTAATAGGTCAATCTTTTGGTGCAACAACAACCCTATCTTTTAACAAGATCATCATCCAAGTTTACATTATGAAAGATCTACCAAAGTCAACCCAAAAATTATTGATTCAAGATCAAAAATGAGTTATGATAAGTGTTCTTTTATTTTATCATGAACATACCTCAATTGATCCAAAATATGTCTTCATGTAAAAAAATCATGCACTTTTGGATCATCATGCATTTGATACACCAATCAAATCATTCACTATTTCTCACTAATTGTTCAACCCATTTGTCATGTCACTCTTAAATCTACCATAACTCTTGACAATCATGTTTTCATCTTGTACAATTATAGAAAATACATCATGAGGCTATTGGAAATATGGCTAGATAGATGTATGAGTGTTGTCATTTATGGAAACATATTTCATTATGTAATCAAAGTTAGAAAAATGTATAAGTGTTAGATAGTTTGTAGTAGCACAAAGATAGATATAATATGGATGAATGATAGACTTTGAGTTAGCTCTTGTATAGTTGAGGATCGATAGGTTTTAGTTTCATGATTACACATGTTAGTGCACAGATCTATACAGACTATATGACACAAGTTACAAAGGAATTACTAGTATAAGTAATTAATAGAGAAGAATAGAGCATGTCAGTAAATTGAATTGTATAGCTTAAGGAATTATTTTGGTAACCAAATAATTACTTAATCATGATTATTTGACGTCATAAGTTATAATTAGTCAAGTCTTTGAAAGCATAAAGGCCGACTAAGCATAGTTTTGATAATCTGCAAGGTATAATTAAAGATCATATCATGTGCAATAAATGGGAAGTATGCATGTGATGTGACTATTGTAAATAAAGTACAAGTGATATACAATCCTTATGTGATATGAAATATGATGTATGATCAGAGAAAGTGTGAGATATATTAGTGAGATAAGTGTTTTATGTATATCTATTCTTGGGAAGAAACTTATTTGTATATTACATGTTAGGGTAGTGGGCTCTTCTTGCATCAATTATAATTGCTCTACCAACTCCTAACAAGGTTGAAAAAATTCCTAATAGGGTTGAGCCTTTTAATAAGGCCTAGTCCTCTAACAAGGACTTGAGACACTATATGTAGTTCATAGACTCCTAACAGGGTCAATATCCTTAACAGGATTCTTTTTTTCATTGGATCATCTTGTGGGTATCATCCCCACTAGGGTTTTCTCTTGGCCAAGGTTTTCCTAGTCAACAAACAATGGTGTTATAAGTTCTCTCTATGTATGGTTATATTAAATTTTCCATATTGTTGGTTTACTTTCATATCTAAGTTATAAAGTAATTAACAATATCCATTTGTGGGGAAAAATTTGGAGAACATTGATTCACCCCTACCTTTGAGCGCACCCCACCCCCCCCCCCCCCCCCCCACCCTTCTCAGTATTATTTAATTCTAACAATTGTTATCAAAGAATAATTACTCATAAGAGGCTTAACAACTTGATTAAGATCCTTATGGATATGGAACAATTCAAGAAAAATCTTGAAGAAGCTCTTGAGAAAATCGATCTTCTTGTAGAAGAAAGAGACAACCTAAAAGATAGGTATGAGGATGCAAGAGTTTACATTGGAAAAATGAAAGACAAGATTAATGATCTAAGATATAGAAAGGAATTGAAAGGACAAAATAATGACAATGATGAAGTAGGAAACCTCAAGAAAAAAAATGAGATTATGAAACATGAGTTGAAAATTGTTGAACTTAAGTTAAGTCTTAAGAAAGATGATAGAAAATCTGAACCAAATTTGGAATCTAAGAATGTAGACCTTAGATTCCAGTTGATTCAACTAACATTTGAATTAGATTCTATTAAGATAGAACATGAAAAATTAGGAAAGTGAAACACTATTGTGATAGGAGAATTGACACAAGCTAAACCACAATTAGAAAAGCTTTATTCCAGTAGCCAAAAAATTGATGAACAATTATTTTACCAAAGATCTTCTTATGATAAGATAGGCCTTGGATATCTTATTGGAGAAAAATCAGCAAGGAAAGTTGAAAAGAAAAGAACCAAATCTAGTTGTTGAAACCCCTAAGCCTCAAGAAAGGGATCAAAGTAAGATTAAATAAATCATATCTATAGAAGTATCAGAAGAAGTTGAACTAGTTGATTTGTCTATGAAACATGATGCACCGAAGAAAATAGAGCAAGTTGATGAACCTAAGCAATTTGAATCATATAAGGAAGTTAGAAATGAATTTAGAGGTAGATTTTGTTGAAAAAAGTTAATGAAATTTTACGTTGTCTTTGATTTCACACAAAATTCCAAGCCATACTGAGCAATCAGTGATAATTGAGCTTACTCAAGCATCAAAGGTAGTCTCTTCTATATGTCAAGCATTCAATTGCAAAGATATTTTTAACTAGACTTAGTTGGTTAATGAAGTAGATCTAGTATTAACTAAGTTAACTTGGTTACCAAATGAAAGTTAGCATGAAGTCAGAATTGACCAAGTTTGTTCAGTTAAGAAAGGAATTCTCAATATTGACCGCGTACTCAATCCTATATTAGCTAACTATTAATATATTATGTTTGATAAATTTATTGATTAATTCAAACCAACTTAAGGGTTAACATGTTATTGATTAAAAGAATATTCAAGTTGACTTGACAAGGTAAATCATATATATATATATATATATATATATGAAAGGTTGAGTTGAGGATTGAAATATAGAATTGAAGAAGATGAATTAAGGAAGTGACTTTGAAGGATAACAATAAAAGGGAAGAGCATTTGAGTTGAATGAGCTAAAAAGAACATTTTGATCAAGGAGGATCAAGTAATCAAGTCAGAACTGATATCTAAACTAGAAAATTCAATTGCATCAGCAATCTGGTCAATTCATTGTTACTCTCTAATAATTGTAGTAGTGAATCAACCAACTCAATCTCTAACATCAGTTATAACCAACTAATGTTCTACCTCTTTTCAGACTACTTAATTTAGGTAGGATGAGTCAAAAATAATCTATGATATCAATTTACCATCAAATGCATTGAAATATTGTTCCTCCAAAACTATATAAGATCTTTTCGGATCCTTAGCCTTTACAAATGCTTCTTTAAATTCATCAACATGTTCCTTGACTATTTCCTTATGGCTGTTATCACTATCATTATCATTCCTTCCATCATTTTTGTTGTTGTTCTTTCTATAGTTGGGATTCCTATTGAAGTTTCTTCTTTCCATTCTATAATATCTCATTGTGTGTCTGGAGTTATTACATAACTGTCATATATGTGCATTTCTTCTCTAATTTGTTCCATTCTAAATTTTAGATGCTTTGCAATTCCTTGCAATATTTCTAGGATTGTTACACTTATAGCCAAAAAATTGGTTATTTTCTCCATTAGATTTCTCTCTATCATTGGATCTTCTCTATGATCTCCCTCTTTCATTACCTATAGGGTTAGTATTCCTAAACATTCTACTATTTGCATTATTACCATTAAATTAGGTTTCTTACAATCTACTACTTTATGTCCATACCCATGAGAATTATTGTTGGTGTAAATACATACTTTACTATTTACACTTACTTAAGTTTACTTAGGTTAATGCATTATTTTATTATTTTCATTTGTGAGACACTTAGGAGTTTTTTCACCTTTTTGAGTTGTCATGTAGAAAACATAGGACTAGGAAACTCTATTTTAACACATGGTGTCTACAACACTATTTTGCGTGTCACACTCATGTAGGCTTATCCTCACATTACCACACTTACTTCCGTGCTTAATGGAGGATAACCCATATCTAGTGGACATGTGCTTGGTTGTATGACACATCATGTAGCTGATTAGGAGGCATTATAGATGTATCTCAAAGGCCTTTATATTCAAGCACTCCTAGTGTACTATGAACCAGTTATTGAATACATTGTTATTCTGATCATACTCTCTCTCTCTTTGGTCTACTATGTGCTTGTGTTTGAGTTCTTAGTTCCTAGGTGAATTTTTCCCTTAGGAAAATTCTTACATGGTATTAGAGCAACTTGGAGACTTTCTCATCACATAGTTGTTCGAGAATAGGTTTACTTCATCACCTCAACCCGAATCCGGAGTGTTGCAAAAATTGGGAGTGTCCAACAACCATATCTGACCTTGCCATTACATCCAGAATGTTGAACCAGTGAAAATTGACTGTAAGCACACCTACCTTGGCTCAAAGTTGACCGTGAGGCAAAAAAAATTTGCAAATTGAAACCCGGAGGCCCCGATTTGCGATATGGGTATGGTCATTTTTTGCATTATTAGAAATTAGTAACAATAGAAATTAGTGACAGGTTTAAAAGACTTACCTATGCAATCTCTTTTCATATGTCCAACTTCATTAGATATGAAGCACCTACCTCTAAAGTTATGTCTTACTTCCTTGGATGGTCCATCTTTCTTAGGTTTATCAACTTGCTATGTTTTCTTAGGTTCATCATGTTTTACTGACAAATCATTTAATTCAACTTCCTTTGATACTTTAGTAGATGTGCTTGATTCTACCTTACTCAAATCAAATTCCTTAAGGGATTCAATAACTAGATTTGTTTCTCTTTTGATTTCAACTTTCTTGGTTGATTTCTCTCCAATAAGATATCCAAGTCTTGTCTTATCATAAGAAGATATCTGGTGAAATATCTATTCATCTATCTTCTCACTACTATAATAAAGTTTCTCTAACTATTTCTTAGCTTGTGTTAATTATCCTTTCACAATGATATTGTACTTTTCTAACTTTGCATGGTCAATCTTGATAGTACATAGTTCAAATGTAACTTGACTTAATTGTGACTAAGGTCTACATTCTCAGTTTTTCAGTTTAGGTTCATTCTTGCCACAATTTTTCTTAAGACAAAACTTAAGTTCAACAATTTTCAAATCATGTTTTAAAATCTCATTTTCTTTCTGGAGATTTCCTACTTCATCATTTTCACTAGTCTGTGAAATTGATTCCTTGCTAGATTTTAGATCATCAATCTTGTCTTTCAGTTTACCAATGAAGAATTTTGCATCTTCATATCTATCTTTTAGGTTATCTCTTTCTTCAGTAAGAAGGTCAATCTATTCAAGAGCTTCATCAAGGTTTTTCTTCAACTATTCCATATCTATAGGGATCTTACTCAAGATATTAAAATTCTTCAGAGTGATTAGGCTCTGATACCAATTGTTAGAAATAGATAATACTAAGAGGGGGGTTGAATCAATATTCTACAAACTTCTACCCACAACTGAATATTATTAATTACTTTATAATTTGCATATGAAAGTAAAAAAATTAATTTTGAACAATAAATATAACCATACACATAGAGAACTCATAACACCATTATTTGTTAACTACAGAAACCTTGGCCAAGGTCAATCTATTCAAGAGCTTCATCAAGGTTTTTCTTCAACTATTCCATATCTATAGGGATCTTACTCAAGATATTAAAATTCTTTAGAGTAATTAAGCTCTGATACCAATTGTTAGAAAGAAGGTCAATCTATTCGAGAGCTTCATCAAGGTTTTTTTTCAACTATTCGATATCTATAGAGATCTTACTCAAGATATTAAAATTCTTCAGAGTAATTAGGCTCTAATACCAATTCTTAGAAATAGATAATATTGAGAGGGGGGGTGAATCAATATTCTACAAACTTTTGCCCACAACTAAATATTATTAATTACTTTATAATTTGCATATGAAAGTAAAAAAATAATTTTGAACAGTAAATATAACCATACACATAGAGAACTCATAACACCATTATTTTTTAACTACGAAAACCTTGGCCAAGGGAGGACCTCGGTGGGATGAGACCCACAAGATGATTCACTAAACAAGAGGATCTTGTGAAGGATATTGATCCTGTTAGGAGTTTGTGAAGTATATTGTGTATTGAGTCCTTGTTAGAGGACTAGACCTTGTTAGAAGCCTACCCTATTAGGAGTTGGTAGATCAAATACAAAATATGCAAGAAGAGCCCACTACCCTAAAATGCAATTATACAATTCAGTTCTTCACAAGAAAAGATATACATGCAATACTTTTTTGTCTACTATAAATCAAACTTGATCTAATCATACATCAGATGTAGTTCACTTATCATCTCATAGACTTCACAGTAATCACATTGATCACACACATGTTTCACACTTATCTTTACAAGATAAGATCTTTACTTATACATTCATAATCCACTACTTAGTTGGCTTTCATGCTTGAAATAATATCAAATCAAGTATAGATTAATATCCACATAGTCAGCTCATCATGACTTAGCAATTATTTTGTTACCAAAATAATTCCTCAAGTTGTACGATGCAATTCTTTGCCATGCTCTATTCTTTTCTGTTAAATACCCATATTGGTATTTCAATCATAACTTGCTCCATACTATTCATACACATATATGCACTGGTACAAGTCATAATGACACTATCATAGATCTTTCCTTAACTACACATAAGCTAACTCTAAATTAGTTGTTCATACACATCATATATTCTCTATGTTGCTGCAAATTTTGTAATAGATAGACAATTTTCTATCTCTAAATGCATAAATAAAATGGTGAATACATGTTGTCATAAATGACAACTCTAAAAACATCTATCTAATCATATTGCTAACAAATATAAGTGCAACTAGAGCCTCAGGAGGGAAAATAGATGATGTGATAGTAGCTAGCAAGGTACTGAAAACTCTTCTTCCCATTTATGCAATTAGAGTGTCAATTATTCAAGCTATGAGATGTGATCCTAAAAATGATATAACATTAGATACACTAGTGCAAAGGTTGATAGCCTTTGAGTTAGATAACTTTGATAACTATGTTCCTAACTCTGGTAGCATTGACTCTACATTTCAAGCTAAACTATCACTCAAGAAGAAACATGCAAAATCTAAAAAGTAAAATGTCTAACAGTGAAGATGAAGACAATTCTAATGATGACCTTGAAGTCATTGAATCCCTACTTGCAAGAAGATTCCCAAAAGGAAAAGGAAAGTACAAAGGTAAAATACTCTAATCTATTTTTCTTGTGAATAAGTTGGTCACATTTTTGCAAGGTGTCCCAAAAAAGAAGGCAAAGAAGAAAAGAACCATGACAATTTCAAAGGCAAGAAAGATTTCAAAAGCTACAAAGACTACAATGACAAAGGTAAGAAATCTTGTTACATGGCTTAAGACTCCGATAGTAGTGATGAAGATGAAATGGTTTACATTATTGTAAAGATGAATTAGATGATGAAAATGACAAGATGGCCCCCATTTCTAATATTAGCAAAATGACACATGGATTATTGATAGTGATTGTTCTCACCACATGACTAGTGATAAATCTAAGTTTGAGCACTTGGAACATTATTATGCTGGGAGTGTTCAATTTGGAAATGATGAACCTTGTTATATAAAAGGAAAAGGTTACATTACATTATCTGATGAATGCAGGTGTGACAATGCTTATTGGGTTGATCAACTGAAACACAATCTACTTAGTATGGCATAGTTGAACAACATTGGATTCAAGGTGTAATTCATGAATGGAAAGGCCAAGTGATGTGACTACCAATCTTTCTCACAAACTCTAAGCTCTCAAGGGTCTTCTTAGGTCTTCTACCTAATCAAATAGGGCTTCTTTCACACCCTATGCTTCAGTAGATTCTATCAAAGAGATCCCACTTCTTCAACTGGTACACATCAATAGGTTAGTACAAGATTGCTCAAACTTCCAGGCACAAATAACCCCAATGCTCCTTGAACCTTTCCATTTGGTCAAATTAATACCTAAGAATGCCTTAGGTTACTTATCGACATACCACACCCAAAATAAGTGCAAAACCCTATTCAAATTTTAATCCATAAGTCAATTTGTGCTTAGTTGCTTGGGAAAAGGCTACAAGAATTAGCCCTCCAAACACATTAAAACTAAGATATTTTGAAATTTCCCTTAACAATGGCCAAAAAAATAATTTTTCGAGATACCCTTTTTAGAGTACTTGAAGATTTTGTAACTCTTAAGCCCCCAACTTATTTGTACAACCCAAGCATAATTTTAGGCTTAATTTGAGGGTTTCAAGGATTTTGGTGTTGTTCAAGTTTTAAACCTCCTAAAAGTCCTTATCAATTCTCATCCTCTAGATTGGAGTTGACCTTCACCATCTACTTACTTGTCACATTCTTGGATTGAAGAATCAGACCTTTTGATTCTTTTTCAAATATGTGATCCCTAGCCAAACATAGTTTTCTTGCATAGGGCATCACACTAAAAAATATTTTTGTGCTTCCCATGGGCTCTCTTTTTCTATACATAATTTACAAGGTAGTAGGAAATGGACCTAAGACTCCATTTTGTGTTGGCTGCCCAGTTCAGAACAGCAACCTACTAACTTACAAAATAATTTTTTTGAACATACAAAACTCTTTGAAACAACACAAAATTAAAAATAGAAATGAATTACAACCTCCACTAACTCTTACAACTCGTAAAAACCTAAGCCTAATCTGTAAAAAGCATGAAAAAATACTCAAAACAAGAAATTATTGTAATATAAAAAATGTTGATTACATTCTATACACTGTCATTTCTCCTTCTTCCAACCTCTTGAAAAGGTTAAGTTTAACCTTATATATGCTTTCCATGTATATTTCCAACTACTTTAATTGGTTTAAGGTCTCCCACAAAGAAGTTTCTCTTTTTGCATAAAAGTTGCAAAAGTTGTCAATGAAAACTTTGCAAGAAATGAGCAATCTTTGCAATTTTGCAAATTATCTACCCAAACTTGGTCTAGTTGATACCAAACTTTCCAAAAGGCCTAAGTTGGATCCAAAACACCTAATAAGGACTCTAAAACACTTTATTACCCTATTTTTCCCTCAAAACCCCAAAATTCTTTATTGAGTCAAATTAGTAATTTTGAGCAATTAGAAGCAATATTAAATTGTGGGGTTCTTCTAACCTATCTAACCTCACCTTAGGACCAAGTTGATCCTATTATTACTCTAGTGATGTGGCTAGAATAAATAAAATCCAAAAACACCAAAGAAGCCCTAGGTCTACCCTTTAGCCTACCTAGGTTCTCCTACAGCATACTCCCCCAAAAAAGACTAAGTCCAACTTGATGGCAACATGTCAAAGGGTATTCCAACCTTCATGAAATCTATTTTGAAAATTGAAGTAGCCTTTGAAGTTTTCTTTCCCTTGCATTGAATTATATGTTCTATATACACCTTTTGCCTTGTAGACTTCTTCACCCTTGAGTCTAACACTTCCTCTGCTTCTAATAAACTTGATAATATTAGGTGTTCTAGCAAGTTCAAGGTCAACATGAACATCTGGACTGATCTGAGGTAAGGCACCTTTGTATGTCACCAAGTCTTGTACATTGAAAATAAGGGATATGCCTAAATCTGAAGGTAACACTACCTTATAGGCATTTGCTCCATACTTTTCCAAGATTTTGCAAGGGCCTAGTCTCTTCATCTATAGCTTGGTAGGTAACCCTTTTTTAAGCCTTACTTTATTCAAATGGACCATTATGTAGTCACCAATAGCAAACTAAATGTTTATCCTCTTTTCATCCACTTTAGCCTTGAGTTTTTGAGTGTTATCTTGGATGGTCTTCATGACTTGCTCTTGAATTTCCTTCATAGTTTGAACAAATTCTTCAGCTTGTCCACTTCTCTGATCCATATCACCAAGATATCTCAGTTTACATAAATCCCTTGGATGCATTCCATAATCTATCTCAAAAGGACTCTTTCTAGTTATCCTACTCTTGCTATCATTATAGGCATACTCTACATGTGAAATGATAACATCCCAACTTTGACCATATTCCTTAGTTAGGCACTGTAGGAGCACCTAGGTAGGCTAAATGGTAGACCTAGGGATTCTTTCATGTTTTAGGCTTGTAGTGATGCTAGAAACATCACTAGAGTAATAATAGGATCAAATTCATCATAAGGTGAGGATAGATAGGTTAGAAGAGCCCTACAGTGCAATATTGCTCCTAATTGCTCAAAATTGCTCATTTGGATCAATATAGAATTTATAGGTTTTGAGGGGAAAATAGGGTAAGAAATTATTTTAGGGTCCTTATTATGTATTTTTGATCTAGCTTAGGCCTTTTGGAAATTTTTTTAGCAAGTAGAGCAAGTTTCATTAGATAATTTGAAAAATTGCAAAAATTGCTCATTTCTTACAAAGTTTTCATTGACAACTTTTGCAACTTTTATGCAAAAAGAGAAACTTCTTAGTGGGAGATCTTCAACCAATTAAAGTAGTTGAAAATTCACATTTCAAGCCTATATAAGGTCTAACTCAACCTTTTCAAAAGATTGGAAGAAGGAGAAATGACAATGTACAGAATGTAATCAGCATTTTCTTTATTACAATAGTTTCTTGGTTTGAGTGTTTTTGCATGCTTTCTACATATTAGGCTTAGGGTTTTCTAAGTTGGAAGTGTTATTGGAGGTTTTATTGCATTTATTTTTTTATTTTTTGTGTTGTTTCATAGAGTTTTTTGTGTTCAAATAAATTATTTTGCAAGTCAGCAAGATGTTGTTTTGAACTAGGCAACCAGCACAAAATGGAGTCTTAGGGTCATTTCCCACCATAAGAAATGTACAGCCTCTTGGGATTTGGAACTATACTCCTTGTAAATTATTTAAAGAAAAGGAGATCCCATGCGAATTACAACAAGCATTTTAGTGTGATTCCTTAGGCAAGCAAACCATGTTTTGTTAGTGATCACAAATCTAAAAAAGAGCATTTGGACTAGATTGAATGGTCTAATTCTTCAATCCAAGAATGTGGTGAGTAAGTAGATGGTAATGGATAACTCCAATCTAGAGGAGTCTTGGTAGGGATTTTTAGGAGGGTTAAAACCCGAACAAGACCAGAATCCTTGAAACCCTCAAATTAAACCTATAATTGTGCTTGGATTGTGTGAACAAGTTGGGGGCTTAAGAGTTACAAAATATTCATGTAATTTGAAAAGGGTATCCAAAAAGGTGATTTTTTTGGCCATTGTTAAGGGATTTTTCAAAATATCTTAGTTTTAGTGCATTTGGAGGGCTAATTCTTATAGCCTTTTTCCAAGCAATTAAGTACAAATTGAAATGTGGATTACAATTTGAATAGAGTTTTGCACTTTTTTTGGGTGTAGTATGTTGATAAGTAACCTAAAAAATTCCTAGGTATTCATTTGACCAAATGGAAAGGTCCAAGGAGCATTGGGGTTATTTGTGTGTTTGTGGAAGTTTGAGCAATTTTGTACTAACCTATTGATGTGCACCAATTGAAGAAGTGGGATCTCTTTGATAGAATCCTCAGAGGCATAAGGTGTGAAAGAAGACTTATTTTATTAGGTGGAAGACCTAAGAAGACCCTAGAGAGCTCAAGGTTTATGAGCAAGATTGGTAGTCACATCACCAAGCTACTAGATGGGAAAGGAAATTGAGTTGGGACTAGCAATCAAATAAAAGGTAATCTATTCTATCTAGATCTAACTAAAAGTTCATGTTTGCTAGCTCATGTATAAGAAAGTTAGTTATGGTATAAAAGGTTGCATCATGTTAATTTTGATAACATGGTCAACATAAGCAAGAACAAAAGAGTGAGGGCATTCCTAACCTAAAGAAACCTAATATGGGCATGTGCAAAAATTGTCAAATTGGAAAAATGGGAAAGACAAGTTTCAAAAGAAAGAACTATCACTCTGAAGATGTTCACAGATCTTTGTGGAACCATTGGCATAGAAGCTACAATAGAGATAAGTACTATATTTTATTTTTTGATGATTATTCCAAGATGATGACATTTATGTACCTAAAATTAAATTTGAAGCCTTTCAAAAATTCAAGTGGTATCTGGCTAGAGTGGAGAAAGAAATGGGAAAGAAACTAAAGAGACTAAGGTCAGATAGGGGAGGAGAATTCATCTCATGAATTGAATGAATTCTACAATGAAAGAGGAATTGAAAGATAGGTATCTACACCTGGTACACCTCAATAAAATGACATAGAAAAAATAAGAAATAGATCCATTATGATTGTGCAAGAACACTAATGATAGAGGAAAATTTTGCAATCAAATACTAGAAAGAAGAAATTAGCACAATTAGACTAAGTTTAGTTGAAGAAGGACTCGTATCAAACACCTTATGAATTATGGTATGGGTATAAACCTAATGTCTATTATTTCAAAGTATTTGAAAGAAAATGTTATATCTTGAAAGAATCCAAGAAAGTAAAAATTGATGTGAAAAGTGATGAAGGAATATTCTTGGGATACTCCAATAAGAGAAAATCTTATAAATGTCTAAATTCTTCTACTCACAAAGTCATAGAAAGTACACCTATTAAAATTGATGAGTTTGCAAAAAAGAGTGAAGAAAACAGTAGAAAAGAACTTTAAAACTGTAGAAACTTTACTTACTTCGAACCTGATACTATACTTGAGATTCAAGAAAATGTAATTGGAAATTAGTAGTCTTCACCACTCGAGTTCCCTAAATCTCCACTTCAACCTGAGTTGTAACTCATGCAACCTGAGTCATAGTCTGAAGGACCCAAGTCATAGGACTCTAGTTTTAGCAAGTGCAAACTGAGTCATAGTCTGACAGACCCAAGTTATAGATAGTGGGATGCGAGCATGATGAATAGAGTAAAACAAGTTCTAAATCCAAGGAGAAGATACCTCTACTAGCTAGATATGTTATAAGGCATCATGCACCTAAGAAAATCATTAGAGATTAGTCAAAAGGAACATTGACAAGGAACAAATTAAAAGGTACATGTTTTCTTATTGAGTTTGAACCTAGAACTGTAAAAGATGCATTAGAAATGAAAGATGGATTGAGGCAATGAATGAAGAGATTGATTAGATTGAAAGGAAAACAACTTGGATTCTCATTCCTAGACCCAAGGAAAAAAATGTAATTTGCACAAAATGGGTATTCAAAAATAAGTTGAATGAAAATGGATAAGTTTCAAGAAACAAGGCAAGATTAGTATGCAAAGATTATACTCAATAAGAAGGTATTGATTATGGAGAGATTTTTTCTCCTATTCCAAGACTAAAAGGTGTTAGAACACTATTTGCTTATGTTGCACATAAAGGATTCAAAGAATATCAACTAGAGATAAAGTAAAATTTCTTGAATGGAATCCTAGAAGAAGAAGTCTACATTGAGCAACCTGAAGGTTTCATAGACCCCAACAAAAGGGATATGGTTTGTAAATTATGCAAAGCTTTAGATGGTCTCAAACAAGTCCCTAGAGCCTGGTACAAAACATTGCATAGTCATATAGTAAAGATTGGTTTTCAAAGGACCAATGATAACAACAACCTATACATTAAGGAAGGACCAAATAAGAAGATAGTATTGGCAGAAATCTTTGTAGATGATACATTATTCATTGGACATGATGATTTATGAAAATCATTTTCTAAGAAAATGAGTAAAGAATTTGAAATGTCAATATTTGAATAGATTAAATTCTTTTTTGGCTTGCAAATTTAATAGAAGAAAGATGGTATTTTGTTGGTATTTGAAAACGTTACCCATTTCCAATTACCCTGATGAGAACAAAATATATCTAGGGGTAGCTAACTCCCATTACCAACACATCCATTCAAAACCCAAGCCAACTATAAGGTATGAACCTTCTTCTTCTTCAGGCTCTGCAAAACCTAGGCAGGTGGACCTACAGATTCTTTATATGGTACCAGTTGTCAAAGCATACATTGAATCTACTATGAAGTAGATAAAACCCTTATTTCTCCTGATAACTCATGAAGATGCAGATCTAGGAATCTCATAAGCTAAGTGAGGGCATTCTGTTATAGCTCTTCAACATGAAAGGGGAAAAGCATTTGATTATTGATGTTGATGTTCAACAAATCCTCAAACATGCAGCAAAACCTAATGATCCTATAACTGATCAATGCCTAATCCATTGGGCAATTTCATGAATCTAAAACATACAACTGTAACATTAGGACATATTCTATATACCCAGACATCAGATCTATCTAATCACCTTGTGATTGAGACATCGATGTTCACTCAGATCTCATTGTCACAAAATATCCTTCTCAGCATAACCAACAACCCTATCAAACACATTAAGCATTTACTTGGCACTTTGTTCCAACAGAAAAATATATCAAACATACAACCTTAAGGGGAAGCAAATTGATCTCAGCTCTTCATTCTAGGACCACATAAGACTACAGATTACTAAGACAAGAGATGAGAACCAGAATGAAGCTAATAAAATGCTTGTTCATATGTATTCATTTCCTTGAAACAATACAATCAAATGCATGAAATTAAAACATGAAACAACCTAATGTATCAGAACTATCTGTATTATCTGCACTACTATTGTTCACATGAGAGAAAATGCTAAAGGATGGAGATGGAATCACAGTTCTAGATCCAAAGGAATGGTCTCACAAAATGACTGCAAATTCTCTACCAACAGTGGTCTCACAGTAACAAAAATTGGAACCCCACAATGGAAGAAAGAAAGAATAATATAGCAAGGAGATGAATTCCCAAATTGAAACTGAAGATGACAAGTGTCCATTTGGAATCCCATCTTGTACAACTGAAAACCTCTTTCAGCTCTCCACCATTTGATCTGATTTTTTGTTTTATCATTACACTCTAACTGATTGGAAAATATCTTTGCCTAATGATGAAATCCTTTTGCATCTAAAATATCTTGACAAAAATCAAATCTAAATTCCCTGAACAAAATAAATATGATTCAAGTACCTGAGACAAATCCTCCTATAGCTCAAAAAGACTGCTACCTATGCAAAATTTGACTCCACAAATGGATAGCTCATCTTTTCTCGATTCTGATGATATATTAGAGTGCATATCTAGCCTCCCGAAAATGCCCAAAAAGTCGATTTGAAAAAATGTTCTCTGGCTAGGAAACTAAGGTCTGCAACTAAATACTTTCAAAAGAAAATTTAAATATTCTGAAGTTTGAACTTTAGAATAAAAGACCTTATGATTTAAAATTCTTTTCTTGTGCATATATTTTGAAATATAATTAAAATTATTCATCAAAGTTTTCAATTTTCTACCCTAGCCTTCCAATCCGTGGTCAACCCTCCATTTGACCAGTGCCACATGTCAGTTTTTGACTGGTTGACCTCTCGAACTCAGTGCCACATCACCACTAGGGTGGGCCCACTATACCACATGGTGCCCAGGCACATCCCCGCATTATTTAACTACCGCATAACTCTTTTTGCGGGGATGCGCACGCCGTCAGATGCGGCCACATGGCGCAATCTGCTGCAATCTGAGTTTTTGATGCCACATCATCGCGGGTGTAGCTTCGATTAAAAAATTTCTTTGTTTGACCCTACTGACATCACACCTCCAAGCAGCATCCACCGACACATGGGCCCACGCATGAACTTGGCTTTCACAAAAGCCACACATCTTAAATTCATATTAACTTTTGACTGTTGTTATATTTAAATAACAAAAGATTTCTATATGAGGGAAATGTGGGACTAATGTCCTCTTTAATTTTTTTTTTTATGCTCTAAGCTCCCTTTGAAATTCATGCCACTACCTTTTTAGACGCTTCCCCTATTCTTACTCCGGCTTCTTTACTACTGGGCAGCCTCCTTTAAATTTACGTGATGTTCTCCTAGTGCTCTGCGCTATATTTCATGCTTTAGACTCATGCCTTTTGCTGATGATGCATTTTGTTGTTGTTGATGCATTTTATAGTGATTGAAGCTCCTTTGGTTTAATGTTGTAGTTACTCTATCTATTGGTGTAGGGTTGTTGCCTGTCAGTGTGGATTGTCTCTTCTTTCACACATTTGCCCTTTGTCTTGCTACAGCAGCAGCTTCCAAAGTCCTCGACTATTCATATGTTGAATATCCTTCAAAATGCAATGGCCTTCCCCCTTTATTCTGGAAACTACAAGTTAATTTTCTTAAACTTTCTATGTGGGAATCACAGCAAAACTCCTTACAATTTCATTAACATAAACAATGGACATAGTGCATGCGTGCGTCCATATGAACATGCATTGACCAGCACTTGACCACTGTCCATCCACAAGCTATGTCTCAAGAATTTGCGCAAGCCATCAGTTAAGTGTTGAAAAATACTTTGCCTCTTATTTTATTTCAAAAATGTGACCAGTGCTTCAGTTGGTTGGTGAGTGTCCAGACATACAGGTGGATGATGTTGTCATGAACTGTTATGTTCCAATGGCATGAGCTCATGCTGAAAGGTGCTTTAAAATACGTGAGTCTGCTTCTTATTACAATTGCAAACTCTTCCTTTTATTTCCTGCTGATAAAAGAATTCCTACTCTCGGCCTCTTTGACTAGCTGCATTCTAATTCCTTGCTCCTTCAAAAACTATAGCCTCTATCATCCTCTAAAACCACAGCCTTCTCTTTAACTTAGCATGTTGTGCTTTGCAAGTAGCGGCTTCTTTGTTTGTTGAGATGGTGGTCTGCTCCTATTAACATGGCACTACTCTCTATTAAGCTTGAGGCTTGCATTATAAAATCCCCTATCATGTCTCCTTTTTATGCATTCTTTTCTTGCTAGCATCTCTATTCTTTGTTGCTGGCCTCCCATAGTTGTCTTTGTTGATGGGCACTTTTCTTGATTGACTTGCATTTGACCTATTCTTAATTGATGCATAGATGAAAGGAAGAGCGTTGTCCTGAATTACTTTCTTAGAACTCTATTTTGACTACAATCTCTTGTAAAGGCAATGTTTGAAAGAAAAAAAAATGACTTTGAAAACATTGTTAATGATGCTCCTCTTCATTATATTAATCTCTAATAGTTAGACTAAAGAAGCACTGAGGATGGTAAAGCATAAGTATGATCCCCTTCCATATTAAAATATTCTCTCTAAATTCATGCCCATTTTCTTTTCATCTTCCTTGCTATTCTTAATTGTATCCCTTTGATTATAATGTTCTTCCTCATTATTAATAAACCAAAGATGCTCCACAGAATGCCTCTTTAAACAAATACCTTTAACTCCTTCATTTTTTAATCAGTCAGCTACAATTAGTTGGACCCCCAA
The DNA here is from genome assembly GCA_028749045.1 of Cupressus sempervirens. NCBI lineage: Eukaryota > Viridiplantae > Streptophyta > Pinopsida > Cupressales > Cupressaceae > Cupressus > Cupressus sempervirens. The sequence goes on along the minus strand of CM053792.1, from coordinate 29,090,101 downwards.
GTGGGTTTGAACCTCGAACTAATTAGAATCAAGTTCGACCACTAATTAATCAAATAAAACTTGCTTTATCACTTTTTGCCAACTTGTCAAAGTTGGGCTAGGAGGCCCGTTGACTAGCCTTAAAAATTGATCAAAACACCTAACCGAGCTCTGAGATCTGATATACTGATTCTCTGTTCCACACACTTTTACCCTGTTGAATTTTGTCTCATGAAGAATTCAGAGTCAAAAGATATTTGCCATCAAAGTTTCCTTCACAGAATTACCTGCAAGTAAACAAATCAAAAAACAACAAGCTGGGTTCGGATTTGGCTTTAAAAGCTGGACAAATAAGCACATGGGAAAATGAAAACTTGGACGTTGGTTCTCTGTCATGAGGATAGTATGAATATTCGATTTGGGCTCATGACAAATAACAGGGCGCAAATGGCGATCAGGCAAAGTAGGCTATTCAGAATTACTGACTGGTAACACTGGTAGAAAAATAGTTTTTGCAAACGGAAATGACCTGGAAAAGTGTGCAAATGGATTCATCAAAACTTGCAAACTGGCACACTTGGAGTATTTTTAGAGGACAATACAGGGGAACAAACCATTCGATCTCACCAATCACAGGTTTCTAGATATGACATCACAAACAGGGGTTACAATCAATCTGCACTTGCTAACACTAGTAAAACTTTAGAAATTGCATTTGGAATCACGTTTGAAAACTGATCAAACGAATTCGTCAAGACTTAAAAATTGAAACATGACAAGTCTTTGACATTTATAATGCAATGCAAAAGGAATTTTAGCATTCGGGTCAACTGGTCAAAAGTTATTACGTCAAACAGGGCTTCCCAGAATTAGGAACATTTTGCAAATGTGTGAAAACAGTAACTGACCAACTTTACAGGGTTCAAAACCTAGTCAAACGGACTCAAAATGACTCAAAATCTGAAACATAGGTTCTTGGGTATGGATGTTAGATACTCCAAAAGTGGCAAGTCATGACACATTTTTGGGTGCGAGATAATTACTGGCAAACACAACCTCCTGTCATTGTTTGACACTAGGGCAAAATTGCAAATTTGACAAATGCTTGAAACAGGACTTTACCAAATGACTCGAAAACTCAATTTAACTTCATCAAATGCTTAGGCATGCTGAATGAAAAGTGCTAGAAGCATTAAACACCTTAGGGATCTCAGATGGACAACCGGGTACATAGGCATGAAAAGCATTTGTAGGGCTCAATTTTTTAATGGTGCTCAAAATTGCATGGTCAATTTTGAGTGCCAACAGTGGCTTTGTCTGGGGATGCATGTCCCTTACAGGCATGGAAAGATTCCAGATCTATGGGAGAAGCAGACCACAATTACTTGAAACAACAAAACTTCTCTCGAACAGCTTATTGAAAGCAAGGAAACAACTACTTCTACTATTTACAAATGATGACCTCGGGCCATTGAACTTCAATAAAATTGTTTACCTCTATCATAAACATGATTCTCATCTGAACTTTCATGAGGTAAACTAAAATTTCTTCTCCTATCAGTTTCACCAATCATATTATCATTATATAACAAATCACTTGGCAAAAAAAAATTATCACTCTTACTTTCATAATGCATATAAAAACTTACTTCGTCCTCAACCATTTTCTCATTATGAAAGTTCTGATCAGCATGCATAAACATATCAGACTAAAATTGAAAAATCTCTTCATTTAATGACTCATGCATGCTATCATTTTTGAATATGAAGGCTTCATATTCAACTTGGGGAAAAGGATCACACATACCTTGAAAATGTGTTTCCTTGTGCATAACTGGATAATATTCAAATGAACATTCTCACTTGTACTCACATATATCATCAATGTTAGAATCTGAAGCTAATCTGAAACCTTCAAATGGTTCTTCACAATCAGTGAACAGATTAGTCTTTACATCAGAGAGTTCATCATAAAAATCATAGCAAGATATAGGTAGATTTTCAATAACCATCTCATCAAACACCTTGTTATCATAATCATATGCAACATCATGATCGTATTCACTATCATATTTGGAAGAAGAATAGACTGACCTCTTACAGCAATAAGACAAAGTATCATCATTAAACTTATTCTCTGCTAAATCTGAACCATCCATGTGCTCTTAAAAAAGAGGATTGATAATTCCATGCAAAGAACCTTCATAGACATTAGGACAAGTGATGTGCTAATCAACATCAAACTCCTCACCATATAACAGATTAGTGAAAACTTTAAAACCATTTCTAACATCACTATCATGGACACTTTCAACATATGAAGAAGAAAAATCAGAATCATATGAAGACTCAACATCCACTCTGTCGACGAATCATGTAGATTACTAATCAAAGTTACTTTCATTGTCTCCATATAGGTGATTCAAATGTCTTGCAAGAAAATCATCATTTATCTTACCAATAGGTGTCGATGCATTAATCTCAGGATCAATCATGTACTGATCATCATTACACTCATCCTCAAGACACTCTTCTACACAATTAGGTAATACGTCTCTATGGATAACCTCTTTGTCTTCATATTTTGTAGACACATTTTCTTCATAACTTTCAATCTCAAACTGATTTACACAATTCTGAAATGGAAACTCACTTTCAGACTTAGAAATAGTACTCATACCTTTACTAGCAAGAGAACACTCACTTCTTTCATTGCTCTCTTCTTCCCAATCAGCATCTGATTCACATGAAGACGCATATGTACTATCACAATCCTCTTCTTGACTTGAGTAATAACTCTCATCATTACCTTCATATGACACCTCCTGATAATATATTGGATCAGCAACTTCATTATCACTTGAAAGACGACTTTCAGCTTTATCATACTCACATTGATACGATTGTCTTTCAACTTCAAATTTAATAATGTTCTCAACATGATGCAATCTCTCAATGAGATAATTCATTTCTTGCCTATCCTGTTGGTCAAGAAAATGCATCTCTACCGCTGAAATATTATCAACATATGAGGTTAGTTCTTCTGACTGTGACTCAGATACATATGATTTACATTCTTTATCTTGTGTCATCTCTCCATGGCATGTCGGATCAGAAATTTCACCTTATCACTTGATAGATCACTTCTGATTTCTTCCTCCTCATACTGAGATGAATACCTTTCCTCTTCTTGATTCATTATGTTTTCAACATAATGCAAATTATCAATGGGAAAATGAATGACCGGATTTATATCTTGCATGGATAACTCATCAAGTGAATCAATTCTATCATTTTCTATTGTAATAACATAAACATGTGCATTCACTTCAGCACGAATGGAATCATTTCTTTTTTTCAACAGAGAGATTTCATGTTCACATGTATTTATTTCTGAAGCTTCAACAAAACTATTTACAATAGTAGGAGTGCTTATTTGCTGATCTAAAATCAAACACTCCTTATGACATTTACTTGTGCTTTGCACCTCATATTGCCAGCCAATATTTCTACAGAAGTGACTCTGGGTTAAGACATATTTTATGTTATTCTCAATCTCTATAGCTGTCATGAATGCCTGATGCAAAGTCTTGGGTTCTTTATCTCTCAATAGATAGTTCATCTTCCTATCAAATGCACCGAGATAAACCACTAAACACATTTGATCATCGGGCTTGTAACTTTCAAGAAATTCACTCAAAATATTTGCAAATCTGATATTAAATTCAGGAACTAACTCACCATTCCTGATTTCAATTTTCAAAAACTTATCAAAATAATAAGAGATGCTTACTCTTTCCCCGAACTGCATCATGAAGGTTGACAGTAATTCATCCCAGGATGAAATTGAACATGCTGGTAAAAATGAAAACCAGTCCCTAGCATCATCTTCTAAAGTCTGAACAAACAACTTCATCTGAAGGTCTTCATGAGCAATTTCAAAATCACCAACCAAGTCACTAAACAACTGAACATGATGACTGGCTGAATTTTCATGGTTTCCACCAAACTTAGGCAAATACTTTCTGAGGTTACAAGGCATAATATTCAGGAAACCATTAATACCATTAAAATTCAATGGCATATACCGCTTGGTAGAGATGGATCTAGGAACTTCACTAACCAACTGCATTTTAGGTGAAATGAATCTTGACAGTCTTCAAATTCAAGACTCACTCACCATTAAACATTTTTAGAATTCATAACTTGTAGTAGATTTTCATAACCCTCTACCAAATGAACACTTCAAACACACTTCACAAACTTTAAATATAACCAATTGAAACTCGATCTAATGAAGTGCACAAAACTTATCAAATCATTCTCCTCTTCTTAGTGCTAAAACTTCACTTGACGGAGAAAACATATGTGGAACTCACTTTCATTGAGAAGAAATCATATGAAAGCATAAAATACCTCAAGTTTTGTTGCATGAAACCACTGATCTGCTGATTGGCCTGGTGCTAATTTGAAATCTTCACACCACTGATCATAACCTTACAGAGTCGCCATCTCCTTGAGGAGAGAAATGAAATCACAGTAGTGATTCACATTTATCATTTCAAAAACTTTTAATAGAAAATCAAACAACACTCTGAAACTTACTAGTCAGAAACTTATATAGATCTCTCTTCTTGCTTGAAAATTCACAGAACTTTCAGATCTGCTTATTTCAACTGAAAACTCTTTGAAAGCAATTATACAACCGATCTACACTGGTTTAGAGATCCTTTAGATAGAGTCGCCACTCACTATTGTGAGAAAGAATTTAAACACGATTCATAACACTACAGATCTGAACTGAATTGTCAACTTTCTAAAACTTTGCAAAACTTTAAAAACACTTAAAAGAGAGAAAACATCTTTCACCAATTCTGACTCTGAATTACAACAATATTCTGAAAACAATAACAGGTTGACATGACTGAAGATGAACACTATTAGCAACACAATCTGTATTCAACCTTGAAAACTACTGCTGCAAATGAATAAAACTTACTAGGGTGCATGATTTGGAGTAAGAAAACTGGAAAGAACATCAGAGAACTTACTGCTGAAACTTTGTAATGCACTTCTCCTGCTATATTGAATCTCTTCTTTTCAAATTCTCAAGGTTTGTCTTAAATCTGATTCAATACATTCCCTAACAGAGTCGCCATTTTGTTGGTGTTTGAAAACATTACCCATTTCCAATTACCCTGATGAGAAAAAAACATATCTAGGGGTAGCTAACTCCCATTATCAACACATCCATTCAGACACTAGGCCAACTATAAGGCATGACCCTTCTTCTTTTTCAGGCTCTACAAAACCTAGGCGGGTGGACCTACAGATTCGTTATATGGTACCAGTTGTCAAAGCATACACCGAATCTACCATGAAGCAAATAAAACCCTTATTTCTCCTGATAACTCATGAAATAACATCAATCTACAGTAGCTAGATGTAGATCTAGGAATCTCATAAGCTAAGTGAGGTCATTCTATTATAGCTCTTCAACATGAAAGGGGAAAAGCATTTGATTATTGATGTTGATGTTCAACAAATCCTCAAACATGCAGCAAAACCTAATGATCCTATAACTGATCAGTGCCTAATCCATTGGGCAATTTCATGAATCCAAAATATACATTTGTGACATCAGGACATATTATGTATACCCATACATCAGATCTATCTAATCACCTTGTGATTCAGACATCGATGTTCACTCAGATCTCATTGTCACAAAATATCCTTCTCAGCATAACTAGCAACCTTGTCAAACACATTAAGCATTTACTTGGCAGTTTGTTCCAACAGCAAAATATATTAGACATTAAACCTTAAGGGGAAGCAAATTGATCTTAGCTCTTCATTCTAGGACCACATAAGACTACAGATTACTGAGACAGGAGATGAGAACCAGAATGAAGCTAATGAAATGCTTGCTCATATGTATTCATTTCCTTGAAACAATACAATCAAATGCATGAAATTAAAACATGAAACAACCTAATGTATCAGAACTATCTTTATTATCTGCACTACTGCTGTTCACATGAGAGAAAATGCTAAAGGATGGAGGTTGAATCATAGTTCTGGATCCAAAGGAATGGTCTCACAGAATGACTGCAAATTCTCTACCAACAGTGGTCTCACAGTAACAAAAACTGGAACCCCCACAATGGAAGAAAGAAAGAATAATATAGCAAGGAGATGAATTCCCAGATTGAAACTGGAGACGACAAGTGTCCATTTGGAATCCCATCTTGTGCAACTAAAAACCTCATTCATCTCTCCACCATTTGATCTGATTTTTTGTTCTATCATTACACTCTAACTGATTGGAAAATATCTTTGTCTAATGATGAAATCCTTTTGCATCTAAAATATCTTGACAAAAATCAAATCTGAACTCCCTGATTTGGAAACAAATGTGATTTAAGTACCTAAGAAAAATCCTCCTGTAGCTCAAAAAGACTACCACTAGTGTAAAATTTGACTCCAAAAATAGATAGCTCATCTTTTCCTGATTCCGACGGTATATTGGAGTGCTTATCTAGCCTCCCAAAAATGCCCAGAAAGTCGATTTGAAAAAATGTCCTCTGGCTAGGAAACTAAGGTCTGCAACTGAATACTTTCAAAAGAAAATTTAAATATTCTAAAGTTTGAACTTTAGAATAAAAGAACTTCTGATTTAAAAGTCTTTTCTTGCACATATATTTTGAAAAATAATTAAAATTATTTATCAAAGTTTTCAATTTTCTACCCTAGCCTTCCAATTCATGGTCAACTCTCCATTTGATTGATGCCACATGTCATTCATTGATTGGTCAACCTCTCAAACTCAGTGCCACATCACCACCAGGGTGGGCCTGCTATGCCATGTGGCACCTAGGTGCATCCCCGCATTATTTAACTACCGCACAACTCTTTTTACAGGGATGCGCACAACGTTGGATGTGGCCACGTGGCACAATCTGCTATGATCTGAGTTTTAGATGCCACATCATTGCGGGTGCAGCTTTGATTAAAAATTTTCTTTGTTTGACCCCGCTGACGTCACACCTCCAAGCGGCATCCACCGACACACAGGCCCACGCATAAACTTGGCTTTCACAAAAGCCACACGTCTTAAATTCATATTAACTTTTGACTATTGTTATAATTAAATAACAAAAGATTTCTATATAAGGGAAATGTGGGACTAATGTCCTCTTTGATTTTTTTAATGCTTTGAGCTCCCTTTGAAATTCATGCCGCTGCCTTTTTAGATGCTTCCCCTATTCTTATTGTGGCTTCTTTACTGTTGGGCGGCCTCCTTTCCATTTACGTGATGTTCTCCTGGTGCTCTGCACTATATTTCATGCTTTAGACACACGCCTTTTGCTGATGATGCATTTTGTTGTTTTTGATGCATTTTATAGTGATTGAAGCTCCTTTGGTTTAATGTTTTAGTTACTCTATCTATTGGCGTAGGGTTGTTTCCTGTCAGTGTGGATTGTCTCTTCTTTCACACATTTTCCCTTTGTCTTGCTACAGCAGCAGCTTCCAAAGTCCTCGACTATTCATATGTTCAATATATCCTTCAAAATGCAATGGCCTTCCCCCTTTATTCTGGAAACTGCAAGTTAATTTTCTTAAACTTTCTATGTGGAAATCACATCAAAACTCCTTACAATTTCATTAACATAAACAATGGACATAGTGCATGCGTCCATATGAACATGCATTGACCAGCACTTGACCACTATCCATCCACAAGCTCTGTCTCAGGAATTTGCACAAGCCATCAGTTAACTGTTGAAAAATACTTGGCCTCTTATTTTATTTCACAAATGTGAGAAGTGCTTCAGTTGGTTGGTGAGTGTCCAAACATATAGGTGGATGATGTTGGCATGAACTGTTATGTTCCAATGGCATGAGCTCATGCTGCAAGGTGCTTTAAAATACATGAGTCTGCTTCTTACAACAATTGCAAACTCTTCCTTTTATTTCCTGCGGATAAAAGAATTCCTACTCTCGGCCTCTTTGACTAGCTGCATTCTAATTCCTTGCTCCTTCAAAAACTATAGCCTCTATCATCCTTTAAAACCATAGCCTTCTCTTTAACTTAGCATGTTGTGCTTTGCAAGTAGCGGCTTCTCTGTTTGTTGAGACGGTGGTCTACTCCTATTAGCATGGCACTGCTCTCTATTAAGCTTGAGGCTTGCATTATAAAATCCCCTATCACGTCTCCTTTTTATGCATTCTTTTCTTGCTAGCATCTCTATTCTTCGTTGCTGGCCTCCCATAGCCAGCTTTGTTGATGGGCACCTTTCTTGATTGACTGGCAGTTGACCTATTCTTAATTGATGCATAGATGAAAGGAAGAGCGTTGTCCCAAATTACTTTCTTAGAAATCTATTTTGACTACAATCTCTTTCAAAGGAAATGTTTGAAAGAAAAAAAAATGACTTTGAAAACATTGTTAATGATGCTCCTCTTCATTATATTAATCTCTAATAGTTAGACTAAAGAAGCACTGAGGATGGTAAAGCATAAGTACGATCCCCTTCCATATTAGAATATTCTCTGTAAATTCATGCCCATTGTCTTTTCATCTACCTTGCTATTCTTAATTGTATCCCTCTTATTATAATGTTCTTCCTCATTATTCGTAAACCAAAGATGCTCCACAGAATGCCTCTTTAAACAAATACCTTTAACTCCTTCATTTTTTAATCAGTCAGCTGCAATTAGTGGGACCCCCAAGTGGGTCTAAACCTCGAACTGATTAGAATCAAGTTCAACCACTGATTAATCAAATAAAACTTGCTTTATCACTTTTTTCCAACTTGTCAAATTTGTGCCAGGAGGTCAGTTGACTGGCCTTAAAAACTGATCAGAACACCTAACCAAGCTCTGAGATCTGATATACTAATTCTCTATTCCACACACTTTTACCCCATCAAATTTCATCTCATGACGAATTCGGAGTCAAAAGATATTTTCCATCAAAGTTGCCTTCACAAAATTACCTGCAAGTAAACAAATCAGAAAACAACAAAGTGGGTTCGGATTTGGCTTTAAAAGCTAGGAAAATGAGCACATGGGAAAATGAAAACTTGGGCGTTGGTTCTCTGTCATGAGGACACTGTGAATATGCGATTTGGGCTCATGAAAAATAACAGGGCTCAAATGGCGATTAGGCAAAGTAGGCTATTTAGAATTACTAACTGGTAACACTGGCAGAAAATAAGTTTTTGCAAATGGAAATGACCTAGAAAAGTGTGCAAATGGATTCGTCAAAACTTGCAAACTGGCACACTTGGAGTATTTTCAGACGACAATATAGGGGAACAAACCATTCAATCTCACCAATCACGAGTTTCAAGATATGACATCACAAACATGGGTTACAATCAATCTGCACTTGCTGACACCAGTAAAACTTTAGAAATTGCATTTGGAATCACGTTTGAAAACTGATCAAACTAAATCGTCAAGACTTAAAAATTGAAACATGACAAGTCTCTGACATTTATAATGCAATGCAAAAGTAATTTTTGCATTCGGGTCAACTGGTCAAAATTTATTACGTCAAACAGGGCTTCCCAGAATTAGGAACATTTTGCAAATGTGTGAAAACAGTAACTGACCAACTTTGCAGGGTTCAAAACCTAGTCAAACGGACTTGAAACGACTCAAAATCTGAAAAATAGGTTCTTGGGTATGGATATTAGATACTCCCAAAATGGCAAGTCATGACACATTTCTAGGTGCAAGATAATTACTGGCAAACACAGCCTCCTGTCGTTGTTTGACACTAGGGAAAAATTGCAAATTTGACAAATGGTTGAAACAGGACTTCGCCAAATGACTCAGAAACTCAATTTGACTTCACGAAATTCTTAGGCATGCTGAATGAAAAGTGCTAGAAGCATTAAACACCTTAGGGATCTTAGATGGACAGCCAGGTACATAAGCATTAAAAGCATTTGTAGGGCTCAATTTTTTAATGGTGCTCAAAATTGCATGGTCAATTTTGAGTGCCAACAGTATCTACATTACTCAATCAAAGTACATCGAGGAGATATTAAAGAGATTTGGAATGGAATATTCCAAACCAGTTGGAACACCTATATCTATTAAACATAAGCATTCCAAAAATGATGATTCCAAAGAGGTAAATCAGACTACATATAGATTAATAATTGGAAAACTTCATATGTGGTACACACAAGAATCGATATTGTATTAGTATTTGGTATGGTGGAAAGATTATCTACTAATCCAAAGGAAAATCATATGATGGAATTAAGAGGAATTATGAGGTATCTAAAAGGTACAAAAGATTATGGATTTTGGTATAAGAAAGGAGGCAACTTTGAATTGAAAGCCTTCACTGATTCTAATTAGGTAGGAAGTATTGATGATAAGAAAATCGCTAGTACTAGAGAATTATTTCTTGTAAAGAGGCTAGTGTCTTCAACAAGAAAGAAATAGAATTGCATCTCTCAATGTACAATAGAAGAAGAATATGTTGCAATAACAGTTAATTGTTCCAACATCACTTGGTTCAAATAACTTTTTTCAGGTATGAAGGAAGAAATCCAGGATCCAATAGTTGTCTTCTATGATAACACCAATGCAACTAACATATCCAAGAACCCAATGATGCATACCAAGAAAAAGCACATTGCAATAAAGTATCATTTTCTAAGAGAATTAGGGCAAGAAAAAGAGGTTAGATTGGAATATGTGAATACAAAAGATCAAATTGCATACATATTCATCAAGCTATTTTGTAAATATGTATATTTGTATCTAAGAGGTAAGCTAGGGTTCATTCCCCTATCAAAAGCTCACTAATTAGATTTTAGTGGTGCATTAACCAAGCATTTTTGAAGATCAAACAATTTGATGTACTATTGTTAGAGTAGATTGCATATGAATCAATACATCATGTGCATAGAAAATACATTGATTATTATCTTTGGAATGAGATGTCAAAGAGGGAGAGTTTGTTGGGAGAGTTTCATGTCAGAGAAAATCATTCCAGAGGGAGAGATTGATATCAAAAGAAGATCTCACTAATAGAGGTGTATATGTGAAATGTGGGCCTTAGATCCTCACATGCACTTCAACATGGTCATTATCTAAAAGATCATCCTAGAATGAATATGAGATTATTCATCTGACTAATCCAATAGTTCAACTTGTTTCCTTCTAACTAGAAGGATTTTTCCTTCTCTCTCAGAATGAGAAGTGGACAACCACACCTCTAGTATGAAGGATTTATAGCTAAATGAGAATGTAAATTATACTAGATGAGATGCAATTAAGCTAAGAAATAAAAGATCATACTATGCTAAATGAATGCATTTTAAGCTAATATGAGATTATAGTGCAAGAAATTAAAGCTATGAAAGTGTGAGCAAGATGAGTAAATATTCCAACATAAGTTCGATGCAAAATCAATTCAACCTTCATAATGAGGAATTGAAGGCTCCTTAAATAGTATACTAGGGTCAATTGATGGTCAAGATCAATCAAAATGAATGGTCAAGATTGAAGATGAGAGTCAGTCAGAATGGAGAACTCCTTATGAAAAGGGATTTAACTGATTACTTTTGAGTAGAATAAGGAGTTAATTGATTTAATTTTGAGTGGAATAAGGAGTTGACTAATTTAATTTTGAGTGGAATAAGGAATTAACTGATTTAATTTCTTTTCTAATTTTAGTCCACCCAAATTTTCCATTTCTAAACTAAAGAGAAGATTTGGAGAGAATATTTAATTTAACAAAATAGAATATGAGCTCATAAATGGATAAACTTTAATTAATTGAACAATTAAATTCAATAATTAAAAAGAGGAGATATCTTATTAAATCAAATACATTTAATTCCTTTGTACATTAGCTAAAGAGGTAATTTTAGTTTAATTAAAGTGTGAACACTTATAATTAAATTAAACTTCATTAATAGGTTTAATATAGCTAATTTGAGTCAATAATTAGGAATTAAATAAATAGTGTGATTAATGCAGATTAGGGTTTTTTGCATTTGACACCTAGGTCAAGTAGTGATTATTAGAAATAGAATTTCCTACAAAAATAAGACTTTGGAATGATTGAATAGACCAAAATTGGTTTAGCATAGCAAAGTGGCAATTTTGGGGCATTACATTTGCTCCTCTTTGAATGAATGTGTGAGCAGCGCATTTGATTCAAAGGAATTAGAAGTATGATGCATAGATCAAGAAATGAGATTGGTTCTAAAATTCATGACACAAAGACCAATTGATAATCTTTTAAAGGTTGTCTCCAAAATGAAGCTTAGCCTTATGGGATCTAGATAGAACACCTAGATATTGAGGTTGATAAGATTTTAAAGGTTATCTCTAGAATGAAGCTTAACCTTAGGGGATCCAAATAGTACACCTAGATACTAAAGTTAAGCTTTTAAAGATTATCTCTAGAGTGATGCTTAAACTTAGGGGATCCTAATACAACACCTAGATATCAAAATTAATAGTGTGAAGATTGTCAAATTTCATGGAATTGTTCCCAGAATGAGACTCAATCCTCAAGAGTTGGTGTTTACATTGTCCTGATACCTATCCATTAAAAGATGATAAGATTAATCATGATTCATAAAATCATTCCCAAAATGAGACTTGATCCTCAAGAGCCAGGGTTTAGACTATCCTAATAATTATCCCCATAATGAGGCTTAATTCTTAGCAAGAGTAAGGATTATCTCTAGAATGAAGCTTAATCCTTAGTAAGACTTTGGAATTATCTCCAAAATGGAGCTTAATTCCCTAGAGTCTAGATAGAATACCTAAATACTAGTCCATGAAAGAGATAACAAGACCTATCATGAGTCATAGAATCATCCTTAGAATGAGGCTTGATCCTCAAGAGTCGTGTTTTAAACTATCCTGATACCTGTCCATCATACTCTGATAGGAACTATTATAAAACTGGTCAGCTAATCAAAAGATGGGATAGGTAACGTATGATTCTAGATAGAGGGGAACAAGATGCCCCAAGTGATTAGATTCCCTGAGTGATAAGGACATAAGATCCAGATTGAGTTGAAGCAAGTTTTGAAATATTTAATGATGTAATCATCCTGCCCCCTCAGGAGTGAAATTGAAAGATGACACACTAGAATTGTGATGTAAAGTAGTAGTTTGGGAGATATTGAAGAAATCTGAGATTTAGAAGAATAAAGAAGATATCAGAATGATCAAAAGAAAATTTGGAGTTGATTCGAAGTAATTTTGAGGTTGAAAAGGCCATGTTTGACCAAAGTTTGACTTGAGTTGACGTGAGTTGACTTTTTCCAGAGATTTTGGAAAATTTGGAAAAAACGTGATTTGAAAAGATTCTAAGATTCACAAAGTATTAAAAAAATTGGACTCCACAAGCATTTGTTTGCATCAATCCCAAAATTTTAAAATGTGATTTTGAGCTATTTAAGTGTGTTAGATTTTGAATTCAATCTCGATAATGAGTTCAAAGAAGCTAAATTAGCCAGGGATGATTTTCACACAAATTGGAGCACTTTGAAAAATTAGATCAAAACCTATATAAGGGCCAAAGGGTCATTTCAAATCATTTTTGCTTTTGTCTTTTGTGGAGAAGAGAGCTCTGAAGAGAAAATGTTGGCCCTCATGCATTCACACTAATTTGAGCACTCTCGATGACATAGATGGCTGGTAGACTATGGGCATCTAGTGATTCATCAATAACCTTGCTTTGCATTTCAATTTTCATGCTTTTTGAGATGTTTGTAGCATGTTTTAGGCATTTTTAAGTCTTGTCATATTGGATTTTACACAAGGATGTATCTCCTCATATCGGACTAGTCACCCTTCACACAAAGAAGTACCAGGAAAGTATTTCTTTGCCTAGTGCAGTGGGTTTCCTCATGCAGGAAACACCCATGTTTTGTGTGTCCTCGGGCGAAGATGTACAATCTCACACGAGAACATGAATTTTCGCATGAAATTTTGGTGTAAAATGCAAGTTTTGATTTTTGAAAAGTGAGCTATCATTGTAATTTTGCACTTTCTTTCATCTTGTTTGTTTATCTAAGACAAATCATTTTCCTATTGTGTTTGTGTGTGTAGGTTACATTTATTGATGTCAGATTTTGATCTCATTACCCACCCTATGGAGCTTTGTTGTGGAAACTTGATGATGTCAATATGGCACACATTGATAGACTTAGATTATCTTATCTTTGCCAAATTCCACCAGCACTAGTGAATCATGGCCTTTTGACTACACTAGTAGAGTGCTTCCATTCAAAGATGAACATGTTCCATTTTCCATAGGTGGAGATGATGATCACTCAAAAGGATATCTATATGATACTCCACACACCATTGTATGGACCACAACTAGTTTATGACATAGTGCCACTAATAGACACAAAGGCATTGAGGACCATCTTTCAAGAAGATTTGATCATGGGTCAAGCCATCACATGGGATGAGCTAGTTCACACATATGGGCCCACTCATAGATTACCTACAATTTTGGGCATATTTATTAGCTACTTCTTGATGCCAAATAGAGGGTAGTATGGATTGGAGTGTGGATGGGGTAGGATGTTACAAATGATGTTAGAGACTCTAGAGAGATATGGGTGGGGTTAGTGCATGCTTGCCCACATGTTCCGTGAGATGCATGAGATAGTTTACCACAAGAGGAAGAGCATGGCCGTTGTGGTCTATGCTCTTCAACTATGAGCATGGGAGCACTTGCTAGTCAATAGAGCCATATTTGTAGATGAGTGGCAGCCTATGGAGCCCTATATGTGTTGATATAGAGGCTAGTTGACCTAGACAGGTCTAGGAAAGACTAAGCAGTGGAGAGGCCATCTAGACGACCTAGTAGCAGTGGTGTGGTAACCCTAGAGAGAGACAGAGGATTGGGATGATGCACCCTAGGATTTGGGACACATATTCACCTCTTGACCACTGATAGGTCGATCTATATAGATTATGGAGAGATTTCCTCTAACATTGGTGTGGTGATAGTATAGTTAACCAAAGGACATATCGCAAGAGTACTACTCATATGTGCAACTGGAGATAGATTTGGATTGTGGGTGGTCTTCGAGATTAGATCTTGATAGATCGATGATTGATCTACACAACTTGGTTGTGACATAGTAGGATTACTTGCCAGTAGTAGTAGATGGGGGGATGATTCCAACTTACTAGACATATTTTATGAGTCATCCCTTTCCATAATTCACAGTTCCTGTCGGGATGGCTAGACCTATTTAGCCAGTATAGGCACTACATGCACCACCATAGCAGCCCCAATAGGAGGGAGTTAGACATGGGACATGCCAAGTTCCAATTCCACCTTAGCAAATGAGAGTAGATCTAGGTGCTAGTGGGAGTGGGATAGGTCAAAGGTGATCTCAAGGTGAGATGGGATCTCTAGGAGCCATTGGAGGAGACACCCAGAGACCACGCACAAAGGCAGAGAAGCTAGCAAAGTAGGCAGAGTAGGGAGACAAGGAGATGAATGACTAGCCTATTATAGGAGCCCAGGGTGGAGACATCCTAGCATAGACCCAAGAGGCCCTGAGGAGAGTGAGAGAGTAAGTTTAGACCACATAGTGACAATTAGGATATTTTCACATGCAAGTTGTTATGAGAGATACTTGCAGGATTGTGATTAGGATTGAGAGATTTATAACTTATGGGGGCAGCTAGAGCTAGCGAGGTAGAGATCAAAGTAGCAATAGGATGAGATCCGGTTGTAGTTAGCTAGAGCAACATATCTGGTAGTTGTGCTAGACAAGGAAAAGTAGGTGCTTATATTTTCATAGTATGCTTGAGAGTTAGGGGAGCACAACCTCCAGTGAGACCTGATATGCCTCCTCCTCCTCCTCCTCTACCACCAGTGGGAGGTAAGGGAGGAGGAGAGAGTTAGCTTCATATTTGTTCTAATTTTGGTCTAGCTATGTATTGATTGGTGTGCCAACACTATTTTGTACCATTTTGAGATCAACAATGCTTGAGTAGCATCCATTTTTGCACTAATATGCACTTTTGATATATATATATATATAGACACACACACACACACAATTTTTTGATTCGAGTACCATTGCATGGGTCATCTTTCTATCTTTATAACTTGTCATACATGAGATATTTATGCTTTGGTTTATGAATGAAAATTCGATATGATGTATGGGTGTAGTGTAGATGAAATGAATCACAATAGAATGTATGAAATGCACAATGTGAATGAACTAACATCTCATGTAGTATTCCATTTTGTTGATATTGACAATTATTCCTTGAAGATTGAGAGGATGAACCAAAGAAGAGAACACTTGTGCAACCATGAAGAAACATGATCTTTGAAGAAGCCCACAATCTCCCATCATGAAGGATGCAAGTAAATTAGTGGTCAAACCATGTGTCTATGCAAATACAGAGTATGCAATGCAACCCTATGCTAGATGCAACCCTAGGTTTGGTTACCAAACTTCACCAATTATCATAACTAAGCATTTAGTGAAATCGCATAAGTTGTGCAATTCCCATTGACATTGCAATCATGGAAATATGAACAAGACATATGTTCTAGTTTTTTTGGGATTAAATCTAATCATTTGAGGCACAAGAAGCTAGAATGACCAAAAAAATTTCCCCTTTTAATTTAGCAAGTTAATATAAGCATAAAAGCATAAACACTAGGATGAATAGAATGATTCTTGCATGCAAACACACTAGAAACATGAGAGATTCTTCTTATGCTAAGTAATTAGTAAGTATTCTATCCACAACGACCCTTGTATTCATAACCTAGGATAGAAGTGTGTTAAGTATACTCACAGTGATCTATGCATTCACTTAGCAGGATGAGTATCAATATTTACTATAGCATAAAGAGTTCACTCCAAAAAATAAGGAGAAGAACCAACCTTAATGAAGAGTCATATAAAAGGATTCAAGGTACACATAACCATCCAATACGAAATGGAGGCTCTTATAGTGGACACTTCTTTTATAAGGATACTTCAGATTACTAGAACTAAACCAAAAATAGAAAGCAAAGAAAAGCTTATGCCCCTAGTCCTTGCTTCTCTAGTCAAAAGTCACATCATCAAGTTTCTCAAAGAGACATGACAAAACAAAAGAAAAATAAATAAAGAAAACCTTATCACATTTCAAACTAGTATGAATGTCATCATTTTAGTGTTTGTGTTATAGGATTGATGTCAAGTCTCAATGTTCAGAATATATGTGAAAGAAATATCTTCAATAGGGTGACGATAGTAGATAGACACAATTAGAACAACTGGGGACTGAAGTCAAAGAGGAATCTTTAGTAAGAAGAACCTTAGTAGGAAACTAAGTGATGATAGACAGACATAGTTAGAACAACTGGTGATTGATGTGAGAGAGATTGTCCATGAGAGGAATATCTATAGTGACACAAGAAATAGTAGGTAGACATAGTTAGAACAACTGGTGATTGGAGCTAAAGAGACCTTCTGTGAGAGGACTGACACTTTTTCCTATTTTTCAAATTTTTTGTATTTTTGAAATTTTCCTTTTTTTTGAAATTTTTTAATTTTTCAATTTTTTGGTCTTACCAACATGCCTATTTCTAGGTTTTGACCAAGATAATAGATTTTTTTCTCAGGACTTTTGCCAAGTTTTAAAAATTTTTAGAACATTTTTAAAATTTTAGATCCTTTTTAGAGATTACTAGCTCTCAAGCAGGATCATATCATTTTGTTCCAATGTCTAGCAAGGTATAGGAAAAGGTGTAGTAGCAAGCTAGTGAATAAGAAGAGATGGATAGGCAAGGAGTATGAAGCAAGTGAAAGTGATCCTCAAGAACTAGCTCTCCAAGAGTACCCAAGCTAGGGAAACTGTAAGATAGTGATATGAAGTGGGTTTTAGATAATCAATGAAAATCAATGAGTGAGATAGCATGATGTCATGGAAGAAAGTAATCCAAAAGAGTGGATATGTCAATAGGCCTCTATGTACCATATTCTTTTCTCTTTTGATCAAGACCAAGGAGTCAAGTGGATAGGATACTGATAAGAAATCATAGTAAGGTAAAAGCTCATTATGGAGGCTATGAGTGATTGACTTGGGATAAGAAGGATCATGATAGGAATCCTAGTGGATAGAAAACCAATGCTCACAAATAACTCAATTGTGTCAAGATCAAAGAGGAAAGATAGAATAGATGGATTATGGAAGAATTATGCATGACACTTGTTTGCCAAGTTTTCATCATGGTACTTGTCCAAGGTGCCACAAGAAGTGGTTTTCACCATAGGAGGGATTTATTTATCTCTACTTTTTCTACCAAGGTGCCTATTTCCAAGTTTTCACCAAGACATGGGTTTTTATTTTTTATTTTTTTATTTTTAGCATTTTTGGAAAGAATACAAGTCTTTTTCAATTTGAATAATGCTCCTATTGGAAGGAGAAATTATGATAATCCGAGACCATAGAAAGGTATGCTCAAAGATTTTGATAGGGTAATGGAAGGGACATAGTAGAAAAGATATAGGGAGGATAAGGTATTAGGCTATGGATGAGATAAATGGGATGGAAGGATAAAAGGTGGGAGGATAGAAGGTGGAGTGCAAAGGATATTGAAAGGGATGTGCAAGGGTAGAAGAAAAACTTGGCAAGATCAACATTGACACACACCTTGAAGGGTAGTGGAATGATGGAGGAAATATGGAGGAAATTGTTTGATGTTTAGATGTATGAGGTGGTAGAATAATTTTGGAGGAAGATGGAGTGGAAGGCTTCAAAATCTTTTGAGGAAGATGTTTGGAAGAAGATGAAGTAAAATCCTTTGGAAGCTAGAATGTCAACTTTGATATTTTTTCAATATTCAAGTTATTCAATAGAGACTTGGGAATCCATATGGATTTAGAGTTTTCTTCACTTTTGAATGCCTTAGAGCATATTTCTTCAATGATGGATTTAGGAACACATATTTTCTTCGATTTTGTTCTTTTTGTAGTGGACTTTTGTGGTCTCTTGAATAGTTCTATTTTTGGATTCGCATTTCAATTAGAGGAGACATGGTGATCATTTGTAAACAGATTTTCATATTTATTTTTAAGTTGGTCATCCAAATTTCTTCCAAAAGGCTTGGGAATTGTGGATGAAGAAGTTTGATATAGAAGGTTTAGATGGAAATATTTATGTCAAGGACTCATGGATTTGTGCCTTTGTTGAGATTGAGGTAGGGTAGGAGAAGTAGGTAATGAGTTAATAGTGGAATTAGGAGATGGAGGAACATAAGGTCCCAAAATAGATGGACGGTGTAAAGGCTTTAGCTTAGATGGATAAGGACAAAGAATAGATTTAGAAGATATAAATGGATAGTGGATACAGATATCAACATCCTTAGAGTGAGCAACATGACCTAGGCCATTAATAGACTCTTGAATAATTTTAATAGGAGCAACACCTTTGATAGGAGAACGTAAAGCTTGAGTATAATTTTGATGTGGATGTGGAGAATAGAACAAGATGGGATACTTTGATCTTGACAAGGATTTTTGAATAGCATAGGAAAAGTATTTTTCTCATGATCTTTAATAATCTCATTAGGATGGTGGAAGGAATATCATGATCTTTCTTAGTAGAGAGACATGATATGGGAGATGGAGGACTATGTGGCTCTATAGATGGAGGGATGACATCTTGAGGGATATGCAAGGGTTCTTGATCTTGATCTTTAGAATTTTTTTAATCCTCTTGACATGGTTCCACTTCTAAGGACAAGGTAGAATGTGGAGTTTTCATGGTAGGCTCTTGAAGAGATAGTGAAAGGCTAGTTGGAGTGGGAATAATAGGAGTAGCAATGAATTAAGTTTTTGGATCTTTAGTTTGAGTATTATGGGAAAGGTTTTTCGCTAAGACAAGATTAGCTTAGATTTATTTTAGAGGCAGCCCTTGAGGGTACACATAGTCAATAGAAAAAGCATTAGGTGATTTGTTTGGTGGAGGTATGTTGGAAATCTTAGACACTTTAGAAGGTGATGTCATGTTGGAAGAAGTAGAAGTTGCATTTGAACCATTACTAGACATGGTTTCATGATGTTGATCAAGCTTGAGAGTAGCATATTTGATAGATAAGTTCTTAAGTTTTTGAATTATGCCAATATAAAATAGATCTTGGATTTTATTTTTCAACTCTATGCAATGTGAAGTTTTATGTAGATTATGTCAATGATAGGCACAATAATTACTCATAAAGAAGACTCCATCCAAAGTGAATTTAGATAAAACAATGAATTTCTTTTGAAGAAGTTCTTCCAAAGTTGATTCATAAGATCTTCCCAAAGGGGTGAAATTGCACTTTGGTTTAGGTTCCCAAGGTTTTTCTTGAAAGAAATTTCTAGATTTCTTGGGTGCTTATGGATTTTTTTGAGATGGCTTGGACTCAACATTATAGGAAGGTAAATAATCTTGCAAGGAGAATCTATTTGATGATGTGTCATCTTCCTCCTTCAGTCTTTGAAGTTGAATGCTCATTGACTAGATTTGTTTCTTCATTTTTTCAATAAGTATCTCTTCTTCCTCACTAGGAATATTGGATTTAGCATATTTTTTTTTAGCCATTGTGATGTCCTAGGTTTATGTAAACAACTAGAAAAAAAGGTTTGATAGGTTTAGACTAAGACCATACTTAAAACATTGTCTCAAAGTAGGTGTAAGTGATAACAAGGGCGATGTTTTCTAAGGTATGAATAGTCAGAAAATTAATGGCTAGAATAACCAAGATATTTGACTATCATGACAACAAGAGATAACAACATAGTAGAACAAGTATAATAGTGGATCAAAGAGACTATTTCAGATGTGGGTCACAAGTGTTCAACCAAGATAGTTTAGTTTCAGATAGTTGCAAATAGAGTTGTGTATAGATTTTTCTTAACATAGACTAGTGAAGATTCATGAAGATAGTACAGTTATCATTTTCAATCAATTTCTCATCAAATGTTTAACTCGCCATTTCAAGAGTTTTGACTTGTTTGATTTTTATGCAGATTTTGGACTTTGAATACTCAAGCACACCAAACACATCAACAATACTATCAAGTATTTCAACTAGGATATACAAAGATCAACTATAGGGTGTCCTTGATATACACAAGGTATGTGAGGCCCAAATCTATACGTGAAAGAAAATAATGCCACACAGTTGGGAGGAGACGATAACCCAAATATTCACCTTCACTTTTTGAAGGTATAAAGTTCTTTGGGGCTTAGCCAAGAGTGAGAATATTATACTTCCAAGAGAGATGTCTTTTGATTCACCTCCTAATATTTATACTTTGCCAGAACATGGGAGTTGAGGTTGTACCAAGGGGTGATGAAATCCCCAAGTAGGCCTCCTAAAAATAAAACAAGTCCACTTATTTCTTGTGCATTGAAGATCACCCAAAGGTGCAAGAGAAGTGAATGTGTAAGTGGCCTTGAGGTTTAAAAGAAACTCATTCCTTCCCAATGAATATTTATATTTTGTATTCTACTCTTGAAGACACTTATATTTAACATGCAAGGTTCTTTCCAACTTACAACATCGTCAACATAATAAATCAAGAGTTTGTCAACAAAAGTAAATCGAGCATCATCAACATAAGAAATTGATAGGTAGAAGAGCTAATTCCTTTATGCATTCAATATTAAATGTATTCATTTTAAGCACCAAAATCGAAATATTTCATTGCAGTGGTTCTTTGATCCTTAAGCACTCAAGAGTGTGTTTTAGCATTCATTCCAATGAAAACATGTAGATTTTAATCCATGACATTTAAGATTGAGTTTTTAGTGCATCTGTTCAAATGAAAGATTTGTCAATTTATTAAGACACTCAGGATTGAAATTGATTGTTTGATATTTCAAGGCATTCAAGAGTGTGTTTGGATTTTAAATTTAATTGCAACAAGCATTCATAAACAAATGATTAATCATTTCAGTTCATTCCTTTCTAATTTAAAATCCTCCCATGTACTTCCTTGTTGCTTTCCATAGACATAGAATAAATAAATAAATCATTAAAACTCAAAGATTTACATCATGAAATATTTTTTTATCAAAAAATATTTAAAAAATTAGAAAAAAGATTTTTAATTAGAAAAATCTTAAATTTTTATTGGGAGCTCTTGAAAGTGTCCCAAATCTGCAATAAAAATTTCATATCCAAATTCTATGATTTGTCTCATAAATTAATTTTTTTTATCGAAAACTATAGAAAAAAATTATTAAAAATATTTTTTCAATTAGAAAAATATGATATTTTTATTAGGATCTCTTAACATCTTCTTAAACTTGCAGTAGTTTTTTTTTAAATTTTAATTCGATGATTTTGGTAATAAATTAAGTTTTTAATGAAAAATTCATTAAAATTTAATTAAAAATCCCATTTTGGTTTGAATAATCTGAAATTTTTATTGTGAGATCTTCAAACCATCCTAAATCTACAATAAAAAATTTAGATTAAAATTCTGTAATTTAGGATGCACAATAATATTTTTATGAAAAATCATATAAATATTATAAAAAATAGATTTTGATCAAAAATATTGATGACATGAAGAAATAGAAGTTTTATTAGCCCTTTTTGTGAACATTTGTTTATAACATACTAAACTTTATCATCCTTTAGTATAAATGTTTTGAACTTCTGATGTATAAAGTATTGACATAGGGCATAAAATGATAATCGGAATTATATTTAAAAAGGGGTTCATTTTGTGGTAAAAATCTTTCTTCATCAATTTTTGATATGGGTAGATCTTCCTGCAGCTGAAGAGATTGCAAAAACTATTAGTTGAATAATTAATGCCTTTTCTTTATAAACTAATAAAAGAAAATAAATGTTTACAGGAAGTCTTTTGTGTATTAAATGTTGATCGCAGGATACAAGCTGAGCGGGAGTTAAACAAACTACGAAGGAATAGCGCTAAAGCATTGATGACATTAAGGAGAAGAGTTATGACACCATTGTAGCTAGAAGACTTGGCAAAAAAGTCAGAAGGGACCTGTTTTAATGAATAACCAAGCAGGACCTAATAAAGCGGCCAAGCAAGGAAATAAGCATCAATGTAATTAGTTAAACATGCAAAGCACGATACCTAGATTCCTAGAAAGCTATTTGAAGTTAGATAAATGAGAAAATATAGAATTTTCTATGATCTCTATATTTGTGGGGAATTTAAGGGAGAATTAATGTCTTTCCAATTGCATGTTTGCAGTCTTAAAGTTGTAACTAACTTTCCTTCATCAGGAAGTCATAGTTTTAGGAGTTTGTTGTTCTTCCCTATAAATAAGACCTCATATGTATCTATGTGGGTAGGTAGTGAATAGACAGACAGAGTTGATAGACATCTTATTGTTTTTCCTAAGTTATTGTAATACTGCATATTTGATGAATACATGCCTTTGTTGAGTTTCTACACTTTTATCTTAGTTTGTCTTTCCTTCATTCTTCCATGGGGGCCCACGCAAAAGGTGGAGTTTTACTTTAGTAAGTAGGAGTTGAACTCAGTTTTCTAAGTTAAAGTTAAAAACTGTTGTTCTTACAGCCACTGGAAATAGAACCAGTCACTGTTCCTGCAGCAGTAGGTGCATAGATGTATGGCTAAATAATTAGAATTTCCTTCCAAGTATTTGATAGTCATCTTTCCTTTGGATAAACTAAATTTCCTTAATGGTTATTGCATTCAAAGTAGTAGTGACTTTTAGTGAAAACTAGAGCATATACTTTGCAAACATCATCTCAAGTTCACGCTCCCGGATTGACATTTAATGAAAATCAGCATAGTACTTTGCTGGTAAGGGATGTCCACTCCTACAACTAAAAGGGTGTTATATTGATTAGAAATATTTTTGGTGCCATTTCCAGGGATGGTGTCAGTCTAGTATTTACTATTGAGTCATTTAGTTTCATTTTCAGCATTCTTGCATGCATAGAAGAAGAGATCACATTAGAAGATTTCTTCCCAACTTCAATCAAGAAGAACCTTTTTATCCTAACTCTGAAGAAAGAGAAGAGAGAGAAGAAGAACTATTTGAGAATGTATTTGCAGAAGTACCAGAACAAGTACAATCACCGACCACATCTGAAGAATATTTTCATTTGAATAATCTTTTTGCTGAGCTAGAATATCAAGATAATCCATTAGCTCTAGTCATTTATCGGCCACCACTAGGACATCTACAAATGGCAGCAGCTCAACCTACCTTTCCCTTTCCAATTCCTCCTTAGCAGGGTAATCAAAATTTGAAAAATATACCCTTAGCTGCCTTACCTAAATTCTATGGCCTTATTATTGAAGACCCAAAAACTTTTCTCTTTGAGTTTGACATCCTTTGTCGAAGTTATGACTACACAACTGATGCCCACAAGCTGTAATTGTTTCCATCAACTCTCAAAGAAACCGCTTTGAGATGGTTCATGAGTTTAGGTGCCAATGTTGTGATAGATTGGCCAACTATGAGTAACCTGTTCCTTAATAAATATAAGGAATATTGTAGAGGCCATGATTTGAAAGGAGATGACATTTTTAAAATGTCACAAAAGGAGGATGAGACTTTGGAGGACTATGTTGCTCAGTTCATGTTTAACCTACAACACAACACACAACATCAACTAAACGAGGAGTCTCAAAAGAAAAATTTTCTAAAAGGAGTACATGACAGGAGTATGGAAGCTTTAGACTTAATGGCCAGAGGTGACATTACACAGAAGACGGGGGCTAAAATTTGGAATATTTGTTTAAACTATTCTAGAGCAACAACAAAAAAAGGATGAGGTTTGAGAGATTTACTCCAAAAGACTCTTGGGATAGGAGTATCTAAGACAGAATTGTCAAACCTCTTGTCATATTTAAAGAAAGACATCATTAATGATGTTACTACACAATTGGATACCATGCAAGCACATAGGAAGAAGGAAGATGCTGATAGTATGTTGGTAGAATATTGCCCCCATTGCAGAGAAAAGAAACGCAATTGCCGATGTAAGCCTATTCCTAGCATGGAATCACAACATGTGCCTACTGAGTTCAAGGCAATTAATGAAGATGGGGAAGTCTTTTATGTTACTGAATGAAGGCTATGGGCTCCAAGATCAAGTATTCCTCAAGACCCACTCCATAGTTATGGTAGTAAGAGTCAATGGCAACAACAGCATGGTAATTATAATCATTGGCAAGAGCCTTACCAAGGTTGGCAGCAGCCTTACCAAGGTTGGCAGCAACCTAACCAAGGTTGGTCGTAGACTAACCAAGGGTGGCAACAGCCTAACCGAGGTTGGCCGCAGACCAACCAAGAGTGGCAGCAGCCTAACCAAGGTTGGCACCAACCTCAGCAGGGTTGGCAGCAAACCTAGAATTGGTAGCAAAATTAGTAGCAGCTAGCTTTGACTCAACCTCTTCAACAACAAGCCTTAATTCCTCCTACAACCAATACAGCTTCTCCAAAATAGCCATAGTTACCTGCACAACCTACACCTAACCCTAATACTGCAAAACCTTCAGCCCAGTAACAAAGCTATTCCATCACCCTAAATGATATTCATCTAAGATTTGGAAAAATGCTTACCTCACCTCAGCAGCCCATAATAACAGAAATAGATGATACAAGTGCTGAGTCAATTCAAGAACCTACCACCACTATTTCTCTCACACCCAAAGCACTACCATTTCCTAGTAGATTAACAAAGAAAATACTACCAACTGAAAATCAAGCTGCACTAGATTTTCTTGAGCAACTAAAGAAAATTATGGTAAAAATGCCCTTACTTGATGCAATCAAGGAAGTACCTATATATTCAAAAGTCATCAAAGAAGCCCGTGTTAAAAAGCTAGGAAGGAAAAAGAAAGACCCAAAGACTATCCATGTCCTTGGATAGCTTTCTGATCTTATGCTTGATAATTGCAAAATGCCTAAGTATGCAGACCCTAGTAGCCTAGTAGTAACCCTCACCATTCAAGGAGTACAAGTACAGAATGTCTTAATAGACCTAGGAGCATCCATCAATGTAATGATCAAGGAAGTAGTGTCCAAATTAAGTATCATTGGTCTCAGTCATACGCCAACAATCTTGCAATTAGTAGATATTTCTACCATCATTCCTAATGGTATGCTAGAAGATGTCACTGTCATATTACATTCATGGGAGTATCCAGTTGATTTTGTTGTACTCTCTCCAAAAACAAGTATTGGACACTACCCTATCATTTTAGGATGACAATGGTTAGCAACAACAGATGCTTATATTGCATGCCGATCAGGGAAAATGACTAATTTCAAATGGAACAAACACTAAAAATTTGACCTTGTATTCTCCTGCTCAACCTTTGTTGCAAGATGATCAAGTTTTCTGGCCAAATATGGATGACTCTGATATGGACATAGATTCTATTCAACAATTGATGATGATCTCATAGGACTCATTTGTAAACATTAAAGAATCAGATGATGTCATTTCTTCTATTATATTGAATGAGTATGGAACACAACCTGAGACATCTTCTACACAAGAGTATGTCTTAGAAAGCATTCTGCCTTTATTTGATGAACTGCATTCACTCTTGCCACATGAGATAGATTCACAACCAATTGTGAAAATTTCAATGGCTGAAAAAGTAGTCAAAACAACAATCATTCCAAGAAGAGAATTAAATATAAGAAAGTCCTTATCTCAGGCAAAACATCATGATACCCTACAGCTGTTACAAAAGCATCAGGATGCTTTTGCTTGGGAGTATACAGATATGAAAGGATTGCATCATGCACTTTGTACCCATAGAATTTATATCAGTCCAGATTATAAACCTGTGAGAAAAACTTAGCGTAGGATAAACCCAGCATTAAGGGATATTGTCAAAAATGAATTACAAAAGTTACTCAATGCTGGCTTCATATATCCTATTTCTAATAGCCAATGGGTATCACCATTAGTTATTGTTCCCAAAAAGGGGGGAAAATGGAAAGTCTACATAGATTATAGAGAACTTAATTCAGCTACCAAGAAGGATCATTTTCCATTACCTTTTGTCGATCAAGTGCTTGATAATCTTGTAGGAAAGAAATACTTTTCATTCTAGGACGGGTTCAGTGGTTACAATCAAATCCAGATAGCACCAAAAGATCAAGACAAGACAACATTCATGAATCCATGGGGAACATTTTCTTATTCTATTCGACCATTTGGTCTGTGCAACGCACCCACAAATTTCCAAAGAGCTGTTATTAGCATTTTTCTGACATATCTGTAGATTGTTTGGAAATGTATATGGATGACTTCACCACATACGGGAAAACATTTGAAGAAGCCAAGGAAAACTTGGACAAGGTTTTACAAAGATGCAAAGACTACAATTTGTCTTTAAACAGTGAAAAGTGCTTTATTATGATGCAAGGAGTGGTCTTGGGAAACTTTATTTCTCCTAAAGGAATTGAAGTAGATTCGAAAAAAATAAAAGTCATACATACATAAGTTGTACCAGCCAAATTGAAAGAAGTCAGGAGTTTTTTAGGACATACGGGATATTATCGGCATTTTATTAAAGATTTTAGTCAAATTGTGGCACCCTTATACAAATTGCTTTGAAAAGATGCAGAGTTTGTATGGGATTCAGAGTGTACAAAAGCTTTCTTGTAGCTTAAGGAAGTCCTCTCAATAGCACCAGTACTTCGAGGACCAAATTGGGAGTTACCTTTTCATATACACATAGACGCTTCAGATCATGCCATCGGAGCAGTACTTGGCCAAAAGACAAATTCAGTAGAACATGCAATTTACTATATCAGCAAAAATCTTCAAGGAGCCGAGTATAACTACACAGTGACAAAGAAAGAACTACTTGTTGTAATTTATGCTCTGAACAAATTTAGACATTACATTATAGGATACCAAATATTTGTACATACAGATCACTCTACTATCAAATATCTGATGAACAAGCTAGGAATCTCTAGACGATTGGCTCAATGGTTGTTACTAATGCAATAATTTGACATCACCATTAGTGAAAAGCTAGGTAAAGCAAATGTTGTGGCTGATTTCTTGTCTCATCTTCAAACACTTGATGATCCTACAGCCATAGAAGATAGCTTTCCTAATGAACATCTCTTCCTTTTGTCAATGCAAAATCCTTGGTATGCTGACATTGCCAACTATCTAACTACTGGCAAAACTCCTTCACATTTTTTTGCAAAAGAAAAATGATTGCTAGCAGAAAAGATTTTTAATTTCTCATGGATCTCAGGATTCATGTTTTATACTGGACCAGATCAGGTAACACAACAATGTCTCAGAGAAGATGAAACATATGATGTTCTTCATGCTTGTCATGACGAGCCCTATGGTGGATACTTTTCTAACAAACGGATTGCATTAAAGATTCTGAATACAGGTTATTATTGGCCTACACTTCACAAAGATGCGGCTCAGTTTACAAAAAAATGTGATAAATGTCAAAGAATGGGTAGATCGACAAAAATAGGTGAAATGCCCCTACAACCATAGATAGCAGTAGAACCATTTGATAAATGGGGAATTTATTTTGTTGGCCCTATTGAACCACCATCAAAAGGGAAAAGTTACATACTGATTATGTTACTAAGTGGGCTGAAGCAAAACCCATGAAGCATCCCTGTGACAATAATGTTGCAAATTTTTTGTACAAATGTATCTTTACCAAATTTGGTGTTCCAAGAGAATTACAATCAAATCAAGGGCCTCAGTTCACATCTAACCTAATAGCAGCACTCATGGAGGAATATAAAATTTGGCATGGCAAATCATCTCCGTATCATCCACAAGCTAATGGACAGGTAGAAGTCACAAATAGAGAGCTGGAACATATTCTCACTAAAACAGTATCTTTGCATCATAGAGATTGGGTAGCTAAACTTCCTAAAGCCTTATGGGTGTATAGAACAACATGAAAATCCACTACTGGGTTTATGCCTTTCCAACTCCTATATGGAAAGATAGATGTTATGCCTATTGAATTTGAACATAAAACTCTATGGACAGCTTTAGAACTTGATATTACCCTTCCTGTAGCACAACAGGATTTCATTCTGCATCTCAATGAGTTGGACGAATGACAAAAATCAGCTCTTCATAACACAGAATTAATTCAAAGTCAAAGGAATCAATGGCATGAAAAACTCATTAAAGATAGAGAATTCTCTATTGGTGATTGGGTACTCCTATATGATTCACGATATCAGCATCACCAAGGCAAATTTCAAACTTGATGGCTTGGTCCCTATGAAATCATTACAATTTTTGACAATGGAGCAGTTCAACTATCAACAATTGATCTGGCTAGATTCAAGCTCCTGGTTAATTGGCATCGCTTGAAGTTATATCATAAACCAGCAACTAGGGAAGAATTTCTTCAATGGTTCACAACAAAAGAAACATCTCTTCCTGCAGCCACTTCATCTGAGGCTTCGACTTAGACGCCTGCAGCCCCTTGAATTTATTTTCAAAGCCTTCATAATAAAAATTTTGTGCTCATGCACAAATTCATTCCTTTTCCACCTCATTCCATCCATCTTCTTGTCTTTCCATCATCATTCCATCTCACTTTCTTTCTCTAAAAAGGCACTTCTCGGTTCATCCTTCCTATCGCACCTCAGGTCAGTCACACTCGACCCCCTTTGCATTTATTTAATTTATTATTTATTTAGGAAAGCATGATACTTCAATTTTCAGAATTTGCAATCTTTATGGTCTGGTGGGACCCAATCTCTACTAAGTTGGGGGGAGGGGAAATTGAAATCATGAATGCAAAATCAAAGAAATCTTAAGTTAGCATATAGGATGTATGGGGAAGACTCATTTTAGTAATGATCTGACAACCCTTTATACTTTTGAAATGTGTGAAATAATATTAAATCATGATTTTGCATAACTCCTCATTAATATGGCGTATGTTTTTAAGCACGATCTTTATTCCCATTATGGTTTGATGATTAAAATGTTGTCATGAAGTACTGAAGGGTGTGATGTTTAAAAAGTATTGAAGTATTGCAATTTCCCTTTGTTGAAACCCCTGTACCTATCACCGCCCATACTTTCAAAATCACTTGCAGTGAAATCGCCTGTGCTAGCATTTTTTTTTCAAAAATATGGGTGGAGAACCTCAATGGCATGAACCAATAGATCACAGAGTCTTACTGGCAGACCCAACAACATGTAGTTTGTTTCAGCAACGAGGTTGGCTAGCTTATTGTCTCAATTTGATCAAGAAATTGTGCTCCAATTTCATAATACATTGAGAGATGGATATGCAACTGTTAAGGGCATTCAGGTAGAATTCATCGAAGAAGTGGTGGCAGAAGTTTTTGGGTTACCCACAATTGGAGAACGTTGGACAGAGGACATGGATGCACGACAAGCAAAAGAGCAATTCTCAGTACCGAGAGATCCTCGGCTAGAGGAAAAAAAAAAGAAAGGTACATTACGGTTATCTCTCCCTCTGTAATTTATCCACCCTACTGAATTTATCATAAGATATTTTACCTGTGAAGGAAGATATTCTTATTTGCATGTTGTTCATTTCAAAATTCTGAGTGGTTTGCGACATGGGGATTGTCTTGTAAATATTCCAAGTTTCCTTTATAATATCATCAAAAGGCAAGCTACCTATGTATAGCAAGGAAAAACCCAATCAGTATCCCACCATTGCTTGATTAGGGCTATAATTGAAAAGGATTTGACTAGGTAGCACTTGGGAACATGGGATGATTTTGTAAAGTTAAGGACAGAGGGACCTAGAAGGGGTGGACTTAAAGGGCAACAAATAGGGACAAGAGAGAAAACTATTGTAGGAGTCAAAAAAGTAGTATATAGAATGGCTCAAGAAGCTTCGGCTTCTGCTTCTACACCTAAAACTACAAAGAGGAAAATTTTTACCATAGAAGCCTCAAGTCCTAGGAAGAGAAAATCACACATAGTTTCCATAAAGGAAGGCTCAAAAGAAGTAACTCCAATATCACAAGAACCTGCACTTAACCTGAATAAAGAGAAATCTGTTGATAAGGGAAAGAAACCAATTTCTACCCCACAGCAAGTCACCAGAATGTCTGGGGTGAATATAAGAACTGAACCTCCTGTGCCACCTGTTGAGCCTCCCATACCACCTATTGATATTGAAACTCTAGTACCTACACTTGTACAGTCACCAAAGCACATAGCACCTACTCCTAAATATAAAAATAATCATGAGAAAATTCTCGCAAAACTAAATAGTCCTATAAAATGTTGATAGTGACACAAAGTCCTCAGAAGAAATAGTGCCCGAGGTTGGACACCCAGCGGAGGAAACTGATAATCTACCACCAGAGGAATATCCATCTGTTGCACAAGAAATGGTTCAGGAAATTGTTGAAACATTTCAAGAACAAATGACTATTGCACCCCATCCTGCAACCATTGCCCCTTTAGAAAAAGTTGATAACATTGTTGCTTGTCAACATAATAATTTTGTTGAACAACACCATTCTTAGGATGACAGCACTACTAACCACCATCATCCTGAGTACTGCCTTGAAGATTATAGACCTATTGTCCATCATCATACACCACTGGACATTTCTACTCTGTTAATAGCCAGCTTTAATTTGTACCAACAATTTCAATGGGAAAAAGCAAATTGGGATTTAGAGAAGAAACAAATGCTCAGAACTATTAGAGAACTAGCACAACAAATTGAAGAAAAGGATAATTAAATTAAGATCCTACAACAACGTGTCACAAATATCATCGAGCTCATTCCAGAGCTTATAAATTGTAGGTCCCCATCTCCAGTTTACACACTATTCCTAAAAGAGCAAATGATTAATTTTTAGTTATCTCAAATTACTCAGGGGTTGAACTCTTCCTTACATACTCCTCAAGAATTTTATGCAACATTCAATTCAGTTCCAATGACTCTAAGGAATCTCCTCTATGAATTATATGTTCATAATCTTGTTGTACTAGATAATAAAGATTGGAATTCATTGTTATATGTGGGAGATGTATAGTTTAGGGCCGTTATGTCATGGATGTAGAATGAGATTAGTCGAGAGAACCAGGCTGCTCCTTACAAGAAAAAGGAAATGTTTGAACCATTATACATTCGGCTAGAAATACAGAACACTTACAGAGTATTATTCGATTGGCTTTCCATTAGCAATAATCAAACTATTGCTACCAAAATCCACCCCATTTTCCAATAGGAATTTCTAGATTGGGAGCAGCCTTGTTCTAAAAATGTCGCTGATGCTATACAAGCTTCTCTTCAAAGATGGTTTCGATTGCCAAAAGACCTAAAAAGTAAGGAGTTGCACTCTCCCAAAAATCTAGAATTAGCCATCAGTAGGATGCCTAGGTATTTGACGTTGGGAAGAAATCAAAAAAATTATTGGGTACCTCTTTGTTTCCAACTGCCAATACTTTTGCATCCTATGCTTGGAAAATATGATTTGTTTTTTGAATATAACATGACTGCTGAAGAATAAAAATGGGAAAGATTGAAACAAAAGCATGGATATTTCAATTATAGAGCTCATGAATCAGGAGAGAAAATTGCCAATGACCTCAGACTGTGGATGAGGATCAGAAACCTATAGATGCTGAAGGGACCAGCCTCAGGATGGTTGGGGGGAAAAATGACGACATGAAGAAATAGAAGTTTTATTAGCCCTTTTTGTTAACATTTGTTTATAACATACTGAACTTTATCATCCTTTATTATAAATGTTTTGAACTTCTGATGTATAGAGTATGGACATAGGGCATAAAATGATAATCGAAATTATATTTAAAAAGGGGTTCATTTTGTGGTAAAAATCTTTCTTCATGAATGTTTGATATGGGTAGATCGTCCTGCAGCTGAAGAGATTGAAAAAATTGTTAGTTGAATAATTAATGCCTTTCTTTATAAACTAATAAATAAAAATAAATGTTTGTGGGAAGTCTTGTGTGTATTAAATGTTGATCACAGGATACAAGCTGAGCGGGAGTTAAACAAACTACAAAGGAATAGCACTAAAGCATTGATGACATTAAGGAGAAGTGTTATGACACTGTTGTAGCTAGAAGACTTGGCGACAAAGTTAGAAGGGACCTATTTTAATGAATAACTAGGCGGGACCTGATAAAGTGGCCGAGTAAGGAAGTAAGCATCAATGTAATCAGTTAAACATGCAAAGCACAATACCTGGATTCCTGGAAAGCTGTTTGAAAACAGATAAATGAGCAAATCTAGCTTTTTCTATGATCTCTATATTTATGGGGAATTTAAGGGAGAATTAATGTCTTTCCAATTGCATGTTTGCAGTCTTAAAGTTGTAATTGACTTTCCTTCATGAGGAAGTCATAGTTTTAGGATTTTGTTGTTCTTCCCTATAAATAAGACCTCATATGTATCTATGAGGGTAGCTAGTGAATAGACAGACAGAGTTGATAG
Organism: Cupressus sempervirens; assembly: GCA_028749045.1. Lineage (NCBI taxonomy): Eukaryota > Viridiplantae > Streptophyta > Pinopsida > Cupressales > Cupressaceae > Cupressus > Cupressus sempervirens. Next base: position 29,056,631 of record CM053792.1, on the reverse strand, counting down.
ACATCTTACTATTTTTCCTAAGTTATTGTAATATTGCATATTTGATGAATACATGCCTTTGCTGAGTTTCTAAACTTTTATCTAAGTTTGTCTTTGCTTCATTCTTCTATGGGGGCCCACACAGAAGGTGGAGTTTTACTTTAGTAAGTAGGAGTTAAACTCAGTTTCCTAAGTTAAAGTTAAAAATTGTTGTTCTTGTAGCCATTGGAAATAGAACCAGTCACTGTTCCTGTAGCAGTAGGTGCATAGATGTATGGCTAAATAATTAGAATTTCCTTCCAAGTATTTGATAGTCATCTTTCCTTTGGATAAACTAGATTTCTTTAACGATTATTGCATTCAAAGTAGTAGTGACTTTTAGTGAAAACTAGAGCATATACTTTACAAACATCATCTCAAGTTCATGCTCCCAGATTGACATTTAATGAAAATCATCATAGTACTTTGGTGGTAAGGGATGTCCAATCCTGCAACTAAAAGGGTGTTACATTGATTAGAAAAATATATATTTTTTGTTTTATGTAAGCTAGATATATCAATGTTATCTTACCATAAAATTTTCATGAATGTTTATAGCAGCTCCCACATATTTAGCTTCAGTAGTAGACTATGAGGTGCAGCTTTGCTTTTTGTTGGTCCATGTAATCAACCTCTTTCCTAAGAAAAGTGTTCCTCCACTAGTGCTTTTTCTATCATCAATGTTACCTCCCCAATCTACATTAGTGTAGGCTTTCAGTTCAAACTTCTCATTTCTCTTATAGTATAAACCAAAGTCATCAGTTCCTTTTAGATATCAAAGTATTCTTTTCACTACCATTAAGTGATTTTCTCTTGGATTTGTAGAAAATATTGCTACTATTCCAATAGTTAATGCAATGTCTAGTCTACTATGTACAACATATTGTAGCTTTCCAATCATTGACCTATACAATGTCTAATTTACTTCAGCAGTCTCAAAATTCTTGGATAGTTTATGGCATGTTGCCATTGGTGTGCTAACTGGTTTTGAGTCTTCTAGCCCAAATGTTTTGAGTACTTCCTTGATATATTTATATTGGGTCACAAATATGCCATTCTTCAACTAATGTACTTATAATCCAACAAAGAATTTGACTTCTCCAAACATTGACATCTCAAATTCATGCTTCATTTGATCAGCAAAATCTTTCCATAAAACATCTTTTCCTCCAAATATTATATAATCAACAAAGATTTCTAATATCAAAATGTCTTTACCTTCCTCAAAATTGATGTACAAGTTGTTATTGTCATCTATTCTCTCAAATCCTATCTTCACAAGATATTTGTGCAACCTCTCATACCATGCTTTAGGTGCTTGCTTCAATCCATAAAGTGCTTTGTGTAGCTTGTAGACCATGTCCTTGTTCTTCTCATCAAAAAATCCCTCTAGTTGTTCTATGAAAACTTCATCTCCCAGTATACCATTCAAAAAAGTAGACTTTACATCCATTTGATACACTTTGAAAGATTTATATGCAACATATACAAGTAATGTTCTTACTCCTTCCATTCTTGCAATAGGGGCAAATGTTTCTCCATAACCCAATCCTTCTTCTTGTGCATAGCCTTTGCAAACTAGTCTAGCTTTGTTTCTTGTTATCACACCATTCTCATCAAGTTTTTTTATAAACACCCATTTGGTACCAATCACATTCTTATCAACTGGTCTAGGAAATAGAGACCATGTTTTGTTTTTCTCAATCTTATCTATCTCTTCTTCCATGGCTTTATACTAGTCATCATCTTGTAGTGCATCTTTCACTATTTCTCGTTCAACTTTGCTTAGCAAACATGATTCATTCCCGAGCCTCTTCCTTGTCATTGGTCTTGCATCCTTGTCACCAATGATTTGATCTATAGGGTGATGTTTTCTCAAATATTTGGCTAATCTGGGTTCAATCCTTCTTTCCATGTTTGATCCTTCAGCTTCAGAGTCATTTCATTGTTCTTCATCTAGAATTTCATCATTCCTTTCTTGCATACTATTTTCAGAATCAGAATGTGCATTTTTTTTATTCTACAACTTGACTTTTGAATGTAGCTCAGCATTCACAAGTTGAGACTTGGCAAAAACTGAAGTTTGTTGCTGATTTCCAACTTGATTTGTAGCATTTTCTTCAACTGTCATTCCTTCATAGAAGTATACAAAGGATCTATAATCCTCTGTTTGTTTTGACTCATCAATCTAAACTTTTGCATGCTCATCAAAATTTACATTTGCACTCTCCACAACTTTGTTAGTGTTAGTATTCAAACACTTATATTCCTTACTTCTAGTAGAGTATCCAAGAAATATGCCTTCATCACTTTTTGCATCAAACTTGCCATTTCTCGTATCTTTAAGAATATAGCATTTCTAACCAAATACTTTCAAATTTTTAACATTAGGTGAATGACCATACCATAATTCAAAAGGTGTTGCATTTGTACCTTTCTTGACTTGAACTCTATTTAGTGTGTAGACTGTAGTACTTACAACTTCTCTCTAGTACTTTAGTGCAACATTTTTCTCCATCATCAAGATTTTGGCACACTCAATCACTGGCATATTCCTCCTTTTAGCAATACCATTCTATGGTGGAGTTCTTGGTGCTAATGTTTTCCTTTTGATACCTTTGTCATTGTAGAATGTTTCAAACTCTCTTGATGTGAACTCACCTCCTTTGTCTAACATTAAGAATTTCAGGTTCTTTCCTATTTCCTTTTTAGCTCTAGCCAAATACCACTTGAACATTCGAAATGCATCAAATTTTTTCTTTAAGAAAATAGCAATCATCATCCTAGAGTAGTCATCTACAAATAGCATTATCTATCTATCTCCTAGGTAGCTTTGCATTTCTATTGGTCCACATAAGTCTATATGGACTAACACTAGTACTTCTTTGGAAGTGTATGTTTTACTTTTGAAACTAGACTTAGTCATCTTTCCTAGTTGACATTGTTTGCATATTGTGTTTTTAGGTTTCTTCAACTTGGTCAACCCTCTTCCTTTCTTTTTCTTGCTGATGCTAATTAGATTATCAAAGTTCACATGACACAGCCTTTTGTGCCACAACCACACATCATCAAGTCCAACAAAAAGATATGTTGCATCTTCCATATCTAGGTAAAATGGATTACTCCTCGTTTGTTCACCATTTCCTATCAGCTCTCCATTAGTATCATAGATCTTGGCAGTTGTTTTTCCAAATTCAACTTTGCAACCTACATTGCCTAACTGTGATACACTCAACAAGTTGTAGTTCAATCCTTCAACATAGTATGCATTATCACATGAAATTTTATGTGTAAGTTTAATAGAGCCTTTTCCTTTGATTTGACATGGGGCATCATTACCAATCTAACACTATTTCCATCATATTGAGTAAAGGTAATGAGCTTACTTTTATCTCTTGTCATGTGATGTGAGCATCCACTATCTATGATCCACTTGTCATTCTTGTTCACACAGGTAAACAATGATGTTGCTTCATCTTCATCTTTTTTTGATTCATCCTTCATGGCTACATAGACTACTTCATCATCATTTTCATCATATTCTTCTTCAACAATGTAGCATCTCTTGCCTTTCTCTTTGTTTTCATCTTCCCTTTTGTTCCTATACTTATTTCCTTATTTGTAGTTCTTCTTCTATGGACATCTTGCAGCTATATGACCTACTTTATTACAATTGAAAAATATCATAGGGAGCTTACCTTTGAATTTTCCTTTACCTCTATGGAATCTCCTAGCCAATAGTGCTTCTAACTGTTTCACATCTTCCTCATTTGTGCTGCTATCACTGGATGCATGTTTTCATTTTCTTCTTTTCTTGCTTGATGTGTCCTCCTCAATATCTTTTATTGTCATCTTAGCCTTGAAAGTAGATTCAAGGTTCTCAGGTCTGTAGTTGTCAAAATTGGATAGCTCAAAAGTATTAAGTCTTCCAACTATTCCTTCAAAGGTTAGTGTGTTCCCTTGTACACACCTCAACTCTTGGATGGTTGAAACTCTAATAGCATAGATAAGAAGCAGAGTTCTTAAGTATTTGCTGATAGTTATTTCTTCTTCCAATCATCCACCTAGACTTCTTATTGCACTCACTACTTTCATTCTTGTAGCATACTGAGAAAAATTTTCACATTCTCCATCTTCATGTCATCAAACTTTCCTCTTAGACTTTCTCTCTTTACTCTCTAGACATTCTGATCTCCTCCATAGATTTTTGACAAGGTTTTCCAAATCATGAATGCAATGTCATAGTCTTTGATGTCACCATATTCTGCATCGCTAAGTGCAAAGGCAATCTCCAATATTGCTTGGTTATGCTCCTTTTTATTCAAATCATCTGTTGTAAGAGGTCCTGCTAGAGTTACATGTTATGCTCCAATTGAGGTTTGTGCATAGTCACCCATTGATCCAAGGTGCAATTTCATCATGACTTTTCCATACAAAAAATTTGTCTTTGTTGAGCTTGGGAACTTCTCTCTTGGACATCTTGATCCTTTTTCTTCTAGTACCATGAAACTAAATCAGCACATTGCTCTGATACCAATTATTAGAATTGCTTTAGAATAACTGAGAGGGGGGAGGGGGGGGGTGAATCAATTATTCAAGGTCCAAATTTCCTATTCAAACTTTTCACTAAGTGTAGTGAACCCATTCAACCATTCATTCATCCAAGCTTTAACTTATCTAATCAGCAAGTTACTATAAATCAAGATGCAAGCATTAACACATAAGAAATCAACACATGACACAGTGATTTATGTGGAAACCTAATTTGAAAAAAACCACCAGTAACATGCTACTCAATTCTCACTCTTCTAAAGTGATGCCCTATGAAAGGCCTACCCTATTAAAGGCTTACAACACACTGTTAAATGTGACCTTGTTAGAGGATTTAACCACTCTATTAAAAGTGGGCTTAGTTAGAGGACTTTAGAACATTCACTTGGAATTCCACCCTATTAAAAGATTTACAAATGGTTGTTAGGCCAACCTAAGTCCATAGGATTTTTAGATCTAATACAATTTCTAGAGAGTATTGGAAAATCTTGACCTGGCTACAACATACAACTTATCTTGCAGATCTTAGATCACTTCTTAGCTCATACCCTTTCCTGGCCTTCAATCTCTGTAACACTTAATAGCTTGCCCTTCTTTCAAGCTTTGTCTCCTTGAGTCACCACACTCACTATACCAATGCAGTCATCTCCTCAAGACCACTCGTAGAAGTAGAGCCTCTATGCTCTTCCTTCTTCTAGATGTCTCCTCCTTGATACCCTTCTAACTACTTTGCAAATTTGGCTCTTCAATAACAATAGTATTAGTAGCTCTTTGCTTCTTGGTCTATGACTTCTCAGATAGAAGTCTTGGAGTTCCTTTTTCCTGCTCGATTCATCCATTCTTTAATTTCAATTTGTATGGATTAGGTAGGATTCGTTGCATCTAACTCATATTCTGTTTACTCTAGAAACTTCTTGAATAATCCTTTAGAACTCATCCAAAAATAGTTTACATAGGATTTTGTGCCACCAACTCATCATTGTTATCTTCCAGCTCATTCACAAAATTCAATGTAACCACTATGTCTTCTTAGATTTGGAAAATCTTCATCTTTTGAAATAATGCAGTAGCTTGGCACTATTCAAATACTGGTGCTCGATGCACACTGTGTTACTCGGCATCAACTATGTTTTTTCTAATGCTCAGCACCTGAAGATTACTAGGCACCAACTGTCATGTCCCCTATTCAAATAATTTTTTTAAAAAAAAACTTTGTTAAGGCAGGCAGGCTCCAAAAAGGTAAAATTTCAGGAAAAGGGGCTAATCTTTGGAAACCAATGGACTAATAAATAAAAATTATTATTAAATTATATTTTATTAACCCCTCTTGGACGTGAGTTAGGGTTATGCCCTCTTTAAAAGGGGTTTGGAGGCATTTTGGGCTCATTTTACATCTTGATTCTTGCTAATTTTCTTGTTGTTCTTCAGAGGCTGCCAAACCTATGGAGAAGGAGACCCAAGAATGGGAGTTTGTAGGTTTCTAGGAAGGCTAAGGATGGGAGTTTGAAGCCATTCCATGTGCATGCTCATACAGAGTTTTCCTTTGTGCTGAATAGTGCCGATTTGGGTGTTTTCGGGGTTGTTTTTGGTTTGAGTTTGGGTTTTCAGTTGAGTGTTTCATATCAATTTGGTTTGCTGCTGTATTTCAGACTTTATGATGAATAAATAGAGCTGAATATATGTATTGGGTCATGATTAAACTTCTGAGATAGTTTATGAGTGTTTTGTGGTGTTTTTGGGCATTTTTATGTTAATTTCGGGAGCCCGATTGAGCATAGTTTTGCCCTACATTTGTGAGTTGTTGTGTAAAGGCTATAAAAATTTGGAAATGTCATTTTGTAGGCTGTTATGCTGCTGAAATTTTTGTAAAAATTTCCATTTTCAGATTTATTAATAATTTGTGAAGTTGTGAAGTTTTTGGCACTAATTTGGACATACCCGATTTGGGTTTTATTGGGAAATTGGCAGATCTTTGTAATATTAGTTGTTTGATTTTAAAGTTCTGATTTGAGGCTGGAAATATCATAAAAAAATCAGTAAATGGACATTTCAGTGGTATCAGAGCCGTGATCTTGCCAGCCTGAGTGTTTGTAGAAGTTGCATGTCAGTTTTAACAACTACCCAGATCTTGCATGTCAAGTTTTGATAACTACCCAGATCTTGCATGTCATATTTTATGATTGCATGCAACTAAGTGAAAGATAAAAAAGATATTTGCAGCGAGAAAAGAATAAAGAAATTTTGATCAAACCCCCAGTTGAAAGCAAAAGTACAAAATCCAAGGAAGAAAAAAGTATGGCTGATCCAGATGAGATGGCAAAGAAATTCTTCCAAGACATCCAAAATACTCAGAAGCAAACAATGGATGGTTTGGTGAAAACTAGAGAGGCTTTGCGAATATTGACAAAAAAATTACAAGGAATTGCATCTATTAATGAGAAAGGGAGCACTTCAGAGGAGCCAAGAATTGGGAGATCCACACCATCTAAATCAACCAAATCTATTTTCTTGCCTCCAGGATTACCATCAGATAGAGGTTTTGAGCATGTTATAGAGTTAGAACAGGATGCCAAACTAGTTATAACAACCCCATACCGCCATCCAAGAGGTTATAAGGAAGAAATTGAAAAAACTATTAAAGAACTCCTGGACATGGGATTCATAAGGCCTAGCTCTAGTCCATTTGCATCATCTGTGGTACTTGTCAAGAAAAAGGATGGTACAATGAGAATGTGTATAGACTACAGGGCTCTAAACAAGAAGACAATAAAAAATAGGTATCCCATACCACACATAGCTGAACTCATTGATGAGTTACATGGTGTTGTATATTTCTCAAAAATTGACTTAAGATCAGGCTACCATCAAATCCGAATGAGGAGTGAAGATGTGGAAAAGACTGCTTTCAGATGTCACTATGGGCACTTTGAATTTTTTGTTATGCCATTTGGACTCACTAATGCACCTGCAACATTCCAATCTTGTATGAATAAGGTATTCAGTCAGCATCTTAAAAAATTTGTTTTGGTATTTTTTGATGATATCTTGATATACAGTAAAACATGGGAAGAGCATCTAAAGCACATAGACACTGTTTTGCGAATCTTGGAGCAGCAATCCTTCTATGCTAAGCTATCTAAATGTGAGTTTGGTTTGACAGAGATCCTATATTTGGGACATATTATAAGCTCTAAAGGAGTACAGGTTGATCAACAAAAAATCCAGGCAATTTTGGATTGGCCTCCACCCACTAATCTTACACAGTTGAGAGGTTTCTTCGGGTTGTGTAGCTACTATAGGAGATTTGCCAAGGGATTTTCTCAGCTTGCTGCCCCCTTGACTGATTTGACAAAGAAAGGAGCTTTTGTTTGGACAGAAGAGGCACAAAAAACATTTGATAAGCTTAAGGAGGTAATGAGTTCATGCCCTGTGCTTGCAATTCCAGATTTCTCTTTACCTTTTGTTGTTGAATGTGATGCTTCTGGAGAAGGTATAGGGGCTGTCCTAACTCAAAGGGGACATCCAATAGCATTTGAGAGTCAAAAATTAAATCAATCAGAGAAAGGGTACTCCATCTATGATAAGGAAATGTTGCTAATCATGCATGCACTTCATAAGTTTAGACAATATTTGGTATGTGGGAGATTCATTGTAAAGATAGACCATAATAGCCTCAGGTTCTTCTTGAACCAAAGGGATTTGAATGATTGTCAACAAAAATGGGTAAGCAAATTGCAAGCTTATGATTTTGATATTGAATACATGAAAGGAAAGAATAATGTGGTTGTTGATGCTCTCTCAAGAAAGCCCACTTTGTGCTCCTTATCATCTATCTCTACTGATTGGAAGGTCTCCATAATTTTAGAGTATGCTAAATATTCATTTGCCACCAAGATTTTGGATAAGTTAGTGGATGATAACAGGTACAAGGTTGTTGATGAATTGATTTATTACAAGAACAGGATCTTCTTAGTGCCAGGGTCAAAAACTAAGGAGAGGATATTGAGGGCCTTTCATGACACACCTTTGGCTGATCACCAGGGATACTTCAAGACATACAGGAAAATTCGAGAGCAGTTTTCATGAAAGGGTATGAAGGAGGATGTCCTTAAACACATTAAGGAATGTATGGTATGCCAACAAAGAAAGAGTGAGCAAAATTTTCCTGCAGGGTTGTTGCAGCCACTTCCTATTCTCGAACAAAAATGGGAAAGTATTTCCATGGATTTCATCACTGGGTTGCCCAAGGTTCAAGGTAAGGATTGCATATATGTGGTGGTAGATAGACTAACTAAGTATGCACATTTCTTTCCTATCACATCTGATTTCAAGGCATCACAAGTGGCCGAATTGTTCTTCAAGAAAATTTTTAGATTACATGGTTTGCCTAGAAACATTGTTAGTGACCGGGACAGTAGATTCCTCAGCTCTTTTTGGAAGGAGCTCTTTCATTTGGTAGGAACTGAACTCACTCCCAGTACTAGCTATCACCCTCAAACAGATGGACAAACAGAGATAGTTAATAAATGGATAGAAGGATATTTGAGGAACTATGTTTCAAATCAACAACATGCTTGGGTGAAATGGTTACACCTAGGGGAGTATTGTTACAATACATCTCATCACATGTCTATTGGTATGCCTCCTTTTCGTGCTCTTTATGGTTATGATGCCCTTTCCTTTGTTGATCTAATACTTTCCGATAGCAGAGTACCCGCAGAAAGTGATTTCATCAAGCAAAGCCAAGACATAATAAGGTCCCTCAAGGATAATCTACAACATGCACAAAACCAACAAAAGATATATGCTGATAGGAAAAGGATTGAAAGATCTTTTGAGGTGGGAGATTTGGTATTTGTTAGGTTGCAGCCATATAAGTAAAGCACCTTGAAGAGAAGTGGGGTAGAGAAACTCAATCCAAGGTTCTATGGGCCTTATAAAATCATCAAGAAGGTAGGAGAGGTAGCTTATGAATTGGAGCTCCCACCAAACAGCAAAATACATAATATTTTTCATGTATCTTGCTTAAAGAAGGTTCTAGGCCAAAAAACCATAGTATCTACAGAATTACCACCTCTTGATGATGAAGGGAAATTATTTTTGATACCAGAAGAGATTTTTGATACAAGAGAGAAAAGGTTGAGAAATAGGAGCATCATAGAGCATTTGGTCAAATGGAAAGGATTACCACTAGAGGATGCAACTTGGGAAGAAGCACATATTCTTGAGAATTCAAACCTTCATTTCTTGAGGACAAGCAATATTTGGGAGGGGAGGACTTGTCATGTCCCCTATTCAAATAATTTTTAAAAAAATAAACTTTGTTAAGGCAGGCAGGCTCCAAAAAGGTGAAATTTCAGAAAAAGGGGCTAATCTTTGGAAACCAATGGACTAATAAATAAAAATTATTATTAAATTATATTTTATTAACCCCTCTTGGACGTGAGTTAGGGTTATGCCCTCTTTAAAAGGGGTTTGGAGGCATTTTGGGCTCATTCTACATCTTGATTCTTGCTAATTTTCTTGTTGTTCTTCAGAGGCTGCCAAACCTGTGAAGAAGGAGACCCAAGAACGGGAGTTTGCAGGTTTCTAGGAAGGCTAAGGATGGGAGTTTGAAGCCATTCCATGTGCATGCTCATACAGAGTTTGCCTTGGTGCTGAATAGTGCCGATTTGAGTGTTTTCGGAGTTGTTTTTGGTTTGAGTTTGGGTTTTCAGTTGAGTGTTTCATATCAGTTTGGTTTGCTACTGTATTTTATACTTTATGATGAATAAATAGAGCTGAATATATGTATTGGGTCGTGATTAAAATTCTGAGATAGTTTATGAGTGTTTTGTGGTGTTTCCGGGCATTTTTGTGTTAATTTCGAGAGCCCGATTGAGCATAGTTTTGCCCTACATTTGTGAGCTGTTGTGTAAAGGCTATAAAAATCTAGAAATTTCATTTTGTAGGCTGTTATGCTGCTGAAATTTCTGTAAAAATGTCCATTTTCAGATTTATTAATAATTTGTGAAGTTGTGAAGTTTTTGGCACTAATTTGGACATACCCGATTTGGGTTTTATTGGGAAATTGGCAGATCTTTGTAATATTGGTTGTTTGATTTTAAAGTTCTGATTTGAGGCTGGAAATATCATAAAAAAATCAGTAAAGGGACATTTCACCAACTAAAATTTTTTTGATGCTCGACACCTGAAGATCACTCAGCACATGAAGATCGCTTAGCACACACTAGAATTGTCTATTACTCAGCTTCTACTAAAAATTTGTCTAGCTTCAACTAACTTGCTTGGCACCCACTTATGATCTTAGTTTAATCTTTGCAGTCAACCTTGTTACAACTTCTTCCTCCAATATTTTTAAGTGTGACCAACCTCTGTATCCTTGAGTATGGCATCAATGCATTACTTAACCATTGTCTTAATTGATCCTTTCACTTCATTACAACATCATAACTCAACCTTTCCTTTAGGTGCTCTTGTTACATCTTGTTGATCAAATCCTCTTCATCAATCAACTAAGCGATAGTACTTGGATCTTATAAGAAAATATCATCCCTAAAAATAGCAGATTTGACATCAATGACAAAAAAATGATTGAAAACATTCTTTTACAATAATCTCCCTCTTTGATCTTCAATAATGAGCTTTTCAATAAAATTTCTAACATATACTAGATGAGATGCAATTAAGATAAGAAATAAAAGAGCATACTATGCTAAATGAATGCATTTTAAGCTAATGTGAGATTATAATGTAAGAAATTAAAGCTACAAAAGTGTGAGCAAGGTGAATAAATATTCTATCATAAGTTTGATAAATCAATTCAACCTTCATAATGAGGAATCAAAGGCTCCTTAAATAGAATGCTAGGATCGATCGATGGTCAAGATCAATTAGAATGAATGGTCAAGATTGAAGATGAGACTCAGTCAAAATGAAAAATTCCTTATGAAAATGGAGTTAACTAATTTCTTTTGAGTGGAATAAGGAGTTAACTGATTTAATTTGTAGTGGAATAAGGAGTTAACTGACTTAATTTTGAGTGGAATAAGGAGTTAACTAATTTAATTCATTTTCTAATTTTAGACCACTCAAAGTTTCCATTTCTAAACTGAAGAGAAGATTTGGAGAGAATATTTAATTTAATAAAATAGAATATGACCTCATGAATGGATAAACTTTAATTAATTGAACAATTAAATTTAATAATTAAAAAGAGTAGATATCTTATTAAATCAAATACATTTAATTCCTTTGTACATTAGCTAAAGAGGTAATTTTAATTTAATTAAAGTATGAACACTTATAATTAAATTAAACTTAATCAATAGGTTTAATATAGATAATTTGAGTTGATACTTAGGAATTAAATATATAGTGTGATTAATGTAGATTAGGGTTTTCTACATTTGACACCTAGGTCAAGTAGCGATTATTCAAATTAGAATTGCCTAGAAAAATAAGACTTAGGAATGATTGAATAGACTAAAATTGGTTTAGCATAGCAATGTGCCAATTTTGGGGTATTACAAGAGGGAGTTCTCATGGAGGAGAATCAGAATGAAACTAAGAATATTATCCTTGCTTCTATTTTTCTCTAAAATTTCTTTATATTATGACATGTGTTACCATTAATTCCAAAGAGGGAGATTGTTGAGAATAATTATGCAAATTATATCTTGTCTTTGATGTTACAAAAAATATCAAGCCTTATTGAGAAATCAGTGATAACCAAGCATCAAAGGTAGTCTCATGTGTATGTTGAGCATTCAGTTATGGAGATAGCTTTGACTAAGCTTGATTGTTTAATGAAGCAGATCTAGTATTGACAAAGTTCACTTGGTTACCAAAGGAAAGTTATCCTGAAGTTAGCATTAACTAAGTTTGGTCAGTTAATAAAGGAATTCTTAGTATTGATCGAGTACTCACTCCTATATTAGTTGACTGTCAATATATTATTTTTGATAAATATATTAGTTAATTCAAGCAAACTTAAGGGTTAATATTTGATTGATTAAAAGAATATTCAAGTTGACTTGATAAGGTAAATCATATATATGAAAGGTCAAGTTGAGGATTGAAATATGGAATTGAAGAAGATGAATTAACGAAGCGATTTTGAAAGATATTTGTAAAGGGTAGAGCATCCGAGTTGACCAAGATGCAAAAAACATTCTGATCAAGGAGGATCAAGTAACCAATCCAGAACTAAGATCTAAATCAACAAAGTTAGTTGCATCAACAATCAAGTCTAGTCATTGTTACTCTCTAATAATTGCAGAAGTGAATCAAATCTCCTAATAGAGTTAGCCTAATAGCTATTTTGTAAATCCTCTAACAAGGTGGCATTTCTAGATTGAAGTGTATAAAGACCTCTAACAACATCACTCCTAACAAGGTGAATTAAATCCTCTAATAGGGTCACACCTAACAATGTGTTTTGTAACCTTTAATAGGGTTGGCTCCTAATAGGGCTCACTTAAGAAGAGTGAAAAATAATAACTAGTTGCAATTGATAGTTTTCCCAAATTGGGTTTATATTGGTAAACAGGTTGTTCTTTCCTTTTACTCTTTGGATGCCCAATATTTGTGAACAACAACTGATTATAATAGTTAGAAATTTTTTGTTAAGTGGCTAACTTCCCTTTAAATTCCTAAGTAAAGCTCCCTTTTTAGAAAGTTTTTGTTAAGTTACTAACTTCCCTTTAAATTCTTAAGTAAAGCTCCCTTTTGTATTTGTGATTTGTAATGAATTATGTTTATTCTTAACTCTAAAAATGGGGTATGTTCTTAACTCAAGAAAAAGAAAGGTGAACCAAGTTAGGCCTAAACTAGAACTAACGTAGGCGAGGATTTCAGTTTTAGGATTAGTCAAATTTGTGGATTCACACATCTTATGAGCCCACAAAGTTTAACAATTCGATAATGAATGTTATCTACAACTAAACTAATATCAACATGATTCTAGCTCTAGGAATGGAAAAGACTAACTAGAAAGAAAAGCATGGAAAATAATCTCTCTTGAACTTCTAATAATGATACTATTATCTTCATCTCACTTCTTCAAAATAGGGGAATAAAGCTCTGTTCATTTCTTTATTTGATTCAAACTGAAAGAGAAACATAAAACTAGAAAATAAATAAATGGAATAGAAAATGATTGACACAAAACACCCTCAAATTGTCTTTGCAACATCAAGTATTTCACACCAAAAATTAGTTGACCTTCTATTAACCTTTCAATTAGATACATATAGGATCCCAAGAAAACCATTAAAAAATGGGATTCAAATTGGTTCATCTCCTCAAAATTGACAACTAAAAAGGAGCCAATTGTCAATTACAATCATTACATCAAAATGTGAAAGGGCAGGATAAGAATCACTTTGCCTTCTTTCCTTTTTCTGACTTTTCCTTATAGGCTTTGGTGGTGACAATTATTGGAATCAACTCCTCATGTCTATGAACATGAAAACTTAGTGTATCTTCATAGCCACTTGGAATGCTCTCTAGCTAGATCTTTGATAGTATTTAACCACTCCTATATTTCCTCCATAGCCCTGTGTATACACCCACCAAGTTTCTAGAGTTTGAACACTCTGTTATAGTGATTAGAAGATATCTCCATCAAGCCATCTAGATAACTGGAGAAATTTTTTTGCATGACAGTCACTCCAATTATCCCTTTTCCTTATCCACAAGCCTAGGAATCTATATGTAGGCCTCTTAATAATCCATAGTCTCTTTCTTGATCCTTTTTCACTTTAGCTTTGTTTCCTTTAGTCCTTCCTTTGTCACCAAGATCATTTCAAACTTGAATTGCCTATTCTGTAGCCATTCAAATAAAGACTCATCTCCCCTAGGTAGAATCTTTACCTCCATAGCTTCCTTAGCCTTCATGTGAATAATCATCTTTAGTAAAAAAATTTAGTCTTCACTCTTGATTTTCTCTGCTACTAGGGTAGCTTGATTAGCTAAGATATTATCCTTCTCTATTTTGAGCCTCAATACTACATTGCTAATTTTCTCTATGATTGCAAATCATTCAAACTTGAGTTTTCTTCTCCACTCCCTACCAATTTTTCTAAAGTTCTTGTCTTCCTATAACTAGGAGATGATAGCCTGAATGTCAGTGGCTATAGTATCACTAGTGGTTGACATTCTTGAGATGCTTGCCAATAGGATGACTAATTACCTGATGAAGCAATTAAGTTCATCAATCTCCACCTTTATTTTGACTTTAACTAGATTAAGGCTTTTAATTTGTCCCTCTATCAAATCTTTTGTTGACTTCCATAGGCCCACCTTGATGTCATGTCTAACTTCTCTAAGATCCACAAAATGCAGGGAAAAATAATCTGCAAACATGTCTTCAATCCTCCTTTCTTTATTGGGCTTGGAAATCTACATAGTTAGATGCCCTATGTTAGGATCTTGTCCAAGAATTGACAAGGTCTTCTACTTCTTGACTTTACTCAATGTTGATCCAAAGCAGATAGCAAGAGATAAAGTCTCTTTATTAAGATATTCCTCTTCTTTCCTCTTGCTTTTTCTATCTAAGGTGTCCTCTAGCCATGATTCTATGTCAATCACCTTGGATGCACTCTTGAGTTTGTCTATACTAAACATATTTATTTTGACTAGGGTCAATGTCTTTGTAGCTGAAGAGATAGGATTCTTTAGGATCTGTGAAATTAGCTTTAAAGATTCAGGACCTTTCTTTGCTTCTATAGTCTTCTTTGTTGCTTCATCAGACTTAGTAGACTCAATTTCACTTCTTCCACCACCTCCAAGATCCACCACTTATACTTGAGGACCACTTGGCAAGAGTAGTGTAGCACTCATAAATGGAATAGGATTGCTTTGGGGGGAGAGAGCCACTATGACTGCACTATCTTTCAATTCCTCTACCTTCTTCTTGTTGGCTTCTATATTTTTTCCAATTACTGGTAGAGAACCATCTTGGAAAGTTTTTGCAAGAGGGATTTTCTTGTTGGGGGGTTGGTCAACTCCACTTGATGGTTGTGCGGGCCCTTGAGTAATAGACAAGGGTGCACTTGATGTACCACCTTGAGAAGAGGAAGTCATTGTTGCTTTTGGGGAAGCTTGGGCAGATGTGCCTTTGCTCCAACTTCTCTGAGTTGTGGTCCATTAAACCCATTTTCTAGTCCTCTTGTAGATTCAAGCCATCATTATATCTAGCTCTTCACCGATGTCTTCATAAGGCTTCAATCTTATTGGAGTGTTTTTGAGCTTGGTTAGGTAAGTTTTTCTATGCATATTTTGGCCATCATCTTCCACTCCTTCTACATAAATGTTAAATTTGTACATCTTCACCTGATGGATTGTTAATATGGTGAAGGCTTAGTTATGACTCTCAAACTCAACCTTGCAGTCAGCCCAATAATCTTCAATGGTGGTGACATGTTTTATCATGATTCCTATTTCCAAAACATCCCTAGCATACCTATTTGGGTCAAACATGGGCCTCAAAAATTTGTACATATCTAGCTTATACTTCATCTCAAATACGTTCAACATGTTCTTGGCATTGAAGTGGGTGTCACAACTAAAAGCCCCTACCTTCATGGGGAATTTGTATCCTTTATTCTTCAAGCTCCCACTCAATATGTTCACTTCAATGGCTTGCTTCACAATCTTGATCAACACGAGCATGTCACTAGGATACCTCAGTAGTTTCAAGGGGAATCCATCAAAAGTTGCAAGATGCAAATAAGAGAAAGATGAGAATTTAATGAAATAACTCCCAAACTAGCTAATGGTAGCCATGGCTTTAGGATTGAATCTCCTTTCTGGACGTTCTTGTAGCTCCCTGCAAATCCTCATAGTAAATGCATCATTTACTTTCACATACTCTGCATAAATATTCTATAACTATAAGCATGGATAAAATTCATAAGATTTCACATCATCAGAAAAATTCTCTATTCTTGGAAGGCCTGGCCATAGTTGCAATGAGGCCAACATATAAATGAGGAAAGAGGACATATAGAACATAATATAAAATTTGGCTATGTGGAGAGCATTGGATAGAATTTTGATTACCTCTTGAGCACAATCAATATATTGAGTGTCAAAGAAAATGACTTGTACTAAAAAGAAATATTGTTCAACAAAATTCAAAGCTTCTACCTCATATTTCAACCTATGTTGGAGAACCAAAATATCAATAATCTTCAGTTTGAGACTGGTCCCAAACAAGGTTTTAGGAACTCTACTCTTAGCACCCCATGGTTTTTGGAACCATGTTTGTATGATTTCTTTCCTATATATCATCTTCTTTGTGAAGAGCTTAAAAATGGTTCCCCTAAAGGTCAAGTCTAAGAATTCTTCCCATTTTGGCATGTGGAGTCAATTTACCATAGTTTGCCTATCAATTGAAATTGACATTGTGTCATCAAACAACACAGTCTACCTTGTCTCTAGGTTGTAATGATGTATGCACTTGGAGATCAACTCTGGGGCTTGAACTACAATGAAAAACTAGCAGATTTTACTAACTTGCATCCCCAAACTTTCTCAGTGATTAGGTGGATTCATTCAAACTTTACTCTCTTTTGAAAATCCTCCATTTCACACAAGTGAAGAGAAGTGTTTATGAAATTCTACAATTGGGATTTGATTCAAGTCAATCCATTGAAACATGTAAACCTAGTTGCCATGATTTTGAGAACAATATTTGAATTAGATTGATGAAAGGAATTACCTATGCAACATTCACTAGCTTTTCAAAAAGCTATGCATGTTAACAAGATAATAGTTCGAATAAAAAGTGGTAGCTCATTCAACTATTTATGTTTCTATATATGGGAGCCTTGATTCATTCATTGATCTTTAGAAATCATGCCACATGAATGAATTTAAGAAGATACCCATTGGATAGTAAATGTGAGAGTTTAATGGATAACTAGAGGTCTTTTCATTGTTCCATTGAACTCAATTGTAACTTTCTATAACTTCATTACTTACTTTCCCATTTTCCTTTAAGTTCTAGAAATTTATCACTCAGGTACTCCATAGGAGATTGTCCACCAATTGAGATCCTAGCTATCATTTCTTTTTCATAGTGGTTAGATTCACTTTATCATTGTTTTGACATGTTCTAAATACAACTTGTGAATCAAAATTGACCATTAACTTGATTTTTCTTTGAAATTCAGGAAACTATCCTCATGGATTGAAAACATGTTGAGGAGAAGATAGTTTTTGGTTCTCCACTAATATTTCCTTTTTTCGTTAGATTTTGGACAATCCTCCATCTTGAAGTAAAAAATTTTTAAATGAGGTGTGAAGACCTTTTCAAGGACCAATTAAATGTTGAGATCTAATTGAGAAGATCATTTTTGAGGGAGATTATTAAAACTAAGATCAAAAGAAGGAGATTGTTCAAGAAGACTATGTGTTTGAATCATTGTTTTGTCACTGATGTCAAACCTACTATTTTCTGGTAAGATAATTGCTTATATGATTTAAGTATTATCACTTAGATGATTGATGAAGAGGACTTGATCAAAAGATGTAACAATAGCACCTAGAGGAAAGGTTGAGTTGTGATTATGTAATGAAGTAAAAGAATCAGTTAAGATAGTGATGACATGATGTATTGATAATCTACTTAAGGTTACAAAGTTTGGTTACACTAAGAAAGATTAAAAGGACAAGTTATATAAAGTTTTTTTGCCAAGATTGACTGAGTGGATAGTAGGTGCCGATAAAAGATAGAAAAAGCCGAGCAAAAAATCAGTTGAAGCCAAGTAGAAGTTAATTCTAGTGTATGCCAAGTAGAATAGTGGATGTTGAGTAAAGTTTAGTTGATGTCAAGCACCAGGAAATGTTAGTTTGTGCTAAGTAATTTCACAGAGAATGTCAAGCAACATAGTATGTGCCAAGTATCAGAAGCTAGATAATGTCAAGCTACTACATTATTTAAAAGATCATGAATTCAATGAATCTAAGCTAGCAAGTTTGTTTTCTTTGATTATGTGAACTAGGTGGAAGATAAGGTTGATGAGCTAGTGGCACAGACTTCAAGGTAAACCATTTTAGGTGAATTCAAAATGTATTCTAGGAGAAGTTTCTAGAAGAGATATGGAATATGGGATAGATACATTGTATCCTACCTAATCCATCCTAACCCTAATTTGGATGATGGAGAATGAGAAGAAAAATATCTTAATTTCTTATTTATAGGAATGGCTAGTCATGAAGCAAGGTTGTCATGTGTGAGAACCTAATTGAGACAAGGAGTCAAGGGCTTTGCTTCATCAAGTGACCTAAGAGAGAAGAATACATTGGCATGTTAAGCAAGAAGGATTAAGGATATGAATGCTTGAAGGGTGAACAAGCTATCAAAGTTGTAATGTATGAAGGCCAAGTAGAACTAAGGATTGGATAGAGATCTATAATCTATAAATGAAGTTGTAAATTGTATTAGATCAAGCCATACTATTACTCTCTAACAATTGTATCAGTCTAGGGTGAATCCTTTGGATTAAGGTTGACCTAATAGTCATTTGTAAATCCTTTAACCAGGTTACATTCCAAGTGAATGGTCTAAAGTCCTCTAACAAGGCTCACTCCTAATATGATTATTGAAATCCTTTAACATGGTCACATTTAATAGTTTGTATTGTAACCTTTAATAGGGTTAGCCTTTCATAGGGCATCACTTCAGAAGAGTGAAAAGAGTAGCATGTTACTAGTGGTTTTTCTCAAATTTAGTTCCCACAAAAATCATTGTGTCAAGTCTGTTGATGAATCTATTATGTTTCATGCTTTACATTTCTGCAATTTTATTTGATCGTAACCTACAAGTTTGACGTGATTACATAATCTTATGGATGCATGCATGATGAATAATATTTTATGGGTTCACTAAGCTATGAAAAGTTTTATTTATACATCTGGACCTTGGATAATTGATTCACCCATCCCCCCAGTTATTCTAAAGTATTCCAACAATTGGTATTAGAGCCATTTTCTTAAGAGGACTAGTTTAAAGGTACTAGAAGCACAAAGATCAAGATGTCAAAAAGAGAAGTACCCAAGCTCAATAAAGATAACTTTACTACATGGAAAAGTTTGATGAAGTTACACCTTGGAGGACTTGGAGATCATGCACAATCTACCATTTTTGTGGAACATGTTGATTATGTTGGTGCCCCAACTACTAAGGATATGAAGAACAAGAAAGAACACAACCAGGCAATACTAGAGATTGTCTTTGCCCTAAGTTATGCCGAATTTGATGATATCAAAGGTCTTGATAGTGCAAAGAAAATGTGGGATGCCCTAACCACAATCTACAGAGGAGATGCAAATGTTCTTAGAGCCAAAACTAAAAGTCTTAGAGGTAATTTTGATGATATGAGAATGGAAGAAGGTGAGAATATTTCTCAATATGTTGAAAGGATAAAAGAATTTGTTAATGCAATAAGAAGAGCTATTGGTAATATAGATGGTACTATACTAAGAAAAGTTTTGAGAACACTATTACCTATATATGCTATTAGAGTTTATGCAATTCAAGAACTAAGATGTATTCTAGGGAATAAACTATCACTTGAAGGTCAGGTAGGTAGATTCACTTCTTTTGAGCTATCTAACTTTGATAATTACAAGCCTAAGAGTATTGAATCTGCTTTCAAAGCTAAAGTGTTATTGAAGGAACCTAAAGAGAAGAAGAAAAAGAAAAAGAAAAAGAAAAAGTATGTGTCTAGTGATAGTGATACAAATGAGGAGGATATTGAACAACTTAAAGCACTACTAGGAAGAAGATTCCACAAAGGTAAAGGAAATTTCAAAGTTAAATTACCTATCATTTGTTTCAATTACAATGAGGTTGGTCATATTGCTACTAGATGTCTAGAGAAGAAGAACTATAGAGGTGGTGACAAGTACAAGAGAAGAAGAGATGAAGATAGCAAGGACTACAAAGAAAAAGGCAAAAAGTCTTGCTAAATTGCTAAAGATGAAATGAAAGATGAATCTAATGAACATGATGATGAATTGGTGTATGTTGCAATGAAGGACGAATCTAATGAAGGTGAGGTGATTGTGCTTGTGACTTATGTGAACAAGAATGATAGATGGATCATTGCCAATGGGTGTTCACATCACATGAATAGAGACAAAAGTAAGTTCATTACCCTAAATTGTTATTATGGAAATAGTGTAAGATTTGGTAATGATGCACTATGTTTGATAAAAGGAAAAGGTTCTATCAAGCTCACAAATAAGGTTTTATGTGACAATTCTTACTATGTTGAAGGACTTACTATAATTTTTTGAGTGTGTCACAACTGAATAATTTGGGATGCAAGGTTGAGTTTGAAAACAAGATTGCTAAGATATATGACATTGATGAGAAATTGATTGCAAAGGGTGATTAGACTAGAAGTAATCTATTCGATCTTGATATAGAGAATGATACTTGTCTTGTAAAATTTGATGATGTATGGCTA
Source organism: Cupressus sempervirens (assembly GCA_028749045.1). NCBI lineage: Eukaryota > Viridiplantae > Streptophyta > Pinopsida > Cupressales > Cupressaceae > Cupressus > Cupressus sempervirens. The sequence continues at coordinate 29,035,578 of CM053792.1, read as the reverse complement.
TGGCACAAGAGGTTATGTCATGTTAATTTTCATAACTTGGTTAGTATCAGTAACATGAAGAAAGTTAGAGTTTTTCCCAAAGTTGAAGAATCCTGATAATGTAATGTGTGAACAATGTCAATTAGGAAAAATGACAAAGTCAAGTTTTAAGAGTAAAAATTATACCTCTAAAGAAATACTAGAAATTGTTCATACTGACTTGTGTGGACCAATTGATGTGCAAAGCTAAAAAGGAGATAAGTACATAATGTTGTTTGTTGATGATTATTCTAGGATGATGATAGATATGTTTTTGAAACAAAAATTTGATGCTTTCTAAATGTTTAAGTAGTACTTAGCAAGAGTTAAGAAGGAAAGAAGTAAAATTTTGAAGTGTTTGAGATCAAATAGAGGAGGAGAATTCACATTAAATGATTTTGAAATATTCAATAATGAAAAAGGAATCAAGAGAGAAACATCTGCCCCTAGAACACCTCAACAAAATGGAATTGCTAAAAGAAGGAATAGATCTATAATGGATTGTGCTAGAACACTCATGATGGAGAATGATGTTGCTTTGAAATATTAGAGAGAAGCTATAAGTATAGCTATCTATACCTTGAACTATGTACAAATCAAGAAAGGTACTCATTCAACACCTTTTGAACTATGGTATGGATATTCACCCAATGTAAAATATTTTTAAGGTATTTGGAAGCAAATGTTACGTTCTTAAAGATTTCAAGAATGGTGAAATTGATGCAAAAAGTGAAGGTATATTCCTAGGCTATTCAAAAAGAAGTAAAGCTTATAAGTGTTTAAATACTAACACTTAAAAAGTTTTGGAAAGTGCAAATGTGAACTTTGATGAATATATAGAAGTACATGTGATGGGGACACAAACCAAGAACAGAATGGAAACAACAGAAAAGGGAAATTATATTGACTGAGAAAATAAGCTAGTACAAATAGTACAGGAAAAATGAACTTCAAAACATGCCCGAAGGGCTTACGATAGCATAAATCTGGAGATAATTTCTCCTTTTAGCACCTCCTCTCAAACTCCACTCCGAACTGCCTTTTAACATGCCAGAAATCTCCTTAAATAGACCTCAGAGGGTCAAGGACTAGGAGTAAATTCTAGAAATTGCTAGTAGGCATCCACCGACCAAATAGAAGGTTTCGAAAGCTGCGTTAGAAGTCAGTGCAAATCTAGAAGAATCCAAAAATGGTAATCGAACTTTCGTGAGGCATAACTTTTGAACCGTAGCTCCAATTGACGAACCGTTTACATTTTTGAAAAGATCTCGAAGCGTTCTATAGCCCTATGGACCAGCTTCACTCGTCCCCCATTTTTTGGTCCTTTTTGAGGTCATTTAATGCCCCTAACCTGACTTCGAAGCATTCTTAGGGGGTCTCCAAAACTCGAAAAACTGCAATAACTTTCAAACCGTGGGGCCTTTTGACCTGATTCTTTTTCTGAATGCTCTAAATCACAATTATATTCATCTGGCCAATTCACACCTTCTAGGTCACCAAAATGATGGCCAAATTGCATGCTCCTATTTTTTCAGGATTTTCAAACACACTGATAGTGGAACTGTGAGAGTTGGAACCTTTATTTGACCCAAATGGGTATCCAAAAATGAAAAGACATGAAACAAAAACTAAGTCTAAGTACAATTTTTTTTGGTGACACAGTATTGCCCTTATACCTCTGGATGCTCCTGCATCAAACACCCAGGGTAGATTGAGAAGTGACCCTATCACTTTATGGATGGTAGAGGAAATCCCAAATGGGAAACCTCAGCTGCTGAAATCCAAGTTGAGTCCTCTATTGGCCATCCTTTCCATTTGACCAAATACTCTTCATACTGTCTATTTCTGGTACTCCTACCCACACGATGATCTAGAATGTCTTCTATCTCCTCCTTCTTAGAAGCAGGAATTGGACATGGCTCTAACACCAGCTCCTCATCTGCACCATCATCATGATACTCTATTAAATCTGCAATGTTGAAAATGGGAGAAATGTGAATACCATCTGGCAGCTCCACTTCATATGCATTTCCTGAGTCATGTTTCTTCAAAATTTTGCAAGGGCCAAATTTCTTCATTTTCAGCTTGTTGTAAGTACCGGCTGTAAATCTTTCTTTTCGTAAGTGTACCATGACTAAATCTCCTACTTGGAATTCCTTATGTCTTCTCCTTTGATCAGCCCTAGCTTTATACTCTTGATTCATCTTGGTTATGTGTGCCTGAACCTCCTCATGTAGACACTTGATATGTTTAGCAAATTCCTCAGCTTCAGCACTTGTCCTCTCCCCTTGTTCTATCTTCCTCGGCTCTGGTGCAGTCCTTGGGCTATTCCCATATACAATTTGGAATGGTGATTTTCCAGTACTCCTATTTATAGAGTTATTATAAGAAAATTTTTCCTGTGGTAGAATCAAATCCCATCCCTTGGGCTTATCCCCAACTAAACATCTTAGCAAATTTCCTAGATTTCTGTTTACCACTTCTATTTGACCGTCAGTTTGTGGGTGATGCACGAAACTGAATTTCAAGTTTGTTCTCAACTTTTTCCACAATGTCCTCCAGAAATACCCCACAAATTTAGAATCTCTGTCAGAAACTATACTCCTTGGAAGACCATGTAGTCTTACCACCTCTTTGAGAAATAAGTCTGGAATATGGACAGCATCATGAGTTTTGTGGCATGGAATGAAATGTGCCATTTTGGAGAACCCATCAACCACCACGAATACTAAGTCATTACCCCTTTGTGTCCTTGCAAATCCAAGAACAAAATCCATACTTATGTCCTCCCATGGCCTTGATGGAACAGGCAATGGCTGATATAGACCAGTATTGTGACTAAACCCCTTGGCAACTTGACAAACCTGGCAACTTTGTACGAACTTCTTCACATCTTGTGAAATTTGAGGCCAAAAATAACATTCTCTAAGAATGGCAATGGTCTTATCTCGACCAAAATGTCCTGCCATCCCTCCACTGTGTTTCTCCTTAATCAGATTTTCCCTCATGGAACTCCTTGGAATGCACAATTGACTACCCTTGAACAACATGCCATCCTGAATCAAATAGTCTAACCACTTGGTTCTATCTATAGCAACAGGCTCTTTACAAGCTTTCCATGCTTCAGCAAAATTAGGATCCTCAGGGTACAAATTCTTGAGTTCATCAAACCCAACTACTTCAACCTGCATTACTATAAGCAGTGACTGTCTCCTACTTAGTGCATCTGCAACCCTGTTAGATTTTCCACTTCTATGCTTCAACACAAATGTATAACTCTGCAAGAATTCTACCCACTTCATATGCCTCTGATTCAATTTACCTTGGCTATTTAGGTATTGTAATGCCTGATGATCAGTATACAAAACAAATTCCTTTGGCAATAAATAGTGCCTCCATTTCTTTAAGGCCTAAACTATTGCATAGAACTCTTGATCATAAACAGAATACTTCTTCTTTGCATCATTCAATTTTTCACTAAAATATGTAATAGGCTTACCTTCTTGGCTTAATACAGCCCCAATAGCGCTACCACTAGCATCACAATCCACCTGGAACACTTTTCTAAAATCTGGAAGTGCCAACACAGGCTATTCTGTCACCTTCTTCTTCAGCAATTCAAAACTTCTTGCAGCTTCTGCAGTCCATTTGAACTCTTTTCTATCCCCTCTTATTGTACCAGTTAGGGGTGCACATATGCCACTGAAATTCTTAATAAACTTCCTGTAAAAACTAACCAGACCATGAAATGATCTTTAACTCAGTAGCAGTCCTTGGAGTAGGCCATTCCAAGATGGCTTTTACCTTCTCTGGATCCATTTTGAGACCTTCAAGTGATATAACAAATCCCAAATAGACTAGCTCCCTTTTTGCAAAGATACACTTCTTTAGATTAATTAATAGTTTCTCTTCCCTTAGCCTTTCAAGGACACTACAAATATGCAGTAAATGTTCTTCCAAAGTCTTTCTGAAAATTAAAATATCATCCAAATAGAAAATAACAAATTTTCCCAAGAACTTCTTAAGTACCTCATTCATGAGCTGCATGAAGGTGCTTGGGGCATTCGTCAATCCAAAGGGCATGACTAACCACTCATAAAGACCCTCCTTGGTCTTGAAGGCTGTTTTCCACTCATCTCCTTCTTGAATCCATATCTGATGATAGCCACTCTTCAGATCTATCTTTGTGAAGTACTGAGCTCCACTCAAGCAGTCCATAAGATCATCCATCCTTGGTAAAGGAAACCTGTACTTGATGGTTATCCTATTTGTAGCTCTAGAATCTATACACATCCTCCACTCTCCATCCTTCTTTGGTGCGAGTACTGCAGGTACTGCACATGGACTAAGGCTCTCTCGAATCAAGCCCTTCCTCAACAGCTCCTAAACCTGTCTATTTAGCTCCTCTATTTCAGTAGGAGTCATCCTGTGAGCAGCCTTGTTAGGAAAATTAGCTCCTGGAATCAGATCTATCTGATGACTGATTTGCCTTACTGGTGGCAATCCATCTAGAACATTATCAGAGATAATATCTCCAAATTCCCCTAGTAAATCTGAAACTTCAAATGGTATTTCACTACTACCTTCTTTATCTTTCCTAGGAATCAAAGCATAGCACATATGCTGATGTTTCATGCCATCTAAAAACTTCCTTCCATCAACAAGACAAATCCTAGCACTACTACATACCTTTTCACCTTCCTTTTTCATGGGCTTCAATTTGTGGCGAACTCCATCCTTTGTCAGAGTGTATGTGTTTGCATGTCCATCATGTACTGCATGTCTATCAAACTGCCATGGTCTACCCAAAAATAGATGGAAAAAATCCATCGAAATAACATCACAAAGAACTTCATCATGGTAACTCCCAATTTTGAATTTCACTAAACATTGTTCACTTACCAGGACCTTATGATCATCTTTTACCTAAGAAATTTGATAGGGTTGGGGATGTTTCTCCCTCTTGAGCTTCAGCTTAGAGACCATCTCTTCTGATACCAGGTTATCAGTGCTACCACCATCAATGATCACATCACAACATTTATCCTCACACTTGCATCTGGTACAGAACAAACTCCTCCGTTGTCCTGGTTCAATCTCACCACTTAGTAGGACTCTTTTATTTACCAAGGTCTCTCCTCTTTCTACATCCTCTAAATGTGATGATTGTGCATCCTCATACATATGAGAAACCCTAGCTTGGCCCTTAGCTCTCCTATCTGTCCTTCCTTATCATTGAGGGCATTCAAAGGCACGATGACATTCTTCATTGCAATGGAAAAAGGTACCACAGAAGCCTCCTCTTCCTTGTCCACGTCCTCTACCTCTTCCTCTTTGATTTCCAAAGTCTTGATCATGGGAGCGGTTGAAACCCTCATTCCTCTGGTTTTTGCTAGTACCCACATCTTCATTTTTCTTTTGGGTTTCATTGCAGCATCCAGATGATCTACTGCTTCCCCTTCCTCCTTGACCATGCCTTCTTTGTCTTCCTTCAAACCTTTTACTTAGCTTCTCTTCAACTTGTAGGGAAAAATGGTATGCTTCTTCAATGCTGGTCATTCTTACTACACTTAATTCCTCCTGGATGTTAGGTCGCAACCCACTGATATAACGAGCAACCTTCTCCTTATTTGCTTTTGCATGCCCCACTCTAATCAAGAGTCGGTAAAACTCCTCTGTATATTCTTTGACTGATCTTCCTGCTTGCTTTAACCCATGCATCTTCTTAAACAGATCAAGCTCGTAGTCCACAGGAATGAACTGCTTCTTCAATTTGTCCACCATGCGATCCCATCTTGTGATCTTCTCCTTTCCTCTTCTAAGTCTTTCTAGTTGAACCTCTTGCCACCAAATTTTGGCATGGCCTTTCAGTTTGGCCTTTGCAAACTTAACCCTATCTGGGTCCCTTATACCCTCATACTCAAATTATTCTTCCAGTTCATTTATCCAATTGATCAACTCATTTGGTTTCAGATTTCCTGAAAATATACCCACTTCAATTGTAGGTCTTTTCCCAAACTTAGTAATGGCCCTAAAAATCCTTTCCTCTATAGGATTCAAAACTTCCCCATCAACTTCCTCTTCTAGTTCCATTACTTCTTCTTCATTGTCATCCTCACTGTTGTCACCTGCGGCAACATTTTCTCCTCTACGAAGCTCCTCTTGTAATGCTTGTACCTGCCTCTAGAGGGCTCTAACCTCCTCAGGATCAATAGCTCTGGCCCTTCTGCCACACTCTCTTTGTGGAGGCATCTTCTAACTCAAACCCATAACCACACAGTCCTGGTGCAAACTGCCTCACAGTCGGCGCTCTGTCTACACACTCAGGAAAACCCACTTTGATACCACTTGATGGGGACACAACCCAAGAACAAAATGGAAACAATAGAAAAGGGAAATTATATTAACTAAGAAAATAAGCTAGTACAAATAGTATAGGAAAAATGAACTTCAAAACATGCCCTAAGGGCTTACGATAGCATAAATCTGGAGATAATTTCTCCTTTTAGCACCTCCTCTCAAACTCCACTCTGAACTGCCTTTTACAATGCCAGAAATCTCCTTAAATAGACCTCAGAGGGTTAAGGACTAGGAGTACATTCTAGAAAGTTCTAGTAGGCATCCACCGACCAAATAGAAGGTTCCAGAAGCTACGTTAGAAGTCGGTGCAAATCTAGAAGAATCAAGAAACGGTAACCGAACTTCTGGGAGGCATAACTTTTGAACCGTAGCTCCAATTGGTGAACCGTTTACATTTTCGAAAAGCTCTCGAAGCGCTCTATAGCCCTATGGACAAGCTTCACTCATCCCCCATTTTTTGGCCCTTTTTGAGGTCATTTAATGCCCCTAACCTAACTTCAAAGCATTCTTAGGGGGTCTCCAAAACCCAAAAAACTACAATAACTTTCAAACTGTGGGGCCTTTTGACCTAATTATTTTTTTGAAATGCTCTAAATCACAATTATATTCATCTGGCCAATTCACACCTTCTAGGTCACCAAAATGATGGCCAAATTGCATGCTCCTATTTTTTCGAGATTTTCAAACACACTGATAGTGGAACTGTGAGAGTTGGAACCTTTATTTGACCCAAATGGGTATCTAAAAATGAAAAGACATGAAACAGAAACTAAGTCTAAGTACATTTTTTTTTGGTGACACAAGATTGCCCTTATACCTCTAGATGCTCCTGCATCAACATGAGGCTTAACCTATGAAAGAACTAGAAGAATACAAATCATTTGTATACTTTTATGAAGGTATACCTATTAAAGAAGATGTTGTAAATCAAGCTACAAATCAACAACAAGTTTTAGTGGTTCCTGAGTCACACCCCATAAATGTTGAATTGCATTTAGGAACTAAGCTACATTTAGATGTTGATTTACATAATGAAGTTAGTGCACATTGTGATTCTGAGATTGGTGGAGATGTTGAGTTACCTAACAGAGATGCACATAGTGATTCTAAAATTGAAAGATCAAATGAAGGAACAAGAGCTAAACCAAGATTGCCCAAATATGTCAAAAGACATCATCCTACTACTCAAGTCATTGAAGATAAAGATGCTAGACCAATGACAAGAAATAGATTTAGAAGTGATACATTTTTTTTGAGTATGAAGGAACCCAAATCAATGAGAGATGCATTAGAAGATGTTGACTAGAGTAAATCCATGGAAGAAGAGATTGAACAAATAGAGAAGAACTAAATATGGAGTCTGGTTCCTAAATATAAAGACAAAAATGTGATTAGTACCAAGTGGGTATTTAGAAACAAGATAGATGAAAATGGTGAAGTCACAAGGAACAAAGAAAGATTAGTCTGCAAGGGATATAAACAAGAAGGATTTGACTATGGAGAGACATTTGCCCTTATTGCTAGATTGGAAAGAGTAAGAACTCTACTTGCTTATTCTACATACAAAAATTTCAAAGCAGATGGATGTTAAATATACATTTCTAAATGGCATATTGGAGGAGTAATTTTACATAGAACAACCAGAAGATTTTTTTGATGTTAACAAGTAGAACATGGTATGTATACTACACAAAGCTCTATATGGTTTGAAATAAGCACCAAGAGCATGGTATGAGAGACTTCATTATTATCTTATGAGGATTGGATTTGAAAGGACTGATGATAACAACAATCTATACATGAAGACAAAAAAAGAAAAATGTGTTTGGTTATCTAAAACTTTTGTTGATGATATCATATTTGGAGGTCAAGATGTTTTATGTAAGGATTTTGCAAATCAAATGAAGCAAAATATAAGATGTCTATGTTTGGAGAGATCAAATTTTTTGTAGGTTTGCAAATATATTAGATGAAATATGGTATATACATCACTCAATCAAAGTATGTTGAGAAAATACTGAAAACTTTTGGATTGGAGGATTCGAAACTAGTTAGTACACCTATGGTGGTAGGACACAATTTGTCAAAGAATAATGATTCAGCTGAGATGAATCAAACATTATACAGGTCTATGATTGGAAAATTGCAATATGTTGTACATAGAAAACTTGACATTGCATTATTTGTAGGAATAGTTGCAAGGTTATCTACTAATTCAAGGGAGAATCATTTGATGGCTATAAAGAGAATACCGAGATATCTAAAAGGAACAAAAGAGTTTGGTCTATACAAAAAGAAAAATGAGAAATTTGAATTGAGAGCCTACACTGATGTTGATTGGGCTAGAAACATTGATGGTAGGAAGAGCATCATTGGAGAAGCATTTTTCTTAGGCAACAGGCTAGTTACATGGACTAGCAAGAAACAAACTTGTACCTCACAATCTATTGCTAAAGCTGAATATGTTGTTGTTACTATAAATTGTACAAACATTATATAGATCAAACAACTACTCAAAGGAATAAAGGAAGAAATCATAGAACTAGTGATACTTTATTGTGATAATACAAGTGTTATCAATATATCAAAAAATCTAGTGATGAACACAAAGACTAAGCAAATTGCAATCAAGTATCATTGCTTGAGAAAGTTAGTTCAAGATAAAGAGGTGAAGATGGAATATGTCAACACAAAAGAACAAATTGCTCATTTCTTCACAAGAATATTACCTAATGGTGTTCATGAGTATCTAAGAGGTAAACTAGGGGTGATACCCCTATCTAAGGCTATCTAAATAATAGGAGGAGTGCCCTACATCAAACAAGTTGATGTTCATATGTTACAAATTGATACAGAGGATCTTGCTTTAGGACCTACCTAAAGTAATCAAAGAGCTAAAACTTCAAATCAATCACAAGCAAGGTGACAGAGGGAGAAATTAAAGAAACTAAAAAGCTTATATCTACATGCTTAAGATGACAAGTCTTTGGCATTGTTGTCAAAGAGGGAGAGATTTACTGATCAGAGTGAAGGAGAGATTACTGATCAAGAGAGATAATAGCATGGAGAGTTTTACTTATTAGAGGGCAAAAGTAAAATGTTAAAAAGAAAAGAGGAAGAAATCCTAATCTACCTAGTAAGAGGGATATATAAGAAGAAACCTGGAGGGAATCATAAGAAAGAGTTTTGTAACCTATTCAGAAGATAGAAGTTGTTGATGGAGGGAGAGATTTCAATACAAAGAATTATTTTATTTTTGGTATTGTCTTACTATTTTAACCTAGTCAATTAGGTTGAACAAGGTGTTTTCCATTTGGTTGATTTGGTTGATCAGTTTGGTTTGACATCAATGCCAAAGAGAGAGATTGTTGAGATTTGATAGAAAAGATTTTTTTTGAGGGAGATTGTTAAAACTAAGATTAAAAGAAGGAGATTGTTGAAGAAGACTATGTGTTTCAATCATTTTTTTGTCACTAATGTCAAACCTACTATTTGCTAGTAAGACAACTACTTATATGATTTAAGTACTATCACTCAAAAGATTGATGAAGAGGATTTGATCAAAAGATGTAACAATAGAACCTAGAGGAAAGGTTGAGTTATGATTATGTAATAAAGTACAAGAATTAGTTAAGATAGTGATGACATGATGTATTGATAATCTACTTAAGGTTATAAAGGCTAGTTACAGTAAGAAAGTTTAGAAGAACAAGTTACACAAAGTTTTTCTACCAAGCTTGACTGAGTGGATAGTAGGTGCCGAGCAAAGATAGCGTAAGCTAAGCAAAAAATTAGTTAGAGCTGAGTAAAATTTTATTCTAGTGTATGCCAAGCATAATAGTGGATGTTGTTTAAAGTTTAGTTGATTTCGAGCACCAATAAACTTTAGTTCGTGCCAAGTAATTTCATGGAGGATGTCAAGCAATGTAGTATGTGTCGAGCATTAGAAGCTAGATAATGGTGAGTTGTTACATTATCTAAAAGATCATGAATTTGATGAATCTAATCTAACAAGTTTGTTTTCTTAGATTATGTGAACCAGGCGGAAGATAAGGTTGATGATCTAAAGGCATAGGCTTCAAGGTAAACTATTTTTAGGTGAATTCAAAGTGGATTCTAGGAGAAGTTTCTAGAAGAGATATGGAATGTGGGGTAGATACATTATATCCTACCTAATCCTTCCTAACCCTAATTTGGATGATGGAGAATGAGTGGCAAAATATTTTAATTTCCTATTTATAGAAATGACTAGTCATGAAGTAAGGTTGTCATGTGCGAGAACCTAAGGGAGACAAGGATTCAAGGGTTTTGCTTCATGAAGTGACCTAAGAGAGAAGACTACATTGGCATATTAAGCAAGAAGGCTTGAGGATATGAATGCTTGAATGGTGAACAAGCTATCAGAACTACAATGTATGAAGTCCAAGTAGAATTAAGGACTGGACAGAGATCTTTAATCTGCAAATGAAGTTGTAAGTTGTATCAGATCAAGCCTTACTATTACTCTCTAACAATTGTATTAGTCTAGGGTAAATCCTTTGGATTAAGGTTGACCTAATAATCGTTTGTAAATTATTTAATCAGGTGACATTCCAAGTGAATGGTCTAAAGTCCTCTAACAATGCTTACTCCTAATAAGGTTATTGAAATCCTTTAATAGGGTCACACAATGTGTATTGTAACCTTTAACAAGGTTGGCCTTTCATAGGGCATCACTTCAAAAGAGTGAAAAGAGTAGCATGTTTCTAGTGCTTTTTCCTAAATTAGGTTTCCACATAAATCATTATGTCAAGTGTGTTGATGAATCTATTATGTTTCATGCTTTACATTTCTACAAGTTGATTTGATAGTAACCTACAAGTTTTAGGTGATTACATAATCTTATGGATGCATGCATGATGAATAATGTTTTATGGGTTCACTAAGCTGTGAAAAGTTTTATTTATACATCTAGACCATGGATAACTAATTCACACCCCCCCTTCTCAATTATTTAGAAGTATTCCAACATTAACATCTCTTTTTTGTCTGAACTACTTTTCAAGGAAAACTAACTTCATGAGTTAAAAACCCACCAAGGAGAATTTAGTTTTCAGTTTTCCACTAAGAAATGTGTGGGTTAAAAAAAATTTAAATCATATTTAGGGGTCATAATAATAGATGAAACATTGATTTTCTGCATTATTCCTTATTACTTTTATATTTTTGATGCACATGCATCATGTAGTGCTCTTCACGAGAAATCATCCTCATGGGTAGGAAACTTGCCGAGGAGAAGATGATTTCCAAATTTTTGCCAGCATCAATTTTTGAAATAGTAATAAGTCCTAAATGGGTATAGCTTGTAGTTGATTTTTGAATTAGTAAAATGAATCTCCATTAGACTAGGCACTAACCTACCTATAAGATCACTCAACAAAATGGAAAACCACCCAGCTAAGAATGAGGAGAGGGAGAAAAGGCAAAGTTAGATAGAGTTTCACCTAACTTAAAATGATTTAAACTTAAACAAAAACAAGAACTAAGACATCTCTCTTTTTCACTTAAACACAAGTACTCACTTTTTCCAATTGAATTGAGAACAAAAAGATGGGCAACAGTTTCCACGTTAAATCTTGGTGTCTCTTGTGTTCATGTTATTTCCTTTATGTTTCAAAAACTAAATTAATAAAGGTTAATCACATTAAAATCTTAAGATCTTTGTGCTAACTAAGTAACAGTAATATATTCAGTGTTAACTAAGTTATAGCAAAATATTTAGTGTTAACCAAGTTACAACAAGTTATTGGTTTTATATTGTGTTGACATCTTAAAGGGACTTTTGGATTTGTTTTTTGTAGCAACTAATTCACCCCCTCCCCTCTCAGTTATTCATTTCTATTTCCAATAGTTTCATATGCAATGGAGTTGGTCATATGAAGAGAGATTTCATAGGTAAGTCTTTTAAAACCATTAATAATTTCTATTGTTATAATTGTCATGGTTATGGACACAAAGAAGTAGATTATAAGAAACCTAAGTTTGATAATAGTAATGCAAATAGTAGAATGTTTAGGAATACTAACCCTATAGGTAATGAGAGAGGAAGATCACAAAGTAGATCTAATGATGGAGATAAATCTAATGGTGAAAGGAAATAAGTTGTATGTTACAAATGTAACAACCCTAGACATATTGCAAGGAATCACAAAGCACCTAATAGTCAAAATATAACCAATTAGAGAAGGAATGTACCTGTATGTCAATTATGCAATAACTTTGGACACACAACAAGATGTTGTAGAATGGACAGAAGGAACTTCAATAGGAATCCTAATTATAGAAGAAACAATAATAGAAATGACAGAAGAACTGATAGTGGCAGTGATAAAAATTAGAAGGAAACAATTAAAGAACATGTTGTTGAATTCAAGGAAGCATTTGTTAAAGCTAATAATCCAAAAAGTTCTCATACAGCTTTGGAAGAGAAGTATTTTGATGTACCTGAAGGAAGATTAAAATTAGTAGTTGTTGGTAACTTGTCCTATTTGAATTAAGCATTTCCAATAGAGGTAGAGAATTAGTCAATTGAAACTATTGTTAGAAAAAGAATTAGAAATTGTGCAATCACTAGAAGATACATGAGTGATAAATCTATGGTCAGTGCACAAGCATTTTTGTGATCATAGTAAGTCATATGGAAGAAAACAAGGTTATTGTTAATCGATGAGAGATTTTTGAAGATAAAGTAGATGTGCATTCAATACAGAGTTAAATCTAGAATGATTTAAGGATTTCAAGAAAAAATGTGAGTACCATTTGATCATGTAAAGAGTTTAGACCAATTTACGAGTGATTTGATCATGAATTGAAGTGAAAAGTGAAGAATCTAAAGTGAAAAGTTACATAAACCCTAATAAACATTATTCAAGTAGTTTCCTAGAATGACAAATTGGGATAGTAATGAATGTTCTATGAAGATGGTGATCTAGTGTTATAGGGAAAGACTTGAAGATTTCAGAGATAGAGACATTGATAAGATGATGAAGAGTTTCAAATAAAAAATGAAGCAAAGAAATAGATTACCTCCCACTATGGTAAAGAAGTTAAAAGATGAAATATGTTTTATGGTAGAGACTAACACAACCTATATGGAGGTAGTCGAACCTAGAGTAAAATTTATTGAACCTATGGGCTATGAAATGAGTGAAGAACTTGTTAAGGATATAAAAATATTATATTGCAATCTAAAAGGGACACTAAATATCCAAGATGGGGAACACATGAAGAGAAGATAAGGGAAGTATATTCTAAACTTCATAGAAAGGAAATCAAAAGGAACACAAAGAAAAAGATAGAATCCATCCTTAAAGAGCCAGACATGAATAGACAAAATTTTAATGAAATCAAAGGGATAACCTTGGAGATGAAGAATAGTGGGAAATCTAAAGTATTGGTAGATACACCTATTGCCATTACAACACCCTCTGAAGGAGAAATAGTAGCAGGACCTAATGCATAGATACCTATTATACCTTATGTATTAGTTGCAGAAGTCCAACCAGTCAAGGTACAACTTGGTTAGCAGAAGAGGAAGCTTGATGAAGATGTAGTAATAGTATCATCTTCACAAAGGAAATCTAAGAGATTGGTGAATGTTAAACAAGGACCAACACCATCCCCAAATAGAAGGTTCAAGCAAACAACCAATGGACCCAAAAAAATAAGAAAGACACTACAAATTAGTGAATCTAAAGATTTTGATGAAGAGACTATAGAAAAGGTAGTGGAACAAATAGTTGGAGAAGGAAGAAAATGAACTAGTCAGAAGTTCTCGAAGCCCAAAGTTTAAAATATAAATATGTAGATTATAAATAATGATAATTTTGTTTAGTTAAATAAGTATTATAGTTTGTATAGTAATATAGATAGAAGACAATTAGAAATTTCTATAGTGAGGAATATGATCTTAAAAAATAAGAGGTTTGATAGCATTCAGAATATGAATCTAAAAGATTTGCATAATATGCTCATAAATAGAAAGAGAAGAGTATTAGAAGAAGATACTAAATTTGGAGAGAGTATGATTAGGAAATTGTGTGAAGTCATCACAAATAAGGATGTATAAATTTTGTTGAAAGGCATTGAGCCTTTGTTGAGGAATAAAAGAAGATCAATTCTTCTTATGGGAGGAAACAATGAAGAGGTAAAGAAGGAGACTGAAGAAGTTATAGTGAAGTACATGAATTCCATGCCTAAGGCCACTAGAGAAAGCACGCAGTCAAAGACAACAATTCTAGTATATGTTGAGGCCATTACTCCTAGTGATGGTGAAGAAGAGGTTGAGGAAACTCAACAAGAAAACTTAGCTCCTCACATAGTTATTGTTATTGAATCCATGCAAGTGGATAATACTCATATAACTATCGATGCTAAAGAGAATCCTTTTGTAGGATATGGGACCAACATTATTGGCAATATTACTACCTACTCTAGCTCAAATGAAGAGGATGATAAAGCTAAGAAGATGAAAGAATAAGAAGAGAGAAGGAAAGAAGCAGAAAAGGAGAAAGAAAGAATAAGAGAAGAAAGAAAGAAAGAAGAAATGGAGGAAACTTCTAAACTACAACAGAAATGGAAGATTGTGATGCAAGAATCTATTTTCTTGCCCAATTTGAAACATGTGGAAACTAAATCTAGGAAGGTAGTCTTTCAGCATGAAGCTAACATATCTTATGTTGCACCAACATTTATACCTATTTCATCAACTGCCCCAATAGTAGAAGTTCAACTATTGCCAGTATTATCTGATGATGATGATGATCAAAAAGGTCTAATGAGCTCCCTGAGCAAGCTACTTGAGAAGAATAAGTCTTTGAAGAATTTGGAGAGAACATTAGCAAAAATTCTAGAAAGACTACAAAGGATAGTACAAAACATTGTTACAAAACTAGACTTGTAGAGAAAGGAAAAAGAAGTGGTAAGATCTTTTGATCCAGAGTTCACCACCTTGTCTAATATTGCTTTAGTACAGGCATAAATAACGCATGATGCATCATTATTTAATGTAGTATGCACAAATGTCATAAATGACTTGCAAACATTGAATGTGTGCATTAAAGAACTAAGGAAGAGTATAGATAAAGGCAAGAAATTATATGGACAATGCACATTGTCATACAATTACCTATCAAAATTTGATAATTTGATCAAAGGCCAAATGAGTGAGCTTCAAACACTCATTATCATATTACAACAACTAGAAGCAAGTATTGAAGATATTGGAAAGGAGATGGAGAAAATCCACGATGCTATCAAAGGCATTAAATTTGATAAGGAGAAGGTAATTAGGAGATTCTCTATCCATAGAGAATTTTTTTCACCTAAACTCAATATTATGCAAAGGCAATTGGAGGAGTGTCTTGTAGTAAAGGCATCCTATGACAAATTTTCCTATACTGACTTGAGCACAGTTGAAGTGGCGCCCTATGCACTTTTCACACTCATCACTATATCTAATATAGTCAAAGAAACCTGGAAGAAGGACCTTGATAGACTATAGCTTGGTTTTGCAAATTGCATTATCCAGAATGTCAAGTTGAATAGAGGAAGTCAACACAATTTTGTTTGTACAATTTTTGACACCTTTGTCATTGATATCAAAGGGGGAGAAGTATGTAAGGAGAATTATATATGTAAGGGAGAAATATGTATATGTAAGGGGGGCCTTAGCTATGTATTTAAGATATCATTATAAGGGAGTGATAAGAAATGTAATGATCCATTGAGACATGAATAAAATTTTCAAGTTTTGAAGGAAATTTTGTGTAGTTACTTTTTGTAGTTATTATTTTTGTATGGCATCATTTTGGGACTTAGCCAATTCTCCCAAATGTTTCCATCAATGCCAAAGGGGGAGATTGTTGGCAACATGGCTAGATAGATGTATGAGTGTTGTAATTAATGGCAACATATTTCATTATGTAATCAGAATTAGAAAATTTTCTAAGTGTTTTACAATTTACAGCAACACAGAGATAGATAAGGTATGTATGGATGATAGACTTTGAGTTAGCTCTTTCATAGTTGAGGATTGATAGTTGACAGTGTCATGATGATGCATGTTAGTGCATAGATCTGTAGAGACTATATGGCATAAGTTGCAAAGGAATTACTAGTACAAATAATTATCAAAGCAGAATAGAGCATATTAGTAAATTGAATTGTATGGCTTGAGGAATTATTTTGGTAAAAAAATAATCACTCAATCATTATGAGCTGACATTCTAAGTTATAATTAATCAAGCATGTGAAAACATAAAGGCCAACTAAGCATGGTTTTGATAATCTGCAAGGTATAAGTATAGATCATATCTTGTGCAATAAATGGGAAGCATGCATGTGATGTAAACTATTTTGAAGCACAAGTGATATGTGAGCCTTATGCAATACAAAAATTGATGTATGATTAGAGCAAGTACAAGATACAATAGTGAGACAAGTATTATTTGTATATCTATTCTTGTGAAGAAACTTATTTGTATATTGCATGTTAGGGTAGTGGGCTCTTATTGCATTCATTGTAATTTGTCTACCAACTCCTAAGAGGGTTGAAGAAACTCCTAATAGTGTTGAGGCTTTTAATAGGGCCTAGTCCTCTAACAAGGACTTGAGACAATATATTTGATTCAAAGACTCTTGATAGGGTCAATATCCTTGACATGATTTTTTTTTAGTAGATCATCTTATGGGTATCATCCCCACTAGGGTTTTCCATTGGCCAGGGTTTCCCTAGTTAACAAATAATGGTGTTATGAGTTCTCTTTGTTTATGGTTATATTTACTATTCAGTATTGTTGGTATATACAAAAATATTAGTATATACAATATAACAAAATCTAGGTGAGAAATGGATAAATTAAGCATCAAAGGGTGGTCCTTGGGAGTGAAAGTCGATAAATTAAGGAACAATAAATGCTAACAAATCATATCACTTATACAATTCTCATTATATTAGGAAAAATTTGGGAAAAAACTCAAACTAAAAGAAACAAGTGAATGGTATGTAACTCCATCAGATAGTGATATAAATGTCCATAAGTAATATCAACCAATAAGAAATCACATAGCTTTATAAAAAGATTTAAAAATCTTATTCATGATTCAATCCCCTAAAGTTCATGAGTAAAAAATATTGGTCTTCAAAATGTTTATCATATACACCTAATGAAACCATCATATACACACCTACATTATGTGGAAATATACTAATATCATAGAGTATTACAGATATATACCAATGAGTAACATTACATATACACTTCTCATTGTATATGGAATAGTTACAGAAAAAAAAATCTCAAATTTAAAGAAAGGAGTGAAAGATACACGATTACATCATGCATTAATATAAGACATAATGACAACCAATAATAAATTACATAAACTATACTGGAAAAAAAGAAAAAAAGAAAAAAAAAACTATTCATGATTTATTCTCCTAAAATTAATCAATTAGAAAGATTTGGTCTTCAAGGATCCCACTATTTACACCTCATAGAACCATCATGTACACACCTACACCATGATGAAATTTACTCATATTCTAAAATATTAGAAATCCATTCCAACAAATTGCATCACATCTATAATTCTCCTTGTATATGAAATAATTAGTATTGAAAAACCCCAATTTAAAAGAAAAGAGTGAAAGGTTTCTAATCCAACATATGCACTAATGTAAATGCGAATTAATATTGCTAACCACTAAAAAATTACAAATCCTATACCAAAATATAAACAAACAAAAAACTTATTTATGATTGAACTTCTTAAAATTCTCAATAAAAAAAAGGACTTCAAATAGTCTACAACATCTACATCTCAAAGACTCCATCGTATACACCTCATGAGACCATCATATATACACCTACACCATGATAAATTTTACTAATATAATAATAATATACTAATATTATAAATTATATAAATTTGTACCTAGTAACCACATCACTTGTACGTTTCTCATTTTATATGTAATATAAGACAAGACAAGTGCTTGATGCAAAAGAAAAAAGCGAAAGGCATGTAATTCCATCATGCACTAATATAAATATAACTTATAAATGTTTTCCATTAACAAATTCTACAACCTATACCAGCAAAGAAACTACCTCATAAAATAAAGAAATTAAAAAGATTTGATCTTCAAGAACTCCACCATATACATCTCAAAGAGTCCACTATACACACCTCTAAAATAATTATATAGAAATCTACACCATGATGATAAAATACTAATATTACAAATCCATCCCAACTAATCACATCATCTATACACTTCTCATTGTAAATGGAATATTTAGGACAAAAGTAATCAACATAAAAAAACAAGTGAAAGGTACATGATTCCATCATATATGCTGATATAAATGTTAGTTAATATGTTAGCCACTAACAAAGTATGAAACTTATATGAAAAAAAAAACTCATTCTATTAACTTCCATGATGGTCATTGCACCAAAAGATCAACCTATCAATTTTTGATACAACCGCCAGACTTATTGAAGATACATGAGGTTGTCAAGTCATTTTGGGAATCTAGTGAGGGACGATGGCCCACTGCCAACAATCCCCCTCCCAAAATTAATTGTTGCAGCATCTAAAGATTTGAACTATTGGAATTAGAATAGGAAAGGTAAACTTTGAGAGGGAGGGAGAAGCGAAGGGGGGGTTGTGAATCAGTGCTTTAAACTTCAACCCATAAAAATATTCCCCATACATTCATCTCACATATTCAATAAGTAAATTGAAATACCATGTAAAGCATATACATTTGAAGTATGTAGACAAGTTAGCATTCACACACACATGACATAAGATATGATTACCTATAAACCCTCCAATGAGAGGGTAAAACTGGGGTGGAGATGACACCCACAAATATTCACTATTGCAGTAATAAAGTGTATCTAATGAAGGCTACAATATTTGATCATGAAACATGATCTACGCTATGAAAGGCCTTCCCTGTTAAAGGTTTACAAAGATAATTAGCTCTTACCCTATTAAAGGATTTCAACACCCTAGTAGAAGTGTTCTTGATTAAAGGACTTTAACCCACGATTAAGTAAGCACCTTGTTAGAGGATTTCAATACAACTTGTTAGGACTACTCTATTAAGAGATTTAATTGATTCACCTGTAAGAATGTCTCAGTAATGATCCTATGATTAGCAATTTTTTGCTTGATGAAAAATCTCCTCCATACTAATGTATACTTGATCCTTCTTGATTAGATGTCTCTCTATTGTTCATTGTTTCCTTCCTCTATTCTCCTTTAACTGATAATGCAATGCAATTTAGATCATAATACCTTGATCATTATGAATGTCCTAGTTTGCATATGTGAAACTCTCCTTAATCATTCATTCATTCCCTCTTCACTCATAAGAAGTTTAGGATTTTTCCTCCTTAAGAAGACCTAGGTGACTTAGGGTTAGGTATGAATCAATGGATGTGATTCATCGATATTGCCGCTTAAACCTTCCCTTTACCTAATTGGGTGCATGTAATACATAGGGATTCCCACTTAACATTCACCCTTATCACCAAAATATCATAATTCAATCCTTAAGTCAGCTCAAAAATGGTTTACATAGTAGTTTGTGCCAATACAAACAACTATGACAAAATTGATTTACTTGGCATCTGAAGTCATTGATGCTTGGCATCAACTGTGACTTTGATATTGTCACTTGACATTTGAATAACTCAATATGCACAACCTGGTTGGATCTCGAATCACTTGGCACATGCTGTCTACTTGAAACTTGAGTGACTTGGCACTCAATATTTACTCAGCATGCTCTAATTTAAATGTTGTTCTTAGCATACATTACTTGTTCAGCATGAACTAAGTAAATGACTTTAAGTGTATAGACACTCACTTGTCAAAACCAATCTGAGATTAACAATCTCCCTCTTTGATATGAGTGTAAAAAATACTTGGTCATACATTAATACTCCTATTCTTATGAGCATAACATAAATGATTATTTGGCTTCTATACAAAATTTCAAAATATCAAAATTTTGCAACATGACTTATACCTCAAAATCTTATAACTCCCCCTGAGTTATTTGATCTATTTTGTATTGTACTCTATATCAAAATCTTTCTCCTTCTAAGTAGATTTGCCTCAACTAGTACTCTTACTCTATTTTATGCTTGCTTGCTCTATTTTCTGCATACTTGCTCGTACTCCCCCATTCTTGCTCTTGCTCTTACTTCCCCTTTTTAACACTGATGTTAATGGGTTATACACTAATAGTGGATTTTTCCAAAAAAGATTTATGGACCTCAATTATAATTTTAGGAGTTTCATCCCAATTATCACAAGCTACCTCCAAAGACTTATTTGGATGGCCAGCTTAGCAGCAAGGTGTACTGAGCTATCTAATGTAGAAAGATTGAGGTCTTTCTTCATAAGTGTTTCTACATAGCCTAGCTCCTTATGTAAAATCTTCATGTAAGGAGTCAATGTAGACTAGATACTGATCAGTTTAGCACTTATGTTTGCTTCATTTGCATGTAATGAATCTAACTGACTTTGGGATTGCAAATGGGTCCTAAAGTGTTTCTCACTTTGAGCTGGAGACATGGCCAATTTTGCACAAAATGACTACATTTGACTATCCAAACTCAAGATGTGATTCCTTATGTCTTGTGTGAAGAGTGTAGGATTACACAATTTAGTGTACAAAGAGAAAATGTTCTTTAGTACCTTCTTCACACTAGTTATCTTAGTTTCCAATGCAACGTGTGTTAGTGCAATATCACTAGATATTTTCTCATTCACTTTATTTTGAAACTTCTTCTCAGACCATTCTAATAATTTGACATTAGTATCTAGGTCTGCATTACTTACACTTTCCATTATGTTGGTTAATTGTTCAATGATTTTCTTTGTTTCATCTAGAGTAGGCAGACTAAATGCATCTAAGAAAATTCAAAGCTTGCTTCTACATATGCTCCCTTCTAAGTAGTTCTTTATGTTTCTTTCTTGCTAGGACCTCTTGAAGTATACCCATCTGCTCAATTGTTATTGTTGCATAATCAAACTTGGCCAATACAATTTCTTCCTCTAGGCTAACAGCTCCATAAGTTATTACCTCATCTACCTTAGATGAGCTAGGAATCAACACTGAGAATTGCAAAGGTGTTGTGTCTATGCTTCGCCTTTGAAGAGTTTGATTGGGAGGAGTTCTAGATTCTGGTAATGTCACTAGTGCTTGGATTGCTACTATCTCCTTTAGCTTGGGTGTCAAAATTTTCTCTTTAGACTTGTCATTTTATGCCTCTTTGATTTTAGTTGTACCTTGATCTTGTGTTGGAGGTGCAGGTACATCTACTTGACCCGTTTGACTTTGTCTCCCATCATTCACTAGTGCTTCCACCTTGTCTTCTCCAACTATCTCAACATTTTCCTTTTTAGGTTTTAGAACATTTTTTGAGACTGGAGTGTCTTCCATGGGTGTACTGATAGTGCATCCTACTATCTCCTTCCTTTGATATACGACTAAGGGTTGTGAAGGTTGTAGACTTGTGATTTGATGAGTGATTGTAGGTAGTTCTTGTGTTTTCACTTCCTCCCCTACAGTCATAGACTCTAGCTTCTAAATTTCATCAACACTTACCAATACAAGGTTGTCACATAACTTGGCCTATAGTATGAATTGGATAAGTATCTTTTTCAAATCTTCCTCTATTAGGGGATTGATGTTTTGATCAGTAGGATTAGAAACATCCTTTATTATGACAATTTCAATGATTATACTGTTGATCTCAGATTGGCTTTGACAAGTGAGTGTCAAAACACTTAAGCTATTTACTTAGTTCATGTTGAAAAAGTAGTACATGCCAAGCATAGCATGTATATATTAGACCATACTGAGTCATAGTGAGTGGCACACCACTCATGTGCTAAATCACTCAAGTGTCGAAGAGACAATATATGTTGAGTGACATAGGAGCCAAGTGAATAGTGGATGTTGAGTAATATAGGTTTCGAGTCATAGTATAAAGATTAGTGCATGTTGAGCATCAGAGACTTCAGATGCCAAGTAAGACAATTTTGACATATTTGTTTGTAAAGGCTTAAACAACTATGTAAACCATTTTTTAACTTAAGATTGAATTTTGATATTTTGGAGATAAGGACGAATCTTAAGCTGGATTCCCTATGCAATTACATATAGCCAATCATATTATGGGAAGGATTAAGTAGAAAAATGGATGAATCTTAGTTGTAGATTCATACCTAACCTTAAGTCACCTAAGTCTTCATAAGGAAGAGAAACCCTAAACTCTTTAGTGAGTGTGAAAGGTGTAGAAGGAGCGAAGAGAATAGTTTGTATGTGAAAATAGAGCATTCATAGTGGCTTAGAAGTTATGAAGTGAAACTACATTACAAAATTAGTTAGAGTAGAATAGAGGATAGAGAAAAGGATACAACAAAGAGACATCTAATCAAGAAGGATCAAGAAGACATTTTTTAGAGGTGATCTATTATCAACCAGTCAAGTGCTAACTACAAGATCAAAGTTGAGACATTCTAATAGGTGATTTCAATCAAAATATCTTAATAGAGTAGTCTTAACATGATGCATGAAATCCTTTAATAGGGTGCTTACTTAGTTGTGAGTTAAATTCCTTTAGCAAGGCATACTTCTAACAAGGTTTTGAAATCCTCTAACAAGGTGAGACCTAACAATCTTTGTAAGCCTTTAACAGGATAGACCTTTCACAAGGTAGATCATGTCTCATGATTAAAAAATTATAACCTTCATTGGATGCACTTTATTACTATATTAGTGAAGATTTGTGGCTGTCCTCCGCACCCTAGTTTTACCTTCTCACTTGAAGGGTTTCTGGGTAATCATATCTGGTGTCATATGTGTGTGATTGCTTGTATGTTTTACATGATTTAGATATATGTGCTTTACATGTTATTTTAGTTTACTCATTGAATGTATGAGATGGATGTGTGATGCAAGTTTTATGAGTCCAAGTTTAAACTATTGATTCACCACCCCTAGCCCCTCAGAAGTTTACCTTTCCTATTGTAATTCCAACAATTGATATTAGAGCCTAGTTCTCTAAAAGAGAAGCTTTGCAGCTTTGAGGAAAGACCCTAAAATGGAAGTCTATGATTTGGGAAAGTGACGCGGAGATTTTTTGTCAAAGGAACCCTAAAAATGTTGTGGAATCAATCCTCTAATCTATTCAATGCCAAAGAAACAAAGAGAACATCAAATTTGACAGTAAAACAAGAAGCTTTTATTACTTTTCAGAAACAATATGTACAAAATTCGTACCAATCTTGCCTACTATCATAAAATGACTCTAGGGTCTTTATAATACCTTTAACAACCAACTCCAACTGACCCCCAACTAATCCAAGTGTTTGAAATAACAAAATAACTCTAAAACCACTTTCCCTCCAAAACTAGAATTAGCTATTGATATTCAAAATTTGAATTATCAACTTTATTTCTAATGCATTTAACCTACCCAAATCCACTTGTTTTGGCCTAATATAATCATTGAAAACTAATAGACTCCCATTCAACCTATCTAGACTCCATGACCCATTACATTGCAATTTTGGTCCTTAGGCCTTTATCAGGACCTTTAGGACTTTTGACTTTTAGATCAAATTGATCACTACATAGTGCCATTATTGGCTTTAAAATGTTCCAATTGACATGTAGAGATGTCTTTAGTCTTCTAAATCCATCTAGATCCAAGGTTTTCTTAGGGGATTAGGTAGGTGCCCTTGTACCAAACACCCCACCTTCAAAACAACTCTTGTCCCAAGAGTTAAGTGGTTTTTTCTTCTTTCCTCCCATCCTTCTAGATGGTTTCCTACAACTTTTCTCCTACAATTTATCACTTTGCACACTTGCATACAAATCATTAGAAACAAAAACATTGAGATGTTTGTTACCATTCAAGGTAACCTCACTATCTGCTATCTGGGAATAGTCATATTTAATTCTTGACAGAGACTTCATGTGTTGCTATCTGAGGTCATATTGACCCTGTCTCTAATCCTTCATGTATTGACTCTCTACTTTTTGTACTCTTGACATTATAGGACACCATACTACCCCTATCATCACTCCATTTGCAACAACTACTCCATTTACTATCACTATCTACTTGTAGATAGAATTTTGAGTTTTGTCTTGAATATCCTCCTCCTTCACAACCATAAGAGAAGGCTTATGTGATAAACCTATCGCATCATGTTCACTGTTCCTCTGCTCTTGCAAATTCACAAACTCCTTTCTACCAAAACAAATGATACTTTCCTTATCATGACCAAGTAAAGGATTTAACTTATACTTCACACCATCCTTATACACTATATAAACATTTGATGAGCCAAAATGAACTATGTTCCTTGAGGCTTGCCAAGGCCTTCCAAGGATGACATGGCAGCATGTCATTGGAATGACATCACAAATAACCTGATCTTTATATTCTCCTGTAGAAAAATCCATTATTGCTTGTTTCCTCACAACAATATTTTGTGCATCGCTAACCCAAGATGCTCTATAAGGTTTATCAATAGGATACCTCTTCAATCCAAGTTTATTAACCATCTCATAAGACACTAAATTATCAAAAGAACCAGAGTCAATGATCATTTTGAAAATCTTACCATTACTAAGGCAATTTCTCCTGAAGGTGGATGTTCTTGTTTCCTTTTGCTACTGCATGGGTTGTCCTCTTCTCACCATCAAGAATTCTCCTTCAATTTTAGGGTCTGCATTACCATGCTTCTTTTCTTCCTCTTCACCTTGGGTCAAGGTGACTCTATTCTCCACCTTCTTGAAATCCACACCTTTCTCAAGGCTCTTTTATGATCGATGACCCACTCCTCCACATGTGAAGCATGTACCTTTGAAGACACTTGATCCTTTTCCACTTCCAAATCTTCCTCCTCTGAAACCTCCTCTTGTCTCAGAGGCAGACCCTTTGTCTTTGTCTTTGTCTTGATTGCTTGGATTATCAGATTGACTTCTTCCACCTCTTCCTCTCATTGATCCACCTCCTCTATTATTTCCTTGCCTCTCATCTTTCTCTTCAAATTCTCTTCTACTCTAATTGCCAACTGAAAACACTCTCCAAGTGTCCTAGGTACATTCAATCCTATTTCATCCTGAATGTTGTACTTGAGGCCATCAATGTATCTAGCCAATTTTTCATCTTCATCTTCCACTCCTCCCCTAATACTCAGGGTATGAAATTTCTCTATATAGGACATGACATCCATATCCCTCTATTTCAAATTGTTCCTTCTTATCTTTATCTAGATTGCTAAATCAGATGGCAAGAATTGACTTCTCACCACAGTCTTCATTCTCTCCCAATATGAAATCCTATTCAATCCCCTTTCTTCTCTTTTATTTTGAACACTAGTCCACCATGTAAGTGTTGTTCCTCTCAATCTTGCTTTTTCTTCTTTTACCTTCTTATCTGCCTCTATGTCTTCAAGATCAAAGTAGTTTTCAAGTGCCTCTATCCACCCTAGCACTTCTTCACTTTCCATTTTACCTTGGTATATTGAAAAATCACTATTGGTCTTCCCACCATTACTTTGTACTACCTTTATGATTCTCACAAATCTCCTCTCTTCAGGATCATCTATTTCCTCATGCTCTTTCCTTGCATTGCAATTTTCTTCTTCTTCATAGTTTTCTCCATGATTTCTTCTTCCAACCTCTTCTCTTCTAGGTTCTTGCCTATCTTTCTCCAAAGCTTCTATCCTTGCAATCAGTTGGAACATTTCTCTTATCAACTATCTTTCTTCTCTTTCCTTAGATTCTTCAAGTTCCCTTTTCTCCCTTCTTTCCCTTTCCAACTCTTGTCTCAACTCTTCAAGTTCTCTAACCATTTGATTCTTAGGAGGCATGTTTACAAACTAGTTTGCCTACTCAAGAATCTTCCAACTAATATTCTTTCCTCACCAAGAAATATCTAGACACCTCTAATGTACCTTTCAACTCTAGGACACACAAGGAGGAATTAGACACTCCAAGGCTTCAACAAAGGGACCAGTACACTAAGGATGACAAAGACTCCTATGATGATGAAACCTGCAACTTGTCAACTCCCAAAAGACCTTGTTGATGCTTTGATACCATTTGATGTAGAGATCTGTTGTCAAAGGAACCCTCAAAATATTGTGGAATCAATCCTCTAATCTATTCAATGCCAAAGAAATAAAGAGAACATCAAATTTAACAATAAAACAAGAAGCTTTTATTACTTTTCAAAAATAGACCATACAAAATCCGTACCAATCTTACTTGCTGTCACAAAATGACTCTAGGGTCTTTATAAGACCTTTAACAACCAACTCCAACTAACCCCCAACTAATCCAATTGTTTCAAATTAAAAAAAAACTCTAAAACCACTTTCCCTCCAAAACTATAATTAGTCGTTGATATTCAAAATTTGAATTATCAACTTTATTTCTAATGCATTTAACCTACCCAAATCCACTTGTTTTGGCATAATATCATCATTGAAACCTAATATACTCCCATTCAACCTATCTAGACTCCATGACCCATTACATTGCAATTTTGGTCCTTAGGCCTTTATTAGGACCTTTAAGACTTTTGACTTTTAGATCAAATTGATCATTACATAGTGTCATTATTGGCTTTAAAATGTTCCAATTGATATGTAGAGATGTCTTTAGTCTTCTAACTCCATCTAGATCCAGGGTGTTGTCAGGGGATTGGCTAGGTTCCCTTGCACCAGAAAGACTATTGAGAACCAGGAGATTGAAATACATCTCATTCTAAATTAACTAAATGAAGCAAGAGAAGAACTAAAGAAATCCTTGAAGAGAAGGAAGGAAATTGCTATTGTAGAGAATGACACACAATATAGAGAGATAGAAACTACTAAGTTATTTGCAAATGGAGTCTCCAGTGAATTTGATGTAACAATTGTAGATCCAATGGAAAAGAATAGAGCCCAAGCTGAGGAAATTAGAAATCTCAAGTTAGAGAAAGAATCACAAGCTATACTACCATGTGAGGTGACTAAAAAAAAGTAGAAAGTCATGGATGACAAAGCTATGATTGAAGAAGACAAAAGAGTTTTGGCCAATAGACTAGAAGAGAAATCATCAAAACTAACCAAGATTTCCAACATGCAATTGGATACTCTAAGTCAAATGATGAATGCCGACTATGAATTTAATTTCAAGGACATTGAGATAACAACATTGAAACTATAGAATGAGAAATTTCAAAATGACCTAAAGAAGGAAAAGAAATTTTCTTAAAGTTTCAACAAACCATCAAATACTTTGAGCAACTATTAAGATCCCCTAGTTCTAATAATGATACATTTGGACTGGGATACACAAGCACTAAAGAAGGAGAGTCATCCAAAAAAGTAGAAGAAAAGAACAAAAAAGGTAAGAACTCCAAACCCACTTGTCATAATTGTGGTAAGAAAGGACATACTACTAATGTGTGCAGGATTAAGTCTACAAATCAGAATGTCAAGCCTAAGAACATGGTCCACTGCCATAAGTGCAACAAGAAAGGTCATTAGGCACATGAATGTAGAATCAGGACCATGCACACATAGAGATTTGAAGGATATTGCTACAACTATCAGAAGTATGGACATATAACTTTTGAGTGTAGATCCAAACCCATGTGGTCATCAAACAAGCAAGAAAAGGTAAGGAACAATGGAAAGTCTTATAACTGGTATTATAATACAAGGTATAGCTATCATTATTGTCAAAAATATGGACATGCTCCTAGAATTTTATTAGGAAACACTTCAAAGGAAACTACCAAAGGTAAGCCAAACCACATATTTTGGTTGTTTGAAGACTAGTCACATCAGTAGGTATTGTCCAACTAGGTCAAAGGCACCAAGTTGTGAATTTGATAAAGGCAAAGGCAAGGCAGATGTTGAACACATCAAAGATGAAATGAACAAGACATGGAAGAAAAAGGATGATTTCAGTACATTAAATGGAGAAGCGATCACTTCACCCAATGGGTCAGGTGATCACACCTCATCAAACTAAGAAATCAAGAGGTATGTGGGACTGATACTTAAAGGTTATATCATACATCAGTTCAAAAATGACTTAGCACTGAAAAGAATACATTAGCATGGAAAAAAGATGCAAGATGATTTAGAAATCTTTGATTTTTTCATGTTTTTTATGAGCATGAAATATTTCCAATGTGTGTCGAGTGAAATTCTAAAAGATGCTGAGCTGATAGCCTAGCTACTTGATGCCAAGCTTGTAGTGGTTGTCGAGTGATTGAAATGTTAATGGATATTGAGTGAGTTTGAAATTGGTTGATGTCAAGCTTGTAGCTATGTAAGCACTCAACATTTATTGCAAGGTTTTCAAAGGGTATTTGATCATTTTTAGCTCATTTTTCATCACTTCAAATTTGAGAAAGAGTGAGCAAAGCAGAAGGCAATCTAGAAATATATTCAAAGTAGTTGTAGAAGATTTGAGCAATGATTCTACACCAGTTCACCATATTTCATAAGGTATATATCAAGAATTGAGCTACGCAATTTAAATTTTGTAAACCCCAATTTCACATTATGGCATCAAATTCTAAGAATGTAGAGGGGAAGGAAGTTCTGAATGTTTAGTTAGTGAGTAATGAGGTCAAACAACCCATTTTCAAAGCTATTGCTGACATTTTTTATAAGAAAGACCCTTCTGGTGCATTATCGATGATTTCATTGAATGTGATAATGGTACAAGATGTAAAAAAAATGCTATAACTATAAAATTGGTAGCATTGGTGATATGGAGATTTGGGAAGCATATGGAAAACTCTATGATAATGGCATGTTGAAGAAAGAGTTTAAAATCATTGAGAGGAAAGGGTTGACACGAGCCCTAGATTTTCCAAATATGTTTAAAACATAATGGATAAGGATAGTGTTGAGCCGAATTCATGATGGTTCATTATGGCTAGACAATAGACCTATCAAAATTACTAAGAGAATAATTCATAGGGTTACTGGTTGCCCAAACCTAGATCGGCCTAAGACACTAAGAAGTGATTCAAAGGAGGTGATTGAGAAGAATATTGGAGCTGTCTAGAACAAAAGAGCCATGAAAATTGATACAACTATTGATCCATTGATTGAATTTGCTATAAGGGTGATTTCGCACAAGTTTTACCAATCTAGCAGATTTAACAGTGTGCCCTGTATAGCTGTGGATGTGGGATACAAAATTGTCAAAGAAAGATCACACATTCTAGCAAAGCTACAATTGCAACAATTAATGGAGAACCTTGGAGCAATCAGGAAGACTAAGAGTGCACAATGCAAATTTGGTTCTATATTGATTTGTAAATTCTTTTATGTGAAAAATACATTCCCTTCATTTGGCACTATGGGATGGAAAACCAATAGATCAATAGCAGTATAGATTGGTGAATACATTAAACAATTAGGAGAGAATTTTGAATCCTTGATGACAATTATTTTGAAGACTTCAAGAAGTCAATGAAGAAAAGATTGAGAATATCAATGCCACTAGTAGAGAAACACTATGATGATGTATGTTTTCTAGTGGATGGTGATTATGCTTATGAACAAATTGCTACACTAAGGGTGAGATGGTCAAGACCCTTAGGTTATGAAATCAATGTGGATGAAGCCTCTACAACCATTACTACATTACTAGTAGAAGAGGTAGATAAAAGTGCAAAGATATTTGGAAACTATGAGATGGTAAAGTCCAAAATTAAAATGGAATTGAAGACTTCCTCTGCCATGAAGAAATAGGAGAAGATAATAAAGAAATTGAAAGCCAAATTTGGAGAGGGTACCGAGGAGGAAAAAGAAGAAGAAGAAGAGGATGAAGAGGAAGAAGAAACCCAAGCACATGCACCATTAGCTTTGATACAAGGTATGGGAGAAGACCAAGAAGAGGAGGAGACTGAAGGTGCCAAGGGAGAAGAAGTTGAGGAAGCACCTGCTCCTGCCAAGCCAAAGACGAGGAAAGCTAAGGTCCAACCAGTGACTAAAGCTAAGAAGGTAGCCAAGCCAAGTTGGCCCAAGCCCATTGCACCTACTACAAGAGCTAGTATACGTGCAACAACTCAAAAGGCCAAGAAAAAGACCAAACCAGCAAAGCAAGGAGGCCAAGAAGAAAGTATGTGGCATAAGCTGAGTTAGATGAAGAGAAAATAGAATCAGATGACAACAACCAATTTAAGGTGGTGAGTCATAATCCTTTGTCAGAATTTAGAAAATTTATGTGAAAATGTTAAGAATAGTGTAGACTTATCAAGATTTAGTCATGTTGATTTTGATAATTTGGGTAAAGTAGAGAAAAATTAAGTGGAGGAGGCCATATATGCCATGATGGAAAAATTCAAGACAACTCCACTAGAACTTTCCAACCCAATGCCTAAGAGTCTATATGACAAAGTTGAGCAAAAATGGCACTATTGTCTGAACTTAAAGAGACAAATTAGAGAAACATCTCTAGCTCAAGTGATGCCTAAACTTACTAAGGTATAGATTGCTAAGGCTATGAAGAAATATGCAATTAGGTTTGTACCTAAATATAGAGCCTTCAACATTTTGCAAAATAATATTGAGGATGTTGTTAAGAAGACCACTCATATGTGGAAACTTACTTATGGGTTAACCACAACAAAGGAAGGTGAGGAAGAACCCATTGAGGTCAAATATGATGAAGAAGATGATAAGAATGAATGTGTTGTTGAGGGAGGAGTAGAAATAAACATAGATGACAAGGCAACAGTTGAGCCAGAGCAATAGCAAGAAGAACAGAGTGTGCAAGACACACAATTTCTAAGTATCAGTCCTCAACATGTAACAAGGGAGACTACTAAGACAATTAATATTAAGGATATTTCTGATCTATCAGCTCAGAACATCAATCCCCTTATAGAGGATTATTTGAAGAAGATACTAGATCAGTCTACACTGCAAGCCAAACTTTGTGACAATCCTATTTTGGTAAGTGTAGATGAGTTACAAAAGATAGTGACTAATACTGAAAGGGAAAAGGTGAATCCAAAAGAACCACCTTCTATCATCCCTCAATTCACTAATGTACAAACTTTGGTCAAGATAGTAGAAGCCATATCAGGCAAGATTGATACAATTGTCAAGATTGATATACTAGAAAAGAGCATAATGGATGCACAAGTTGCTATTCTAGAACAAAAAGAAACAAGTCAGATAGACTTATCTGCACCTACAGTACACGATCAAGGTGTAGGTAAGGTCATTGTGGTAGAATAGGGCAAGCCTAAAGAGAGTGAGATGACACCACAACTGAAGGAGCAAACAACTATCCAAGCCATAGTAACCTTACCAGTATTTGGCACTGCATCAATTCATACTCTTTAGAAGCCAAGCACAGATGCTACTCCATTGCAAATCTTAGTGCCTAGCCTGAGTTCATCAAAGGCTAAAGAAGTAATTCAATATGGAGATGTGTGTGTTGGTATAAATAATTATTTACTATTTACACTTTACTTAAGTTTACTTAGGTCAATGCATTATTTTATTATTGCTTAGGTGAGACACTTAAGAGTTTGCATACTCTTATGAGTTGTCATGTTGACAACACAGGAGTAAGCAACTCTAATTCAACACATGGTGTCTACAACACTAGAGTTTGCATAATTAATTGAGTTGTCATGTAGATAACATAGTTATTTTCACTCCTATTTTAGCACATGGTGTCTACAACATAATCTTATGTGGTACACCTGTATATTCTTATCCTCTCATTATTGCACTTACTCCTGTGCTTAATGGAGGATAATCCACTTCTAGTGGACATGTGCTTGGTTGTAAGACTTATTAGTATGCTAATTCCTAGGCATTCTAGAAGCATTCTAGAGGCTTTTATATTTAGGCACTCCTAGTGTAATTACATGATGAATTGAATACTATATTTATTCTTATCATACTCTTTTGGTCTATTCTTGTGCTTGTTCTTGAGTTCCTTGATCTTAGGTGATTTTTTCCTAAGGAAAATTCTTACATTGTGTTAGAGCTGAGGAAAATTCTCTTCACATACCCATTGGAGACCAATCTTGCTTGACCTCTCTGAGGATACCTCGACCCAGATCCAGAGTATCACAATTAGTGGGAGTGTCTAGAGCCAAAACAGACCTCGCCATTGCATCTGGAGTGTTGATTCAATGAAATTCGACTATAAATTTGCCTACCCTAGGCCATAGTCGAATTTGAGGCAACAAATTTTTGCAAACTAGCACCCGAAGGCCTGATTTGCAAATTCAGTATGATCATTTTTTAGATTTGCAATTTATCCTTCAGATTTGTATTTAATTTCTCTGCAATTTTTGTCTCCATTTTTTTGCAAATTTTCAAAAATTCTTTATTTTCCCATCAGGCCTGCAGAGAAATTTTTTTTGCAGGAACTAGGTGGTGAAACCCTGACTCCCACAGGAAATATTCCCTATGAATTCAAAGTATTCTATTTATTATTTGGCAGACACATTTAACATTTATGGCTTCTTCACCACCAGCGACCAATATAACACTACTCGCAGCCAGAACACGACAACATAAATTATTGACATGCTCATTTGGCTATACACTTATGGCATTGGGCTTGTAAAGCACTCGGTGTATGTTCTTTTTGCCAATATGGGACTAAAATTGTCCCCCTTCATCGGCTTTAGCTTTCTAGCCATCACAGTTTTCTCCCTCCAACGTCAGCAGTGGCATCAAAAACATGGCAACTGCATTTAACACTCCACCGCGAAGAAGTCTCTCCAGCACCAGCCTTTGATCATCATTCCACCCAAACCCTTTATGGCATACCATCTTCTTTTTTGGTTGTTCAAAGATCATCGGCCACCACTGCTACTTTTCCCGGCACCGGCGCTACACTCTCCTTCTGGTACTCTAAAAATTTTTTGGCAATGGTTGTTCACTACTCTTGCCACTAATTGTTTTCTCTAGTGAATATACTTTAGTCGTCCACTCAAAGTTAGTCACCAGAGATGCCTACCTTTCGGCCTACAGTGAAACCTCTGACGTGTTTCAACTTTGGCAACCCATCGACCCTCCTGTCGTTGGCCCTCTAGCACCATCCACTTCTCGTCGGCACCGTGTGTTGGTCAAAAGAATAGTATTGACAATTGAGTGTCAACACACTTAACCATTTTCACTATACAAGCCAAGTACACAATGTATGTTGAACCAAAATTTTAATAGGTACCAAGCCACAGTTGGTGCCGAGCAAGTCAGAACATAGTATGTGCCGAGTGATCCAGGAAATGTTCATGTGCCGAGTGATCCAAGAATTGTTCATGTACCGAGTAATCCAAAAATGTTCAGATGCTAAGCAATCCAGGAATCAGTTCATGCCGAGCATCAGTAATGTAATGAGTGCTGAGTAATTTAGGATAAGCATAAGAGTTTGTGCCATCACAAACTAAGATGTAAAATAGTTTCTGCATGACTCACGAAAGGATAAGAATATAAGATCAAATCCTTGCAATTACCTATGAAATCAACATGCAGCCAATCAGAAAAATGCAAGGTATGAGTAGGACTTTGAAATTCAATGTGGATCATAGATCCATACCTAACCCTAAGTTTTTACAATCTTTAAAAGGAGGTCAAAAACTCATTTTCAAGTGGATGAGAATAGTGTATGGGGAGATTATAGCAAAATTTCAGTGTGAAGAAGGAAAGACTTAGAGGAATAGAGCAACAATTTCATATCAAGTTGATCAAAATAGTACAAGGGACAAGGAGTACATACAGAGATCAAATCAAGCAAGGATTAGAATGAGAAGAGCAGATCTAGTACCTGAATCCAACAATTTGAGATTGCATTCAATCAGGTCAAATGTTCTAATAATTTCTCACAATTGTATTAGATGTTAAAATTCTATATTGATAGGTTAGCTTAATAGCTAGGTAGGAGAACCTTCGGAGAAGGTGATTGAAAATCCTATGTATTAGGTGGGTTTAACAACCTATTGTAAATCCTTTAATAGGGTGACACTTCATGTAAGTGTTTGTAAATCCTCTAACCAAGTCACTATTGACACAATGTAAAGCCTTTAACAAGGTAGGCCTTTCATAGGGAAAACCATCAAAAGTGGTTGAACATTGATTGCTGCAGTAATTTTTGTGGGTGTCATCCCCACCCTAGTTTTACCTTCTTATTCATGGAGGGTTTCTAGGTTATCAATTCTGGTGTTATGTGTTGATGCATGCTTTCATTTCATGTTTTATTATATGTTTACATGCATGTACATTGCCTCCAGTTATGTGTTAAAAGGATAAAAATTGGTTACTTCTGATTCACCCCCCCCCCCCCCCCCCCCCCCTCAAAAGTACTCTTCCCATTTGAATATTCCAACACCGTGCTCAGGCATCCAACAAAATTTTCCCTACCTATCCCTCAGACACGGGTCCTCCACTAAAAATTCCATGCAATGACATGTGGAACACTCATAACACACTAGCCATGTAGACCCCGCCAGCTGCCACATAAGTGTGTGTCCTAATCAACATCCTAGTCACATGGAGACATTGTACAACCAGTCAGCCCGGACACATGGCTTTGCAGTTAGCATTGTACCTTTGACACATTGGTGGCCATGTCTTTTTTTTGTATGTCCACAGGTGGTTTTTTTTTGTTGACGTCAACTAGACACTATATTAAATTTGATGGTCATTTGACCATCATTTCCAAGTAATTTTGAACTATTGTGATGGTTGTTTGACCATCAAATTTAACCTCATAGTTTTGTGCCCAGACCCCTCTCCAGATTTAGTTTTGATTTGACAGTCCAATTTTGGGAGGCCATAACTCAGTCATCTGGACTCCAAATCAGGTGCTTTTCTTCTTTTTTTTGGTAGAATTTCCTGAACTTTTTAGTGGTGCTATTCTTTTCTAGCTTTGGTGTACAAATTTGTTAGAAATTGCATTTTTTGGTGACTGTACTTGTCTAATCCTGCATTTTGCAACTTCAAACACTCCATACGAGCTCATCTGGACACATTTTCAGGTTCTATTTTTTTTTTAAGTGCTTAATTTTTCATCTACTTTTTAAATCTACAATTAGATTGTAGGGTTGTGTGGAAAAATATATCATTTTCAAAATTAGGTCCTTTTCTGCATTATATTGCTTTGATTACTTTTCAAAATTGTTGTACATCTGAGCTATAGTGCTTGGTGACAAATTTGAGCCTCAAAAGGTAGTTGTAAACAACAAGATTAAAAATTCACTTTGTACATTTTCACAAGTGGCCTATTGTACACACACTACATATAAAGTGCCAAAAGCATTAATTTTTTTTTTTTGGGGGGGGGGGGGGGGTCTTTTGATTAAGTGAATTGGGGGGTGTCTCTTGTGTTTTTGTGTCTCTCTTTTGTGCTCTTTTTCATTTTCTTCATCATGGGTTTACCTAAAGCCCCACTTCTAACTTCACACAATTATGTTGCATGGAAAGATATTGTATGGAGTAGATTAATGGAAAAAGGTTTAAATCTATATGTTGATGGTATAATTACCAAACCCACAGATGCTACAACACTAGCTGATTGGAAAATTAAAGACAATCAGGCTTTAGGAATTATCAAGAGTTGTGTTCATAGAGATCTCTTCTTCCACATTTCTAGCTTTAAGGAAGCCAAGCTCGCTTGGGACAAACTTGAAAGGTTGTATGGTAAGGTGGATGAGGAAAAAGGATACTAGATTGAGGATGACCTACTTCTCTTGGATCTTGAGAATTTTGACACAATTCAAGATTATATCAATAAAGCCAATGAGCTGAGAGCACTACTTAGAGATTGTGGTAATCCCATGAAGGATGATCATTTGATTCATCACATCATGAAGAGGCTACCTTCAGAGTATGCATCTTTTGTGTTGAGTTACAACACTCATAGGTTGACCATGGGAAGTGCCCTCACTAAGCCTACATTTGATGCATTCATAGAAATGTTAATGATGGAAGAATCCAAGTTGATAGATATGGGAATTATCACGTCATGAAAGACCAAAGCATTGGTGGCTAGCAATGAGAACCAATCAAATCAAAGTGGCAAAATTTCTACCAATAGCAAGAAGAACTAGTTGAAGCAAAAATCACAATCTGAGACACAACAATCTTCCTCTTCATAGCAAGGCAATTCTTCTTCTAACAAGAAGGAAAACAATGACAAGAAGGACAAACTAGTTTGTGCATATTGTAAGAAACTGAATCATGATGAGCATCATTGCAAGACTAAAAGAAACAATGAGTTGGAGAACTTACTCAGGAAGAACAAAATCAATGTGCCAAATGCTTCCAAGGATTCAACTCCCACAATCAATTTTTCTAAGGGTGAATGTTCAACATGTTCAATGGATATGCATCTAGAGGAGAAGTTTGATAAAAGGAAGTCTTTAAGAGCACCACTGGGGTGGGGATGACACCCACAAATCTTCACTAGTGCTGTAATAAAGTGTATCTAATGAAGGTTACAATGTTTTGATCATGAGACATGATCTAGGGGAGAAGTTTGATAAAAGGAAGTTTGATACAAACAACTATGACAAAACTATGTTACTCGACATATGCAGTCCCTGATGCTCGGCATCAAGTGTGACTTCAATACTATCACTTGACATATGAATGACTCGGCATGCACAACCTACTCGGCTCCTAAATTACTTGGCACATAATGTTTTCTTGCCACGTGAGTGACTCGACACTCATGCTCTAATTTACATTTTGTGCTCAGCATACATCACTTGTTTGGCATGAACCAAGTTAATGTCTTAAGTGTATAGACACTCACTTGTCAAAACTAATATGAGATTAACATGAACTTGTGACCAAGTTTTGCTATAACTTTTTAACCATTATGATTATTGTTGCACCAAAAGATCAACTGTTAGGGTTTGATACAACCAATAGACTAATATAAGACACATAAGGTTACTAAATCATATCATGAATCTAGCGAAGAACACATGCCTACTTCCAACATATTTATGATATAACTTCCTAAAATTATCAATAAAAATGATTGGTCTTCAAATATTCACCACAATCAATTCCTCAAAGAGTCCACCATATACACCTCATGGAACCATCATATATACATCTACGCATCATATATACACATCTTGAAATCATCAGATACACACCTACACCATGTTGATATATGGTAATACAATATTACAAATCCATTCCTCCTAATGACATCACATGTACACTTCTCATTTTATATGAGATATTTAGGATAAAACAAACTCAAACTAAAAGAAAAAGGTGAAAATTATGTAATTTGAGCATGCACTTATATAAATATCAATTAATGATGTTATCTTTAGATAAATTACATAGCCTATACCAAAAAATAAACAAAAATGTATGCATGATATAGCCTCCTAAAACTAATCAATCAAAAAGATATGGCCTTCAAGAAGTCCATCATGTACAACTCAAACTTCACCATATACGCCTCATGAAACCATCATATACACACCTACACCATGTTGAAATATGTTGAAATTATAAAATATTACAAATTCATGCCAACTTATCATATTACTTGTACACTTCTCATTATATATGGGACTATTAGGACAAAAAAAAATCAAATTGAAAGAAAATAGTGAAAGGAACACAAGTCCATCATATGCACTATATAAATGCCAATTATGACTATCAGCCACTAACAAATTACACATTCTAAACCAAAAAAATAATAAAAATAATAATTTATGATTTATCTCCTAAAATTCTCAAAAATGGTCTTCAAAGAGTTTACACCATTTACATCTCAAAGAGTCCACCTACACCTCATGAAACCATCATATACACACCTACACCATGATGAAATAAACTAATATTATAAAATATTACAAATCCATGCCAACTAATCACATCACCTATTCACTTTTCATTATATAAGGAATAATTTGGAAGAAACAAACTCAATTTGAAAGGAAAAAAATGAAAGATACGTAATTCCATCATAGACTAATATAAATGTCAATTAATAATGTTAGCCACTGACAAATTATATAAATTATACCAAAAATATAAACAAAAAGTTTATCCATGAATAACCTTCTAAAATTCATCAATTAAAAAAATTGGTCTTCAAATAGTCCACCATATACACCTCAAAGAGTCCACAAAATTCACCTCATGTAACCATCATATACACACCTATGCCACCACATACACACCTCATTAAATCATCATATACACACCTATACATATACACATTACAAAACCATCATACACACACCTACACCATGATGAAATATACTAATATTATTAGATATTACAAATCCTCCAATATTATTTTAAAAAGGGAAATCTTGATGAAATATACTAATAATATAAAATATTACAAATCCTCCAATATTATTTTAAAATGAAGAATCTTGATGAAATATAATACTGTTATAAAATATGGCAAATCCTCCAATTTTATTTAAGAAAGGAAATCTTGACCCAATCAAATGACATGCATGATAAATTAAGAGTTGAACCTGAGATAAACTTTAATTAGCCTAACTTATTTTCTATAGGGAAACTTGACCAGATAGTCACACCCCGTGTAAATCAGGAGTTGAGCTTAAGATGATATCTAGTTAGCCTAATTTCTAAGATGAACTTTAGTTAGCCTAATATCTCAAGATGAACACTAGCTAGCCTAACTTTCTAAGATGAATGCTAGTTAGGATAACTTGGTTTCTATAGAAATACAATAATCTGGAGTAAATCAAGAGTTGAATTGAAGATGAGTTTTAGTTAGCCAAATGTATCTTCTCTAGGAAAATGCTAATTCTATTTTAGCAATTTCTTGTCAATTTATAACACAGATGGTACAAATCATGAAGATGATATGTTGATATTTTTGTAGGGTGGTGGCCATGTAACATTTACGTTAGGGTGACGCAAGGGAGGGAGAGAAAGAAAGAAGATATATCGGCATCATCATTTAAGTTTTGAGGGAATGCTGCGACGGGTTTTTCAATGGGATTTTGGCACATTTTTTCAACCCGCTGTTTGGTAGACATGGCACCAAAAACGGAAAGGGATTTAACGGCAGCAGTTAAGTTTGGCCGTTGAGGTAGGCATCAAAATGTCGGCTGTTTTGGTAGCTTTTGTCGTACGTTTCGAAGGATTGTTTTTTCTTGCATTGACGGCGCCGTCGTCACTTAGCGTGTTAAGGGATTTGACATGGGGGAGAGATGTGACTTGGAAGCGTAGCAAAACCGGTGGGTGGGTCCCTCCTTTGGACTTTAGGGTTTTGTGGGTGTTCACTTCGGGTGAAGTGTCTAAATCCCCGATGAACTTTCCCTTGCCAATTTTCCTAACATTTTGTTGAGAGGACACAATCAAAGAAGGCATTTGTCAAACCAAGTTAAAATACCATTCATTCCTTTTCCCACTTTGGATGTCTTGTGCTTGTGGGTCATAGAAAACAAAACGACCCCCATACACATATGCCTAACTTTGGAGTCCAAGTCAGGGTCTAACACCAAGTTGGGTATTGTTAATGTGATGGTCACCCCCGTTGAAATGATAGGGCAAGCATATTGCTTAGGCATGAAAGACTTCAACTTACACTAGTGTTCAAACTTGGTGTGGATAATTTAGACTATGTGCCTTCCCTTGTACTTTTGTTTTAAAAAATTATATTGCTTATGGTGGGATGTCACAAGGTTGATTTGTGTTACATTTCTGGAAAAGTTATGAATGAAATTGAACTGTTTTTGAAACCTGGTTACATTCTAGAATAGATCATGTAAGCATATATTTGTCATATAGACAAATCTTATATCATCTTTTTGTTTAATTTATTTTACCGAATATAAGTTAATTATAGATGGAGACATAATCTTTATAAAGAATGAAGTTGTACTATCTATTAAAGGTTTTCACATTTTAAAGTAGATCACACAAGTATGTAGATTTATCTTGTAGACAAGTCTTTCCAATTACAAAGTTATTATTTAAATATTTCGTGTTCATGCTTTAAAATCATAATAATAATATTTCATGTTACTTGTGAGTTTGCACTTCATAATATTTTGAATTAAGAACAATGATAATGCATCTAAGAATAGAGCTTGAAGCATTAGTGAGGAATGTGTCATGAGATTACCATATTGGACTGGAGGATTAGACAATTAAAATCTTCCTTGCATAGCATTAACCTAGTACACTATTGGTTTATCATTTAGAAATTGGTAGGTAGGTTTTAAGCTTCCCCTCTTTATGGTACCAACCTGTTTTTACAATTTAACGATAGTAGAGGAAAAAATCATGCCAATTGGACAAATTTGCATAAAAAAGAACCTAATTAAGCACACACATATACCTAGATTGCCAAAAATATCATCATCAATCTATGTATGCTTTGTATTCATCATTCTATCATAAGACTTGAGTTTTGTCACATTGATCATGAAGTGTCACTAGACCTAGCCCTCTTACTTTCAACTATCAATTTCAACTCATGTTTAGATTTATTTTCAACTTATTTTTTTATGTCTATTTATTAGGCCTAAAGTAATACATAGGGTGGATTTTATTTTGCAACATTGTAGTGAACCTTGGCAAATTTGATCCCAACTAGTACTTTACATTTTGTTTACCTTTTCCAAGTCTTAATTTTTTAATCCCTTCTTTGAAATTTACTATCCCATATTTAGTTTCAAGAATTGTTCTATACAACATTGTCCCTTTTATGTCAAGCGACACATGACCTATGAAGGATACACATCAATTGTTGGTGCTGAAAATGTTTAATTGTGTATGATTCATCACAATGATACATATAATGATTTGGTTGACACCAATTGCATGTCTATAATGATATCCTTTTCATCTTTGTTTTTCTTTATTCTAATTTGTATTTTCTTTATGATGTAATATACTATAAGATTTTGATTTTGATTTTCTTGATAGCATCTATATGTCCACCATCTTTAATAGCTTTATCTAACTTGGATACAAATGGTGCTATCTCAATGATTATCTCAAGGGTAACTCCACAATACTGTGTTCATTTTTTAGCCATAGTGGAAGATTGAAAACAACATTTGCACCAAATATGCACTTTCTAATACTTATGACAACTAAACTGCTAAGAATTTGAAGATGACATGTACTAGTGATTTTAGAGATATTGTCTAGAGACTGTAAATATATTTTTAAAACACTTTTAAGAAATAGGAAATGACTTTTTTACATTGCTTTTAATTAAAAATTCTTTATAATTGATAGTATTTTAAAAAAGTGACACTACTTTAGTTAAATATAATGTTATTTGAGAATTGAGATAATTTAAATTTTCAAATAATGGTTTAATATCAATATATAGTGTACAATTTTTTTTCAAAATTGTTTGTTGTATATTTGTTTATTATTTTTGTAAATAAAATTAAATAAAGTGGACATAGTTAACTTATAAGTTGTAACTATTTAATATGCATCTAAATTATATATTTTTGCATTAAACACAGACATTAATATCTAGTGCAAACATTTTCTAAAAATTTTGTTCTCAATTTTATTATTTGTTCATGTGTGTTGAACTAAGACCTTAAGGATTGCTAAAATGTGCATGTTCACTAGAAAATAGAATATAAATATAATATTCAAACTAAATATATTTAAAATTTTAGTTGATGGTCATGCAATTTTGATTCATACAAATAGTTTTCTCATATCCATTATATACATTCTCAAAACTTAGGTTGGAAGTGTAAAGTTTTAAGAAATGTTTTAAGGCCTAAGGTGGAAAGTGACACCTTTAGGGCCTTCATTTAACAGACCTTCGAAATGAGATACCTCTATTTTAAGGTGTCAAATAACCTTCATTCAAAGGAATTTTATTTTCATGAAGAAAATTTAAAACAACTTTAGAAAAAAGGTAATTTCTAAAAATGGAAAAAGATCTTTCTTTAAAAGGTTCATTTGTGCATTCCTTGTACAACAATTTCTATTAAAGGAATATAAAATGACCTTTGAATAAATCTCTATTTTTTTGTTTATAACAACAATTACCTTTTTTCAAAAGTATATTTGTATTCATCCTTGAATGAAGGTGTTATTCAATCTTTACCTCTATTCTAATACAAAAATATAATGTCTCATACGTCAAACTCACTATTGTGAGTTTACCCTTCATTACATATACATTTGA
This sequence comes from Cupressus sempervirens, assembly GCA_028749045.1. Classification (NCBI taxonomy): domain Eukaryota; kingdom Viridiplantae; phylum Streptophyta; class Pinopsida; order Cupressales; family Cupressaceae; genus Cupressus; species Cupressus sempervirens. The sequence goes on along the minus strand of CM053792.1, from coordinate 28,992,925 downwards.
GTACATGTATTTCACATCAATATAATATGATAGTAAATACATGTATTTTCTTATGTCATCATTCACAAAACACTCTCATACATCATTTCAAAAGATGGCCAAGAGTAGTTTTTATTCATGTTTTAAGTCTATCTAATTGTCATTCCTTGGGACCAATAATTAGAATTTACATGTTTGATAATCATATAGCTTCATAGGATTTGCATCCTCAATATTCTACCATTTCATGTTCATTTCCTTAAATATCTAATGAGAGACTCTAAGGAACCCTCTAACATTTTGTTTTTATGAGTAGCCATGATGAAATTTATTGAGCAACCTATGATAACATTGCAACATATTATTTGTGATATATTGATGCACTTCATTCTAGTACACATGTTGGTGAATACCGAATGCTGGAGCATTAAGTAGATATTAAGATGTGCATTTGTATTTATAATCATCTTTTGACTTTACATTATGATCAAATGCAGCTTGGTGTAGGAGCATCTTGGACATGGAAGGTTACTAGGGGGTCACTTGAATGACCTAAAGAATATAAAGGAAATAAGGACCTAAAGGCTCTTCATTCAATGTAACTTGGGCCATTAGTGCCTATGAAATGTAATGGAGTCATGAAAAAGTCAAAATATGTTCAATGTTGTCATGATAAGGCAAAATAGCACTATAAGGATCAATGGATCCCAAAGTATGAAATGTAAGCAATAATGGCATGGGAGTCATAAAATAGGTATGTTTAGTGATATGTGTAATAATCAAGGAAATTTAAAGCCTTTTGGGTCATTAGAAAGGGTTGAAATAGAAAAGGAGGGAAAATATAAAATTTGAATTTAAATGTAGCAGTTAGTTAGCCAAACATGGGACTTAAGAGTCCTTGTTCACAAAAAGGGTAGTTGGGTAGTTGTAGTTGGTTTTGGAGGATGGAATAAGTTTAAATACTCTATGTAAATGTCCAAGAAGAAGCATGTCAGAGTTTGGAGGATAAAAAGTTAGATTGTATATTTGGTCATTCTTGATTGACAATGGATTTTTAGCTAAAAGCACTAGAGGGAAATATAATAAAAAGATAATATTCGAAAACCTTCCTACATTCTTATATGATCATAGAAAATTGGCCTCTCTAATGTTGAAATCTTATAATTGTTAGGAAAATGGTATCTCAACCTTGCAATAATAAAAGTCTAGTATTCAAAATGAGCATAAGGGTTTCAAGGGTCATGGCCCCTTGTGAGATTTGATCTTTGTACACCTTGATATGGGTTTAGGAGTAGTGCTCCTTAAAAGTCACATTTTATGTATAATTTGTTAGCCCCAACCGATAATGTTGAAGATAAGGGATACAATGTATGTAAAGGAGTCATATTAGTTGTTATGTTGTCATTGATGTCAAGCCCAAATAGGTAAGACATTATGCTGATAAAGTAAGATACCAAATCATTTGAAGGCTATAGTGTTTATTGATGGAAAAAGTATTTGAAAAGATAATGATGAAGAGGAGAATGGAATGGAAGAAAGTATTGATAATTATGAGGAATTCAATGGTCATTGGATGAGTTATACTTTGATAGTATAGTGTTGATTTGATTATTTAACATATGATTAAGTGTTAAGATCATGTATAAACAAGATAAGTTGGTTGATAAGAAGTCATGAATTGGAAAGATAAAGAAATAGTGAGTTGCACCAAACTAGTTAATGAGGTTCGTAAATCAAGGATGAATGATCACCAAGCATATGTAAAGTGAATGAAGAATTAATAGTAGTAACTGAGAAAGAACAGTTTTAACCAAGTTTAGTATTGATTGAGCAAGTGTAGTGTTAACTAAGAAAGGAAAAAATGAATAGTTTCGAGAAGAGATGAAAATATGAATTGATCAAGAAATTTCTAAGATAATGATGAAGTTTTTTATGTGATCTATGATTGTAAAAATTCAAAGAAGATCTAGTGATGGAGATTTAATTATTTCAAATGAAGCTCAGTGTTCATGGATGAAGTGTGATACCTGAGTGTCTAGGTTCAATGTATCTAAGACATAAGAAGATCAGATGGTTGTGATTAAGTGGAAAAATGTTGGAGATTCTAGTGAAATGAAAATAACCTTTCTATTTAAGCAATGATTGAGATGTTCATGATTGTTGATCATGTTATTTTTGAAGGAGAAGATAGAACATGAAACCAAGAAGAGCAACATTATGAAATACTTGACACAAGGAGGACATGAGATAACTAGGGCCAAAGGCACACCTAGCTATCAATGTCACCTGCAAGAGTAAGCACAATGGAAAAAAATACAAAGAACAACAACCAAAGGAGATAGAAGAGCCAAAATGCTTTATAGATTCATCAAATTATCAACATACATGTCCAGCTATAAGACCTTTTGGGTTACGACCAACATTAAAAATCAAGCTTCAATCTTCAATGATAAACTTCACATTCCAACTTTACTTATGCGTATCCTTATCTACTATCCTCCTCTAAGACTCTACCCAAGACCCTTATAAATATATGCACTACCACGAGTTGGCCTATTACAAATTACCAACTAAATAAACCCTTACATTAAATGCAAACCAAGCCATAAGTGGGCTCTCAAAAAATACACATCATGAAATTAAATAAGCAAGGTCGGCCCAAACTAGAACTAGACACAAACAACTAGGTCAAAGAAGACCCAAAACAATATTGTCACTCAACAATGCTCAGTTCATTCATGAACTTGGAAAGCACTATGAACTTAGAAAATACCAAGAACCTAAAAACCATTATGAACTCAGAAAACACTACAAACTTAGGAAATACCAGGAACTCAACAACCATTATGAACTTGGAAACAACTAAGGAACTCAACAATGCAAAGCATTGCAACTCGGTAGCAACTAAGGAACTCGAAAAACATGCAAGATAGCAATGCAACCTAAGATGCTCCTACATCAAACAATTAGGGTTGAAAGAAATGATTCTCCTAAATCATTGAGATGTCACAACTTGAGTTGAATCCAACTCAGGTGCAGAAATCCATGTAGCATCTTCAACTGGCATATTCTTCCATTTGACCAAGTATTCATAGCAATCTTTTCCTCTTGTACTCTTACCAACTTTTTGATCTAATATTTGTTCAACCTCTTAAATATACTTCTTAGGATAATCATCTAATATATAAAATTCATCATCTGACTCATGATACTCATACAAATTAGCAATATTGAATATAGGAGATGTATCCATGTCATCAGGTAACTCAACTTCAAAAGCATTACCACTATCAAACTTTTTCAAGATCTTTCAAGGTCCAAACTTCTTCATCTTCAACTTACTATATGTTCTACTCCTTCCTCTTTCTATCCTATCAATTGAACTTCTAATCCTTCTGATCTTATATCTAGACCACAAATTTTTCACTCTTCTCCCTAATAAAGTAGAGATTTATCATGCACTCTTCTCCCCTTACATACATAGGAGATGTTTTTCATGCATATTCTCCCCCATTGACATCAATGACAAAGGCCTCATTATGTCAATTAACTACTCCAAGTCTTCAACTATCTTAAGTGTCCAAATACATTGTTCAAGATCAAATACCAAGAGTCCTTAATGACTCAACTCATCGCAGATACTCCACCATGTAGGAGGCATCAAAATTTAGTCTAGTCTAACAATAGTGCTTTGTACTACTAGACTGATGCAATCACTGTATCATCTACTCAAAAGTAGGCAGGGGCATAACCCCAAGAATACCTCTCAAGTACTCAAATGTATCTTTAGGTAAGGGCTTCATAAAGATATCTAGATTATGATATTTAATAATCACATATTACAATCTAATCTCTTTTTCTGATGCCTTCTCTCTCAAGAAATGATACTTAATAGATATATGCTTAGTCTTAGAATGCAATACAAGATTCTTAGACATACTTACTGTACTTTTTTTATCACAGTATATCATAACAAGTTCTGCAAACTCAATCCTAATATCCTTCAACATCTATTTCATCCACATCACTTGATTACAATTATTTTTTGTTGCAACATACTTTGCAACATTTATACTTTGTGAAATATAATCTTGTTTCTTACCCAGCTAATAAACCAATCTTCCTCCAAGAAAAAATGGTCCACCACTAGTTCTCTTTCTATAATCCATACTACCTTCCCAATCAGCATTAGTATATGCACATAGAGTGAAATCACTCGATCTATCATACCAAATTCCATAGTCATATGTTCCTTTCAAATATTTGAATATCCTCTTTACTGCTACATAATGACACTCTTTAGGATTAGCTTGAAATCTAGCTACAATCTCAACTGCATTTTCTATATCTAGTTTGGTGTGAGTCAAAAATTGCAAACCTCTAATCATAGATTTGTATTTCTTCTTCTCCACTGTAGATGCCTCATCTTTGCTAGATAACTTCTGACCAATTATCAAGGTGTACCAATAGGTTTACAACTTTCCAATCCAAATCTAGTCAACAAGTCTTTCAAGTACTTAGTGTGTGAAATTAAAATACCATCACTATTTTGCACAATTTGCAATCCTAGGAAAAACTTCATTTCTCCTATCATGCTTAGCTCAAACTCATTCTTTATCTCTTCAAAAACCTTATCACTTGCTTCATCATTACCTCAAAATGTGATATCATCAAAAAATATTATTATTATCAACAAACTATTCTCAATTTCTTTCAAATACAAGTTACTTCCTATCATACCTTTAGCAAATCCAAGTTTTTCCAAATAGTTTTCCTACCTTGCATACCAGGTTCTAGGTGCTTTCTTTAGTCCAAATAGATATTTATTTAGTATACATACCATATCTTTGTCTCCTGTCAGAGGAAAACCCTTAGGCTTCTCAATACATACATCTTCTTCAAGTTCTCCATTCAAGAAAGTTGATTTAACATCCATCTAATATACTTTGAACTTCTTATTCATTGTATAAGCCAAGAACATTCTTACTACTTCCATTATGGATACAAGGGCATATGTCTCCTCATAGTCTATTCCTTTTTTATATGAATATCCTATACACACAAGTCCTACCTTATTTCTTACAACTTTTCCTTGTTCATTCATCTTCTTTGATATACTTTTGCTAGGAGTTGTCAACTCAACTCTTTCTTCTTCTCTAGGCTCAGATCTATGTTCTTCAATCTGATTCCCATTCTAAAAATCATTGTTAGTCTCAATGATAACTTCCACATTTTCATGGTTAGCCTTTGGGTCAACAATAGTTACCAAAGATATCTCTTCTACTACTTACTCTTTATTAACCAATTTAGGCTCATTATCTTTAACATCATAGTCATTCAAGAATCTTTCTGTACTTGCTTTAAATTCTTCTTCTTCATTAGAAAGTGAGCTCTTTCTATATTTTCTTACTCTCTTAGGAAATCTAGATGAAAAATGATCAAACTCTTTACATGTCCAACAAACAAAAATTTCCATACCTTTTGGCTCTCTTTTCATAAGCAGATCAATACCTTCTTTGATCTTCATGTCTTCTTCAGATCTAGATTTGTCTTTACTTGTGATTCTATTTTTTTGTATGAAATGGAAGGATTCTAGATTAGGAAATTCAATGTTTAGTTCTATACACAGTTTTGATATCTCACCAAGAAGCTCTATCTTCTAGGTTTCAAAATTTTCTCCATCAGACTTAGGACTATCCTTTCTAAAAAGATTCACCATTGATCTCCCAAAGATGTTAAGAGTGTCCTTCAAGGACCTAATGCTCTGATACTGATTGTTAAAATATATAGTCCATCAATATAACTGAGAGGGGTGGGGGTGGTGAATCAATTATCTAACTAATATCACAATAATCAACCTTATTAAACTTTGTCCATATAAGCAATATAATCAGAAACCACAACAAGATACTCATGCATAATAACACCAATATGTTAGCCAAGGAAACACTTGGTGGGGATGGTACCCATAAGATGATTTACTAATTTAAATATTCCTTGTTAGAGGATGGACCCTAATAGGAGTCAATAACAACATTTAGTACATATTAGTCCTTGTTAGGAGACTTTGAATCCATGTTAGGAGATTCCAACCTTGTTAGGAGTTGTGCCAACCCTGTTAGGAGTTATGGAAGGCATATGGGCCCACTTTCAAAATAGGTTCAAGGGAAAGATCAATGAACCCACTATCCAAATGATCTATGTATTATTCCTTATAGAATAATAGAAATGAATAGTATTGCTCCTTCCTCTTTTGTCCTATTAATTGGACTTCTACTCCTAATCTTGTAACCAAATCACAAATCCCACATCCAAGAATCCCTTGGATCACTTATTTTTATTCAATAAATAATTTTCTCCTCTTCACACTTCGCACTCAATAAAATGATTACAACATATTTACAAACAAGGAAAACATCTTTCCTTTATACCATATCTTCAAAATAATTCCTTGAGCTACCTGTGAGGCTTTCCCAATTAATTATAATAAGATAATTAATTAATTTACAATTACAATAGCATTTTTAGCTCATAGTCTATACAACTTCTCACACATGCAATACTAGTGCTTGTGCATCCACTAATGTCATCATTAGATTGTCATAAGTCATTATTTGATTGCGCATCAACAAATTATATCATTGTTAAAGGATATAATGAAAACATCAGAAACTGCTTCTCAAGCACTCTATTTCTATATTTCTCTCTATAAATTAGGTACAACTTCCATACATCTTTGACTTAGGTTCTATACATTGAACCTTGAAATCAAGATATTGTACCGAACATGTCCATTAAAGTGAATCACCAGACAATAAAAATCTTGACCATACAACTAAGGTCTCTGTCTGCTACTCTATCAGTCTTCATAGAGTTGTTGTTATGTTGACATCAATGACAAACACAATCATGAATGCAATATGTCAATACCCTCCAATTCTTAGGATATTCCCCCAAAGTAGTATCATCAACATTCATGCTAACACAAAAGAGGAGGACAATCAAGAGAGTCATTGGGAATCTACCATTGTGTGCAATTAGGAATCACCTAAAGTGATGTCCTTGGAACCTAGTATTATGAGTGTAGACTTTGATTACCAAATTAATTGGATGAATATAGTAAAGAATTCCATATCAAGTATCATTTCACTGAAACAAGTAGAGAGAAAAGAAGAAAAATGAGGGAAATAACAAGAAAGAAAAGATCAAATGGATATGCAACCATTATAGACACTAGTTGAGGACAGATCTTAGTAAGAGGATGGAACAAATAAGGAAAATAAGATAGAATTATTTCAAACCCCTTCAAAGGTAACTACAAATACACCTACAAGTACTTCAAAATGATCTTTTGGAGCACTACATTCTAGTTTTCCATAATATGTATGAGGTATGTTTGAAGGTGACATGCATATTTAGAAATATCTTTAAGTATCAACATTTTCTATAAGAAAAATTGAAGAAGAATCTAGGAAGATGAATAAGAATGCACATAAGCTACTTGGATAGACTATTGACAAAATAAAAATCACCTTACCATTCCAAGTACAAGTATTGTTAAATCTTAGATTGGTTTTGAGAAGTGAGTGTCTACACACTTAAGTCATTTACTTAGTTCATGCCAAACAAGCAACATATGTCAAGCACAACATATAAGTTAGAGCATGTTGAAGAAATAGTGACTTTTGAGTCACTCATGTGCCGAGTCATTCAAGTGCCAAGCAGATAGTATGTGCTAAGTGATTTAGGTGCTAAGAAAGCAACACATGATGAGTCATTTAGATGCCAACTGACAACATTGAAGTCATAGTTAGTGCCGAGAACTAGAGACTTCAGATGTCGAGTAACACAATTTTGACATAGTTGTTTGTATTGGCACAAACTACTATGCAAACCATTTTAAAGTTGACTTAAGGATTGATTTACAATCTTTTGTTGATAAGGACAAATCTTAAGTATGAATCCCTATGTATTACATGCATCCAATCAAGAAAAGAGAAGTTTTATGTGGAAATATGGATGAATCATAGTCATTGATTCATACCTAATCCTAAGTCACCTAGGTCTTCTTAAGGAGGACAAAGCCTAAATTTTCTATAGAGAGAGAGAGAAGAGCAGAGAAAGGTGAGTTTTCATGTGTAAATAGGACATTCATGGTGACCAAGGCAATATGATTTGAGTTAAATTGCAAAATTAGTTAAAGAAGAATAGAGAAAAGGAAATAGTGGATAACAGAGAGACATATGCTTAGAAAGTATCAAGTACACACCAGTGTAGAGGTGATCTGACATCAAACAACAGAGTGCTAATTGCTAGATCATTGTTGATACATTCTAATAGGTGAATCCATTAAATCTCTTTAAAAAGTAGTCCTAATAGGCTATATTGAAATCCTCTAACAAGGTTCTTACTTAATTGTGAGTTAAAGTCCTTTAATCATTCACACTTCTAACAAGATGTTGAAATCCTTTAATAGGGTAAGACCTAACATCCTTTGTAAGCTTTTAATAGGGTAGACCTTTCATAGGGTAGATCACATTTCATGATCAAACATTGTAACCTTCATTGGATACACTTTATTACTACAGTAGTGAAGGTTTACAGGTGTCATCCCCACTTGAGTTTTACCTTCTCATTAAAGGATTTATGGGTAATCATATCTTCATTCATACATGTGTGAATACTTACTTTTTTACATACTTTAGATGTATATGCTTTATATGGTATTTTAGTTTACTTTTTAAATTGTGAAATGGATGTATGGTGAATGTTTTTATGTGTAAAAGTTTAAAGTATTGATTCACCACCCCTTCCCCTCTCACAATTTACCTTTCCTATTATATTTACAACAATTGGTATCAAAGCTAAGTCCTTTGAAAGTAAAGCTTTGTAGCTTTGAGGAAAGATCTTGGAAATGGAAGTCTACAAGTTGGGAAAGATTATTGAGAACTAAGAGATTGAAATACAACTCATTCTACATTAGTTGAATGAAGAAAGAGAAGATCTAAAGAAATCATTAAGAAGAAGGAAGGAAATTTCTATTGAGGAGAATGACACACAATAACAAGAGATGGACACTACTAAACTATTTGCAAATGGAAAATCCAATGAATTTGATGTAGTAGTTGTAGATCTAATGAAAAAGAATAGAACCCTAGCTAAAGATACTAGAAATCTAATGATAGAGCAAGAATCACAAGCCATATTGCTATAAGAGGTGACCGAATAGAAAAAGAAAGCTATGGAAGACAAAGTCATGATTGAAGATCATAAAAGAGTTTTGACTAGAATACTGGAAGATAAATCATCAGAGATAAATAGGATTGCTCACATGCAACTGGAAACAAGAATCAAGTCATGATTGCTAATCATGAAATAAGAAGTAAAGGCATTGAGATCATAACATTGAAGTTGTATAATGAACATTTGAGAAATGATCTAAAAAGGGAAAATGAGTTTACTGAAAGTTTCAATAAACCTAGTGAAGCCATCAAGTACTTTGAACAATTGATGAGATCTGCTAGATCTAACAATGACACATCTAGATTGGGATACACTAGTACTGAAGAAGGGGAATCATCTAAAAGTGGTGAGGAAAGAAGTAACAAAGGTAAGAAATCCAAACCTACTTGTCATAATTGTGGTAAGATAGGTCATATTGCTAATGTTTGCAGGAGCAAGATTGTAAATCTAAATGATAAGCATAAGAACATGGGTCACTGCCACAAGTGCAACAGTCTAGGTCATCATGCATATGAATGCAGAACCAAGATCATGTACACTCAAATATTTGAAGGATACTATTATAATTGTCAAAAGTATGGACTTAGAGCTTTTGAGTGCAGATCCAAACCCAAGTGGTCATAAAACAAGGAGATAAAGGTAAAGAACAATGAAAACTCTTATAATTGGGATTATAATACAAGGTATAGTTGTCAGTACTATTAAGAGTATGGACATATTCTTGAGAATTGGATTAGACCACATTTCAAAAGTGAATACAAAAGGTGGTTGAGTCAAACCACATGTTTTACTTGTTTGAAGACTGGTCACATAAGTAGATATTGTCCAACAAGGTTAAAGACACCAAGTTGGGAGTTCAAAAAAGGCAAAGGAAAGGAAAATGTTGAGAATGTTAGATATGAGATGAAAAAAACATGGAGGAGAAAAGAAGATTGCAACACATCAAGTGTAGATGGGATCACTTCACCCAATGGGTTAGGTGATCACACCTCATCAAATTAAGCAATCAAGAGATATGCATGATTGATATTTAAAAGGATATATGATACATAAGTTCCAATGATTTAGTTTTTGAAAATATTACATATGCATGAATAAAGATGCAATTTATTGTTAGAAATCAAGAATAAATCTTTATGTTTTGTGATTTTTCATGTTATTGCTGAGCACGAATACTTTCACTATGGTTGCTAAGTGAAATATTAATAGATGTTGAGCTAGAAAAGGTTGTTAGTAAAGAAAAAACTCGTAGTAGTTGCTGAGTGTACAGAAAAACACATGAATTTCAAGTGAGCTAGAAATTCAATTGAAGCCAAGCTTACATTTGTGTAAGCACTTAGCATTAAATGCAGTATTTTAAGGGCTATTTGATCAATTTCTGCTCATTTCACATCATTCAAATTTGAAGAAGAGCACAAAGAGCTAAAGAATATATGGAGAATTGGATTTGATCATTTGCAAGATATTTTAAGGATTGTTCAAAACCATTCCAACAAGATTCACAAGGTATTTATTGAGTGCCAAGCTACATAGTTTTAAATTTTGCAAACCCTAGTTTCATGTAATGGTATCTAGTTCTTCAATAGCCAAAGGTGTAGAGGGAAAAAAGGTTTTAAATGTGCAATTGATAAGTAATGAAATTAAAACATGTACTTTTAGGGCTATCCTAGATATAGCTTACAAACAAGATCCCTTCATGTATTATCCATGATACCACCACAAGTTTTGATGATTCAAGATGTAAGAAACTATTACACATGCAAAATTGGAAGCATGGGTGATATGTAAATTAGGGAAATATATAGAAACCTATGTGAGAAAAATGTGTTGAAAGAAGAGTTTAAATTTTTTGAGAAGAAATGGTTAACTCATGCCCTAAGTTTCTCCAATGTATTTAAGACAGAGTGGATAAAAATTGTTTTGAGTAGAATTCTTGACAACTCTGTATGGCTAGAAAATGGGCCATTAAAAATCACTAAGAAGATTGTTCATAGAGTGATAGGGTATCCAACCCTAGATTGGCCTAAGACAATGAGAATTGAAGCTAAGGAAATAATTAAAAATAACATAGGGGCTATGTGGAATAAAAGAGGAATGACAATTGATACTATCATAGATCCCCTAATAGCTTTTGCAATGAGGGTTATAGCAGACAAGTTTTATCAATCTATAAAATTAAATAGTGTACCTTGCATTGTAGTTGATATGGGTTATAAAATAGTGAAGAAGAATCATACTTATGATCTTGCCAAGTTGCAATTCAACAGTTGATTGAGAATTTGGGAGCTATAAGGAAGACCAAAAGTGCACAATGTAAATTCAAATATATTCTTGTATGTGTTTTTTTTTTATGTGCAGAATACATTTCCTACATTTGGTAAAGTTGCATGGAAGGTGAACAGACCTATTGTAGTTCAAATAGGTGAATTTATTGAGCAACTAGGTGTTAACTTTGAATTTTTCATGTCAAGTTATTTTGAAGGTTTCAAACAATATATGAAGAAAAGGATGAGGATACTAGTCTCGCTAGTGGAGAAACATTTTGATGATGTTTTCTTCCTAGTTGATACTAATTTCACATATGTACAGGAAACAATTCCCAGGGTGAGATGGCTAAGGCTATTAGGATATGAAATAAATGTTGATGAGGCCTTTGCAACAATCACAACATTACTTGTAGAAGAAGTGGATAAAGAAGCTAAAAAATTTGGAAATTATGACTTGGCCAAATCAAAGATTACAATGGAATTGAAGACTTCTTCAGTAATTAGGAAGATGTTAGAAATAGGGATTACTAATAGTGAGGGGGGGATGAATTAATAATCTACAAAATTTAGTTGTCAACTAAATATTATTACTTACTTTAAACCATGCATAAAAAAGAAATAAAGTAACGCTAAATAGTAATAGTAACAATGCACAAAGATAACTCATAACACCATAATTTGTTAACTAGGGAAACCCTAGCCAAGGGAAAACCTTGGTGGGGATGATACCCACTAGATAATATACTGATATATAAGTTCCTTGTTAGAGGATGGACCCTATTAGGAGTCATGAGAAAATTTAGTATAAGCAGTCCCTGTTAGGAGACTTTGAATCCCTGTTAGGAGCTATAGTATAATGTATGCAAGAAGAGCCCACTACCCAAACATGTAATTTCAACTGCAAGAAGAGTTCACTACTCAAACAAGTAATCTACTATTATTTTCCTTTCTTGTCTAATCTTTGATCTTCAACTCGATCTTAGATCACCAGATAAAACTTTGCATATATCGCTTTTACAAAAGTTCACTCACTTCACAATCTTACTTCACAATCTTACAAGATAACACTCATACACCAAGATTGCACACCTTCTTATTGTAAGAAGTCCTTTGAATAAATACCATGCCTTTACATAAATTATTGCTAGGTTGGCTAGGACCACAATTCACTTTTCCAAGTTAGAGTAAACATCTAGGATGTCAACCCTAATTAGACAAGTAATTATTTTGCAAAAAAAAAATTATTTTCTTCAATTTCGTTGTCCTACTTCATCAAAAACATGATTAACTCTATTCTTTATAGTTTTAAAAAATTCTAAGGTTATAATGTATAATATCTTCACGTAACTTTGCTTATCATAATATAACATTTGCAACATGTTATAAACAAAACGATACACTGTTGTAAACCAAATTCTATACTTAGACAATTTTCTGATTACCAAACAGCTAAGTATCTTTATTTCTAAGGTTTCCTATCAACATGTACATCATGTGTTTCCATTAATGACAAACAATACATATCACTATTAGCTAATTTTCAACAATCTCCCCTTTTGGCATTGATGGCAACAAAATAGGGAAAATTGGCTAAGTGACAAAAACTTAACTATCAAAATAAACATTACATCTATTATAACTTGTTCAACTTTACATATAAGCTCCCCCTTACAATATACTTTACAATCTTCACATGTATCTCCCCCCCCCCCCCCCCCCACTTTGAAATCAATGATAAAGGTCAAAATGTCAAGATACTATCCAAAAACTATAAAAAATGTTGTCCTTCCTTATGCTGAAATAATCTTCATACAATCATGAATAATAGTCTTCAAACTATCCATACCTTTTGTCTAGGTTTCTTTGGTAGACTCAGCTAATGTGAGAATTTCACATAATGCATATGATGCAATCTCAACTGCATTGATGTTTGAAAACAAAAAGTTGTCCTTGACCTTGACACATTCTTCTAGTTTCTTCTCAACAAAAGATAACTTCAGAGCAATGGATTCTCTAAAATTAGATGTTCTCTTCAATATCTACTCTTTTCGAAGTTACATTTTCTTGATCTCATTGCGAACATTGACAAGTTAACTCTCAAAATCATCATCTTTGCTAGATGGCTGCTGGATTAGGCTAGATAAAGCCTATTGCTCATTCATCTTTGCCTCTATCTAAATATCCAAGTCTTTAGTTAGTTTGTATGATAATGTGCACTTAACATACAAAGCTTTCCCTTCCTGTTGACATTTCTAAAGTTCTTTTATGCATGTATCAAGATTGACTAAGTCATTCTTGATGTTATAGTAGATGGTGCTAAACAGATTAGCATCATAGGAAATTTGAGCCTTCACCTCTACCATATTTAGAAAATTAGCAAACTCTTCATTGGAAGACTTTAGCACTTCTTGTGCTCTCTATTCAGGATTTGACTCAATATGTTGTACTATCAAAGTACTGTGTAGTCTGTCAGTCACATCCATTAATGATCTCTACAAAATTTTCACCATTTTATTTTTTTGTAAAATTTTAGATAAGGATGAAATTAGATCAGTTTGATCATCATCATTAGTAGCCAAACTTGCAAGAGAGAGCAAAGTAGATGAACATGATGTTTTAGTCTCATCCTCCCTTTGTTTCTTTATCGCTTCTTGTGCTCTTTTCTCTTCCTCTTCTTTCTTTTCCTTTTCTTCTTTTTTTCTCTTCTCTTATGATCTTTATCTTCCTTTCTTTTTCTATCTTCCTCAAGAAATTGTTTCTTGGCTTCCTCTATCTTCTTCTTTTCAACTTCCAGTAGCCTCTTTTCTTCCTCAATTTGTTTCAACTTTTCCTCAATATCCTTGATGTCTGGTACATTTGGTTCAGAACTACCAAATGGATTGTTATCATCAATGTTAAGAGTAACATTGGTTTGATCAATCTTCATGGTGTCATGAATTATTGACACTTCCAAGGTTCTAGGAGCTAGAGGAGATGTTGCCTATGATTTAGACAACATCTTACTGATAGCTATTATAATCTCCTTTCTCAATTTATCCTTCTCACCAACCATAAATAAGAATTGCCTCAAATTATTCCTCAAGTATGGTGCAAGGTTATTCAACAATCTCTTGATTTCATCTTCATCATTAGTCTTGCAAATGGTCCTTAGCATAGACTTCCAAAGTTCAAGGTCTTCTTCTCTTGCTAGATTCTTCTTATGTATAAGTCTCTCATGGACTTTCTAGTTCACTACTCCTTTGATATCCTTCATACTTAGATCATTTGTAATGATGTGTCTCACAGTAGATATATCAATCTAATCCTTCTCAAAATCATTATATACATCGTAAAACTTGTTCATCTAAACAATGTTTCCCTTATTTGCAATAGTTGTATTAATCTTCTTAATCTTTAGCTTCCAGGGTTGGTCAGCTTTGTATGTTGCTTATTTAGGCGGAATCACCTTTTTAGCTTGTTTGGTTTCTTGTTCCTCTTCTTCATCACTTGACTCAATTTTCAACAATGTTTTCTACCTCTTGCCAGGTCCTATAGCCATCTATTTGACTCTCTTTGCCTGTGTAGGCACTGCTTCAACTAATCTATTTGACTTTCTCTTTTGTTCATCGGCTTGAACATCAGGCACTACTACACATGGTATGCTCTATCCCAAAGATGTCTCAATAACTAAAACTAACAAGGGTTGTATGTTCAATACACCTTGCTTCATTATCTGTCTCACGGCCTCAGATTCACTCTATATCATTTCATTATTGATTCAATGCTCTTATGAGATGCCAACTCCAAGGTTACTTGATGAGCATGCTAAATGATCTCATCAAATGTACCAAATATGTATTCAACTATATCTTTCTTAGAATTCAAGAAAAAATCAATGTAGTGAACTGCAACATCATCATTCAACTCATAGCTCAAAGGATCCAAAAATGTCTCTTGAGGTTCCACTACTTGAATATAAGTGTGATCTATATCAACTAATATACAAATGTCTTCCTTGAACCTATCTACAATTGCTAGTGAAATTCTAAATCTTTGTTTCATCTCATTTTGAAATGTTTTCATTATTAAGTTTCCACTATCTAATATCTTGTATTTAGGACGCCTTCTGCATACCTCTGATATCTTCTCCATGGTGTATCTATCACTACTCATTATATTTGTTACTGACGAGTAAGGAAATCTCTTCAACACATGAAATAATATGTGGTTTATCAATGATTGGAATCTAAACACACCATTCTTTGTCCTCTTAATCTCTTCAAAGTTTTCTAATAGTTGCATCCTCAGTATTTCACTCAAATTAACTTGGTCTTTCTATACACATATCTTGTAAGCTGCATATATAAATCCTGCCAAAAGTTCATCTATCTTAGAACTTGCACAAACTAAATAAGCAATAATTCTACTAAGAAATCTCACATCATCCTACTTGATTGAGCTGATTACCATAGCCTTCCCATTGTATACTTCCTTAGTATAGCTTTCTACTTTCTTCTTTATTGACTTCTCTCCTATGGGTACACTACCTTGTTTGCTAAGACTAACTACCTCATGTATAAGATTGGTAGAAATGTCTACTATATTATCTTGCATCCATAGGTTTCCATCATGTATCCTACTAAGTATAATTTGTATCCATTCATCTATATCTAGTTCACAATAAAAATGATACTTAAAAAAGTCTAATTCACTTAAATGTTCAAATCCGGGCTTCGCTGTCATGTCATGGTTAAAGAAAAATTCCATATCCTTATTCATATATTCACTACCAATTGACTCAAACTTTTAATTGAAATAATTTTATATATCTTCTAGATAAACTACCTTGTTTGGAGTGATAGACAACACAAAGTTAGGATTTCCATCACCAGGTTTTATGGAAACTACCTTAAACTTAGGTCTATCCTCATTTTCAACACTATATACCACTGACATATCCATAATTCTTTATCAATATGAACTTTTACTGAGTAAATTTGCAGAAAAATGATAAAATACCTCTTTCCAAAAATAGGGTTTGTTACAAGCTAGAGTTGTCATTGCACCAAAAGATTGACCTATTAATTCTCGATACAACCCACTAGATTTATAAAACACACAAGAGGTAGTTAAGCCATATAAAAAATCCCGAAGGGGAAGGCTAGCATTTAGTCCAAAAATTCCCCCCTCAATGTTACTCAAGGGGATTTGAACCTATGACCAAGCTCTGATACCACTTGTTACAAGCTAGAGTTGTTGTTGCACCAAAAGATCGACCTATTAATGCCTGATACAACCCACTAGACTTATAGAACACATAGGAGGTGATTAAGCCATGTCACAAATCCCAAAGGGGAAGGCTGGTGGTTAGTCTAATAGAGTTTGCTTCAAAATCACTCTGACAAGTTGCTTCTGAATGCACTTTTCTTTGAATGTGTTTGCAATGAAGTAAAATCAATTTTGTACTTCATTTATTCATCAACTTGAAACTGCATTAACTGTGTACTTTACAAAATATGAAAAAGTTGTCAATTATTTTCTATAATCACATAATTGTCTAGAGTCATCTGTCCAATCTTCAAATGCCACCCAAGCTTTACTATAGCCTCCTTCCATCATGAAAATCATCCCCAAAACTTCACATCAAAAAATTCTCACTATAATACAAGTAACTCTAAATTTCATCATAACTTGTTTAGATGAGCTCCAAATCACAAGTGATCTTAGGTAACATCTAAGCATAACTGGATACACCTTTTCCCAACTTTGCTAGCTCTAATTCGGCCTCTGACTAAAGTTCTCAAATTCTAATGGTGTGAACAAGCTTAATTCAACTTAATTGAATCAAACTCAACAACTGACTTCGATCTTTCTATCTCATCATCATCTAACTTTTCTTTTGAGATATTTGTTCCTTTTATGAATGCTTCATTAAGTTTTTCTCAAAGTTCACTCACAATGTTTCTTTGTTCTTCATTGTTTGTTCTAGAGTTCCTTTTATGGTTCCTTATATCATTCCTTCTATTTCTCAAGTTTCTTCCACTATTTATTCTATCTCTAAATGTGTCCGAAGTTGTTGCATAGTTAACATATAGGTGCTTTGCTTCTAGGATTCTGCTGATCATCAGGTGCATGACAATTTCGATCAGTGTGTCCTAAGTTGTTACACTTATAACATACAATCTATCTTCTGTCAACATAATATCTTCTTTCTCTCGATGTCCTTTTGTTAGATATTCTTCTATCTATAGGGTTAGTAGTTCTGGACATTCTACTATTTCTTCTATCATTAACATACTTAGGTTTCCTACAATCAATTGCATTATGACCCATACCATGACAACTATGACAATAAAAGTCCTTAAAATGATTAAATGAATTATTAGTACAATCTCTTTTCATATGACCTATTTCATTACATAATTTGAACTTACCTCTAAATTCATACCTTGTTGCCTTAGGAGTTTCCACTTTCTTTGATTCATCCAAGATTTCAACTTCCTTGTTTTGCTTAACTTCTTTAGGTTTCTCAAAAGATTGACTGGATTCAATCTTATCATTAGATTTTTCTTTTTCTTTTAGACCTGATCTAATCTCAAGTTTCTTTGTAAACATGTTAATTAGATAACCAAGACTAGTCTTGTCATAAGAAGGTCTCTATATAGACATAGAATCACCAAGCTTTTCTCTGCTAGAATAAAGTTTCTCAAGATTTTGTTTGCATTGTGTCAATTCACCTTTCACAATAGTATTATACTTATGGAGTTCTTCATGATCTTCTTTTGATGTTTCAAACTCAGATGTTTTCTTTGCTAGACTTTCTCTCAAATCTGCATCTTTAGTTTTCAAATCAGATTCAACTTTGCTAGGATCATTTCTCATAGTCAACTTTAGATTTGTAATCTTCAACTCATGCTTCAAGATCTTGTTCTATGTCTTCAAATTTGAATAGTCATCATCACGAGTTCTAGATTTAGTGGATTTAGGATTTGATTTCAGATGATCAATCTTTTCCTTTAATTGACCAATGTATACTTTGGAGTCTTCATATTTTTCCTTCAGCTTATCTCTTTCTTCAATAAGGAGATCAATTTGTTCAAGAGCTTCTTCAAGGTTCTTCATCAATTCTTCCATGTCCATAGGGATCTTACTTAAGATGTTAAGCTCCTTCAAAGTAACTATGCTTTGATACCAATTGTTAGAAATAGGGATTACTGAGAGGTTGGGGGGCTGAATCGGTAATCCACAAACTTTAGTTGCCAACTAGATATTATTACTTACTTTAAACCATTCATAAAAAAGCAATAAAGTAATGTTGAATAGTAACAGTAATAATGCACAAATATCACTCATAACACCATATTTTATTAACTAGGGAAACTCTAGCCAATGGAAAACCCTAGTGGGGATGATACCCACTAGATAATATATTGATAGATAAGTTCCTTGTTAGATGATGGACCCTATTTAGGAGGCAATGAGAAAATTCAGTATAAGCAGTCCCTATTAGGAGACTTTAAATTCCTATTAGGATATTATGACCTTGTTAGGAGTTTTAGTATAATATATGAAAGAAGAGTCCACTACCCAAACATGCAATTCCAACTACAAGAAGATCTCACTGCTCAAAAAAGTAATCTACTATTATTTTCCTTTCTTGCCTGATCTTTAATCTTCAACTCAATCTCGGATCACCAGATACAACTTTTCATATATCACTTTCACAAAAGTTTTCTCACTTCGCAATCTTACAAGATAGCACTCATACACCAAGATTGCACACCTTCTTATCACAAGAAGTCCTTTGCATAAATACCATGCCTTTACATAAATTATTGTTGGGTTAGCTAGGACCACAATTCACTTTTCCAAGTTAAAGTAAACATCTAGAATGTCAACCCTAATTGGACAAGTAATTGTTTTGTAAACAAAACAATTCTTTCATTCTATTCCGCTGACTTGCTTCATCAAAACATGATAAAATCTATTTTGTATAGTTCGTACAAACTTTTGAGGTTATACACATCATCACCAACAGGTATACTATCTCCACATAACTTCTCTTTTCATAATATGAAGTTTGCAACATGTTATAAACAAAATGATACATTTTTGTAAACCAAATTCTATACTTAGAAAATTTTTTTATTACCAAACACTAAGTATCTTTATTTTTTAGGTTTCCTATCAACATGTACATCATGTGTTTCCATTAATGACAAAAAATACATATCACTATTAGCCAATTGTTAATAGAAGAAGAACAAGCTGGTAAAGAAATTGAAAGAAATATTTGGTGAAGGAGCCAAGGAAGAAGAAGAGGAAGATGATGAAGAAGAGTAGGAAACACAAGCTCAAGCACCACTAAAATTGACACAAGGTCAAGGAGAAGATCAACAAGAAGATGAAGTAGAAATTGTACAAGGTGCCAAGGAAGAAGAAGTTAATGAAGTACCTATAACTACTAGGAATAAAAAGAGAAAAAGAAAAGACACAAGCAATGAACAAACCAAAGAATGTTGGTAAACCTAATCAGCCCAAGCCTACACCACCTACCATAAGGGCTAGCACAAAAGTCATTGCAAAAAAGGCTAGAGAAGTAGCCAAGCCTAAAGAGAAGAAAGAAAGGATGAAGTATGTTGCTCAAGCTGAATCTAATGAAGAGAAGAATGAATTGGATGACAATAACCAATTTCAAGTGGTAAGTCATAGTTCCTCTTCAGTTTTAGACAATTTATATGAGAATATTAGGAATAATTTTGATTTATCAGGACTCTCTCACATTGAGTTTGATAATCTTGGGAAGATTGAAAAGAACCAAGTGGAAGAGGCAGTATATGCCATGATGGCTATATTTTAAAAGACTCCTCTAGAAATTGCTAACTCCATACCTAAAATTTTGTATGATAGAGTTGAGAAAAATTGGCATTATTGTTTAGACACTAAAAAAAAAATAGGGATACATCCCTTGCTCAAGTTATGCTAGAACTTAGTAAGGCTAACATGTCTAAAGAATTTAGAAGTATGTTGTAAGATTTGTGCCAAAATACAGGGCATTTAGCATATTGCAAAAAAACATAGAGGATGTTGTACATAAGTCCAAGAAAATGTGGAAGATAAGGTATGGACTATCAACATCTAGGGAAGTTGAGCAGGCACCTATTGAGATAGATGAGGATGAAGAAGATGAGATTGAACAAGGCATAGTTGAGGGAGGTACAGATATGAACATTGACACCCAAGCACCAGCTGAGGATAAGCAACCAATAGAAGAAAGTGTACAAGATATACAAATGCTAAGTGCTAGTCTTCCATAGGAGATGTTGGGACTAAAAATTGCATGCTTCATTTTTAGTCACATTTTGAAAATTTTGAGAAATCAAGCCCCATAAAGGAATGAGTACCCAACTGTACCTATGAAGCCCCTAAGGTGTTTAATGTTTCTAACACCCTCCATTTAGCCCGTCCACCTGTTCCATGAAGTTAAATTGAGATTCCAAGTTGTTTGGCAAAATCTTGTTTTGAGTTGGTGTCATTGTTTCTACTTTTTACCCCGAGTGTCAAACAGTGACAAGAGGGCTTGTTTGCATCCGAATATCTCATACCCAAAAATGTGTCATGACTTACTGCTTTGGAGTGTCTAGTGTCTGTATTTGAGAGCCTATATTTTAGATTTTGAGTCATTTCAAGTCCGTTTGACTAGGTTTTGAATCCCTCAAAGTTGGTCAGTTATCAATGTCATGTTGATATGAAGTGTTCTAAATTCTGGGAAGCCCTATTTGATGAGGTATATCTTTGACCTAGTTGACCAAAATGCTAAATTTCCTTTTGCATTGCATTGTAGACGTCAAGGACTTGTTATGTTTCAAGTTTTAGCTCTTGAAAAATCCATTTGATCAATTTTCAAATGCGATTCCAAATGGAATTTCTAACTTTCCTTTGGTGTCAGCATTTGCAGATTTGTCAGTACCCCTATTCGTAACGTCATAATTTGAGATCCGTGATTGGTGAGATTGAATGGATTGTACCCCTATGTTTTCCTCCAAAAATACTCTAAGTGTGCTAGTTTGCAAGTCATGATGAATCCATTAGCACACTTTTCTAGCTCAATTCCATTTGCAAAAAATTGCTTTTCTGCCATTATTTCCAATCTGCAAATCCAAGTAGCCTACTTTGAATTCTTGCCATTTGCATCCTATGATTCGTCATGAGCCCAGATTAGAGATTCATACTGTCCTCATGATAGAGAATCAACGTCCTAGATTTCATCTTCCCAAGTGTCCATTGCCTAGTTTTCAAAGCCAAATCCAAACCTAGTTTGTTGTTTTCTAACATGTTTTCTTGCGGGTAATTCTGAAGGGGCAACTTTGACAGTCAATATCTTTTGACTGGGAATTCATCATGAGACAAGATTTGACAGGGTGTAAGAGTGCAAAACAAAGAATCAACATGCTAGTTTTCAGAGCTTGGTCAATTTTTAACGCAAGTCAATGGACCTCCTGGCGCAAATTTAACAAGTTGGCAAAAAGGTGATCAATCAAGTTTTATTCCATCAATCAGTGATCAAAGTTGATTCTAATTAGTTTGAGATGTTTTGAAAACTAGTTTGAGGATTTAGTTGTCTGGGAACACAATTTTTTTTTAGCCGGACCCACTTTGGGGCCCGACTAATTCCACCAAATTCATAATGTTTAAAAGAGGATTTTATGAAGGCCTGTGAATGGAAGTGCATGTGCTTCTACTATCACTCATCTTCCTCATAGTAGGAGCTACAAAAAATGGTATCCATGGCTGCGAAAGTTTTGTCAAGGTAAGCTTAGCATTGATCAAGTTGAGAAAACTATTCATCCGAAGTTTGACTATTCTCATATAACTTGGATGGTTTGATAAATGAATGGACACAATGTGCACCAAATGGATATCATTTCATTCTTGTATACTACAAAGGATCTTTTGTAATCAAAATCTAAGGTCCAAATGGATGGTCATGGAATCTAGAAAAGCATAGAAAGATGCCCATGTGAAGCCTCAACAGTTAAAAACACTCCACGGCTCATAGTCATGAGGAAGATCATGCCTGGTTAAGAAGAGCTCCACGCTGAAGCAAGCCATGGGAGTCGTAACCAAAGAAGCTACCACACATTTCAAAAGGGAGATTATGCCTTGTGAAAAGGAGACCCTATAGTTTAAATTTAAGCTCATGATGTCAAAAGTCAAAGGGCAGACTGAAAGACAAAGATCCAACAAATTCAAAAGAAAGCCACCTCATTGAGAGATTCCCACACATGAAAGGGGCAGTGGCCAAGGAGTAAAAAGAAAAATGCAGGTAATGACCCACGCAACATACAATAAGCTGCCCTCAACACAAAAGTGCAAAGAACAAAGCACGTAGGGGCAGATATGTCTGATATGTTTATCCCACATTTGGGAGGAGATAGGTTTTGATGTGTTTAAATACTATCGTGCACCATAAGCATTGTATCTTAAAAGATGCACAACTTTTGAAGCTACGACCTTGAGTGTGGGGCCCTCGGGTTCAAAGCTAATATATTTGGTGCTCGACGAGTTTGAACCCAAGCTCGCATAAGATCAAGAAGCACATTTTGAAGGTCCTCCGGTCTTACGCTCGCGTATGAGTGAAAGTGGAAAATTGAAGGTTCCCGATGCTACGCAAAGGCTTCAAGCATATGTCCGTGAGTCAGATTTTAGAGTTCTACACCTGCTCGGCTCAGCTCATCAAAGCATGAATGAAACAAATTTTGAGTCTCTCTGGTGCTACATCCGAGGCTATAAGAATGTAAAGGGAACTTCACCGTGTGAGCGTAAAGGCCCAGCTCGTGAGAACGTAAGGCAAGTTTGCAAAGCTTCTCGATGTTATGCTTCAAAGGCAACGTAAAGGAAAAAATAGAGATGAGAAAGGGTCCTGGGCTTATGCTGAGGTCATAAAGGCATAAAGGAGATTCATCCCATATAAGCATAAATGAAATTGCAAATGCTTGCGATGCTACAAGAGAAAGATGGGATATTAATAAAATATTAATATTCTCATAGACGTAAGAGTGTAAAGGAAAATTTGCATGCCTCCGATGCTACGACAGATGAATGATGAATTTTAAGGAATTAATTAATGTATTAATTAATTAATTAAAAAAGGGTTTCAAATGTTGCACAATCAATAGCAGATTGACACATGGCATCCTCAAATTGAAAGAGAGGAATATAAAATGAAAATTCAGAGAGGAACAAGTATAAAGTGAAAAATTTGAAATATTTCAAATTTTTATATAGTCTAGACTATATTTTTTTTTATTTAAAATTTTCATTTTTTATGTTCTATTCTTAGTCCAGGGGCCTATTTTTGAAATTGCCATAATAGGGGTGATTTTTATCAGAAATAGGCAGTTTGATATACCATTGGAACCAGGAAAAGCTAAATTTTCCATATTTGAAATCAATTTTTACACAGCAATCAATTGGTTCATGTTGTAAGCAATTTTGCAATTTTCAAGGTATTCTTAGTGCAGTAGGTAGAATTTGATCATAGAGCATCAAAGTTGGTTCCAGAGGAGTTTGGAAGGCTTGGTAAAGTCTGAATGTGAAGAAAATCAGTTCCAAAAGATTTTCTTGGCTTTTAAAAGTCAAATTTTAAATTGATTTTCACTTTTACCATGGGTAAAGATCAAGCATCAAATTAGTTATATCTTTTAATCATAGTTTCAGATATTTGAGGCTTTTAGAGCCAAAACTGATAAAAGATTTGATTGAGCAGTGGAGGGAAAACATTTGAAGGATGTTTTAACCTGTTGAGAAGGTTTTTCTAGATTGATAGATGTCTTGTTCAGATTTAATCTGGGAAATTAACTCTTCTCCTATATCTTCTTTTCTTTTCCTCATTGTAAGGGTTCTAGTTTTTGTTATTGAGAAACCAATAGGTTAGCAGTTTTCTCTGGGTAATACCGGCAGGGTTCCAGTGTTTTACTATGATACCACATTTTTCAACATAATTTTCTCATGTGAACAGCAGTAGGATGGTTAATAAAACAACTTATGATATGTTAGGTTTCTCTATGTTTTCATTTCATGCATATGGTTGTATTGTTTCAAAGAAATTAATACAAAGAACAGTAGGATTTCATTTATTTCATCTTGAATCTTGTCTCCTTTCTTAGTAAGCTTCAATGATTTATGATCTTTGAACAAAGAGCCTAGGTTGTAGTTACAATCCCTTAAGGCTGTATGTTATTTCATTGTTGCCTGTAACTCAAGTAGTTATGTAAATGCTTCAGGGAAATAACGGGGTTGCAAGTTTGCTGATGAGGATATCATGTAAGAATGAGGTTTAGATTGAGCACAGATGTCTATTTACAAGTTAAATAGATAGATCAAATATTTGAATATATGTATAAGTATCAAATATCCATATGTATGCATTTGATTCATGGATTTTCCCAATGGGTTAGGCACTGGTCAGCTATAGGATCATTAAAGTCTTACTGTTGCATATCTGAGGGTTTTTTGAAATCAACATTATTAATCAAACATTCTTTCCCTTTCATGTTGAAGGACCTAAATGTTTAACCCTCACTCAGCTTGTGAATATTCTAGACTTGCATTTAGCTACTGCAGATCTGTGTCATTTCATGAGTTACTAGGAGATATAAGGGTTTTATCTGATTTGAATAGATTTAGGAATATGTTTTGCACTGGTACAATATTGATTGAATCTCAGGTCCACCCACCTAGGTTTCGCAGAGCCTGAAGTAGAAGAAGGGTCATGCCTTATAGTTGGCCTGGTGTCTAAAATGACATGTTGAAAATGGGAGTTAGCTGCCCCTAGATATGTCATGTTCTCATTGGGATAATTGAAAACCCAAATAGCGTTTTCAAACACCAACAAAATGGAGACTTTGTTGGAGAGGTCTGTGAAAGAATTCAATGATAAGGAGCTGGAAATCTCTGGTATATATTGTGCATATTCAGCTTTGTATGCAAGGTTTCATGCACCCCAGTAAGTTTTATCCCTTTATGGCAGTATGTTGTGAGACTTGGATTTAAATTGTGTTTTATGAATGCCATAAGTTTGTATTCAATCAGCTTGGTCTCTACAAGTGTTGTTATAAAGTTTTAGAGTCAAAGGATTGATCATTAAAAAAGATAAGGTTGAGATAGTTGGAAAAGACAAAGTAGAGACACCAAAGAATGAAGGAACTCAAGGCCAAATAGGTCAGTTAGATACACCTATACCTCCAATACAAGATCAAGGTGCAACTAAAACTATAGAGGGAGAAAAGGACAAGATTGAAGAGTCAAGTTTGACATCCAAGGCAAAGGAGCTACTAGCTATTCAAGAATTGGTGACATTACAAAAATCTAGTACTCCTTCCAGTCAAGCTCTTCAAAGGCCAAGCATAGATGTTGCACCATTGCAATTATCAAGGTTGAGTCCTAGCTCATCTAAGGTAGAAGAGGTAACTACTTATTTTGATGTTAGTCTAGATGGAGAGATTGTATTGCCTAAATTTGATTTGGAAACAATCATAATTGAGTAGATGGGTATATTACAAGAGGCCCTAGCAAGGAAGAAAAATAAAGAACTACTCAGAAGGGAGCATAGACCAAAGCAAGCTTTGATTGACATCAAAGAGATTTTCCTAGATGCATTCGGTCTACCAACTTTAGATGAAAACAAGCCCATCATTGAACAACTAACCAATATAGTGGATAGGGTTACTGACACAGACCTAGACACAGATGTAAAACTACTTGAATGGTTTGAAAGGAAGTTTCAAAATAAGGTCAATGAGAAGATATCAAGTGCTATTGCACTAACATAGGTTGAGCTAGCAACCGAGATTGAGAGTGTAAAGAAGGTACTAGAGAACATTTTCTCTTTGTACACCAAACTGTGTAATCCTACAATCTTCACACAAGGAGTAAGGAATCACATCTTGAGTTTGGAGAACCATATGCAATCATCTAGTGCTACATTTCCCAAGTCTCCAACTCAAAGTGAGAAACATTTCAAGAACCTCTCATAATCCCAGAGTCAGTTAGCATCATTACAAGTAAATCAAGCCAACATCAGGGCTAAACCGATCAACTTCTAGTCAACATTGACTCCTCACATGGAGATATTACACAAGGAACTAGGCTATGCAGAAACTCTTATGAAGAAAAACCCTAATCTTTCTACATTGGATAGCTTAGTCCACCTTGCTACCGAGTTGGCCATCAAATCAAGTCTTTAGAGGTAGCTTGTGATAATTGGGATACAACTCTAAAGATTATACTTTAGGTCCATAAATATTTTTTGGACAAATACACTATAAGTGTATAACCCATTAACATAAGTATCAAAAAGGGGGAGTAAGAGTAATGGGGGAGCAAGCAGAGCAAGCCAGTAGAACAAAGGGATATATAAATCAAAAGGGGAGTAAGAAGAATAGAAGAAAAAAATGCAAAAATTAGTTCAGATAGGAACAAAGAAAGAGTATCAATTTATGCAAATCTACTTAGCAGGAGAAAATTTTGAGTCTAATACAAATTACATAATAGAATAATCAACTCAGGGGGAGTTATGAAATTTTGAGGTATAAGTCATGTGTTGCAAATTTTTGATATTTTGAATTTTTTTATAGAAGCCGGATAGACATCTATGTTATACTCACAAGGATAAGATCATTAATGCATGACCAAGTGTTATTGACACTCATGTCAAAGGGGGAGATTGTTAAATCTTGGATTGGCTTTGACAAGTGAGTGTCTACACACTTAAGTCATTTGCTTAGTCCATGCCGAACAAGTAGCATATGTTGAGCACAACATATAAGTTAGAGCATGCCGAGTAAATAGTGAGTACTGAGTCACTCATGTGTCAAGTCATTTAAGTGTTGTGTAGATAGTATGTGCCAAGTGATTTAGGTGCCAAGCTAGCAGTGCATCCCAAGTCATTTAGATGTTGAGTGACAAAATTGAAGTCACTATTAGTGTCAAACACTAGGGACTTTAGATGTTGAGTAACACAATTTTGACATAGTTTTTTGTATTGGCACAAACTACTATGTAAACTATTTTAATCCAACTTAAGGATTGATTTATGATCTTTTGTTGATAAGGATGAATCTTAAGTATGAATCCCTATGTTCTACATGCATCTAATCAAGAAAAATGAAGGTTTAAGTGGAAATATGGATGAATCAAAAACTTTGATTCATACCTAATCCTAAGTCACCTCGGTCTTCTTAAGGAGTCAAAACCCTAAATGTTCTATAGAGAGAGAAGAGTAGAGAAAGGAGAGTTTGTATGTGCAAACACGACATTCATGGTGACCAAGGTATTATGATTTGAGTTACATTGCAAAATCAATTAAAGGAGAAAAGAGGAAAGGAAGAAATGGATAGTAGAGAGACATATGATCAGTAAGGATCAAGTACACATCAATATAGAGGTGATCTGACATCAAGAAATAGAGTGCTAATCATAGGATCATTACTGATACATTCTAATAGGTGAATCAGTCAAATCTCTTAACATAGTAGTCCTAATAGGTTGTATTGAAATTCTCTAACAAGATGCTTACTTAATTTTGAGTTAAATTCCTTTAATTAGGCACACTTCTAATAGGGTGTTGAAATCCTTTGACAGGGTAAGACCTAACAGTCTTTCTAATCTTTTAATAGGGTAGACCTTTCACAAGGTGGATCATGTTTCATGATCAAACATTGTAACCTTCATTGGATACACTTTATTACTACAATAGTAAAGATTTGTGGGTGTCATCCCCACCCGAATTTTACCCTCTCATTGGAGGGTTTCTAGGTAATCAAGCAATCAAATATTGTGTCATACATGTGTGAATTATTACTTGTTTACATACTTTAGATGTATATGCTTTATATGGTATTTCAGCTTACTTGTTAAATTGAGAGATGGATGTATGGTGAATGTTTTTATGGGTAAAAGTTTGAAATATTGATTCACCCTACCCATCAAAATTTACCTTTCCTATTGTATTTACAACAAGTAGATGAGAAAAATGTTGAGAAGAAATATTAGAAGATCTTGATTGAATCTCATAATCAATATTCTACCTTGGAAGAGATGGTAAAGATAAAAGTTCAAAAAAAACATGATGCAAGTCTATTTGATATAGTTCACAACAACATCAAAGGTGATATGATAGTTGTAGATACCTATATTAAAGAAATGAGAAGATGCGTGGAGGAAGGGAAGAAGTTGTATGTTAATTATGCTCTTTCATACAAAAACACATCAGTCATCAAGGTAATTTAGGACAAAGAAAATGACATTGATAGATGATCAATGAATTTGAGATAAAATATATGAAGATTATTGAGTTTAATGAGAAATTTTCTAAGACCAATTATGAGCTTAAATTATTGTAGCATGATAAGAAAAAGACACTAAAAATATTATCATTTCTTTATGATCTTCTTACACTAAAAGTGGATGTGATTCAGAAGTAGTTGGATACACTTTTGCAACTGAAGACATCTTATCAAAAGTTTTATCATACAAATTTGAATGTATAAAAATTAATAGCTTATGGATTATGTGGAATAATCAACATAAAAGATGCAATGAAGGTTTCATGGGATGTATACTTCTAGAACTTTAAGTCAAACTCTTATGATTGTATGAAGCACTTGGGAAATCAATCAACATAAAGAAAATGAGTGAAACCAAAATTTTCACATGTACATTAATTTTGATTTACTTTTTCCATTGATGTCAAAGGGCAGTGTTGAACACAAAAATTGTAAGTATATGCTATTTCCAGAATAGTATATAGATGGAGTTATTTATGTATACCCAAACAGGGACTAAAGTATATAAGATGGTATAAATTTTGAAGATGATCAACAATTTTGAAATTTTTACATGACCACAAATTTTAAAAATTTTGACACTTAGTTGATTTTCCCTTATGTTTCCATAAATTCAAATGGGGGAGATTGTTGGCAATTTAGAATAGGAGATTTCTAGGGTTGCCATTTATTGCTACACATATCTTGTATTAAGAGGACAAAAGATAATATGAAGTTTTACATACTAAGACTTAGATAATTATCTAAGTGTTGTAAAGGGAAACATTGAATAGTCATAGAGATTGTTTTGGCATGCTTCACTAAAAGCACTTGAGCATGTGTGTTCTTAGAGATAGTACATATAGTATAGAGTATGTGGGTGATTGTGATAAAGTTCTTTATGTGTATGGATAAATTTATAAGCATTTTACTAGAGTTATACGACTAAATAGACAAAACAGAGGTAAAGGCAAGTAAACCCATTCTAGTTAAGGGATTGTTTTGGTTTTCCAAAGAAATGACTTAAATTTTTTGGGAAGACATCCTAGATGTTAACCAACACATGGAAAAAGATAACTCAAAAGATTTAGTAGAGTATCAAGAAGAAATGCCAACAAGATGAAAGATTTTGGTATAAGGAAAGAATATTTGCTTGTAATAAAGTGCGTCATTTTATTGTAATGATATAATGTTTGAACATGCACTTTCTATTATTATTGATGCAAATTTGATGCTAGTACAAAGCAGTAAGGTTGTATGATTATTTTTAAAGATAAAGCTACAAAGACATATCCAATATTGAAGATATCAACACTATGTACAAGGTTTTTGTATCTATCTCTTTTGATAGCATTGTAAAGATATAATATCTTGTTTTAGTAATGGGCTCTTCTAGAATATTTTTGTTTTGTAATACTAACTCCTAACAGGGCTAAGGCTTCTAACAAGGCCTAGTCCTCTAACAATGACACATACACTATATAGATTTAATCGAATCCTAACAGGGTTAGTATCTTTCACAAGATAGTTTTGATTTGTAGATCATTTTGTGGGTACCATCCCCATTGGAGTTTTCCCTTGTCTAGGGTCTCCCTAGTTTAAAAATAATTGTGTTATAAGTTGTATTGCATTGTGGTTATGTTTACTTTTCAGTTTGATCATATATGCAAGTTTAAATATTGTTAATGATATTCATAGTTGGGAAAACATTTGTGGAACACTAATTCACCCTCACATCCCCCCTCCTCAATATTCCCTATTTCTAACACCATGTCCTACAAAGAACATTGAGAAGAGGGTTGAGAAACCCTTATCTCAATGAGGATTCTTGAAAAAGTGTCATATGATTCATATTTGACCTTAATAGGTAGTTTGACCAACCACTATAATATAGGGGAGGTGGCAAGGACTTTGTCACTAGGAGACATGTGTCCCAAACACCAAGTCGTGTGAGGGAAAGTGTCCTTGTAACTAATTCTTTGAGGACACATACCTATTTTTGAACCCTTAGAAATAGGATGCCTGGGTGATGACAGATATGCCTAAATAATAATTAATTAAAATCAAGTATTTGTGCAAAGATGAGGTGTTATGTGACATGGACTAGATAGACAAACTAGGAAACTTAGTATCTAAATGAGTGTGTAATGAAGTAATTTAATAAATCCCTAATATAAATAATCAATGGATTTAGGATAGTGAGAAGTAACCTAAGTGAATTAAGTTAATAAATAAAACAATTTATTAAAGATAATAGTAAATTGACATTAATTAAGTATTAAAATAATTAATTAATTCGCATGGATGAACTAAATGAATTAAACAATTTATTAAAGTTAAATACAAGGACATTAATTAAATATTTAATTTTTTAAAAATTAATTAGCATGAATTTTAATTGTATATAGTTTGCCCCTTTTTGAAATAATGTTTGTGTATACACCATCATCAACTAGTACCACTCGATCATCCATTTTAATTGTACATTGATTCAATAAAGAACATCTTGGTCTTTTACTTTTTCAAACATGAACATATGCACTTCCAAGAAATTCCATCATAGTTACTACTATATAACTAATACATCATATGTCCCACATCATTTCTACATTAGCAACCAAATTTCCATTATGAAAGATATACTAGAAATGGCCTACATATTACTTGTACATGATCAAACACAATCATTCAACTTGTTCTTGGGTTTCATTCCTAAACTTCTTGCAATCGATCCAAAACATACCTTCTTGTAAACCAAATCATAAACAACTATAACCATGATCAATTAATAGAGTGAGCATCTTAAATCCTAATTTTTATCTCTTCAAAAATCTTAGATTTTATAGACCAATAAAATCATTTAGTGTGTGTCTTAAACTAATTAACATGTTTGCACTATCTCAATTCAATCAATCATAACTCTTCCAATATTTATGAGAAGTACCTAGAATTACATACACAAAAACTAGAGACATCTATGATTCTATCATATCCATTGTGCACTCTTCCTCAACACACAAATAAACCACACACTTGATTTATCTTCTACACTCTAACTTATCTACTATCTCTATTGATACTATATTTATAGTAGAACCAAAGTTGACTATCACTCTGTAGATCTTTCCATATGACCTATAAGTGGTCTTAAACAAGATCTTTCTCTAAGGTGGTTATACCACACTAGGGACCTTTAGAAATCTCCTTCTCAACATGTTATACCACACTAGGGACCTTTAGAAATCTCCTTCTCAACATTAAATTCTCACCATCCAATACTGGTCTTTCTTTGGAAATAGGTGATGTGATACTTTAGGTGTTATCCTCTTGTACCAACTATGTTCTCCTTTCCCCCATGGATGAGGTGGAACCCTTCTCTAACATTTTCCCATGGTGTGACCTACTTGATTGCAATTATAGAACCTGCTAGTGAAGACTAAATTACCTCTACCTTGGGACTGAAACCTACCTCTAAGTGGTCCTCTCCTCTATATCCCCCTCTTTGGAATGGGCCCTTGTTCTAATTACCCCCATTGGTTCCATTTCTTTGAGTATCTTTAGGCCTACTTGGTCTCGATCTTCTGCCAAAGTCGCCCTTGACTCTAAAACCTCTATTACCTTTGCCCCTTTTTCTGATTCATGTCTTCTCTTAGCCATCTCTTTTTCCCTTAAGGCTAGTTGAAAGAACTTATGCATAATACAAGGAGCCATTATGCTAATCTCATCTTTAATCTCTTGTTTTAGCCTATTGAGGCACCTTGCCACTCTTTCCACTTCCTCTTCTTGTCTTCTTGCTCTTAGGCTTAGTTTGTTGAAGTCTTTAGTGTAGGATCTCACTGTGAGATCCCTTTGTCTTAGGTTCTACAAACTTTGATATATTTGTATCTCATAGTATGTGCGTAGGAATGGTGCCCTCAACCTAATCTTCATCCTATCCAAAGACATTATCTTCTTCTTCCCTATTGCTACTCTATCACCTTGCATCATATTCCACCAAACTAATGTTGATCCCTTCAGTCTATCCTTGGCATAGCCGACCCTCTTCTCGTCTTATACTTCTTTGTAATCAAACTGATTATCTATGGCCTCTAACCAATTCAACAATTCCTCTCCATTCAAGCTACCACTGTAGTAAGGAATATGCTCAATATTGTCTTTTTTAAGAGACTTAAAGGCATCCAAGAACACCTTTTTCTCCTTCTTCATCTCTAGATCTATGCCCCTATCAAATGTCTCCCTTGTTAGACTTTCATCTTCTTCCTCACTCTCATCTCCCCATTCTGTGATTTTATTTTTACTTTTTGTCTCTTCTTGGTTGGCCTTGGCCAATAGATCCTTAACCAAATCTACTATGGCACCCTTTCTCATTGCCTTGGATGGAATGCTATCAACCTCTTGGCTATCTTCCATGTCTGACATACACCAAGTCGAAATTTGGCTCTAATACCACTCTGATCCAAAGGGACTAGGGCTTTAACACTTAACCACTACTAATTAAAGATATAATCCTTGAACCAGCCAATGGCTCCTTTTTTTTTTATCTTCCTTCCAATCTTAGCCTTTAAGAATCTTACCCCAACTTGCCTACTAGGTATAGTTGGGTTGGTGTAGACTTGATCTCCCTTATTAAGGCACTAGTCCTACTAGCCTTTCCTTCTTTCATAACCCTAGGACCTAGCCTAACACCTTTGGTCACATCAACAACCATTAAAACTCACTATCTTCAAATAGGGCTAATTATGCCTATTTTCTTTAGGTCTAGTAACACTACTTTATTTCATTTCTTCAAATTCTTCCAAATAGCCACCTTAGGATTCTGAAAGATATCACCTATAACTTATAGAATCCAAATTTACAGAACCTCAAAAACCCTCAAGCCCTAGTTTCTAGGCTATCTTGTAGGCCTCTTGACCAGTTTTCACCAAAAGACCTCTAGATCCTTTCAAACTTCAAATCAACCTTTCCAACCACTTTTTCAATCAAAGTCACTTCCCAGAGCTTCTAAACATGCCATTGGATTGGCCTGGTCTAACCATGGGTGTGCTTTGTAGAAACATCTTCACATTGTTCTGGCTCACCTACTCACAGCAGTCAGCCTAGGGCATCACTTCATAACTTGAAAACTAGAAAGAACAATGCAAAGGATTATCTCCTACTTATCAACTTGAAAACCAATTAGGAAAATGCAAAGGAAAGAAAAAAACATATGTACAGAGACTAACCTATCATCCCACAAGGTTTCAATAATTTTCCACCATGGATGATCAGGTTAGAGCCATTAATGTGACAACAACCCTATAAATGGAAACCACAAACCAATCACTAATAAAATTTCCACAAATCACCAACCTTGTAACTTCAGACTAAGGTTGTATATGCAAAGGAAATATGGAACACTACTCTACAAAATAAAGAGTTAGATCATCTGTCATAATTTGTACACAACCATACTAGGCATTAAACTTTGCAAAAATAATGAAAAAAATAGTAAATTATTTGTACAATAGGCTCACAAATGTGTAATTTGACTAGAAACATTCAAGCCTTCCAAAATATGCTTCCCATGATCAAATACCCCAACATGGGTGGCTACAACTTCCCAAACTATCATTTGCAACTTTTTGCAAAATATGCAAAAGTTGCTCAAGCAACTTCGTAACTTTTGAGCAATTTTTTCTCTTTAAATCTTTTGATCAAATGGGTCCATCTAGGACTATTCTAGGACCCTAGTTAGGATTCCTAAGACCTATTAGTTACCCAGATACCTTAGTTTCCCATACCTATCAACTTTTGACCTATTGAGCAACTTTTGACAACTCTAGGGCCTAATTAGCAATTTTGGCTCTTTTACAAACATGTTGGTACTAGTTGAATTCCAGGCACCAGTGGAACTTATTAAACACACACACCCTCTTAACTAACCCTTAACAACTCAAAAAACCAAAAAGAAGGGGATTTCGTGCACCATCTATAAAAGCCCTCAATATTCCATGAAGGAACACCACTTCCCATTTTTTTAGGTTGGTTCTAAGGCTCTCTACCTCTTATTAATTATTTATCTTGTGACTTCACTATGGCTTGTAAGTCTTCTACACCCACATCAATCATCTTGTTTCTAGTTTTCCTATTTCACATTGTCTATCCCTTCCGATTACTTTGTGCACAAGAGTGAGCACTTGGAGTGGCTCTAGGTGATAAGTAAGTTGTTCTCATTTATGGGAAGGAGGCAACAAAATTGAGTGAAAGCACTTGAGAGGTAATATGGGGCTTTGGTGAAATATGCCTTCTTCTTGTTTACAAGGAGTGGAGTTTGGGATGTAAAGAACTAAGATTCTCCTTCTAATATCCTAGAAGTGTCTCACTAGCTCGAACCATTCTTTTGTTCATCTCAAGGATTGAAAACGTTATTTAGAGTTTCCATGATTTTAAGGATTCTCTCAATGAAGGGTTAGTCATTGATTGTCTCCTCTCAACTAGGTGTATTATTGACTTCTTGGTTAACCCCCTTTGAAGAGCTACAATAAATTAAATAAGAGTTTTGTTTATGTCCAAATTCACACAAAAACATGCAAATACTAACCTGTACTTGGTCTTTGTCACCCCATCCATGGAGACATAAGGTCCAAAAGTGTTTCTAATAGATTTGAAGATTTGTACATTGCAAATCCCCAAATGGAGACTTGAGAGACAGATCTCCATAAGTGCAATTTTGTTTAACTCAATTGCAAGACCAAACAATAAGTTGCAAAAGGTTCTAGATAAGAAAAAATGTGTTATTTTCACAAATATTTATCAAATCTATCAACTATATTCGTATTCATATGTGAAAGTTTGACCTAAAATAGAAATATAAAGCATCCATCTATGTAGCTAAACATATAATTACTATATTAATATAATGAATAATAATAATATAAAATTTCAATCAAAAGTCTTCAAACCACAAATAATTCTTTTGCCATTTTTCAAAATATGTATATACCATTGCTCTCTTAACTAAATAATTTTGCTGTGAATATTCTTCATTGTTTATTTATTTTATATTCACTCTTACATGAATATGGATTAGTTACTTTTTAATTTGTATAATTGGTTTGAAAACTATAGAAGTACCTAACTCTCAAATTAATCATATATTTAAACGTAACTTAAATGTATTCACAATCTTCAAGAAGATTATCCTTCAAACTACGTATATTGTTCCATCATTACATACTAAACATCATTTTCATGGTTCCTTTTATTTTAAATAAATAATGTGATTTAAGTGGCAATCAATTGAGTATTCCACATTCTTTCTATCTTAAATAAAATATAATTTATATCTAAAAGTTTGGCGAGATTTGGAGACAGAAATGGGCCCTTGTTATAAACATCACTGCTTTCGTAATAATGACATTATTATTATTACTATAATAATCAATAAACTTTTAAAAAGATTTAATGATGCACAGTTGTCTTCACAATTTGTTTAACAACAATGATGGCTTTGAAGAGCATATCATCGCTGTCTTGAAAGCTACAGTTTGTATTATACTAATTTATTCCAAATTTGTAAGCTTGGGAATAAAGAAAATGTATCGTCAACCATATTAAAAACAAAAAAAAATCCAATGGTTTTGCTTAACTTCGTGTATTAATGTATATTTTTAATTTTTGTCACTCCCACCAACTTCCACGCCATGAATTACTTAAAATGTATGTTCTATCCTCTATAGTTCGATTCATTTATTTTTTACCACGTATAAAATATCATCTCCTAACTTAAAAAACCTTCCCTCTTGTGATTATAGTTTAAATATTTAGGTTTGTCAACTCTCAAGTCCATGAAATCAACGTTGAGGGACAAGAAGATTCCTTTAAAAATGTGAAAATGAGAAAATAAACAAACTATGCTCTTTCTGGTCTTCTTCATTAAATTTTCATTATTTTTTTCTCCTTAATAAGACAAAGCAAGTGATTTTTAATTTATTTTTCCAATTCTTGGTGGATTCCTTTCAAACATGTTTTTATAATATATATTCGTTATTATTCAATGTTTGAATTTTAAAAATATTATGATGATTAGATAATTTCATAATAAGTGTGTCTTGTATATTATGAATTTTAAAGTTATATGTTTGAATTAAATGATTGTTGAACAGTTTATGAGGAGTTCAATAAACATTATATTTAGATACTCTTCAATCTTTAGCTCTAAATTAAAACAGTTGACTATTTATATATCTTATGAATCAATCTCTAAAACAATTGAATGCTACTTATCTTCATGTAAAAATAAAAGTGGAGAAAATAAATTATATACCTACTTATAATTGTATTACCATCTTTAATTTAATTGAGTTAAATTTATAATAAGTGTAGATATTATATTAATATTGAATTCTATGATTATTGTTTAAATTAAGGAGTAGTTGTTGTTGTTGTTGTTGTTGTTGTTATGTGTATGCCATAGGACCATACAAGTGAGATTCCATTATAATATAACTCTTAACAAGGTTGAGACCTTTAAAAAGGTTTGTCCTCTTACAAGGACTAATGTACTAAATGCATGTAATGACTCCTAAGAGGGTTCAAACTCCAAATAGAAGACTTTCAAATTAGTACATAGTTGTGGGTATTGTCCCCATTGGCATTTTCTCTTGGCCAATGTTTCCTTGAAAATAATCTTGGTGTTATGAATTTATTATTGTTATGTGCTTTACTTTTCAGTATTATTACTTGTCGATGAATATGGTTAAATTTTGAAATAAATAGTTGGTGTAAAAGACAATTTTGCCTATTTCTAAAACTATGTATATTTAGACTTCAAGAAACATTATGGAATCATTATAATACCCTTAAACATGTTCTTATATTGAATTCATATCATAACATATCATGAAATGTTAACTCACTTGTATTTTAATCACTCATGCACATATGAACAACAATACATCTATTTGCACCAAAACTATTTCCATCTCATTAACTCATTTATACTTTAATGATATAGTGAATGTTGTCACTTAGATTGCACCCTTGTACTGAACCTTAACTTTCAACATTCTAGTGAAACATGGGATGATCCTTGGCCTATGGGTATGCCACATTAAGGATCAACCTCCAATACAAAGGGTCGGCTTCCCTTGAATCAACTCTTAAAACTTAACTTGAACTTTGTAGGAAACGAGGAGAGAGTAAAAATAACAAAAATTGGAAATGAAGGTGATTCACCAATGTTTTATGATTGATGCAACTTTGAAGGGAAGACTCACAACTGAAACATCCACACGATAGCCTTTCACAGATTGACCTTACTGACTTTTGCTTCATGCAACGTAAAAAAAGTGTCAATTTTCAAAGAAAGGAACTTAGATTCACAATCTTTAAGCTTGATAGCACATAAGTCACACTACTTAACATGAAAAATCCACTCTCACATGCCTAGACACCATTTAAAACTTTTAGGTAAAGGACCCTAAAGATCATAATAACTTAGAAGTAAAACTTGCAAAAGACAATGAGAAGATAAATAAGAACAAAGAGGATCACTGCTGCATATTTATTTAGAAGGAGCTAAAATTCTCATAATTACATCACAAAATAGGACTTGAGCTACAAAACACTAACTCTACAAGGAGGTAGAATGAAAGATCTCACAAGGGGGTAGAATGTAAGAGCTAACTTGAATAATGCCCAGGAATGGGGTATAAATAGGTTCAAAATCCTCAATCTGCACCATCCTTCAAATTGGAAACTAATCCATGATTTCCATCAAATCCACTGGTAGGTGAATATAACTTTGGAAACTTGTAATCAAGATTCCATGACTTAGGCATGATCAAATACAATTTTTTCCTTTTAAAATTATGTTTAAATGGAATGATTTATAAGGACATCATACATTTAAATATTTACATTTAATGCAAAATGAAAAATAAAAGTCCCTTCATACATACAATTTGATTACATCCCAAGTGTAAGATCCCTATAAATCTGTGAAAATAAAAGCTCCTATTACCACCCAGGCCTTTGAATATTAAAAATATCTCCTACCAAAGGAAAAAAAAAACCTCATAAAAATAACATTATAATTATGCAAAATGATTCATAAAGGAAAAATATGCATCCCATGTGTTCAAATCTTTCAAAAAGAAGCCCGAGTTCAAACTAGAGGTGTTTTGGGAAAGTTTCCATGATAGGAGATGGTTTGAGTCAAGCTCTTGTAGCTCAGAAATTAGAAACAATAGATTTATGCATAAAGTAAGCTTTATGTGATAACCATTTATCTGAATGCACATGAATGAGTTAGGGCATCATTTTCAATATGAAGTTGCAACTCTTTGTATTTGAAAAATGCTCCAGCTTACATGCTTTTCTATTACTTATTATTTCCTTTCTTTAGGTTGTAGCAAAAGAATAGAGAGATCATGCTTTATGAATCTGCTTGCTCCTATAGCTCATACAAATCTTTAATATATTCTTTGTATAGGCCATGGTTGCACGAAATTTCATACTTCCCTTTTGATTTCATGGCATTTTATGAACATGAAAATGTTTCTTAATGTTGTTATGATATATGCATGTGAGATGCATCCTCATATTTTTCCTCTATGGCTCTATGCTGAAATGTATCATTGAATGCCCAATTGTTTATCATGCATTTATTACCTTCACCTCTTTTGCAAATTTATGAACACTTTGAAATTACAACATGCATGTGGGATGTCAATTTTGCATGTCCAAAAGTTTGGATATCTCTACTTTATTTCTTCTTTTTCTACCTCCTATCGCATGCAATAGGCCTATATTCTTACATTCTACTTTTTGCTATAAGAATAATGCCTAGTTCCTGTTGCCTCTGTGATTTTTTTGCATTCTATATTTGCAATTTATAATTCATTTAATTTTTTTGTATCTTCACATAGAGAAAAAAAATTAGATATAAAAAATAGGCTTCCCTCATTTTGTATCATCTTTTGGGTTTCTTGTGTGTGGTTTGAGCATTGTTATATGAGTACTTTTTTATTCTACATCCATGATATTTGCAAGATATCAAACATTTATTAGATCTTTCTAGATCTAATCTCCCTCATCCTCTTATTGTAACCCTTGTAGGTTCCACAAGGAAATTGGAGCTAGTAATCAACCATTTGCATTATATAACTTAGGAAATGTATAATAGGTTGTATCTTTTCTTTCATTATTTATGCATGTAGCTTCCTTTCAGTGTACTCTATGTTTTGGCTATGCTTATGGCCTGTGTGAGATTATATGTTTTGTTGATCATCATTACATGCAATTTTACTTAGTATACCTTTGACATTTTATTGAATATGCAAAGCTGCACATATGGTATTGCACCACCTTCCCTTGTACTTTCAACTTAGCACCTTTATTTTCATGTAGATTTATTTGATTGATTTCTCCATTAATATGAAAATAAACACAAATCTAATGAAGATCACATAATAATGGAAAACTAGGGTATTGTATAGGCAAATTCACTTAGTAATTAGGCTACCAAGTGTCACCAATTTGAATGATTGAAAATTGGTAACTTTTTTGGTGACTTCTCATATTGCATTGCAATGTCCAGAGATGACTAAGCTTCTAGATTGGGATTTGTATATGGAAGTATCTCCTAAAGTACAGGCCCCTCTTCTTCATGGATGAATATACTTTGCTTTTCTTCTTTTGTAGGGTTATAACTCAGGAAACTAAGAATCTTAGGCTTAGCAACCTATTTTTTAGTTGGAAGACTTGGGATGTAAGTAGCTTCTTGAGCCTCAAGCTCTTGTACTTATTCAATTAACACCCTCATTTGATCCTCTTTTTTAGAACTAAGATCTTTATATTGTTCCTTCTAGGCATCAACATGCTGAAAATGACTATGGAAATCATCACAAAAACTAAGAACAAACTAGATCTCACTGGGTTGTAGAAAGTGCTACATTTTAAGACTAACCATCTCATTGCCAAAGTTTTGCAAAGCTTTCAAAATGTTATAATTATGTTCCTTAATCTCCTTCAACTCTTGGGACTCACTTTATGCTTGAAGGGCTAAGTTAGCAGCTTGGGCTGGGAATGCTGGGATAGGTGTGATAGCTACCAAGGTTAGAATTACTTCAGGAACTGGCTCTAATTGTGGAAGAATTGGCATTGGGGGCCTTGGGGTTATCATCCTAGCTTGAATGAGGCTATTTTAAGCTCTTATAGTAATATCAAAAGCTCCAGGTAAAGTATTCCCACCCATAGACTGAATCATGACTAAAATGTCACTATTGAGGGCTCTTAGATAATATAAGAATGCATGCTAATTGAGGGGCTTACTACTGCTAGGATTCTATTCCAAGTTCTCTAGAATCTAAAATTAAAGTCTACCATGTGCTCATGAGGTTCCTGTTACCTATTTTTGCCTCCTACCAAAAATTTGAATTTGAATGCCGGTCCACCCAACGATCTTTAACCATCTTTAATATTATTTAAATACCCTAGAAATACAAGAGATAAAAAAAATAAAGATTATATGGTATTTCCTATTTTCCTAAATGTGTTTCCCTTGGTTTGTAACTTTCTGCACCGTCAAATCTTGCATAGATCTATGGTGGGTACTTTCTCGCTTTCTCAAAACAAGCGATCTTTACATAATACGAGCAAGCATTGTCGCAACACGTGGCAAGTGGGTCCATGTTCTTCTTGTGGGATACAAGTTGGGAAGCTACTAGGTGAGCTGGCAATTTGATTGGTGGGCACTTTCTCGCATTCTGTGTTTTGTTAGACTTCCTGACAATGCGGGCAAGCGCTAGATCGCCATGTGTCCTCGTAGGCCCCAAGGAATAAAAGTTACAGTTAGGAATTGAAGTCACCACATGTTCTTAGTTTGT
The DNA here is from genome assembly GCA_028749045.1 of Cupressus sempervirens. Lineage (NCBI taxonomy): Eukaryota > Viridiplantae > Streptophyta > Pinopsida > Cupressales > Cupressaceae > Cupressus > Cupressus sempervirens. The sequence continues at coordinate 28,951,261 of CM053792.1, read as the reverse complement.
ACCTTCCACTGTCTGATGCAAACAAATCTACGGCAGGCGCTTCCCTGCATTATGAAGATGCAAGGATGTTAAGGAATGCAAGCAAGTGCCTCGCTGCCGCATGTCTTTGTGAGGTTAGGTTGATTTCATAGGCTGCAAGGTGATGCTAGGTGGGGCCAAGTCATGTTGAGGTGTATGTTGAGTAGTTGGTGCACTTAGAAGTATTAAGGGCAGGCGTAGTATAATGAAGATCTTTCATGATCGTTGATATTACGGAGATCAATGATCAACGCTTTCCCGCATTATGAAGATACAAGTTAATTAAACAATGAGAGAAAGCCCTTGAAGGACACGTGTCCTTATGGGCCCAACTAAGGCATTAACAGTTAAGGCTAACGGTTATGTGACATTGCGGTTAAGTTGGGAAGGTGGCTCAGTTAATTGAGAAGATGTAGTTAACTGCGTGGAGATTTTACGGGGTGGCAAAATGAAATGAAATTATTGGCCCACATGGCCCATTTTGGTTTTAAGACTCAGTTGACCTCCTGACTTTGCTGATTCATAAACCAGAAACGAAGGAAATCAAGTTTTCTTACATGATTTGATCCTTATGATCAATTCCAACCACTCTTGAATGAATGCTGAACCTAGGAAACAATAGGAGAACACTCCACCACCCTAGTTTATCCATCTACTTGGTCAAAATGGTTTAATGGCATCATTTCTGTCAGGGCCCTGTTTCAACAAAATATCAGATTTCATTGTATCTGAATCTATGCCCAGATCAGATTTTCTCTAGATCTCTAAAGAGACTTAATGGCAGTAGTTATGGAGTAACTTTAGTTAGGAACATCTCAATTATGCCTAAGCTATAAAGTCAATTTTTGTAGATTTTTTTAAGGTCAACTCTTCTCTATTTTCTCTTATATTGCTCTGCAATTTCCTTGTAAATTCCCTTTGCCCTCTGAATTGTATGACATTCTTATCTCCTTTAGCCATTAATGTGAAGTGCAAGAACTATTTGTCTCTCATTGGTGTATTGTAGATATCTACAATCTTGCATGATTGTATCTCTTTTGGCCTATGAATGGTATATAAGTGAATCCTCTCTTTCCTTGTGTCATTCATTTGGGTTTTTCTGATCTGCATGTGATTGTTAGATTAAAGCAAGTTTGGATGTGTATATCTTTTGGTGTCATGATGGTTCAATAGTGCATGTATGGGTAGAGATTGGTTTGAACACTCTATTTTTGGTGCATCACCCCCCTTAGGTTAGAATAGGTAGATTTTCTTCTATGCATTCCTTCTCCCTTTTCCTCTCTAAGAGTAGTTAGGTGCACCCTGATAGTAAAGGAAGCCTGTGTTCTCTGAAGACTCAACCTCATAGTTCAATTCCCATAGCTTGGAGGTTGTTTCCATATTTCACAAGGTTGTCCTTAGGTAAAAAATTTTGATAAGGGTGCAAACTTTTGTGACAATAGTTCCCTCTTAATAGTGATTAAATTCTCTACAAGGGATAGATGGTCAAATTCATCTTCAAATTGACTAGTCAAAGTAGCTCCCAATTCGTCTCAGGTGGATATAAAACTGATTGGTAACCATCTAAACCATTGAAAGGCTCTCCCTTTCAGTGATTCTTCCAATAGTCTCATGGCTACATTATCTTGGGTAATGTGATGTAGGTCATAAATTCTTATAACATCTCTTATATGCTCAACAGTTGTAGTTTGACCCTCTCTAGTAAATATGGGTATGCTTTTTAGGGATGATACAGGTATATCATCATGCTACTACAAATTTATTGGGATACCTTTATTAAAGGCCACAAAGGGATAATTCTCATCCATGGAAGGATTCAAAAGTACTTGAAATTCTTGGGGAGGTGGTGGTGGTGTAGATATGAAACTCATTAATGAGGTTGGTATGAGGGTAGAAAGAAACAACTCTCATGAAATGGGGAATGATAGGCCATGATGTCATGAACACAAATAAAGATAATCAATGCTAATATAAACCATCTGGTCATGAAAAAACTTGTAAATGAGAATTTTTGAAAATATGTATATAACAAAAACTAAATCTACTTTAAACCAGTGAATAGTCATTCTAGAGTCACTAGGTTTATTATCTTCTCTCCTCCAAAGGATATATAACAAATTTCCATACCAAAAACTAGAATTCCATGGAAAAATTTGGACTGAAAAAGTCCAAATTATCCCACCAAGCATGCCAAAACCTGTTACCACTTAGATTGCACCCTTGTGTTGAATCTTAACTTTCACGAATCTAGTGAAAGATGGGATGATCCTTGGCCTATGGGTATGTAATTTTATAGATCAACCTCTAGTACAAAGGGTCGGCTTCCCTTAAATCACCTCTTAAAACTTAACTTAAACTTTGTAGGAAAAGATGAGAGAGATTAAACATAGCAAAAATTTAATATGAAGGTGATTGACCAATGTTTTATAGGTGATGCAACCTTGAAGGAAAGACTCATAACTAAAACAACCACACAATAGCCTTTCATAGATAGACCTTACTAACTTTTGATGTATGCAACATAAAAATGTGTCAATTTTCAAGAAGGGAACTTAGATTCATAATCTTTAAGCTTGATAGCACAAAAGTCACACTACTTAACATGAAAATTCCACGAAGTAAAACTTTCAAAAGACAAGAAAAAGAGAAATACAATTAAAGACGATCACTGTTGCATATTTATTTAGAAGGATCCAAAATTCTCAAAACTGCATTAAAAAATAGGACTTGAGATAAAAATCACTAACTCTCCATGGAGGTAGAATGACAGATCTCACAAAGAGGTAGAGTGTAAGACATAACTTGAATGATGCCCAAGGATGGGGTATAAATAGGTCCAAAATTGTCAATCTATGTCATCCTCAAAATCAGAAACCAATCCATGATTTCCATCAAATAAGTTGGTAGGTAAATATAGCTTTGGAAACTCATAATCAAGGTCCCATGAATTAGGCATGATCGAACACAATAATTTCCTTAATCTTTGCCTTTTAAAATTATAGTTAAATAGAATGATTTATAAGGACATCATCCATTTAAATATTTACATTTAATGTAAAATGTAGAAATAAAATCCCCTTCATACATACAATTTGATTGCATCCCAAGTGTAATATTGTTATAACTCCATGAAAGTAAAATCACCTATTACCACCCATGCCTTCGAACATGAAAAACATCTCCCACCATGGACCAAAAAAAACTCTCATTCAAATGACATCATAATTATGCATAATGATTCATAAAGGCTAAAATATTCTTCCCATACATTAAAATCCTTCAAAAAGAAGCCCAAGTTAAAATTGGAGGTGTTTTGGGAAAGTTTCCATGGCAAGAGATAGTTTGAGTCAAGCTCCTATAGCTCAGAAATTAGAAACATCAAATTTATGCATAAATTAAGATTTATATGACCCCACTTCTTCATTTAAGTATTTTTCATGATTTTTTACCAAGGATTCAACCTAAATTTTCTTCTACATGCTTTCATTTTCATGCACATTTTTATGTTCCTATAGCATTTCAATGGAGGCTGCAGTTGCATGAATCTCAACTTTCTTCATGCTACAACAAGGAGATGTCTAGTTATTCCTATCACTTATCTGAATGCACTTGAATGAGTTAAGGAATCATTTTCAATATGATGTTGCAACTCTTTGTATTTGAAAAATGGTGCAGCCTACATGCTTTTCTATTACTTATTATTTCCTTTCTTCAGATTATAGAAAAAGAATAGAGAGATCATGCTTTATGAATCTACTTGCTCCTGTAGCTCATACAAATATTTAATATATTATTTGTATAGGCCATGATTTCATGAAATTTAATACTTTCTTTTTGATTTCATGGAATTTGATGAATATGAAAACAATTTTTATTGTTGTTATGATGTATGCATGTGAGATGCATCTTCATATTTTTCCACTATGGCTCTATGTTGAAGTGTGTCATTGAATGCCGAATTGTTTATCATGCATTTATTACCTTCAATTATTTTTTAGATTTATGAACACTCTAAAATTGCAACATGCACATGGGATGTGGATTTTGCATGTCCAAAAATTTGGATATCGCTGGTTTGTTTATGCTTTTTCTACCTCATGTCGCATGCAACCAGCCTATATTCTGTATTCTTCTTTCTACAAGTTTTTTTTTCAGATGCTATTTATGTAATCTATAATTCATTCAACTTTTTTTATCTTCATATAGAGAAAACAAATTATAGTAAAAAAAAATCTTCTCTCCTTCTGTATCATCTTTAGAGTCTCTTGTGCATGCATTGAATATTGTTATATGAGTACTTTCTTATTTTGCATCCATGATATTTGCAAGCTATCAAATATTTATTAGATCCCTGGTCCTCTTGTTGTAACTCTTGCAGGTTATGGAAGGAAATTGGAGCTAGTGATCAACCATTTGCATATATAACTCATGAAATGTATAATAACTTGTATCTTTTATTTCATCATTTATGCATGTAGTTTCCTTTCAATGTAATCTATGTGTTGGGTATGCTCATGGCCTATGTGAGATTATATGTTTGATTGGTCATAATTACATGAACCTATCCTCTATATACCTTTGACATTTTATTAAATATGAAAATATGCACATATGGTATTGCACCACCTTCGCTTGTAGTTTCAATTTAGTACCTTTATTTTCATGCAGATGTATTTGATTAAAATATCCATTAATATGATAATAAACACAAATCTAATGAAGATCACATAACAATGGAAAACTAGGGTATTATATTGGCAAATTCACTTAGTAATTAGGCTACTAAGTGTCACCAATTTGAATAATATGAAAATTGGTAACAATGAATAGAAGCACAAAAATAGTCATTTTGAAGTTGTTTATGGTCTACATTCTACAAGAATCATGGAACTCAAGGATTTTTCAAGATTGGATAAAAGGAGAGTGTATGTTGAAGATTTTTCTCAAGAAATATAGGAAGTGCATGAACAGGTTAAGTGCTCATTAGTGGAAAATATAGAAAAGGATCAAGAATATAATTGATCTCAAAATGAGGGGCACATAATTCTAGGTTGGAGACCTTGTGATGGTGTATCCAAACAAGTAAATATGTCCTAAGGGGATTCATAACTAATTGCAATATGTCATCTCTTCAAATATATATGTTGCCATAAATGATCTCCCTTTACTCAACTTACTTAGCCATATTTCCAATAAGGTGAAGGTTACAAAATCTAGGTTAACGAGACCACCCCTAACTTGGTGGAAGTTTCTCCAAGAAGAAAGGGAGAAAAAAATCAAGAAACTAATAACAAATTGGAAGGAAATGGTGAATAGGTTCAGAGAGAATTATATACCAGAGGATTATGAAATCCAAATGCACAAAAAGAGATAAATTCATAAATAAAAGGGCATAGATGTAGCCTCTTATACTGAAGAATTTCAAAAGTTATGCCTAAGATCCAAGATCCAAGAAGATGAAGCAATAAAAGTGGGTAGGCATCTAGGAGGATTGAGATGGGGTGTCCAAGAAGAAATAAGTCTATAGACCCCCACTACTGTACAAAGAGGAAAAGAATCTCATACTAAAGGTAGAGGAAAATGTAGAGATTCTAGAGGCACCTATAGAGGTAGATATGGAGGCAAAACCAGTGACACTAGATCACAAGGGCATACAAAATCTAGTGAACCAAGAAATGACAATGGTAATAGGGGTAGTTATAGAAGAGGAAGGAGTTATAATGAAAGAGGTAGAGGTATATCAAACACTTCCAACAAGGGTTCACATTTTTCTAGTGTTGGGACTCAGAATTGCATTCCCAATTTGAGTACTATTCTAAGATTTTGAGTCATTTTGAGCCCCTATAAGTGCATTTAATGCATGTTTACCTGGTTGTCATTTCAATGCCTAAGAGATGTTTAATGTTTCTAACACTTTGAATTCAATATATGCATGAGTCTTATATTGAGAAATTTCCATTATAAGTCATCCTGTGAAGTTTCATTTTGAGCAATGTTCAGATCTACATGTTTATCCAAGTGTCAAACAGTGACAGGAAGCCTAGTTTGCATTTGAATATCTTGTACCTAGTTATGTTTCATGACTCAGCACTTTGGGAGTATTTAGTAAATATATTAGAGAATGTATGTTTCTATTTTTGGGTCATTTTGATATGTTTTAACTAGGTTTTGAATCCCTTAAAGTTGGTTGTTTATTGGTGACATGCTGATGTAAATTATTTAAAATTCTAGGAGGCCCTGTTTGACTAGTTGTGAATTTCTCCACTTGACCAAAATGAGAAATTTCATTTTTAATTTCATTCTAGGGGTCAGATACTTGCTATGTTTTTGATTTGAGCCTATGAGGAATCTGTTTGATCAATTTTCAAATGTGATTCCAAATGCAATTTGTGATGTTTTATTGATGTCAAGAAATGTAGATTGATCGATAGCTTTTTTTGGGATGTCATAACTTTTAATCCATGATTGCCTAAACCAAATTGATTTTATCACTATGTTCTACTCTAAAAAAATGCAAGTATGCCAATTTTCAAATCTTGATGAATTTGTCTACACACTTTCCCAAGTCCATTCGAAATGTTCCCTATTATTTTTCATGAGCCTTAATCACAAATACATATTCTCCTCATGAAAATGAACTAATGTCCCAATTTTTGTGCCCCCAATTATCAATTTGACCTATTTCTAAAGCCAAAATTGAATGCGATTTATTATTTTTTGACATGTTTTCTTTTAGGCAGATTCAGAAAGGCAACTTTGACAGTCAATATCTTTTAACAAAGTAATTTTCATGTGGTGATATTTTTTAGGATTCAAGAATGTGGAACAAAGAATCAATATGTTGGTTTTTAAGGCCTAGATATCTATTTCAGTCAGGTTTTAAGGCCAGTCTTAGAGGCTTCTAGGTAGAAATGTCATAGTTTATAAAAGGTGGTAAATTGAGTTTCAAATAATGAAATAAGAGTTTAATTTGATCTTAAATAGTGTTAGGTGATTAAGGATCAGTTTGAAATTTCATTTATTTGAAAATGAAAAAAAATAGCCAGACCCACTCTTGGGTCCAACTAATTCCATCAGACTGATGAAAATGTGTGCAAATTGAAGATTTTGAAAGCACAATTATAATGATTTTAATTGTTACATTGTTTCAGCATATGCATTATCATCATTTGAGTTCAAATGAATGTATAGAATCAAACACATTGTAAATTGTAAGGGAATCACTTAGTGAGGTATCTATGTTTAAGAAAAATTATGATCATGTTACAAAGGAGACATGTTTTGGGTTATATAAGGAGACAACACGAGGAAAACCAAATTACTTTTTAACATATAAATGGAAAGGTAGCTACACGTGTTCAAAGACCACCTATGTCCTATAATTTTTGACATGTTTCTTGATAAAGCTTGTTTACATACTCATTGTTCAGGGGGATATTGGCTTGTTTCTTGATAAGCCTAACATGCATTGCATTGCCAATCTTCAAAGGAAATTTGAGAGTTATTTGCTAGATCTATTAAGTTCCAATTATAGAAGTCCTAGATTAGTTTCTAGTTGAAGAAGTGAAATTACTAGAGGAATCTCAAGGGGTTAGTCTTTCAAATCTCTTATCACTTTTTATTTTAGTGATTCTTCTACAAAGATAGATTGATTATGTTTTAGAAAAGAGGAGGGATGTAGCCATAAAGGTTTGTGAGTGTATAAACTATACTTCACTCCATGAAAATAAAAAGAGATGGGAAGATCTGTGTTGGACTTTCATAGAGTGTGATGCATTGAGAATTTGAGTTGGAAGTGACACACATTGGAATAAAAGTCCAGCATGGTGAACACTCTCTCATCTATTATATCTCTCATTGTTTTATGAGAAATGAATGTTGTTGGGTTTAGAAGATGGTACTATGAAGTTTTGGGATCTAAGAGCTCCAAGTTTCCAAAAAGAGCATGAAAGTTAAGATGCCATGAATATAGTTGTATTACATCCAAATCACATAGAATTGATGTTTGGTGATCAAAAGGAAGCATCGAAGAACTCTAGGGAAGAGAAATCCCTCATGAAATGGAATGTGGTCACTTAGTTGATTTTAGGAAAGGTATTGACTAGTTAAAGAGGAAAGATTGCATAGGCCAAATGACATGCTTTAATTTAATTATTTTCCTCTAAGACTAAATGAAGTTAGTTTTGAGAGAATACAAGTGGTATGTGATATTACCCCACCCAACCCATTATCCATTATAGTCAATTCCTGAGGGTAGTGGACATTTGTAGAGCCATATGGAGAGGTTTGAGGATCTAGATGTAGCTTGAAGTGGTTTCAATGTGAGTCTTTGAACATGGGATAAGTTACTACCAGTTTTCAACTTATCATAACTTTTTGGATCATATAATGATGCCCAAATCAACAACTGTAGTAGATATTGGGGAGCTTTGTTTTGTAGACCACATGAGAAGATTGTGCAAATGTTCAAAAGAAAACTAGTGGTAGAGGAAGAGATGGAGAAATAGTCCACAACAAGAAGGTGTTAGAGGTTTTGAGATCACCCACGCCTTGGACTCAAGAAGCATGCACATGGCTCCATGCAAAATGAAGAGGAGCGGAGCTCCACGCAAAAGGTAGGAGTAACCCCTACTCTAGTCCCCAAATTGAAAATTAGGATCCTCAACATCTCCACCACTTGAGAATCATATACATGCACCAATGCAATGTAGAGGAAAGTGTGGTTAAATATCCCACATTGCATGTGTGTAAATACCCAAAGCTTTTTAAACACAATGAGTGCAGTATAGTAAAGTGTGTTTAAGACACAATGTGTTTTAAAAGAGAGGCATGTGTGTGGTGGACCCATAGATAGATAGCTGGAAGTGATAATAAACCAATTTTGACCAGCCATGTAGTTGAAAGAATGCAGGAGTGATGAAGTCAGCAAGTGGATGCATGGCACAAAATCATGACATCATAGCAAAAACCATGCAGTTAGGTAGTAACTGCATGACAATTCAAAAAGGGTATATGTAACCATGTCGTGACTTTGCCAGCATAAAATGTTAAACCAAAAAAGTGATGTAATAATGTAATAATATTCATTTCACAACCTCACAAGAGTTAACTATGATTAGCTAGGTTGAGTTCTGAAGTTGCGAAAATGCAGTCAACCATTGGTTTGTAGGAGTTAAGGTAGATTTAAGGTGAAGACCTATAAGCTTGAAAAATTGCAACACATGGCAGGGTGCTCCAGGATAGTGATGAAGTGGTGATGATTGTGTAGAAGATCTAACCACTGAGGAGGTGACACATGGAGGTCAACTAGGAGAGTTGACCCAAAGTTGGAAAAAAGGGAAAAATATGAAATAATAAAAACTTAATATTTTATTGTTTTTCTCCAAAATTTGAACTAAGAACCCAGATTTGAAAAATTTAAAGATTTGAAATAATTTTCTATAGTTCACACTATAGGATATTTAAAAAATTTTAATTAAATGCTTTGCCCATGAGTTGGGACCTAATTTTTAATGAGTACTGAGGGGCATTTTTTATCAAAAATGTAGAGTGCAATATACCATCAAAACTGGGAGAAGATGAGCTATCTAGATATGGAATCAAAAAATGCATAGGCATCCACTGTTATAGCCTATAAAAAAATTTGTAAAATGGGGGGCGTTCTCAACAAGAAGGGAAAATTTCATGATTGAGCATCAAATTTAGTTACAAAGCAAGCATGGAAGTTTTTTGACTCCAGATTTAGAGGAAAATGATCCTAAGAGTTTCTTTTTGCCTCTAGAAGTCATTTGGCAGGTATTTTTGCCCTTGCTTTGATATCAGATCTAACACCAAAATTAGTTAGAGGTTCCATCATTGTGAAGATATTTTCATGCATTGATAGCAGTAGGATCATATATGAATTTTAGTTACAAAGAGAAGGTAGAGAGAGGTTTTTTCATTTGCAAGTGAAGGAGTTTCAAGTGGACAAATTGTAGCATCTGATCTAATTTAGGAATTCATCATGTCTTTATATTCTCTTCTCTTATTTTTCTTTAGGGTTGGTTCCAATTCTTGGACATTTTTCATTGTTGTGATACAAGAAGGATATTGGTTCCAGTTAGGTTGAAATTTTTGTCATGACTATGATTCTACCATTTCTTCAGCATTTCTCTCAAATAATGAACAAGAACTAATAATATTACAGATATTTCTAGTCTATTCAGCAGTTTTATATTTCACTTTCATGCATCCTTTATGTATTTATTTCAAGGAAATAAATAAAAGAGCAGTAGCAAGTTAATCTTAGTCTAAATCTTGTCTCCTGTTCATGTAGTTCATATTCTTTTGTGTTTTGTGAACAAAGAGCATGAAACTCAGTTGCATCCTATTTTGGGTTGTATATGTTGATATGTTTTGCTTGTGATTCAAGGAGTCATGTAAATGTTTAGTTTATCATCACAAGGTTGCAAATTCATGAAGGGATAAGTTGAGTATGAGATTCATAAATGATGCAGATGTCTGATTCACAAGGTGAATGGATAGATCTAGAAGTTCCAATATTTGAAATGTGTCAATGATTTCCAAGGATGTATGCTAATGATTTGTGGAATTTCCCAATAGATAAGGCATTGATCAACTATAGGAAAAGTGTTGTGTTGTTTATGTCTTGGTTTTTTTGAAATCAAATTATAATCAAAGTCATTTTACCTTTCTGTTTAGGAGCTAAAAAAAGTTTCCCTCACTTAGCTTATCTAGTTCATATGTCATGATTCTAGCTATTTCATGGCTATGTTGTTTGCATAAGTGTTAAAAGATTAAATATATTATCTACTTTTTTAGATTCATGTGTATATTTTAGCACAAGTACCATATGAATGAATCTGAGGTACACCTACCTAGGTTTTGCAGAGCCTAAAGTAGAAGAAGGGTATCACCTTATATTTGGCCCTAGTGTTTGAATGTGTATGTTGTAGATAGGAAGTAGTTTCCCCTAGAAGTATTTTGTTCTCATCATTGGGTTCTCATTAACATGACATTTTGAAACACCAACCACTAGCATGAAATTTTATCATTATGGGAAAATAGGGCATCCTTCTTATAGATGTCCTAAGAAAACATCATCTTCACAAGGTGAAAGGAAGGTAAGATGCAAGGCAAATTTTGTAGAGTCATAGTGGATTCAAGATGAACTAATAATATCATATCAGAGAATGTTGCTCAAAAAATTTAATTGGTAAGAATTTCACTTGCTCGTCCTTATAGAGTTATATGGTTGAATAAAGGCCATAATATTTTGGTAAAGGAACAAGTTTTTGTAGACTTTTCCATTGGAGGGTATCAAGACAAAATACTTTGTGATGTGTTACCCATGGATGATAGTCATCTTCTTTTGTGTAGATAATGGAAATATGATAGGAATACTATCTATCATGGGAAGAAGAATTTGTATACATTCAAGAAGGATGGGGTGACCCTATAAGATTTAGTCAATTGTTGAAGAAGGCATGGATATAACCACAAATTAAAACCTCCTACTTATGAGTGGGAAAGAGTTTTTGAGTGATTTCAAAGAGGAACAAGAGGTTGGGTTTACAATTATGCTAAAACCTAAACAAGAAGAGGTGAAGAAACAAACCAACTTACCAAAGGAGGTACAAGCATTGCTAGATGAGTTCAAGGATATTATCAATCATGGTACACCTTCTACACTTGGTCCAAAAAGGATAGTTAGCAGTACAACATTTGGGGTCTAATTGTGATAGTAATTTGTGACGACGATGTGATTTGTTTATGACTTTTATGTTTTTTTTGTATGTGTGCCCGACATCATCATAATAATGATGTTGATATCATAATTGTGATGTCCACATGATTATATGGTTTTTTTAAAAAAAATGATGACATTAATCATTCTCCATTTGATTTGATCGATAGTGGAGAGTTGTGTAGGAAAGAGTGCAAAAAGCTCCAAATAAGGGTGGAGAGATCTAAATGTTGGTGCAGATTAGTGGAGATCTAGGATTTCATTATCATGCCCTTATCATATCTGTATTTTATTTCTATCTCACTGTGACTTGTGCCTTTCATTTTCATGCACTTGTGATCTCTACAATTTGTTTCCATGCCCTCGTGATCTTTGTGCCCTTGCTTTGTAATTTCATTGTCATGTCTTTCCCTTGTGATATTTATGCCCTTTCTATGCAATTATTCAAGGGGAGAAGAGGTACCTATGTAAATGTTCTTTTATTTTCCTTCTAAACTTGTATCTCTTTATATTTCCCCTAGTAGGTGATTAGAGAAGTTTTTCTTTCACTAGGGATCCTAAGTCAAAGATTTATTCTAGAGACACCATTCCCTTGGGGATGCTTTTGCCTTAGATGATATTACATTTTTGGTCGAGTCTTCATTCCTTTATAATATATTATAGTGAATTTTTATTTCTTCTCACCTTGTGATAACTTATGGCCAGTGAGCTAAAAATTTTTCCTTTACCAAATCACTGCATTCCATACCTACCACCACCGACCTATGTGTAACCAACAAGCACCGCCATTTACATGGGTTCTCTCTCTATTTTTTTCACAAATAAATGAATTATTGAGATTTAATACACTTTACTATTATTCTTCCTAACTTGCATCAATAGAAATTCAAAAATTTATTATGTTCTCAAGATCTACCTAACAATAAGTCTCATATGCACTGCCAACATTTTATCAAACAATTCATGCAATCTCCTTTTCTTCATGAATGAGTAGCTTGAATGCATGGTTTGTGATTGCAAACCAATCACTATATGTCCCACATCTGACCACATGGTGAGATGGTATAATTATGCATCTCCTATACTGATGTTCCTTGCTAAATATTGTACATGGTATAAATGCATATTCATGAAATGTAGAATTCAAATAGACTAACAACGAACTAGACTAAACCCAAGAAATCATTATCAAAATGTAAATTCTATGAATGTCTCATGTTTCCCTAACTACAACTACTAAGAAAGCTCTTAGACCAGCATCACAGTGACAGTTCTAGAATGGGAGTATGCTTAGAATGTAGATCTACAGGAATGCATGCAAGATCAATGACTATAATGTAGATTATATGAAGATAAAAACCCTTAGAATGCTATAAAAATGGACATACAATGATCTAAAATGTAATAAATGATGCTAAATAACATAAAAACAATGCTAAAATTCTATGAATTTGCTAGAATGATAATGCTAAAATGGTAACTTAGAGTGTGCCTATAGTGTAAATGCCTAAAACTTGGGTCCTTTGGCTCTTGGATATCCCTCCTATTTATAAGATTTCAAAAGGGGTTGGGGTGAGAATCAAGATTTTTACCTTTGATTGGTGGATGAAAATGAAACTAAAAATATCTCATAAGAGACCAGGAGGAAGAATCCAACAGACTTGGTTTTGAGGATAAATGGGGATATTTCTAATTCTTTTAAATGAAAAAGGGAGATTCTCTCTTTTGTGGGGATAATTGATTGAATAAATGTTTATTTATTTCCAACACTTTGTCTTTTTCTTCCTCCCTTTTCAAATTTCATTTTATGAATTTGAATTATTTTTCTCCTCTTTTAAAGTTGATTTAGGTCTTGTCAATTTGATAGATAATTAATGACCTGATGTGATTTTGATTTGAAAGTCTATTTTGTACTTCTAATTTTCTCCTCAATTTGTGTTGATTGATTGGAATTTCATAATTCGAGTCTTTGCCAATTTTTGGGTGTCTACAAATGCCCCTCTTTGAGCTAATATGCCCCTCTTTGAGCATATTAGTTCAAAGACTATCTTGATTTTCTAATTTTAGGTCAAATTCTAATGATTGAAATGATGTTTGATCGATGATGTTTTGATGTTTTGAGATTGATATTGTTGATGATTTGATGTCCATTCATCAATGGTTTTATGTCTTGATTGTCATTGATTCTGCTGATTGATGTTGCAATGTTTTTACAAGGATACCCTGGTTTTGGTTAATTTGATGTTTAAAATTTTGGCTGGGGTAGAACATTTTTAATTCTTGATTTTTAGAAAATTTTGATGCCCCAACTTGGATGTCTGGGTTTGATATGGATATACTAACCCCTTAGAAATGAAATTGGAAAAAAAATGAAATTGTGAAAAATAGGATGTTCCAATTTTATTTCTGAAATGTTGGGTAATTGACGGATAAAGGTGGTCAAGTTGATGTTTGTGCAATACCCAATTCACAAAATGGAGCAAAAAGATTCTAATGTTGGGAAAATGGGGTGAAAAGGTGATATAAATGCCCCTAAGGAGGGTTAAATAGGTTAAAATGCCTTTTACCCTTGTCATTTTCACACTCTCCTTTGACATTTGGCATTTTGGAGCTCTGAGCTAGCGAGGATGGTTGTCCCTTTATGAGAGCATAGATTTGAGAGGGGTTGTTAGTATGAGCACCTGGCGGACTATGGTGCCCTGGTAAGTCATCAAGATCCTCCATTTTTGAGATTTTTGCATTTGTACCTATGTTTTTAAAATTTTGCATGAATTTTTATGACAAATGTGGTAGTTTCAATCTTTTAACGCATTTACCTTTTCTGTTAGCACTTTTGAAATATTTTAGCACATTCAAATGATCTTTTAGCACATGTGTAGGATGAAACATCGCATTCAAAAACCTAGTTTTGAGGCCAATTAGTGCATATAGGAAAATTGTAGCCCATTTGGTTATTTTAGTAGTGCATATGCACATTTTAGCACATTCAACTGGTCTTATAGCACATGTGTCTAATATTTTAATGCATTTGTGTATAATAGAACTTCCACCCTGTAGAATAGTGCATATGATCATTTTAATAGTGCATAGACATATTATAGTGCATATGATGTGGAAAAGAGTACTTTTGAATGTTACCATAGTGCATCTGCCTATTTTGATACATTTGATTGATTTGGCAGTGCATATGTCCTAAGAAATAGCTCAAAAAAATATTGAAGTGTGAAAATTGATGTAGGGCCCTAGTTGAGTGTAAGGTAATATAAATGGCTAGATTATAAGTATGTCAACTAGGGATCATCAGAACAAGTGAACCATAGGGATTAGGTATTCTAAAGTGATGCTATAGGATCAATCTTGATGATAGATAGGTAAAGAGTGATGCCCTAGCTCAAGATACAAAGTAGGGAAAATAAACTAGTTTGACTTAGGATAGAGAGGGATGAGTAATAGGTCCAAGATAGAACTAGTAGTTGAGTAGCTAGATATAGATAGTAGACTGATGTATGATAATGACTTAGGATGAAAACTAAATTTGTTGTTTGTTTGATGAAAAAAAAGTATGTGGGTGAAAGCTCATGGTATGAGGATTGTATTAGTGGCCTTTAGAGGTAGTAGGTTGATTGTCAAGCATAGACCACCAGGTGATACATAGATGTGGGTTTATGCATTTACTAAGATGCCTCTATTTCAAGTGAATAGGGGGCTATTGATAGCTATGGCCGAGCTATGGCACTTAGACCACAACACCTTTCATTTGTCGATGGGGGATAGTGACTCCCGAGGATGTATACAAAATATTTGGGATCCTAACAATAGGGGATTTGGTGTACTACAATCAAACCATTGATGGTACTACTTTTCAAGACTTTTTTAGGGATGACAACATTGGTGATGATAGCATATCATGGTTTCAAATGCTACAGTATGATGCATTGCTGATAGTTTTGGCTAGTTAGATAGGGGGGTTTTGTTGCCAAATTGACGAGGGAAAGGATGTATGGTTGATTCAAGCCAATTGATAAAGGATATGATTTATTAGTCATAGAGATTTGCATGGGGTAGCTGTATTTTGGCCCATTTATATCATGACTTACATTAGGTGGTTATTTCTAGAGCCTTGTCACTATCAGCAGGGGTGGTTTTGCTATACTTATGGATGTGGGAGTATTTGTCCATTACTTGTTTAATGTGTGTGTGATAGAAGCTGTAGGATATGCCAGACATGTATACTTATTTTGGTGTGATCATGCAACCCCATTTGGGAAAGATAGAGTATTGGCAACAGATTTTGGATGACATTGATGAGGTAGTGTGGATACCTTATAGGTTTACAGAGGCATAGGCTAAGGACAATGATGAGATGGTATATTTCTTTGGTCTATGGTATTTTTTGGGCTAGGTACTTGCAATGATAGAGTAGTTTTATTTTAGGTGGGTGGTGAGATAGTTTGGTCAGTGGTAGGGCATGCCACAAGGATCAACACATTATGCCCAAGTATAGTTAGAGAGCAATATGGGGGCTGAATTTGGAGTATGAGGCTTTCCTAGAGGCCTTTCTATAGATGATAGACATACCAAAGCCATGGGCATTGCAGGATGGGGTTGTAGATGTAGGGATGGAGGGGGACTATGAACAATGGTTTTAGGAGCACCCATTTTCTAGATATACAGATCCAATAGAGCCTATTCTTGGGATCGGTAAGCCATCGAGTGGGGGAGAGGATGAGGATGATGATGTGGTCTAGGGAGAGGTAGAGGGAGATGGTAGGCTAGAGGGAGAGTGAGAGGTGTGGTTAGAGCATGGGGGAGGTGAGGCTGAGTAGTTGTGGTACTACTACAAAGAGGTGTGGCACAAGGACTGATGCAGAGGCCAGTGGGTGTAGAGAGGGTTGGAGGGATCCAAGGCCACGGTGGTGCAAGGGTGAGAGAAAGGATGGTTGGTGGTGTGGGAGTTGGGAAATAGGATAGATGTGTTGAGCAGGGTAGGGTAGGGCAGATGAGAGCTAAGTTGCCTAAGGATGTGTTGGTCTAATTTTTTGCATAATGAATTTTCCTACTTTTAGGTATAAAATATCAGATTTGAGTTCATTGATAGAGGCTATGTTTTCTAGTTTTTGGGCCTTGTAGTTTTATCCTTTGAAAATTTTTCATAACCCATAGGTTTAGTTTAGTTTTGAATTTATCATGGTGCCAAATCTTTTAAAATGTGAATAATCCTTTCCCGTTTATTTCTTGTCGCATTGAGATACCTTTATAAAAATCTTTCCTTACTCTTTGATCCTAGTTAGATCCATGGTTCTTTCTTTGTCATTATAACAAGATGCAGGGTCTTTAACTATAGTGATATAGTAACCGTCAAAAAACTCTGTTATGGTACTAAAAAATGAGGTCTAGTGCTAGAAGTGTGCATTGATTTGAATACATTATGGTCACATGCTTTGTCCCAGGGTTGTCAATATCATAGAGGATGCACATGGAGTAATTTGCAAGTGGTGTCACTAGAATTCAAGTTTTTCTGGTGATTAACTATGTCGTGATTGGAAAATCTATGTGCCTTGCTAGTAGCGACATAGCGAGTACTCATAATGTGAAGAAAGCGGCAACCTTTTAAAGTTGATGGTGGCCGAAGAATTCCCATGCAGTACCATAAATGTGCACTTCCACTATTTTTGATTGTAGTATTAATTGGTAAAATTTCAATTATGTATTATATTATCTTTGTCACCAGAATTCAGTTTTCACCAGAGGTCGCTATGTCATGATTGGGAAATCATCATGTTTCACCAGTAGCGACATAGCAAGTGCTCGGATAATGCAAATGATGATATTCTTTTAAAATGGGGGTGATTATGAGGATCCCAAGAAAGATATCTTGCAAACTATGCTTTTATTTTTGTGATAGTCATATCATTTATGGTTATTCTATTCAATTTTCCCAGCACCAAACTTTGATGGATCATCAAAAATTGCTATGTCACTATTGAAAAGTTAATGACTTTCAGCAGTAGTGATCTAGTGACTAGCCAAAATGTTATGATGTAACAATAGTTTCAAAAGGTGGGACCCAAATGAGTGTTTTGTCAAAAATGAGCTATGCAGATCCAATGACATGGTGGCATCCTATTAAGCATTTATACACTGGAAACTTTGAATCCACTAGAGGTCATTATATTGTTACCAGAAAGTTAATCACTTTCACTAGTAGCAATGTAGCAACTCACCTTAAAAATAGAAAATGCAAAAAAATCAAGGAGTTGTGGTGTCACTAAGAGCTAAAATAATATATATATATATATATATATATATATATATATATATATATATATATATATATATATATATATATATATATGCCAGCATGTCAAGACAGCTCAGCGTCACCAAGAAATATGGACCCACTTCCAAGTTGGAAGCCAGCTAAAGAATTGTGCTCATTTGATCAAGCTGAGATCAACAAGAATCACTAACTTTCTATGGTGAGTTTCTCAAACATTATGTATAGCAACATAGCAAGTAAGGTAGATAAAGATGGGGCCCACCATGTTCATTTTGTATGTTGCATTGAATATCCTCCACTTGATCAAAGTGGAATCAACGATCATCACTTTGTCGCTATGGAAAGTTACTCACTTTTTATGCATAGCAACATAGTGAACAAGGAGAATACAAGAGGGATCCACCATTATAGTAACAAGAATGCAATAAAATGCCTACCATTAGATTAAGATCAGATCAAGGGTTATCGCTTCCTCACTATGGCAATTTGCTCACTCTTTATGCATAGCGAGGTAGTGATTTAGTGACATGTGTCCTCGAGGAAAAGTGGGTCTAGTTCAAAGCACAAACAACAAAGGAAAGGTATAGGTGGAAACATTTCATTAGTTTTCTTGCCATCATGTTAAGAAGAAAGATGAGTTAGCTCTCTTTTTATCCTTGAATTGTAGGATTTTTCAAACATCAATGGCACAAATTTAAAAGGAAAGGTGATGCCACTCTATTTTTCTTCTCTACGCATTTATGAGGAATGAAAGCTTTATGGGTGAGAAAAATAGAGTATATTATAGGAGATTTCATCAATTCTAGTCTCACACAAAAAAAAAATTCATGTTTTTTGAGCACAAGATCATACTGAGAATATTGTGTTAAGCCTGGCAAAAACGTGAAACAATCTCCCATCTATTCGTGTGCTATTGCAGAGGTCCAGAGAAGAACATGCTTAGAAAATCAAGTAAGTAATCATATTATAACCTCTATAGCATTCCAATTCCTATGAATTATAGTCAAGATGCCTCCTAAGAAAGGATTTTCTAGGCAAGTAAATTATATGGATAGAAATGTTCATGACAATTTGCTAGAATTACTCATAGAGTCCACCACCATAGCTATGTAGGTTAAGAAGTTAATTTCCTTAAACCTTAGGATTAAGATTGATGATGGTCTATATGACAAAGGGAACTAGGTTAGGGATGCAAAAACTTTGCAAAATGGTCTTGTTTTGTTCAAAAAAAGGTTTTCAAAAAGGAATTCTTTTTGCCTCGTATGCTAATATTTGGAATTTTGATTTGGGAAAACTAGTATTTCTAAGTGTTTTCATGGATTATGATTTACTTGAAGCCATTGCCAAGAACTATGACCAAGCTGTTAGGGTAGTGAGAAGAATTGATGGTGTGCCTCTGATCTCAATTAGTCCTAAGGAAATTAGAGAGGTTTTTCACCTAGAGCCATTGACAAATTACCAAATGCTAATTAATCTGTAAGAATTAGAAAATGAATACATGGCAAAGAAGGATGTGATTAGAGGAGCTAAACTAAGGGCACATATTGGAACAATAGGAACTTTTCCAGTAATCACTGTAGCCTCTAGGGAACCTTTTAAAACAGATCTTTTCACTTCCTAGGCTATAGAAATATACAGACCCTGTGTCTTATTTTTGGTGAAGATGAACATAATTTCATGTCTATTAGCCTTATGTATATGATGGTTCAAATTGCTTCTTTTGGTGTAGATGTTATTTTTTATTTTGCTTCCTATTTGGTTGAACAAATTCATACTTGTTTGGTTGGAATTGTGAAAGGAAAAGTAGAGAAAACTTTTAGCCATTATTCTTTGTTGATGAATATGTTCTTATTTAAGAGAGTAACATACTTTGGTAAAGAGATGGAGTTGAATAGAGAGGAGCATGGGGAAACATTACCAGTCCAGTTGTGGAGTGCAGATATCACCTAGGATGTAGAGAATGCTAGCTTTGTTAGGTTTGATAGGTATTTTGCCTCAAAGTTGAGATGCCTCATATTGAGTGACAATCCCAGAATCTCTAAGGAACTAATGAATCTTATTAGGCCTATAGACAATCTGAATGATTTGAAAGTTTCACATAATTGGGGAGATATCATCCCATACTTTGTTTCTACTATTTTTAGAGTTTATGGTTTTAAGGGGAGCCCTCATGTGTTTCCCTACCAAGTACCTTTAGAGGTAGGAATGAATGAAATTTTGTGGCATTTAGGAGTGGAAGAGATGTTTCTAGTGAAAAGGAAACTAGGGTCAATTTTCCCTACCTGTATAGTGACCCATCAGTTTGTAATTACTAAAGGGGGTTGGCTCTTTTTGCATAGAATTTTGGATCAGTACAAGATGGCTATTTCCCATCCCCATTTTTGTGATACTAAGGAGTTTTATAATCAGATCTTGAGAGATGGGATTAAATTGGGAAAATTCAAGCATGACTCATACTATCCAGAGGACATTATAAGGAATGAGTTTTCATTGCAAGAACAAGAAACCAAAAAGGAAAAGTGGAGAGTCTATTCTCGAGTTTTAGAATTAATTCATTGTTTTGATCAGAAATATAGTCCTCTAGATAATGCTAATAAAGAGGGTGATAAATTAAATGAGCTCATGAATACCTTCCCCAAAATAATGGAAGCTATGAATGAGAAGAAACAATTTTTAATTGATTCATACCCAGATAAGGCCAGAGAGGTCATGAGGAGGTTGGCTTTCACTCCTAATGTAGGAGTTGGTCAAATAATTGTTCAAAAGATATTAGGCTATACTGTAATTCAAAATAAAAAGTCCACTATGGATAAGGGCAAGAAAATAATCGGATCCACCAATGTAGTCCTAGAGGAGAGACTTGATGAGCCTTCTCCTAAGAGGCAGAAGATAATAAAGGAAAAGAGTCCTCAAGTTGAGGAATATTCACCCACTCAATCCCCTTTAAGGATTGGAGAAGAAAAACTCACTGGTGAGAAAATTGAATAGATAGGGTTACAAGGAGGTGTATTTATCAGCCAAGCAGAACTAGATGAGGGAAACCCTCAAGAGCCTCCCGTACCAAGTTTGGATTTGATAGTTGCAGACTATAGAGGCAGGGAATTGGAACTCATATTAGAATAGGCTAGCTATCAAGTTTTGTCTAATGATAGTTTTGTTATATCTAGGGCTTTTCTTCAATTTGCATGGAGGGCCAATATGGGCAGGTTTGAAGAAAGCTACAATAAGCTGAGAAAAAAGCACCTAGAAATGGATGAAACTGCCTTGCAAAATTAGGTGAAAGAGGTAATTTTGAGTGAGTTTCATAATATAAGTCATGAGGAAGGTAGGTAAATGGTTAGAGCACTAAAAATTTTGTTGTTTCCCAATTGGGACATTGCTGATGCTCTTGTGTTTAATTCTAATTCAAATAAGATTGATTTACAAGACCAAAATAAGAAAGACTTCCAGGGTACTGCATTCAATGAAGACTAGGCTACCTTGGTTATCTGGTCATTTAGAAGGGGATCAAGAGCCAAATTCATCACAACCAGATGACTCTAGTTTGATGGGAAGTATTATTGTAAGAAGAGTGGCCGATACCTCTCATGTGCAGGCTGTACATTGGAATGTAGATTCATCTCAATTTTTTTTGGCCACTACAAAAAAGGAAGAAAAGACCATGTTTGAATTACAAAGTAAATATGAGACAATTTTGGGAGCTTACAACAAAGAGGTTTAGAAGAGGATTGAGTTGGAGAATAAAATTATGGGAAGGTCTACCAAGCCAAAAATAACATATCCTTGCCCTCCAATGAAGCCTTTTAAATCCACTCCTCTTATTGAGATGCCAGACACCCCATAGAGGCCTCAACATTATACAGTAGAGGATTTTGAGGAAGAAAAAAGTAAAATTTGGGCATTACATGTAGAGATTGAAGTACAATATGAGGATAAACTTAGAGAGACTCTAATGTACTTCTTAGATAAAATTGAATGGCCCCTATTCTATGATCAGTTGGCAAGAGTAATAAGTATATGGGAAGAACTGAAAAGCCATGATAAAGCCCTCAAGCCCATGAGGTTGCTAATGATCTGCCAAATTTTAATAATAGGAGAGTTGGTTTGCAACTAAAAGTTGTTTCTTATTTAAGCAAGTACAAGAATAAAAAATTTAATTTGTTTCCTCATGCCTTGGGTAGAAAGAATAAATTGAAGAATAAGGATGAATGGGCTAAAGAATTGGATGACTTGTTCTGTCCGAGGATGCATAAAGTTGTAAATGAAAAAGGGCATGCTTGGTGGGCCACCATGATAGAAGAATTGGTTAAAGTCCATTTTTTAAAAGTTCTTTGAAACAAGATCTTTTTGGTATTGATAATGAGGCTAAGTATATACCAAAGAAGAAAAATGATATTCTGCAATTCAACTAGCCAGATGATGAACAATTTGACACTTGGATGGCAAATATTGCTTCTAGTGAGCAATTAGAAGAGGTTGGTATAGATGATGATAATGAATAGGAAGATGAGGTGCAGATCATTGACACAACAACACCAGATCTAGAAGATAAGGAAGATCAAGGTCATCAAATGTTTCTAACTACTAAGGGTAAAAGTGGTTTTGACAATTCAAGATGAAAATAGTGAAAACCCATGAGTAGAAGTTGATTTGCACACATTATTAGAGGATTCATCATTGGCTAGCTTGGTGACTGCATATTTAAAAGAATTAGAATAGTGGTGGTGAATCAAAAGAGCTAGTAATTGGTTGTGATGTAACAGAAATGGGACTTACCAAAGTATATATTGATGTGATAGCTTTCTGTTACATTAAGTTTTGTTTTTCTGGACACTTGTCATTTTCTCCAAGCCTAAAGCTTGTTGCATCTTACATTATATAAGTGAGTTTCCAAGGCTAGAGAAAGGGTTTGCATACTTGTATATTTTTCAACTTTCAAAGAAAGTACAGTCGGTCTAGTCATGTGTAGGTTTTTCTGAGTTTACTTCCAGTTATGTATTGTTTTGATGGCAAATAGAAATTACAATATCAATATGAATTCATGGATTCTTCATTGAGTTTCTATTGGTTCTTGTATTAGTCAGCAAAAGGATAATACAAAAGGGTATTTACACTAGATCCGTGTCACCATTTTCTGTCTCCATTTCACAAGTTTATTAATTTTGAGATCATTTGAATAAGGTTCATTTGATTGAATGAAGTCTGGATGCATTGTATATTGGTTTATTGTTGCTTTTAATTCAAGGGATTATGTAAATGCTTCAGTAGATTAGTAGAATTCATGAGTTTATGAAAATGATATCTCATAAGAATGGAAATCGGTGATTATAGTTGATAAATTCAATTACAAGTTAATTGAACAAGATCTCCTACTAGTAGTTGACTCTTTGCCTCCATGGATAAAGCACTAGTCATATAAATCAAAGGTGTTTGAGAGTAAATTCTACTTGTACATGTCAAATTTTTTTTTAAATTCAAAGTCATTTTCATTCCATTCTATTCATGGTTATAATGCTAGTCACCACTTATTTACATTTAAATCTTGAGTCTTAGGTAGCTGCTATTTCCAGGAATACTTATAAATTCTAGAAGAATTATGACTAGATCTGCTTATGAGGGATGTATATAAACATTAAAGCATTAAGGAAATTGGTATACTGTGTATGTACCTTAGGGTAGAAGATGAGAATCAGAATGATACTAAGATAATGTGCAAAAATTAAATACAAAAAATGTATAAAAATTAACTCATAAATCACCTAACAGAATAGAACTATCTGCATAAAACATAAATGCTACTCAATACAATAGAGAAATGCTGGGTGTGTGGCTTTCACAGCCTAAGCAGAGCTCCAAGAACTAGAAATAGAAAACCAACCCTCCCCCTTTTTTTAGAGAAGAAGAAAGAATATGTATGGAGAAGGCAATTCCCAGATTCAATTTGCAATTGACAAGTGTCCTTTTAGAAAATCCTTCCCAAGAAGATCAAAAACCTCTTTCTAACTTCTCCTTCTAACAAAAAATTAAATCCCCATCATTTCACCTCTCAAAGGCATCAAAATATCTCAAAAATTTGATGATGAAAGGATGTAACTGATTTTGGTAATTAATGAAGAAATTTGCTCATTCCATTGCCAATGCCTTGGAAAACACAAATTGACTTATAGCACAAACCAGTGAACAACTGTGCATAATCTGACTCCAAAAATGAAAAATTCAGCTCTTCTCAATTTCGACGGTATATTGGAGCACCCATTTTGCCTAGAAAATACTCTAGTTATGGCCTTCTAAAGATTGTACCTCTGTTCTGTGGTTTGAATAATATTTTGCAAAAATTTAGACTTATAAAGTTTAAACTATATAGAGTTTCAAAGTTTATTTAAATGTCTAACCTGACATGAGTTTGAAAGAAAATAGTAAAATATTAAACATTTGAAATTTCCAAGAATTTTCCACCATTCTCTATCCAAGTCAAAACATGTCATCTTCTGATTGGATGCCTGCTTTCCGCCACGTCATACTCACTATGTTGCTTATACTAACTAGCATGCATCTCTCTCTTAGTGACATAGCGAGATCCACACGATCTTCCGTGTGTCACAATCTCGTGCATCTCAAAAACTTGCTCGCCACATCACCATCTACCTTGGAACTCACTGCCATGTGTCATAATCTCAACGACCCTTGCTATGTCACCATGGTTATCCTGTGGGCATCTTTGCTTAGGTGAGTTAACGACGACCCTCCAATCTAGACATGTGTCACAATCTCATTCCATCTAAACTTCATTTGTCTTCACCAAATTTTTGGATTTTTCTGGCTACTCGCTATGTCGCTAGCCAATTTTTTTTGCATTTTTTGGCTAGTGACTAGCCGAGTTTTGACTTTTTTCGATCACTTGGATTTGCTGACATCATCGACCCTTGGACTGTGTCTTCATTCAAAATCTATGCTTTTGTCTACTCCAGCTGGCATCCACATTACCAAGTCGACTACAGGGGGCCCACGTCCCATGCAGTTGCCTTTACAAAAGGCCTTTGTCTTTAGACACTTAAGACATGAGTTCAATGTTATTTAAACTTTAGAAATACTGTTTGTCTTATCAATGTGGGATATTGATTAAATTGTATTCCTCTATTGTTCTCTACGTGAATGGTTAGTTTTTAAGCTCTGACCTACAACTTTGTGCTCCTCACGCTGGTCTTCATTCTACATTGTGGTGCCTTTCCTGCGATTTCCTTTCTTATATGCGCATTCTTCCTTTGCAAATTCATGGATGGGCTATGAGTTCTTCTTTTATTTGCTAGCGGATTCTCCCCTATTCACAGCTATGTGCTTGATCCTTTCCAATGCATGCTCTGACACTGGGCCTACCCTGCATGAATCTTTCCCCTCTTTCGACTTGTGGCTTGTCTCTTTTCTCCACACATCCCCTACTCATGCATGAGTTGTTCTTTGCTTGAATGGGTTTATCTTTCCACATGATATCCCATGTGTTAACTACAATTTCTCTTGTTATGGGTGGCACTTCATTTCTTTATATTGCGTGAGCTTGTAATTTGATTTTCACTTCTTTTAAAGTTGACTTCCTCTTATCTATGTGCTTGCTCCCTTGTTCATGACACCTTGGATGGTGGTCCTCTATTTCTCTCCATAATGTCTACAGCTTGGTTGTTTCAACCAGCTTCCTCCTAAAACTATGGGAGTCTATTTATTAAAATGGTGGCCCTTCCCTTGCTGTGCAGACCTTTTTTATATGGCAGCACAAGCTCTTTTCATGGCCTGGCTTCATTATCTAAACTATGCAGCTTTGACTATTGAAGGCTTGCTTTTTTCATTAGCTATTGTCATATGCATTTTCTTTTGCTTGCGCATTAAAGCCTTCCTTGACTGCTTACTGGATGACTTTATTTAGCATGCATGGATCTGCTTTATTTAGCATGCATGGATCTGCTTAATGCATGAATGCTCCTTCTTACTATGGCATATGGAGTTGTTTAGCATGAGCAGCTTGCTTCCTCAGACAACTTGTTCTGAGATGCAGATTCTCTATTTTTTGGTGCAGGCTTCTTTGTATTCCCCTGCTAATGTTTGAAATCTTTTTGCATGGTATGAATCTTTGTCTTCTTCTTTAGATACTCGCTGTGCAGAAACACTGATCTATCCATAAGGCTCAGCTCCACCATACACCATAGTTTCGCATATGGAACCTCAAAATAATCCTTCACATATAAGCATGACATCAGCATGATTTTCCAAGGCCCTGGCAGTAGTGGCTCCTACTACATATACTTTACTTTTATTTGCTTGCATTGCTTGGAACAAGAAAATCTTCTGCCTCATTTCTAGACAGGTTGAGCTACCAAGCAGTCAAACATGTCAAATTAGGCTATGACTTTGAAGCTTTGTGTTTATTTTCATTATCACCTTGTCGTCATTATCACATATTCATTTTCCAAGTTCTCACACTATTTGATATTCATTGATTCACCCACTGCCCGTAGCTCTGTAGCAATCTCTAAAAAGGATGGTCTCTGTGTTGGATCAAATGACCAACATCTTTCCATCAAAGACTTCCAAGCAACTTCTCGACACTAATCTGGAATTGTTGGATGCAAGTGTATTGTTAATGATTCCCCTCATTATTTCCCAAAATGCATGTTAGTGTAGGGCTCTTCTCCTGTAAGAAGTTCCCACATCACTTCTTCCAAATGAATAAACATCAATTTTTTCAGTTACCATGCCCTTTTCTTTTAAAAAAATGTGGACAACTCTTTTATTTCTAGCAGGCCCTTGTAAAAAGCATAAGCTGCTACTATTGACATGGGCGCTTTTGCTGGGTGTATTCTATATCTTTTCCTTCGATCACTTTCCTTAATCTCTGCCAAATACTTACTTTGCTACACATTGAATCCTTCTCTTTTTTTGACAAGAGTGTTTAGCAAAAAATTGAACATTTTCAAATTGTATTTGAAATCAAACCACATGACCTTGGCATCTTATCCATCTGACAGAAGTAGTCATGCCCCAAAGTGGGTCCTGTTGAATTTTTTTTCGTTTCCAAACACTTGAACTATCAAACTGATCCATTCATCCTCTAATATTGATCAAAATAAAATTTGATCATCAAACTGTCATTTACCAATTATTTTCACTCTTCTACAAACTGTCAATTTTGCGCCCAGAAGTCCATTGATTGGCCTTAAAAATTGACCAAAACACTTGATTGGGCCTTGAAAATTGGCACACTGATTCTTTGCTTCACATACTTTCATCTTGCCAAACCTTGTCTCATGAATAATTTTGGGTCAAAAGATATTGACCATCAAAGCCGCCCCTTCAAAATTACATGCACAAAAACATGTCAGAAAGCAATAAACTCGGTTTGGATTTGGCTTGGTAAACTAGGCAAACTAACACTTGGGGAAATGATACTCAAGGTGTTGGTTCTTTCTCATGAGGACATTATTGATCTTTGGTTTGAGCTCATGAAAAATAATAGGATGCAAATGGAAGATGTTCAAAGTGGGCTACTTGGATTTTGCAAACTGGAAACAATGACACAAAATATTTTTTGCAAATGGACTTGACCTGGAAAAGTGTGTATATGGATTCGTCAAGACTTAAAAGTTGGCACACTTAAAGCATTTTTGGATAAAAAAATAGTGGTACAATCTATTAGATCTATTCAATCATGGATTTTTAGTTATGACATCACAAACAGGGGTCCTAACAAATCTGTAAATGCTAACACTAGTAAAAAGATAGAAATTGAATTTGGAATCACATTTGAAAAGCAATCAAACGGATTTTTCAAGAGCTGAAACTTGAAATATACCAAGTCCCTGACGTCTAAAATGCAACGAAAAAGGAATTTTCAAATTTTGATCAACTCAGTTAAAGTTATAACATGCCAAAAAAGGCTTCCTAGAATTGTGTGCAAAGTGGAAATGAATGAAAACAGTAACTGACCAACTTTGAGAGGTTCAAAACCTAGTCAAACAAACTCAAAATGACTCAAAATCTAAGACATAAGTTGTTAGTTATGGACACTAGACATTCCCAAAGTAGTAAGTCACAAAACATTTCTGGGTGTGAGATATTCACTGGCAAGTAGAGCCTCCTGTCTCTGTTTGACACTTGGGATAAAATGCAGATTTGATGGATGCTCAAAACGGGACTTCACAAAATGGCTCAGAATGTCAATTTATCATTATGAAATGCTTAGGCATGCTGAATTAAAGGTGCTAGAAGAATTGAAAACCTCTTAGGCCTCAAATGGGTAGCCAGGTACAAATGCACTTTAAAAGCATTTAAGGGCTTGATTTTTTCAATAGTGCTCAAAATTGGGCCTTCAATTTTAAGCGCCAACAGTGGCTCTATTTGGGGATGCATGTCATGGCAAGGATTTAGATCTCTGGGAGAAGCAGACCACACACCTAAACTTCAAAAACTTCTCTCAAACAACTTTATTGAAAATAGGAAAAACTACAACTAAGATTATCTACAAATGATGGCCCTGAGCCACCGAAAAGTTTTCATAACTTCTTACCTCCATCAAAAACCTGATTCTCATTTACATCTCCTTGAGGTAAACTGAAAATCTCATTATCATTTGTTTCGCCCAACGTATCAACATTTGCAATCAACTCAATAGGCAAAACAAAACTCTCATCATCTTCATAGTGCAAATAAAAGTCAGATATACTTTCTTCATCTTGCCTACTATGAAAAAATGGATCAGCATGACCATAACAACTTATATCAAGCTGAAACTGATCACTACTAACTGAATCATGGATTCCTTCAACTAGAAACACAAAGTGCTCATATTCAACTTCATTCAACGAGTTACATGGAGTAGATTGTAACTCACCTTGTGCCTCCATGAATGAAGAGTATGGAAAATTTGATTATTGCCTACTTGCAACCATGTTACTCATCAAATTAGATTTAACCTTTGCTGAAACCTCTTCACACCTAAGCAACTAATTAGTCACCAAAATTGAAAACTCATTGTGAAAGTGTTGATCTAAACTATGTTGATCACTATCATTTTCTTCATCTAACTGAATGTTGGAATAAACCTTGAAATTATCTTTACAAGACTTATCAGCACATGAAGAAAATCTATAATCTGATTGACAATATTCACTATTTTCCTCATCATCATATGAAACATCAAAACTTATTGCAGCATAACCAGCATGAAAAGAATCTGAAATAGCATTAAACTTCCCTTTACTAACATAATCAACATTCAACAAATCCTCATGTGAAAAAATGTTTGAGGTTCTGTTATATACACCTCCAAAGTCTAACAAAGATTGTTTGGATTTTACCTCTCTTTCCACATCAAACTTTGGGGAATTGATTTGATTGAATGAGAAAGTATTATGAGAGAACATATGAAAATCCTTACAAATACTAATGTGCTTTTCAAACTCACAAGCCAACAATTTTGAGATTTCATCAGAGCTCAAGAAGATTGCCTCACAAATCTTCTCTCAGCTGTGGTTATCATTTGGATAACATGAAGAACTTACAACAATAGGATCCTTAGTGTAACAATATGGAAAATCAACATTATTACAACATTCTGTCTTATCGTGGCAATCACTAGATCTACTATTGTTACAACTTTCTTCAACTTCATATGTACTGTAACAAAATTTATCTTTTCTTTTATATCCATCTTTTTCATGCTGATTGCTATTACCTGATTCATTAACATTTGAATCCACCTCTTCACATTCAGAAGATAGATTATCTTGCTCTACGGAATCATTGTATTCTTTACTACCTTGACTTTTAGCACACTCATTATCATCAAGAGACATAACATGAAATCTATAATCATCATCTTCCATCTCCTGAATGAATCTTTCAATTTGTAAAAACTTTTGTAATCTTATAGGTGCTAGCTAATTGACTGAATCGGGTACTAGAACCTCAAAGAAAACACTAGGCAGGGAAGATTCCTCAGGTCTACAATGAAAACACATCTTACTGATTACTAATTTAAGCCTTAGATAACATTGTTCGGCACTTAAACCTTGAGTACTTCCTACCTCAATTCTTATACGATGGACAATCCTTTTGTAGACCAGTCTGTTCAACATAGCAATGTTATTATTCACAGTTTCTAAACTCTCAGAATTTGGCAAGCTAATCTTAGATCTGAGATCTAACTCCATTATAGAACAAAATTTCTACCTCTCCCTTTTAGTGCTAAAAATCACTTAATAGAGGCAACCATGTTTTTTAATGTTTGACTTCCATGAAAAGAAAACATGAAAACCAAAATACCTCAAGTGCTGATGTTGAACTTCGATTTGCTGATTTGGCATAGGTGCATGACTGGAATTCCTTCACACCACTGATCAAACTTTGTAGAGTCACCACCTCCTTACAAGAGGAATATAATAATCACTGCTATGATCTACTTTTACACTCCAATTCCTTATAACAACAGCTTTCAAACAACACTTTAAAACTTATCAAGAATTTAAAACTTCCTTTCCAAGATTTATCAATAGTTTCAAATCTGCCCATACAACTGAAAGTCCTTCAAAATTTTGCAATGAAATCAACTAGGAACAAATTGGTACAAAGATTTGAGTTTCGCCACTCATAATTTGTGAGAAATAAAACATAATTTGTCACTTGACAAATCTGAACCAGACCTTCAATGTAGGAGAAACTTGCAGATCATTATCATCTTTAAAAGAAACTGTGCTTTATAAATTGATTCTTGACTCTAAAACTTTCTCAATAGCACTTGCAAAGACTAAACTAATTGAAGATAGACTTATAATAGTCATAGAACACAATTTTCA
The DNA here is from genome assembly GCA_028749045.1 of Cupressus sempervirens. Taxonomy (NCBI): domain Eukaryota; kingdom Viridiplantae; phylum Streptophyta; class Pinopsida; order Cupressales; family Cupressaceae; genus Cupressus; species Cupressus sempervirens. Next base: position 28,920,378 of record CM053792.1, on the reverse strand, counting down.
TCTAGTTTTACAACATACTACTGATTATGAATAAAGCTTAACCGAGGAACATAGAACATCAGTAGAGAAATGGTAAACACATCACACAACCCTGCTGCTATAGCATATCCTTCCTGTTGTATTGAATCTTGTTCAAATTCTCAAGGTTTGTCTACCATTCAGATTCAATAAATCCACAATAAAGTCACCATTTTTTTGGTGACTCAGATGGGCAAAACCTAACTAAAAATAGGACTAAAATTTTCAATGAACACCAGAGACTCTTGTCCTTTCAACAAAATGGATTGCCATCTTATCTCCCCAGCAGAGTCGCCATTTTGTTGGCTCTTGATTTAACAGTGTTCAAACAACCAAGTATGCAAGGCAAGAATGCATTAATGGGAAGCTATCTCCAATAATGGAGACACTTCACCAAGAACTTGGGCCAATTATAAGGCTATACTCCTTCTGCACTTTAGGCTCTGCAAAACCTAGGCGAGTATACCTATAGATTCTTTATATGGTACCAGTTATCAAAGCATACACCAAATCTAATGTAAGGTAGATAAAAAACCCTAAATCTTCTATACTTAACTAGGAATCACAAGCATGAAATAGCTAAGAACATAACTCATGAAAATGGAAAGCTAAGTGCGGGTTAACATTGAATAAATTTCAACATAAAAGGGAAAATTGATTTAATATGTTGATAACAGTAAGACCCAAGTATGAGCAACAAAACTAAACGATCCTATCTCTAACCAGTACCTTATCTATTGGGTAATTAAAATGAATTACAATAATACATCTCCTAGAAACCTCTGACATAATTCCTACATCAAGATCCCTGATCTATCTTTCACCTTGTGAATAGCCATCTGCTTCATATTTGAATCTCATACTCAGACATCCTATCATGAAATTAGTAAACCCTGTGATAAACACCAAGTAGTTACATAGCTCTTTGTTCCATAAGCAAGGTACTTCAATCACATACATAACTAAATGAGATGCAACCTAATCTATGGTCTTTGATCACAAACTAGAAAAGATTACAAATCCACAAACAAGAGACAAGATTCAAGTTGAATTTGAAACCATTGCTGCTCTTTATTTTCTTTCCTTGAAACCAAATACAGGAAATGTACAGAAATTAACTCATAAATCAACTAATAGAATAGAACTATCTACATAAAACATAAATGCTACTCAATACAATAGAGAAATGTTGGGTGTGTGGCTTTCACAGCCTGAGCAAAGCTCCAAGAACTGGAAATAGAAAACCAACCCTCCCCCTTTTTTCAGAGAAGAAGAAAGAATATGTATGGAGAAGGAAATTCCCAGAGTTAATTTGCATTAACAAGTGCCCCTTTAGAAAATCCTTCCCAAGAAGATCAAAAACCTCTTTCTAACTTCTCCTTCTAACTGAAAATCAAATCCCCATCATTTCACCTCTCAAAGGCATCAAAATATCTTAGAAATTTGATGATGAAAGGATGTAACTGATTTTGGTCATTAATGAAGAAATTTGCTCATTCCACTGCCAATGTCTTAGAAAACACAAATTGATTTATAGCACAAACCAGTAAACACCTGTGCATAATTTGACTCCAAAAATGGAAAATTCAGCTCTTCCTAGTTTTGATGGTATATTGGAGTGCCCATTTTTCCAAGAAAATACTCCATTCATCACCTTTTCAAGATTGTACCTTTGTTCTGTGGTTTGAATAATATTTTGCAAAAATTTAAACTTTTATAAAGTTTAAACTATATAGAGATTCAAACTTTATTTAAATGTCTGACCTGACGTGAGTTTGAAAGAAAATAGTAAAATATTAAACATTTGAAATTTCCAAGAATTTTCCACCATTCTCTATTTGGGTCAAACTAGGTTTGACCAAGCTTGACATATGTCATCTTCTGATTGGATGCCTACTCACTGTCATGTCATACTTGCTATGTCACTTATACTAACTGGCATGCATCTCTCCCTTAGCGACATAGCGAGATCCACATGATCTATCATGTGTCGCAATCTCGTGCATCTCAAAAACTTGCTCGACACATCACCATCTGCCTTGGAACTGACTGCCACATGTAATCTTAGTGACCCTCGCTATGTTGCCATGGTTATCCTGTGGGCATCTTTGCTTAGGTGAGTTAATGAAAAACCTCCAATCTAGACACATGTTGTGATCTCATTCCATCTGAACTTCATTTGTCTTCATCGAATTTATAGATTTTTTTAGCAACTCGCTATGTCGCTAGCCAAATTTTTTTGGATTTTTCGGCTAGCGACTAGCCGAGTTCTGACTTTTTTGGTTACCTAGATTTGCTGATGTCATCGACCCTTGGACTGCATCTTCGTTCAAAATCTATGCTTTTTTTTGCTCCAGCTGTCGTCCACATTAACAAGTCGACTACAGGGGGCCCACGTCCCATGCAGTTGCCTTTACAAAAGGCCTTTGTCTTTAGACACTTAAGACATGAGTTCAATGTTATTTGAACTTTAGAAATATTGTTTGTCTTATCAATGTGGGATATTGATTAAATTGTATTCCTCTATTGTTCTCTACATGAATGGTCAATTTTTAAGCTCTAACTTGTGACTTTGTGCTCCTTACGCTGGTCTTCATTCTGCATTGTGGTGCCTTTCCTGCAATTTCCTTTCTTATATGGGTGATCTTCCTTTGCAAATTTGTGGATGGGCTACGAGTTCTTCTTTTGTTTGCTAGCAGATTCTACCCTATTCACAGCTACATGCTTGATGCTTTCCAATGCATGCTTTGACACTAGGCCTACCTGTGTGAATCTTTCCCCTCTTTCGACTTGTGGCTTGTCTCTTTTCTCCATGCCTCCCCTACTCATGCATGAGTTGTTCTTTGCTTGAATGGGTTTATCTTTCCACATGATATCGCATGTGTTAACTGCAATTTCTCTTGCTATGGGTGGCACTTCTTTTCTTTATATTGCGTAAGCTTGCAATTTGATTTTCACTTCTTTTAAAGTTGACTTCCTCTTATCTATATGCTTGCTCCCTTGTTCATGGCACCTTGGATGGTGGTCCTCTGTTTCTCTCCATAATGCCTATAGCTTGGTTGTTTCAACCAGCTTCCTCCTAAAACTGTGGGAGTCTCTTTATTAAAACCATGGCCCTTCCCTTGTTGCGCAGACCTTTGTTATATGGCAACACCTGCTCTTTTCATGGCGTGGCTTCATTATCTAAACTATGCAACTTTGACTGTTGAAGGCTTTCTTTTTTCATCAGTTGATTTCATATGCATGCTCTTTTTCTTGTGTGTTAAAGCCTTCCTTGACTGCTTACTAGATGACTTTATTTAGCATGCATGGATCTACTTAATGCGTGAATGCTCCTTCTTACTGTGGTGTATGAAGTTTTTTAGTGTGAGTAGCTTGCTTCCTTAGACAACTTGTTCTAAGATGCGAATTCTCTATTTTTTGGCATAGGCTTCTTTGTATTCCCCTCCTGATGTTGGAAATCTTTTTGCATCTTATGAATCTTTGTCTTCTTCTTTAGATACTCGCTATACAGAAACACTGATCTATCCATAAGGCTTGGCTCCACCATACACCATAGTTTTGCATATGGAACCTCTAAATAATCCTTCACATATAAGCGTGACATCAGCATGATTTTCCAAGAACCTGGCAGTAGTGGCTCCTACTGCATATACTTCACTTTTATTTGCTCGAATTGCTTGGAACAAGAAAAGCTTCTGCCTCATTTCTAGATGGGTTGAGCTACCAGGCAGTTAGACATGTCAGATTAGGCTATGAATTTGAAGCTTTGTGTTTATTTTCATTATCACCTTGTCGTCATTATCACATATTCATTTTCCAAATTCTCGCACTATTTGATATTCATTGATTCACTCACTGTCTGTAGCTCTATAGCAATCTCTAAAAAGGATGGTCTCTATGTTGGATCAAATGACCAACATCTTTCCATCAAAGAATTCCAAGCAACTTCTCGACACCAATCTGGAATTATTGGATGCAAGTGTATTGTTAATAATTCCCCTCATTATTTCCCAAAATGCATGTTAGTGTAGGGCTCTTCTCCTGTAAGAAGTTCCCACATCACTTCTTCCAAATAAATAAACATCAACTATTTCAATTACCATGCCCTTTTCTTTTTAAAAAATGTGGACAAATCTTTTATTTCTAGCAGGCCCTTGTAAAATGCATAAGCTGTTGCTATTGACATGGGCTCTTTTGCTGGGTGTATTCTATATCTTTTGCTTTGATCACTACCCTTAGTCTCTACCAACTACTTACTTTGCTGCACATTGACCCCTTCTCTTTTCTTTGACAAGAATATTTAACAAAAAAATGAACAGTTTCAAATTGTATTTTAAATCAAACCTCCTAACCTTGGCATCTTATCCATTTGACAGAAGTAGTCAGGCCCCAAAGTGGGTCCAGCTAAAATTTTTTTTCGTTTCCAAACACTTGAATTGTCAAACTGATCCATTCATCCTATGATATTGATCAAAATCAAATTTGATCATAAAACTATCATTTACCGATCATTTTATCACTCTTCTGCAAACTATCAATTTTGCGCCCAGAGGTCCGTTGACTGGCCTTAAAAATTGACCAAAATGCCTGATCGGGCCTTGAAAACTGGCACACTGATTCTTTGCTCTGCATACTTTCATCCTGCTAAACCTTGTCTCATGAAGAATTTGGGGTCAAAAGATATTGACCATCAAAGTCGTCCCTTCAAAATTACCTGCACAAAATCATGTCAGAAAATAATAAACTTGGTTTGGATTTGGCTTGGAAAACTAGGCAAATTGACACTTGGGGAAACGATACTTGGGGCGTTGGTTCTTTGTCATGAGGATATTATGGATCTTTGGTTTGAGCTCATGACTAATGATAGGATGCAAATGGCGGATGTTCAAAGTGAGCTACTTGGATTTTGCAAACTGGAAACAATGACAGAAAACATTTTTTTGCAAATGGAATTGACCTGGAAAAGTGTGCATACCGATTCGTCAAGACTTAAAAACTAGCACACTTAAAGTATTTTTGGAGAAAAAATAGTGGTACAATCCATTAGATCTGGCCAATCATAGATTTTTAGTTATGACATGATGAACAGGGGTCCTGACAAATCTGCAAATGCTAACACCAGTAAAAAGATAGAAATTGAATTTGGAATCGCATTTGAAAATCAATCAAACAGATTCGTCAAGAGTTGAAACTTAAAATATAACAAGTCCTTGATGTCTACAATGCAATGCAAAAGGAATTTTCATATTTTGATCAACTGAGTCAAAGTTATAACATGCCAAATAGGGCTTCCTAGAATTGTGTGCAAAGTGCAAATGAATGAAAATAGTAACTAACCAACTTTGAGGGGTTCAAAACCTAGTCAAACGAACTTGAAACGACTCAAAATATAAGGCATAGGTTCTCAGGTATGGACACTAGACATTTTGAAAGTGGTAAGTCACAAAAAATTTCTAGGTGCGAGATATTCATTGGCAAACAAAGCCTCCTATCTCTGTTTGACACTTGGGATAAAATGCAGATTTGATGGATGCTCAAAACGAGACTTCATAGAATGGCTCAGAATGTCAACTTATCATTATGAAATGCTTAGGCATGCTGAATGAAAGGTGCTAGAAGCATTGAACACCTCTTAGGCCTCAAATGGGTAGCCGGGTACAAATGCATTTTAAAAGCATTTAAGGGCTTGATTTTTTCAATAGTGCTTAAAATTGGGCCTTCAATTTTAAGCGCCAACAGATGCAATGTATTTGATATTCATGTTGATTTTGGCATGTGGATGTATTGTCCAATTATTATTTTTTCTTTATGAGATATTCGAGCTTATAGACGTTCAGATGTGTGCACTTGTAATATCATGGGCTCATGTACACATGTGATGGTTTGATTTGATGTATATGGTAGTAGTAGATGTTGATTTTTATATAGGTGAATGATGAATGTAGCATGACATATGGATAATGATTAAACTAAATGACATGGCAAGAATCGTGTGATGAAAAGATGATATCATAATATGAGTGTAATGACATGAAATGAAATTGGATTTAATGAAATGAGATGTAATAGAATGTAATAAAATGGAATATAATGAAATGACATATGGTGTAATGTAACATGATGTAATAAAATGTAATGTGATGTTATAAAGTGAATTTTAATGTAATGAAATGAATCATGAAAAATGAATTGTAATGGGATGAATGTTGTTGTAATGTAATGAAACATAATGAAAATTTGATAAAATGTGGAAAGAAATGATATGTGGTGAAATGATAGGGAATGAAATTAAAATGAAATGTCTAATAAAAGAAATGATATGTGATGAAATGATAGGGAATGAAATTAAAATGAAATGTTTAATGAAAGAAATGATAGGGAGTGAAATTAATATGGTGTAATGAGATAACATTTTATATGAGTTATAATAAAATAAGATTGTATGTAATGGAAAAAAAATTAATGAAATGAAATTTATTATGATGTGATGCAATGTAATGTAATGATATGTAATGAAATGAAAAATAAAAAATGTAAATGAACGAATGTGGGGCAAAGTTTCATGGAATGGAATATGATAAAATGAGAATAAAAATGTGAAGATGGGATGAAATGATAAATGAAAATGTGATAAAATCTAATGTGACAAATGAAATGTAAATGAAGGTGAAAAATGGAAGAAAATGAAACTGTCTAAGGTTCAAAAGTTATGAGATGGGATGTAAACTTTTGAGATTCAAAAGTCATAGAATAAAAGAGATGAAAATCACGAATTAAAGGTGATGTGATGAAGAACATGAAATGCACATCAAAAATATAGAAGAAAAATAAATAGGGAAAGTGAAATATAATAAATTGAAATGAAATGTCATTTGTAAGGAAATAAAATGGGGGGGAATGATGTCTGATGTAGTGAATTATGACAAATGAAAAGGAAATGAAATGGAATGTGACAAAATGAAATTGTTTGAGGTTTAAAAGCCACATAATGCAGTAGATGGTGGGGTGTGATGAGGAATAAAATTTGATACAAGGCAATAGTGACTAGAATTGTTCAAGATTCAAAAGCCACATAATGCAATAAGTGGAAAAAAGAAAGAAAGACAATGATGTGAAATAATGAGGTGTGATGCATGGTGGCGATATGGTGAGGAGACATAGTCCATGATAGTTGAGTGCTAAAATCTTGCCTTGATGTTGATGTTGTTGTCTATTATTGGATAACTAGTCATGAATTTTTTGAAGGAATGTGTGAACGCCTTCTTGTGTAATTCTAATTTATGTGCCAACCATTTTTTTTAAAGAACCCAAGATGAAAATGCAAACTAAAATAATGCAACTAACTATCACTTTGTAAAGAGATGCAAAATTAATTGTCATCATTAAGCATTTAATAAAAAGTGACTAAGTACATTCACCACTAGCTCAGCTATGGTGATATGAATACTATGTTTCACTGAGGAGTACCAAAAAGCATGAACAACGTACATGAAAAATATGACAATTATTAGAAAAAAAAGTTATAGTTGTAGAAGAATAAAAGAAGGCACAAAAATATTCATAGGTCAGAGGAAAAAATAATAAAATATCATGACTTCATCTTGACACCTCTAGTAAGACACATCGTCGATGCACTAGAAGTACATAATAGTAAAACAAAACCATTATATGTGGACTAAGTGTGTTGTCAGTTGTGTGTAATAGTGTTGAGTTTGTTCAATTTTTTCTAGGAGCAACTATTGTATTAGCCAGATAAGAAAGTGTGGGATGTTCAACAATTATTTAGCAACATATTCTTTCTAGTGATGTGTGTTAGAAGGAATTAGGGTGTCTGAGTGTCAAAGCCAAGGGTCAAGTGTACACAATACTAGTACAATAGGATGTAGAGAGTGGATATGTGGTAAGACTAGTAGAGAACAAGTCTAAGGTGAGTGACAAATATAAGTAAGTGGTTATCGTGGGAATGGAATAAGGTGAGGTGGAGAGTAGAATGTGGCTAGTGGATATATTGAGAAATTGCAAGAAACATGTAAGTGGAAGTATTTCAGGCTCACCAAATTAGTCATAGTAGGAGGGTGATGTTAGCTAGAGAAGGTGGACAAGGAAAGGGTGAAGAGCGAAACATGTTTGGTGAACCTCTAAGGAATTAGTGTATCAGTCAGAACTACAAGTGGGAATTCCAGAGCCTGGTGAAGTGAGTCATGTGGGATAGGGGTTAGTGTAACCCAAATAAGTGGGGAGCAGGGTAGAAGAAACACCCTTGTGGACATTAATGATGTTGTTGGGGGCTATAGTGCAACATGTGTTGTAGGTGGTACTAGATGATGAGCCAATGATATAGGTGGAAAACAATCCACTTGGGATGACAAAGGGTATGTCAAGAGTGAAGAAGAAGATGGGGGAGATAAAATATCCTAAAAAGTCCATGGGAGAAGCTCTAAATGATGCAAGAGGCATTAGTTGGTTGAGGAGTGGATCACGCCAATTAATTAGCCTTGGGATTCTAGGACAAGGGTCAATGGAAAGGGAGGCAAGTGATGTAAATGTGGAAGAGCCTTGGCTAGAAGGGGGTGATGGAGATCAAGCATCAGGTGATGTGGAAGAATTAAAGAGAATGTTAGCCACAAAGAGAGTCCAAGTAGAGAATGTAGAGTAGGAAGTCACATTTTTGCTGGGATTGATGGAGAAGGCACAAGAAGACAAAAAACAAACAAAGGCAAGATAGCTGCAAGTGGTGGTGGATGTAGAACAAGCACAAGTTCAATCACCAGAAGTGGAGCTATGTGTGGGGCAATCATAGGTGGAGGAAAATGATGAAAGAATGTGAGCAGAGTGGTCATGGGCTAAGAGGTTGCAAGAATCTCTAAAGATGGCACAAGTGGGTTTAGAAAGTGCACAAAATGAGTTGGTGTTGTTACAGTCACAGTCTGAATTGTTTAGGGAGGAGATTGCAAAAGTAAATTCCCTATCATTGAAGCTACAAGAGCTATTAGCATTAAGTGAGGGGAAGGTTAGACAGTTGTAGTAGTGTTTGGGTGAGGCAAAAGATGATGTGGAGCATTGGTGAATGGTGACTAATCAAATGTAGTAGGAGGAGGATGTGGCCCAACAAGTTGGTGGAGAATGTGTTCATGGAAATGCATCGGACAGAAAAGGTACACTAGGAAGCCACTTATTATATGGGAAGTTTTCATTAGGCATTCCTGAATGAGGACTGGTTTTTGGTGTTTTGAAATGCTATAGGTTTTAAATTACCCCGATGAGAACAAGACACATCTAGGGGTAGATAACTCCCATCATTAACATATCCTTTTAGACATCGGGCCAACTATAAGGCTAGACCATTCTTCTACTTTAGGCTTTGCAAAACCTAGGTGGATGGACCTCAGATTTAATTTATATGGTATCAATGCTAAACATATTCTTGAATCTACTAATAGTAGATTTAACCCTTATTTCTCCTAATGACTCATACAATAACATAGATCTAGAATAGCTAAATGTAAGACAATGCAATTCAAATGATGAGTGAGGGTTAGACATTGAATAACTTTCAACATAACTTTCAAGATATGAGAAACAAAATCGAATGATCTTGCAGCTGATAAGTTCCTTAACTATAAGGAAATTATATGAATTACAACAATACGTCTTCTAGAAATCTTTGACATAACTCTTACATCAAGATCCCTGATCTATCTTTCACCTTGTGCATAGACATCTGCATCAAAATAAATCTCATACTCGACCTATCCCACCATGAAGTTTGCAAACCCTATGATAAATATCAAGCAATTAAATGGCTCTTTATTCCACAAGTAACATAATTCAACCACATGCATTTTAAAACAAAATGAAACCTAATTTATGCCCTTTGTTCACAAATTAGAAGAAATTACAAACCCATGAATAGGAGATAAGATTCAAAATGAATGTAAACCCTTTGTTTTGTTTTATTCATTTTCCTTGAAAAGAAATACATGAAAGATGTACAAAAGTGACTCACAAATCACCTAAAAAATGAGAATTATCTATATAAAACTTAATGCTGCTCATTACAAGTAAAATTGTTGAAGAAAAATGGTATCATAGTAGTGAGTCTTTTTCTCTCAAAACTAGAATGAACTAGTTTCATAGTGAAGAATTGGAACCCCCAATGAAAGAGAGAAAGATACATGTATAGGATGAAAAAACTCAATCCTAACCTAGAGATATTTTTCATTTCCTCTTTCATTTCACAAAATATCTGATTCTTTAATCATGATTCCAACTTTAATCCCAGAATTTAGCCTAACTAGGAAAACAAATATCCATCATGTTGGTGTTTGAAACTACTGAACAAAAAAATGCTCAATACCAAAGTGATAATACTCATATAAACTAAGGATTAGCACTTTCCAATTAAAAATTACATGTGCAAACCACTTGGACCCAACTTCAACAAAGCCAAGGATGGTTTCCTACTCTTTAGGCTTTACAAAACCAAGGTGGGTATAACTAGGGATGATTCAAATACAAACTATTGTATGATAATTATCTTAGTTTCATTTTGATTATTATCTTCAATCTTCAAACAAAAACACAGTTCATCAAATTCTTCAACATTTTTAGATTTATATACATCCCTCATAAGCAGATCCAATCATAATTCTCCTAGGGTTTACAAATATTTCTAGAAATAGCAGCTACCTAAGACTCAAAAACTAGATATAAATGAGTGGTGATAATCATTTATAACTTTGAACAAAATGGAATGAAAATGATTTTGAATTTATAATTGATTTTATATTTAGAGGTAGAATTTACTCTCAATCATTTCTGACATATGTGACTAGTGCCTTATCCATAGGCACAAAGAGTCAACTATTGGGAAGAGATCTAGTTCAAATAACTTGTAAATGAATTCATCAACTGTAATCACCCATTTCCATTCTTATGAAATATCCTTTTCATAAACTCATGAATTCTATTGATTTTACTAAAGCATTTACATAATCCCTTGAATTTAAAGCAAAATAAAACCAATATACAACCCATCCAAACTGCATTTAATCAACTGAACCTTATTCAAATTACCTCAAAATTAACAAACTCATGAAATGGTGACATAGATCTAGTGTAATTACCCTTATGCATTATCCTTTTAGATGACTAATACAATTACGAATATAAACTCAATGGAAAGCCTAGAATATTTTGCTAATTCTATCATTTGCTATATATTATTAGAAAGTACACAATTGAAAGTAAACTCAAAACAACTACATACTACCTGATTGACTGTACTTTTCTTGATAGAAAACAAAATTTTTACAAGCCATTTAGACCCCTCACAATGCCTTGAAAAATCATTTATAAAGCATGAGTTGCAACAAGAAAAGGGCAATTCTGATTGATAGCTATCCTTTTACAATAATAAATACAACTGACTTTTTCAAAATATCTATGAGTCATAACACAAAAAGAAAAAGGTGAAATCAATTGTAGAGGAAAGCTGGAGCATCAAATCTTTAATTTTGTCTTTTTCTTTAACTGCCCCCTATTGGTAAAGCCTTTATCTCTGTGATTGCCTCCCATACAATAACCTCTCTCTTTGTTGGCTACTCGCATGTTTTTGTTGTTGCTAATTCACCAATAGACTTTTGCCACCTAGCATTTGTAATCACTTTTCCCTGTGATAAATCTATTAATCTCGGTTTCAATTTTGAATAGAGTATCAATGAGTTCATTACAAGAAAATTCATCAATATCACCTTCAAAGATGGATGCCACTTATGGAAAGTCTACAATATGGTCAAAAGATTTAGACCATTCATTCAAATCCTTTATTTGGTTATTAGAATTAAGGACAAAAAGAAATAAATAATAAAAACCATTGGTCAACACTTTCATCTTATTCTAAATTGTTGCTGATTTCCCTATGAAGAACTGTAGTAGATCCTTTACTTTGTCCATTCCCTCTTTAATAGTAATAAAATTATCAGGAAGGTCTAGCTTCTTAGCTAGCAATGGTATTTGTTGGTGTAAATTAGTACTTTACTATTTACACTTACTTAAGTTTACTTAGGTTAATGCATTATTTAATTATATTGCATTATTTTATTATTTTTATTTATGAGACACTTAGGAGTTTGTGCAACCTTGTAAGTTGTCATGTTGACAACACAGGAGTTTGCACCTCTATTTGAGCACATGGTGTCTACAACACTGTTTTGCGTGTCCACCCTTCTAGGCTTATCCTCTCATCACCGCACTTACTTCTGTGCTTAATGGAGGATAATCCATATCTAGTGGACATGTGCTTGGTTGTATGACACATCATGATGCTAACTTCTATGCATTCTAGAAGCTCTCCTGAGGCCTTTATAATCAAGCACTCCTAGTGTACTCTTAGCATCATATTATTGAATACATTGTTATTCTGATCATACTCTCTCCATTTCTGGTCTACAATTGTATTTTTGTTTGAGTTCTTAGTTCTTGGGTGAATTTTTCCCTTAGGAAAATTCTTACATGGTATCAGAGCTTGGAGACTTTCTCATCACAAGCCATTCGAGATCTCTTGCTTGCTTCATTACCTCAGCCTAAATTCAGAGTGCTGCAGAAATTGGGAGCATCCAGCATCAGATCTGACCTCTCCATTGCATCTGGAATGCTGAACCGGTGAAAATCGGCTATAAGCACGCCTACCTTGGCCCATAGTCGACTGTGAGGAATTGTTTTTTTGCAAATCAGAACCTAGAGGCCTGATTTGCAATATGGGTATGATTATTTTTAGATCCATTGAATTTATTTTCCAAATCTAAACATTATTTGATCTCTGCAATTTATTTCCCCAAATTATTTTTTTGGAATTAGACAGAGTGAAATTTTTTTACAGACCTGGGTGATCAAATTTTGGATCTATATTTGTGGTCATATTATTTATTTATTGTAGGTTTCATTTAAATCTGCGGGTTTAATTTATACCCTATGAACCGTACCCTACAACTAAATCCGGCGTAATTTAGCACCAACAGGCTGGCTTCAATAAACCTCTGGTTGACAAACCCTTCACCAGCAGCACATCATTTACCACAAGTGAGCAAACTCATTGCATTTTCTTTGTTTAAAGTCTGCGATGATTTTAAATAGCGCATTAGCCACTGTTCCCACCCATGTGGGATTAAACAGTAGACTTTCGATAGCATCACTGATGGAACCTTCTGACGACTGGCAGTCAGATTTGCAGCCTACACTATAGTGCCATGCAAAGTCTTTCCATTCACCTGTCCAATCTAGTCAACCCACCACGTAGGGGTAAAGTTAGAAAATCCACGCAGATAGTCAGCACTAACACGCGGCAAACATTTGCCCACGCGGACCAATCTGCGCAAGCCACATGGAGTTTGTGCCACATCGGCCACCCATCATCCAACTGTACATGACACATTAGTGCCAATGTGGAAGCCCAGTCAACAATCCACTTACATTTTTCCATACGATCCGTACTATCCGTATGGTACGAAAATCCAAATCAGCTGCCATGACATCTTGTGGCTCTTTTTCTACTAATGTCATCATTTGAACAACTTAAATTTGATGCTCGTCTGGATGTTAGTACAAGCCATATTTTGAACTACTGTGATGGCTGTTTGATCGTCAAATTTAGACTCACAGTTTCTCCTCCAGACCCCTCTCCAATTTGCTTTTCAATTTGGTAGCCTGACTTTGCGAGCTCATAACTTGGACATCTAAACTCTAATTCAGGTGTAATTTTTTTAAAAATTAGGTAGAATTTCTTGAATTTTCCATTGGTGGTGTTGTTTCTGGTTTTGGGGCACAAATTTTGCAGAAATTGCATTTTTTGGCGACTGTACCTGCATAATCTTGTGTTTTGCAACTTCAGAAGCTCCGTACGGGCACATCTAGTCACCTTTTCAAGTTCTATTTTTTTGAAAGTGCGTATTTTTTTGTCTACTTTCTAGATCTAAAGTTAGATTCTAGGGTTGTGTGGAAAAATTTCTCACTTTCAGAATTAGGCCTTCTTTGGCATTATAAGCTTTCATTCTTTTTCAGAATTGTTGTAAAACTAAGCTACAATGCTTAAGTGATAGATTTCAGCCTTATAAGGCAGTTGTAAAAGCAAAATCAGAAAGTCCACTTTGTTCATTTTTACAAGTGGTTCATTGTAAATGCACTACTTATAAAGTGCCAAAGCATCTTTTTTTGGGGGTTCTTTTGATTGAGTGAAAAGGGGGGGTGTGCAGTGTGTTTCTTATGTCTCTATTTTGTGCTCTTTCATTTCTGCATCATGGGTTTTAAATGTCCTCCTCTAACTTCACACAATTATTCTACATGGAAAGATATTGCATGGAGTAGATTAATTGAAAAATGATATAGTTTATATGTTGATGGTACAATTACCAAACCTACTAATGCTAAAGAACTCATTGATTGGATAATTCATGACTGACAAGCTTTAGGTGTAATTAGGAGTTGTGTACATGGGGATCTTCTCTTTCACATTAAAAATTGTTTAGAATCTAAGGAAGCTTGGGATAAACTTGAACAGTTGTATGGTAAAGTGGATGAAGAAAAGGGATTTCAGATTGAGGATGATCTACTTCTCTTAGATCCTAAAAATTATGACACAATTCAAGATTATATCATCAAAGTCAATGAGTATAGGGAACTTCTAAATGATTGTGGAAATCTCATGAAGGATGATAGGTTGATACATCACATCCTAAAGAAGCTACCTTCTGAGTACGTCAACTTTGTTTCTAGTTTTAATACTCACAAGTTGGCCATGGGATCTGCTTACCAAAAGCCTTCCTTTGATGGATTTGCAAACATGTTGATTGTTGAACAATCTCACTTGGTGGATTTTGATCTCCTCAAGTCATCTAGGACCAAAGCCTTAGTAGCTCATGATGATCATACATCTAGTCAAGGGGGAAAAATAAATAAGAAGAAGAAGCAGTGGAAGCAAAAAACACAATCTGAGACACAACATGACTCCTCTCAACAAGGCGGTTCTTCTTCAAACAAGAAAGGAAGTAATGAAAAGAAGGACAAACTCTTTTGTGCATACTATAAAAAGCCAAATCATGATGAGCATCATTGCAAAACAAAAAGAATCGATGAGTTAGAAAATCTACTCAAGAAGAACAAGATTCAACTGCCAAGTACTTCCAAGGATTCTACTCCAACCTCTTCAAAGAGTAAAGGTCAAGCACTTATGGCCAACACAACTTCTTCGGAATGGATACTTGATTCAAGTGCCTCTTACCACATGGGTTCATCAAGGTAAGACTTTTCTTCATTAAAGCAGTCATAGGTACCACACATCTTCATGGGAGATGATGTTAAAATGGAAGTTGAAGGAAAAGGACATGTAGAAATGGAAAATGGGGAATTCAAAGATGTACTCTATATTCCAAATCTAAGCTCCAATCTCCTATCAGTTTACCAAATCACTCACCTTGGAGATGGTCATAAGGTTGAGTTCCTTCCCGATTCAGTGATGGTGTGAAGTCTCCAAGATGATTCATTGGTAGCAGTTGGAAAAGTCAATGATGACAGAAGGCTTTATTCCTTCTCCCACTTTGTGCCTAAGAGTTCTTCTCAAGCCTTGTTAACTCACTCTAATTCAAACAACAACTTATGGCATGAGCGGTTTGGTCACCTTGACTTTCGCTCTCTTTAGCAACTTTGCTCAAAAAACATGGTCAAAGGTCTACCCAACATCAACTTTTCTAAGGGGGAGTGTTCATCTTGTTCAGTGGATATGCATCTTAAGGAGAAGTATGATAAAGGGAAGTCTTCTCGAGCTCCAGTTGTTCTTCAACTAGTTCACATGGTATTATTAGGACCGTTTGCAGTGACTTCAGTCAGACAAGGCCGCTACATACTCACATTTGTTGATGACCTTTCAAGATTCACCTAGGTCTTCTTCCTTCATCATAAAAATGAAGTAGTTCATAAGCTTCAAGAATTCAAGACTCATGTTGAACACAAGTCAAGGATAGCCATCAAAGTATTAATGGTGGACAATGAGAATAGATATGTTGATAGGAGACTTAAGAACTTTTGTAAAATTGAGGGGATTAATCTTTAGAACTCACCAACATTTAGTCTGCACAAGACAGATGTTGCAACTATGAGGATTAGGACTCTCAAGACCATGGCAAGTTGCATGATAAAGGCCAAGTCTCTTGATCCTACACTTGAAGTTGAAGCCATTCGCAGTTCTACTCACATACTTAATAGATATCCTCATCTAGCCTTAGATGGCAAGACTCTTTTTGAGGTTTGGTGTGGCAGAAAACTAGTTGTGAGTCACCTTAGAGTCTTCGGTTGTCCAACATGGGCAAACCTAACTTTTAGGAGTTGCAAGGCACCGACACCTAGGCCTTGTACCTTTATTGGTTATGAAGACAATGTGAAGGCTTATAGACTTATGGATCCTAAGACACATGAGATTTTTATGGAGAAGGATGTTCACTTTGAGGAAAGTTCTCTGAGCTTATCCTCTACTCCTCTCTACACTTCATACACAGTGGAAACTGATAGTGACACCAGCAATAGTGCTTCAATAGGTTTAGATACATGGGGTTCTATCGATAGTTACAGCGAGAGGCCACATCAATCTAGTCCATGTGCCTATATTACCATAGTGCAAGGTCTATCTCAACATGGTACATCTCGTCTTCCAGCTCCAGCTTCATTTGACTTGGGACACAGACTTGAGGACACACATCTTCTCATTGATGATGATACTTCTATAGTTGTTGTGAGGGCTCACTCTAACCCTCATGTCCATTCTCTATGTGATCAATCTTCCCAGGTTGGCGTGATTGTGGATCCTTATGAACAGCAATTAGTGGAGGGCTCTTTGTTAGTAGAGGAGACAGATGGTTCAGTGGAACAGGTTCAGCAGACATCCTTGACAGATCTACATTCATTCTTTTCAGCATAGTTGGAAGGGGTGAACTTCAGCATCAGTACAGGGATGCTTGAGTAGGTTTTCGAGCCAGCACACATCTTCAAGATTGTCCCTTGGGTATTGTTTCTTCCTAAGGGGAGGAACACCTTTCTGCATTCTTGGACCAACTTCTTCATCAGAGGAGTTTTCACTTGTTGGCATTCTTCTTTTGGGGGGGGAACCTATTCTGTCTCTCTTCCTTTCTTATTCTCTTTTGTATATATTGGATGTATGTCATAATGGGGGGGGGGGTCTTGATTACTCCATCCATCAATGCATCCTCCTTTATCTCTCTTTTTGGGGTAGGGTTTTTCCCATGAGGTTTTCCCTCTTTCCCCACTTTATGGGAGATTTGCATTTTCATTATGTACATGGGTACCTAACATGGCCTAGTAGCCAGGACCTATTATGCATCTTCATCCTAGTTTGTAAGCTTAAGGGCATTCCCCTAAGTTGCACTTAAGGGGGGGTGTTGGTGTAAATTAGTACTTTACTATTTACACTTACTTAAGTTTACTTAGGTTAATTCATTATTTAATTATATTGCATTATTTTATTATTTTTATTTATGAGACACTTAGGATTTTGTGCAACCTTGTAAGTTTTCATGTTGACAACATAGGAGTTTGCACCTCTATTTGAGCACATGGTGTCTACAACACTATTTTGCATGTCCCACCCTTCTAGGCTTATCCTCTCATCACCGCACTTACTTCTGTGCTTAATAGAGGATAATCCATATCTGGTGGACATGTGCTTGGTTGTATGACACATCATGATGCTAACTTCTATGCATTCTAGAAGCTCTCCTGAGGCCTTTATAATCAGGCACTCCTAGTGTACTCTTAGCATCATATTATTGAATACATTGTTATTCTAATCATACTCTCTCCATTTCTGGTCTACAGTTGTGCTTGTGTTTGATTTCTTAGTTCTTGGGTGAATTTTTCCCTTAGGCGAATTCTTACAGTATTAACCTATCAAAGGACTGCATGTAAGGTCCCTAGTGTTGGAAAATTGGATCAAGCAAACCTACTACTTCTTTGCACATCTATTTTGTAGGTTTTAAGTTGATGAATGCATTATATGCATCTTGAGAGATTCTATTCAAGATGCTTATCTTGTGACTTAACATATTCATCATCACACTCTTCTTTGTTACATTATCAGATTGGGGAACCTCTGCTTCCAGATTCACTATAGGCATTGGCATTATCACCCTTATGGGTATATCATTTGTTTTGGCTTCTACTTCCATAGTGTGCCTCACCTCTTCCACATTTCCATGTACGTATTCTACCTCTACTATAGTCTTGAGTTGGTCTTTCAGGGATTTCACTTTGACTTCTATGCTCTTGATTTTCCCTTCCAATTCCTCTATCCTTTGCTTTTGCACATAGCTCATCTTGAGGTCTTCCTCATACATCTTTCTGGCATCTGAACATTCATTATATGCAGCATCTAGCCTATCCTCAATTTGATCTATCTTTTCCTCATTCATGAGTGCAAAGTGTTTGACTAGGCTAGAGATCTCTTTTCTAGTATTAATATCTAGTGTCCAAACAATCATGTTGCCTTGTGTAGTCTCCTGTATATCCATCATCCTAGGTTTTTTTATGTTAGAGGCAACACTCCATACAACTAAGGTCTTTGTATCTATTTTAAAACTTGACCATCTCTTCAAGACTTCATTGCTAGTGGCTTCATAACTAATTTCTTTGTCTTGCCTCCTTATTTGGTCAAGAACAAAAGCTCTTTCAATGTCCTAATTTGGCACCAGGATCATACCACTCTTGTGCACCAACTCCCTGGCTTCTACAGGGATCATTGTTTCACTATCTGGGTCATAAGCCAATAGTTAATCAACCAATTCTTTGTTCTTCTTAGGATCCTCTCGTAGCATGAGGCTCAATGTGAGATGATTTTGTTTTATTTTATATAAAATACTTTTAAATTCTGATGATTTAATGGAATTATCATCCTCCATGAATTTTTCAGATTGGATGAGTCTATCAACCAATCTAGAAGCTGCAATTTGTAGATCATTAGAGGCTCTTCCTACCTCTATTGCGCTTTGGTGCAAGTAGTTTTACCTAATATCAAAAAAATATTGGTCATTTCCTAGTATTACTTGCAAAGCTTTGCTTACGAACCTCTCTGGGATGTGCATTGTTTTTTGCCTCTTGTTTCCTTTTGGCAACCATGTTGAAGATGATGGATACTCTTCCTAAACATCAACTTCTAATTGCATATCTGGCTCAAAGGATTCTTTGTTCACAGTTGCTTCCTCTTCCTCTAGCTCATTTGGCATTCGAGACATGATATAATCAAAGTTTTCTACCATCTTCTTCAAATTACCAAGATATGGTATCTTCATATAGAAACCTTTAAAATCAGGGTTGGTCCTCTTTAAGGCCTATTCCACTTTCCTCATTTCATAGTATTTTCCTAGCAACTCATTAGCCTCCCTTATTGTTACCATGTTAGAAATGAAATCTTCTATAGGGTTTGGCTTGCTAGGAGGTAGAATGTAACCCTTGATGGCTTTAACCTCATTTGTTATGTAATTCTCTAGGTCATACATTCTATAAGGTCCAGTAGAAAACTTATATTGACCTAGGTATTCACTCAACTCTTCATATGCATTCTTCCCAATTACAAAATATCCTACCTTGAAACTTCTACAAACAAATGTGGGTTTTCGTAGAGAATGAGGGATCATCTCTTTGTTCATTAATAAGAATTGCCAAAAGAATTCAATAATAGCTAACCTAGGGGGTAAATATTTGGGCAATATGTGAGGAGGCTATGGGCATGCATACACTCTCATCAATGTGCACTCCTTAAACAAAAATATGTTCCCCAAGTTATGATCCAATTTAGTTTTCTCATCCAAAAAAAAGGTCTATGCAATGTTTTCAAAACATTTGGGGCCCTAAAGAAAGTATGGTCCACCATCCTCAAAATCACAGAAGTAAACAAATTGAAATACTCAAGTGCATTTGAATAATGAATTTTTTTATCCCAAATGTGAGTCCATAGTTGCATAGGTAACTCACCAATTCATCAAAAATTTGATCGATGAAGTCATGGCTGATGTAACCAATGTTTTTATACAAGATCAGGTGCATTAGCAATGAGTAATGATGAAATTTGAAATCTTTCATTTCTCCTTTCTTTGCATTGACAATTTGATGGTTCATGCTATCTATGAAAAATCTCACATAATCATATTCTTTGTTATGGAAAGGGTGCTATATATCACATGCTATTAAAAGCAAGGAACCATATTAACAGTCCTCTACATCATCATTTCCCAGAACTCTGTGCAGTCCAAATATAGTGTTCTTGAAGTATCTCTTGAAATTTCTCAAGGGAAAATGATCTTCTAGCTTCTTTGGTATTTGCCTTGCTTTCTTGACATTTTAAGGAATATGGGGCAACATCACATTATTCAAATAATGGGTCTTATTCCTCCCGAACTTTCCTTGTAAGTCCTCAATGTCAATAGGCACATCCATCTATCATTCTAAACAAAAAATTTCTATGAAAGAAGTCATGTCCAGTGTGCACAAAATACTCCCATTATGCCTATGGAATGTCCTTGTGACTAGATTGTAAGATTTTATCAATACCTTTAACAAATCCACATCAACAAATACTTTTGGGAATATTAATTTTTCAATATTTCTATTCCACAAGTTGCAAAGTGGTATGTTTTTAGTTCTATTCTAGTAGAAATACATGAATAGACCAAAACCATCAATCCTAGGGCATTTTGCATCTCAACATAGGAAGTAAGGGTCTTTGAAAACATGGTCATTCACTGAAATTGTGTTGGATGACCTTGGAAGAATTTTTAACTAGTCTTCTGTGTGCTTGTTCAGCTTTCTGACCCTTGAATTCTTCTCTATTTTCACTACACCCTTCTTCTGTTTTCCTTTGGCTGTAATCTCTATGTCATCATCACCCTCATCTTTGACTTCTACTTCTACTTCTACTTCTTCTATGGGAACCTCTTTAAATTCCATGTCAACCATTTTTCTACAGACTTACACCTCAATTCTTGCAACAAAAGCTTAGAAAATTGCAAAGCTATGGACACCTTTGAATTTTTAGAACAAGAACAAAAGTTTTTCAAAATGGCAATATTCTAAATTTTTTAATAGAATCTTTATGGTTTAATCATGCAATCTACCAGTTTTTTAATAAATTCTACATGCACAAGCTTTAAAACCATTCTTGCGGGGTGTCAGCAAAGGATATCAACCATGTAATTTGATCCTGATTTACTTTTTAGTTTTCTATATTACTTAGCTATAGTGAATTTATGTTTTTTTTTTCTGAATTGGCATGACACATCAACCACTCTCTTTTCCAATTTTGGTCTTCTATTTATATGCTATGTCAAAACCCTTCAATCTTTGTAACCCCAGAGATACAACTAGCAAGCATTTATGTCTATCCAGTGATGCTTCAAAATACTCCAAGTGTAGAAGCATAAGGGTTCCTTAAGCATTGCATTGAAATCCATTTTATGCTCTTACATGACCCCTTATACCATAGAATCTCAAGCCTTCTTAACAAATCCTTATGTGCTTACGCTTCAACACATTGCTCGTACCAATGTAAAGAATTGGTTAGACCTTTCACTTCACCCTTTATGCTCATACAAACACATACCATTAGAGCCTTTAAAAACTTTCTTTACACTATTATGCTTACTTCAATATTGAAAGCATCATAATACTTTGTACATCCATCCTCTAGTCATATGCTTAGAACTTTACCCATGGCATCGTCATGCTTTTCACCTTTTCTTTATTCTCCTTTATGCCTACATGAGTTACCTCATCCTTGTAACATTAGGAAGCCTTTACAATTTGCATCCCATTCTTATGTTTGACTCTCCTCATGTCAGCATAAAGCCTTCTTTTCATTCCCCTTTCTATCTTTTATGCTCCTATGCTTAAACCAATCTCGTAACCTTAGAGAAAGGGATAAAACAACATTTCATTCATATGGTGACCATCCAATCATAAGGGCATAATGAGAATTTCTTCTTTTCAACAACTCAATGACCCAGATTAGATCTCAAGAAAATAGAAAAAGAACATCACCATAGATTTAAGCACATGTAGAATGAAAAACATAAGTCATCTGCCATGTGGGCTGGGCCCATCTAACATGTATGACATGTCATCATTTGATTTTTTCTCATCAGGGCCCATCTAAAAACTCAATAGGTCCCACACAACATGATCTTCTTTATAATATCACTTACAATTGTCTACACACCAAAGTAGTGAAGGCTCGTAGAAGAATTCAGATCTCATTTCACTCTTACGAGTTTCCCTTGTGCGTATGAGTGTAAAACCCACTATATTATTCTCACAAGATATCCTTTTTCCTTTTATGACACTCAATGAAATGTGAGTGTGTGAAGCAAAGCAATCCACCCTTCTGCTTGTCTACTCAACATATTACTCGTACCCCCATAAAACAACAAACATGGTCATTTTTAAACCTATTATGCTCATATTCTTAGATGAACAAAATAGGACCAAAAATAATTTAATGAATTCCTTTTGCTAATATAGTTGACTTATCATTGTGGAACCATAAGACCATTTACAAAGCATAAAAACCCTTTACACCTCTCTTGTCGAGGATTAATTGTATGGCTAGAGGACCCCAAAGTGGACCGCTCTACTATTATGGAATACACAACCGTATCCCCCTAAGACATGAATTCCTTTATGCCTATAAATTTATTAGTGAAGCATGACCATGAAAATAGAAACAAGGAAGCATTTCACTCTTACAGGAAGCCCGAAAACCATAAGATTTTAAAGAGAGGAATTTAGGCATTTTACAAACCCTTTTGGAAATTTGAAAATAACCTAGGGTTTTAACATACTTAGGGCAATCTATGTTGATTAAAAACCTTGAGAATTAAATAAAATTCAAGCAACACATGAACTAGGACACGACTAGGGTTACATAAAATTTGAAAAATTATAAGAAAAGAAACCCTAATCTACAGGACACAAGAATTATATGATTTTTTCACCAAGATATTTGGAACTTCTTTGCATTGTGAAAAATCAAACCAATAGTGGCTTTGTCTAGGGATGATATACTACCTGAGTCTATGAAAGAATTCATAATCTATAGAAGAGTAGACCACATGCTTTATACAGGAATGAAAACTTCTTTAGAGAGCACACAAAAAAAACAAAAAAAATAGGGAACCAGACTGTACAAAGACATTTACAACGATTTGCAAAATATGCATAATGTACAAGGACACAGAAAACCCTAAAACTACTATTCATGAAATATAGATGCTTTAGGAAAAGTCCCTCTTCAAGAATTGTCAATGAACTAGAAATTAAAGAATATCTCCAGTTAAATCCTTCAAAAAATATGAGTCTTCACCATTTATATCATAAATGTTGTATGGGCCAACCCAGATGGAATCAAATTTACCATGCTTTCACTTATCTTCCATTCTAGCATTCCACATTAATACCATGTCACCTATTTCAAATTCCTCTCAATGGCCCTTTTTTCATATAAGTGGTTCATCTATAATTGTAACATGGCATTTTGAACAGAGGACTCTTTTCTTGTTTCTTCTAATTGCATGATATCATCCATCCTGAGTTGCATTTCATCAATGATATCATCCTCATAAATTTGAATAAATTTGTACATCTCCTTTAAGTTATTTTGTGGAATTTTAGCTTGTATACCATAGACCAAATCAAATGGAGCACATCCAATGGCCTTTTTCATAGTAACCTATCAGCCCACAGAGCTAATGGAAATTTTTAATCCCAGACCTTGTTGTTCTCTCCTAAAATCCTCTTGATAATTTTCAATTTATACTTTTATTGCTTAATTCTTCCTGACCATTTCCTTGGGGATGATAAGGTGATGGTGTGTATTCTGTAATGCCATACTTACAAAAATATTTATATTCATTATATCTAAAACACATGGCATTATCAATTACAATCTTCTATGGGCATTCAAACCTAGTCACAATATTATTCAAAATGAAATTAATCACTACTTTACTCGTTGCATTCTTAGTAGGGATTTCTTCAACCCATTTAGTGAAGTAATCAGTAGCTATGAGTATCCAAGAATGTCCACCACTAGATTTATTTGCAATCTCACTTATGAAATCAATTCCCCATTGTTGAAATGGTGCCTGCACTTCAATAGGTCTTAATGGTAAATTCCCAAAAATTTTTAACTCTCTACCAAATCTTTGACAAGTATCGTATATTTTCACAAACTCATGAGCATCTCTGAAAAGTGTTGGCCACCAAAAACCAACCCTCAGAACTTTATGAGCAATAGTTTTAGCCATATAATGACCACCACATACACCTTCATGCATATCTTTTAAGATCCTTTTAGACTCAATTTCATCTACACATTTCAAAAGGACCCCTTCCACATTTCTCCACCACAATTGACTTTGCATTATAACATACCTTATAGCCTGCAACTTCAAAGATCTTTTCTGGTTGTTTGTTAATCCTAGTAGGGATTTCATATTCTACAAATAATAAATCACATCTCTATACTAGTCAGAAGTATCCATATCACAAGGGTTATCCTTGCAACCATCATCAAGTTGATTGATTTGGTTTACCTCTAAGTTGGCTTCTACTATTAATTTTGCTAGGCCTTGTCCTCTAACCAATTTGGTAATCTAAATATCAATATTAAATTCTTGTATTATGTTAATCCACCTACATCTTTTGCCAGATACCTCTTGTTGTGAAAAGATGTCCTTTACAGTAGTAGTAGGGACAAATGCAATAACACTGGGCCCCATTAGGTAACATTTGAAAGCTTTTACCCCTTTCACTAGTGCATATGATTATTTTTCATTTATATCATACTTGAGCTCTACTACCTACAAAGATTTTCTTAAAAATGCAATGGGCTACTCATAAGCTTCCTCATTTTTCTGTAACAGTACTACAACAATAATGTGAAATGAAGCCAAAGAAAATATATACATTACGTTATCATAATTAGGTGCTCTAAGAATAGGAGCATCCTTAATAGCTTTCTTGATCTTTTGGAATGCAATGCTAGGCTCACCATCCCATTTTATTTTAGACCCTTTCTTTAACATTCGTGATATAGGCCTACTAATCTCTACAAAATTAGTCACAAATCTTCTAAGAAAGTTAATCTGCCCAAAGAATGACTAAATCCCTTTAACACTTTTGGGTTTTTGAATTTTTTCTATTGCTTCTACCCTTTCAAGGTCAATCAACTTTCCTTCAGTAACACAAAAGCTACATTTCCTTGGATTTAAAGAGATACCATACTTAAGGGCTCTAATAAATACCTTTCTTAGATGTATGCAATGATCATTATCATCCTTGGAATAAGTAGTTAGGTCATCCTAATATACAACCAAAAAATCATCAATAATATTAGCAAAAGCCACATCCATAGCCCTTTGAAAAGTAGCCCTAGAATTAGTAAGCCCAAAAGGCATCCTGAAATATACATAAGTACCCCATGGAGTAGTGAAAGTAGTCTTAATTTTTTTTTATTCTTTAACAACCACTTGATTATAACCTAAAAATCCATCCATCATAGACATAAGTTCAGAACTAGTGACCCTTTGCAACATGGCTTCCATATTTGACAATTCATAATTATCCTTTAATGAAGATATATTGAGATTCCTAAAATCAACACATAACCTTATATCTCCATTTTTATTCCTAATAGGGACTAAATTGGACACCCAAGAAGAATGTCTAATGGGCTTTATGATGCCAGCATCTCTTAGCTTGATCAATTCTTCTTGCATTTTGGGAGCCAGGGTAGGATTTATTGGCCTTTGTTTCTGCCTAAAAGGTTTAACATCTAGTTTCAAAGGGACTTCATGCTGAAAAAGATCCTCTCTATAAGCCTTTAGGTCATCATATGACCATGCAAACACATGTCTATATTTCCTTAACAAATCAATCAAGCCCTACCTTATTTTAGGAGATAACTTCTTGTCAATATATACCTTCTTAGGTGTTTCCTCAATTCCTAAGTTTACATCCTCTAGATCTTTAGCATCATACTTATTGGCATCAACTTGTGGCATGTATTGGTTTTCAAAAACAACTAAACCCTTTGAGATTTTTTTTGTCTTTAATTGCACAACTTCCTGCCCAAAAACAATATCTTTTCCATCTATATTTTCTACAGAGGTTGCACAATCAATCTTTTGTCCTAACAACATATTTTCACAATTCAAAAATCTTAGAATATCTTTTTCATCTTCAAATACTTGCCAATTTTGGACATTATCAAGAATAGAGGGCCTAGTTTTAGTCTCAATTTTAGATATAACAACAAATTTAATGTCATCCAGTTTTATTGCTATATTTACTAGCAAATCTGCCATCTTATTGTTAGTTCTATCCTTCCAAACTATCCCAAATGCATCAAAACATTCAATCATGTCCCATAAAACATTTCTATATTGTTTTAACCTTTTATTCTTTGACACATAAGCATTTCTTACTTGGGATACAACCAATTTAGAATCTCCCATAGCATGTAAACATTTTATCCCATGCTTATGAGCTAGTCTAAGTCCTAACAAAAAAGCCTCATACTCTGCTATGTTGTTTGTACAATGGAAACTCAATGTAAAAGAAAATTTGTATGTTACCCTAGCATGAGATATCAATATAATACCTACCCTACTCCATCTTTATAAAAAGCACCATCAAAGAACATAGTCCATAGATCACCTTTGTCTGTCTTTGTGTCAGCTTCTACTTCCATCTAAGACTTATGCTTGGATTTCTTTAAAGTCAAAACCTCAGCTTGGAATGCATTGATATCTATATCCACAAAGTTTTTCATACCATCCTCTATGTCTTCTTCTATCATATATACACTTTTAGGCTCCCTATTTATTTTTATCAAATTCCCCTCAATGTTAAAAGTAAAAAATAATAAATCACACTATAGACTCCCTCCAATGGTACCACTCCACTTTCTAGATAACAACATGCCATATTGAGGTGGAATATCAACAACCAACACACTCATAGTGAGTTTTTTGTCAGGACAGGCTGTTAGTCTATATGGTAAAGAGTTAATAGTACCTATGACTATCACTTCTTTTTTATCCATAGTACAACATCTTCCTTGAGTAATGTCTACCTTTAGGCCTAATTCCTTTATTATTTCAAAATGCATCATAGTATTGGAAGCACTAGATTCAATCATGCAATTTTTTAGTGTTTTACCATTTACTAAAATACTCAAGAAAAATGGCTCAACATTTCCCAAACATTGATTTACAGAGTTATCCAAAAACATCTGAGGAATTTAAGACACAACTACTTCAGCTTCTTTGTCCTTCACCTTTTCTTTACTACTTTTATTGGGATTGTGATTTTCATTACGCTCATGTCTTATCTTTATATTTGTATCTCCCAACCATGCTATGGCCTTATTTTTGTGTTTAGGGATTCTTAACAATTTAGACAAAGGGACTTTGATAGTGATTCATGATAACATAGTAGTCATATCTATAGAAGAATCAAATGAGCCATCAATAACCATATTCCTTTTGTCATGATGTTTATCTAGAATTTTTACAACACCCTAGTGATTTTTATCACTTATAGTGATTGGTTTTGGTATCTTCTCGTCTAGCTTCTTGGGAGAATTATTTGGGAACTCACAAACCTTGGGGTTATCCACCTTCTTTGGTTCCCACTTTTTATTGGCAATTTTAACCTTCTCAGTAGGGATTTCTTTAGGGTTCATAGCTTCCCATTTTTTAGATTAACTCCCTTTATAAATATACTAGCCATCTTGTCATTACCCTCTTTTTAAGCCATGTTTCTAGTTTGCACTTGAGCTATCATGTTAGCAATAATTTGATCAATCTCTTCCCTAGAAGGCTTCCTTAATGTCACTTCTTCTTTGGCATTTACCATGTTACAAATATTGTCTTCAACATCACTCTCATCAAAAAAGACTTCTGCATTTCATTTTGAAACTACCTTTTCTCATTTACATCTCTGTCATAATCTTCATAATCAGAATAATCATAATGTGTCTAAAACGTATTACATCCTACATCATCATTATTTTCTTCATGTTCTTAACAATTTTTTCTATTGTAGTCTAATTTCCAAGGAAAGACAAGGCTACTGCACAAGATCCAGGAGCATGGGGTAATTGACATACAAAGCACCATGTAGGTTCAGTAGTGAATTTAGTATCATCCACTAAATTTATAGAGTTTTTTGATAAGGGATTAGGGGTGACCTTACTATTGGTATTCTTAGGGGGAAGGACATTGGGCTAACGATCTTTCCAGGTGGTGTTATAGGGGAAATTTTGTAACCTATTTTGTCTATTAAAATTTGATTGATAAGGTATCCTATCTTCAGTGGGACTCCTATCATTCTTTACTTGAGGGAGATTTAAACTCTTTATAGCATTTAGAACTTGACTTATCTCACTAGGGTCTTGGTTTTTTCCACTTCCACTTTTGAGATCTTCCTTTCTATTATTATCAATGAAAGGGTTATAGACAAATATGATTATTATCAATGAAAAATGCCATATGGGCTTATAATAGTATGATTCTGGAGAAAGAAATCCTCCATACAGTACCTTCTCTCTAACTCCACTAAGAACTGACATTATAATGCCAGAAATGTTCTTAAATAGACTCCAACTCATTTAGGGTTGGGAATACATTCTAGAATATGCCAATTGGCATCCACCACCAAAATAGAAGGTTCTAGAAGTCACGTTAGAAGTCGGTGTATAATTAGAAGAATACAAAAATGATAGTCCAACTTCTGCGAGGCATAAATTTTGAACCGAGACTCTAATTGACGAACCATTTACATTTTTGAAAAGCTCTTGAAGTGCTCTATAGCCCTATGGACAGCTTTTCTTGTCCCCCATTTTTTGGCCCCATACAAGGCCATCTAGTGCCCCAAATCTGACTTTGAACTAGGACTCCAATTGATGAACCATTTACACTTTTGGAAATCTCTCAAAGCACTCTATAGCCCTATGGATAGCTTTGCTTGTTCGTTATTTTTTTGACCTATATGAGGCTATTTAGTGCCCCAAATCTAACTTTGAAGTGCTCTTAGGAGGTCTTCAGGAAACTTAAAACTACAATAACTTTCTAACTATAAAGTCTTTTGACTTGATTCTTTTTCTAGAGGACTTTAAATTACAAGTATAACCATCCCTCCAAATTACACCCTCTAACTCGTCATAATTTTGGCTCTATTACAAAATAACCCATTTTCTACATTTACATGTATCCCAAGGTGCTTAACAAATCTAACCTAGAAAACTAATAGTCAAACTGTGAGAGTTGGAACCTTTATTTGACCCAAATGGGTATCTAGAAATAAAAATACATTAAACAAAAACTATCTCTAAGCATATTTTTGGGTGATACAAGATTGCACTTACACCAGTAGATGCTCCTACATCAAACACCCAAGGTAGATTGAAAAGTGACCCTGTTGATAGCGCCTTTTGAGCATGGAAAATTTCTGCATTTTATGGTGGAATAATCAAATTTGTTTCGGTAGGGTTGGGATCATCTTTTCATTTTTAGTGAACCCTAGTGAATTTTGTAATCATCATCTTTCCCTAACCCTAGGCCATAAGTATGAGTGGGTTTCCATTTTTGAAGATACCTTGTTCTTTGATCTTTTTTGATCTTACAACAACGGGATTGGAGTAATCTCATAGACATGTGTTGTGGTCTTTCGCAATCTCAGAATAGTTCTTGTATCATGTCATCGTAGGAAAGTTTCCTTTCTTTCCCGATCCTATGGTGACCTTTATATCATAAGATCATGTCACGTCGTGTTTTTCCTATGAAAGGCTCTTTTTGGATCTTATGATTAGTGTTTGTTAATGGCATCAGAAGAAAAAGATAAAGGTGGTCATGAACATATGATATAGCTTTTTATTGTTAGGTCGTAAATCAGAAGGATGAGGCTCGACGATCTTATGAGGCATATCGCATGATTGGAGAATAAAATTAAAAGAGTAAAGACATTACAAAAAAGGCCTTGTTGTATGATCATATAATGGATAAAGGTATGTTACGATGGCACAACACCCTGTTGTCATAGGATCATGGAATTCATGAAGGCAAGCATGTCACTTGCTAACATGATAGATATCAGTTTCTTGTTGAAATTGAGCCAACATACATGTGTCAGGTGTGTTCATAGTTAGTGTTTGTGGGTCCAAGGGTTGTGAGATGTCCAATGGATAACGGTCTCTAATCTTATGATAAGTTCTTTCATCGTAAGATCTTAGAACTCTGAGGTAGGGTTTCCCGATCCTGCGACTAGGCTTTGTCATAGCATCACATGGATAAATTTGTGAACCCATGATGTAATAATGTAATCTTTTCAACTTAACCATAACATCATAAAAGAAAACATGAAGGGTTGCGATGCTACAAAGTGGTAAGCTCAACTGCGATCATGTGATCATAGGACTTATGAAGATGACTTACAATGCCTCAAAACCATTTGTCATTGGATCGTAGAACACAATGAGTAAGCTGTTGATGTTACAATAAAAAGGTTATCATAGGATCATGAAAGATTTTGTCACTCTTGCTGATTGCTCGATATAAAGTTTTTAAAGGATATCATGGGATCGAAGAGCCATTAATATAATGTTGCGATATTACGAAATGTCTTTTTAGTTACCTTGTCATAATATCATAGAATCTAATCTCTATAGTAGATATAATGATGAGAAAAGAGGTTTGAGCTTCTCAGCCAATCAGTTTTGAATGCAGTATGAAAAGTTCATAGTTGGAAATCAATTTGGTGATCCCTAAGGCTAACAGAATGGGTTATGATCATTCTCAAGCATGTTGAAATCAATGCAATTTAAATGTCCATCTAAGCCTATCAACTTATAAGTTTTTCCATTCTCATTATCAATGTTTATCATCTACAAAATTAGATTCTGAGTTCATCTTATGTTGTCTATGTGAGATGCATCATTGTTTCAAAGGTTTATAAGGGGTAGTTTTCTACAGTTACAGATTTTCTAGTTGTAGACTCAAAATGTCAAACCAAGAAGTGGAAGAAATTTTAGGTAAGGAAATGGTAGTACTAGAGGCATCAACCTCGAAAGGAGGTAAAACCAGACAAAAGAAACCCAATCAATTTCATCAGGAATGGGTAAAATTGTTCCCTAGATCCACAAATACAAACTCTATTGATGATCATGCTTTCTTTGATCCTTATGCCAAATGCAGAGATGCTAGGTGCCCTAGCACCAATGGTGCTAAGCTTTTCTACTTTTTCTACTGCAACCAAGAAAAGAAGGTTCCTATTTGCAATCCCTGGAAGAAGAATCTTGCTAAACTAATTTTCCTAGAGGTGTTTGTGGATGTTGATTTGATAATAGCTTTGTTTGGATGTTATAATCCTACCACCAAATATTTCCACAAGAAAGATGGGACTATTCTATGCACCTTATACAGAGAATCTTTCATTGAGGCTTTTAGGTTGATTGGGGCAATGGGTCAACCTCTGGATTTGAAGGAGCTATAGAGAAGGTTTGAATCAAACTTGACTTCTTTCACTAGAAATTCATTGCTACAACATATTCCTGGAGAATTGAAAAGGGTGGTTGATTTCCAAAAAAATATAGAGAATATGCCCATGGACATGTTCAAAAATTATTTTGTCAAGACCATATATGGTGTCCATAAGGTTATTGGAAAGGATGGGTCTGATGATGTCTAGGGAGCTGAATATATAATTGCTAGAGATGTACAAGATGCTTTCCATGCCTATGAATATGACTATGTTAGTCATATATTAGATATAATGAAGGAGAATATTGCCAAGGCAAGGTCTAGAGAAATGAGTGAATTCACCTTCCCATATTACTCTCTATTGATGCATTTGATCCTCTAATTTCTTTCTATAATTGATAAGGTTTAGGTTTTATGAGAAGGATAAGAATCAGAATGAAATTAAGAGTTTGATGTTAACTTTCTTAATCAAAAGTTGATTAAAAGGGTTTAAATTGCTAATTATTCACTCTATAGCCCAATGGATAAGACATTGACCCATCTAGAGGTTTGAAGGCATATTGGAATATTCATATAACTGCAAGACATTTATATAACAATCAATATCATTTTACCCTTTTTCTTTATGTTGAAGAGATAATAGTGTCAGTCATGGCTTGTTTGCTAATTACTTTCTTTGGTTGTAATTAGCTACTAAAATTAAGAAACTTGTCAGCAAATCATATAAGATAATTAGCCATTTCAGCTATAGGGGATAGTCTTGTAGAGAAGAAAATCAAGTTATTGAGGTGTATCGCTTAGGTTTTCCCACCTTGGCTTAGCAGAGCCTAAAGTGAAGTGAGTCTTGTTGACTCTGTTAATTGGTCCAAAACTAAGATTTAGCCTAGCTAAACATAGGATTTAGCTTATCCTTAGGCTTGGCCTTGGTCTTTGTTTCTTGGTATTAGGTTAAATTCTACATGATATGTTCTTTACAGGAAGGAACTCCAACAGAATGGTGACTCTATTGGGGAGTTAAGAAGAAGTTACTATCAAACTATTTCATAAAGTGTTAAAGTGTGATGGTTATTATGTGTTGCTCCTTTTCTAGTTTCATTTCATATTTCCCAAATATTGGGTGGCGACTCAATTCAAGGTTTTGTAACTAGTGCTAAAGGGTTGTGAGAAATCCCTATAATCAATGGCTGAGAAAAAGAAGAATACACGTGCTTTTACCAAGAATCATCCTGAGATACCATTGTTAACTAATTTACCCCCTGGGGTAAAAAGAAATCAAAATAAGAAGAGATCTAATTTTAATTCTACATGGGTCCCTAGAAGTAATCTTTCACCCTAGTCATCATATCATCCTATTGAGGAGAAGGAAATTTCCCCTTAGAGTATTGAGTTAGAAGGAGTTGCGCTCTTGGGAGAGACTTTCTCAGCCCCACCAGAGGTTTTCCAAGACAAAAGTGTGTCCCCTGTGGTCAATTTTTTTCATAGATCAAACATGATAAATGAGATAAACCATAGTTGGGGTTCCAGGGAAAACATGGAAGTAGGTTTTAGTCCTAGACAAGAACCATATGTAGGAAATCTTATGGATTTTGACCTAGTTGATTCTGAGGCTACTACTATAGATCATGAGGAATTGTTTCCACAACTTGCCCTCCTTAGAAGGAAAGTTACTGATGAAGAAGCTAGGCACTTGCATTTAGAAAAGGAGAAAGAAAAGGTTATTATGAATACTATCATTGAAAGGGATAATTTGCTCAGGAGAATGGCATCCTTGCAAGAACAAAACAAGAGGTTATAGGAGATATCTTCTAATTTACATTTTGATATCTTTGGTGATATAGGTGCTTTAAGGAAAAATTTTC
The DNA here is from genome assembly GCA_028749045.1 of Cupressus sempervirens. Lineage (NCBI taxonomy): Eukaryota > Viridiplantae > Streptophyta > Pinopsida > Cupressales > Cupressaceae > Cupressus > Cupressus sempervirens. The sequence goes on along the minus strand of CM053792.1, from coordinate 28,886,909 downwards.
ATAGACAAGAACAACTCCTTCATAATTTTCAAGCTTCTATTGTTGCGCAAGTTCAACCCTATAGGCCTTTGGAGACCATAGTTGAGGAAGCTCAAAAGAAGGATGTGGACAAGGGTAAGCAGAAGGCTATTGGAGTGCAAATCAATGAGCCAAATCTCCTTGGTAAGCCTACTTCTTGGGTTATGTCAAAGCTTGACCTAGATCTAGAGAAATCAAGAAAGGAAAAAGAGGACTTGACCAAGGAATTTGAAAGAGTAGAAAATGAAGCTCAAGCTGCTGAGGCCAGAAGGAAAATCCAATTTATCAAGTCAAAATCTACTCTAACAGTTTAACCCAGTTTGCCTACACAAGTTTTACCCTTTGCACCTGGTACTAGTACTTTTATAATAAGTCAAAGTGCACCACTCTTACCCCCTTTTACAACTCTTGATACTACTGGTTAGTTTCCCCTTCTCCACCTTCCCCATCATACTCAAATTCCTTTTCAAAATTAGGCTTTTGGAGAAAGTTCTTCAGGCATCCTAGTTTTCCAAAGAAAACCAATTCATATGGAGAGATACAAGCAGATATCCTTTTTGGGTATCCCCGGTTTACCTCAGCTAGTTCCAAATGATCTTAGAGACAAGGTTACCAAGTTTGCTAGAAATAATGTTGTTACTGGTGAAGAGCATCTTAGAAAGTTCATTGATATGCTAAATGGTTATGAGGTTGAATATGAAGATGTGGTGATGAAGCTTTTTGTTCACTCTCTAATGAAAGATGCTAAAGACTAGTTCAAAAGATTGCCTAATGATAGTATCAACTCATGTAGTGATCTTGAGACCCTATTCAAAGAGCAATATCGTGAAAAGACAAATGTTGGTTTTATTTTGAATAAATTCAACAATATCAAGAAGAATTCAAATGAATTAGCCTTTGACTTCAATGTCAAATTCCAAAAAGTTATGTACAAGCTTTTCCAAGTAATGAGATTGAATGAAGATGTGCGTCTTACTACTTATTTCAATGCCTTTGATAGTAAGATGGCCTATTTCCTTAGGGATAAAGAACCAAAAACATTAAGGGAGGCATACACAATGGTTGTTAACATTGAAAATAATAGAAGAGCTACAGGAAAGCTTGGAAAAAGGGATGACCCTAAGTTATTCAATACTAGGGGAAAGAAAGATAATGACAAACCTATTTCAAGAAAGAAACCAAAAGATGATTGAATGGGATAGGTTTTAAAATTATTAAAAAAATTAAATTCCCTAGCTTTCTTAGACAAAAAACCAAATATCCCAGAGAAGGCTCCTTTCAATAATAACTTTAATAGGCAGCCTAGAATGAAAAACTACCCCTACACTACTCAACAGAAAGATGGAAAGCCAATTCCTAATCCTAGGCAAGAGAACCTAGGAAAAGGGACACTAGATCCTCTACAAAGAAATTTAGTAAATATGAATGATGACATTCCCTGGTGTCATATTTGTCAATCACCACATTCTCCTAATTTTTGTGCTATTGCTCAGTCTTTTTGTGATAGTCAGTAGTTGCAGAATAATGAAGACATGATTGACAAGGATCAAGAGGATATCACTTGCAATATGATTCATCTTTGTGATAGTGATGAAGAGTTAGATATTGATGAGACAAACCAAGATATTATAAATTAGAGAATTGTATACCACATACATCACCAACAAGTCTTTGCTGACAATGAAGACCAAGATGAAAATGTTATATGTAACACTTTAGCTCCTATTAATTATTTCACTTTGAAGAAACCTTCTATTGAGGAAATCGATAGAATTACTTTAGAGTTAGTGGCCCAAGTCAAGAGTACTTACAATTCAAGAAATAGGGTTGTAGATGGTGCCCCTCCTAAGTCATCTGGCATTTTCATCAAGGAAAATACAAAAAAAGTTACCCATCAAAATAAGAAGACTTTTCCCTGAGATCCCTAAGATTAAAGAAAACAAGAATAAGAGATTGGAACCAAAGAAAAGGGTGCATTTACAAAATTAGGAGGTTGGTAAGCTAACTATCTTGGGAAAGGAAACAAGTTCTGATAGTTTAAAGCAAAAGTTTTCATCTACTGTTCAAACTCCTACACCTTTAGATGTTAATATAAAGAATACTACCTATGATCCAATTGATATGGTCTCAATGTTGTCACAAATCACTGTTAAGGTCCCTTTGGTAGAAATGTTTAGGATAGAGGAACATAAAAGAAAGGCTTTGTCTTGGTTGGGAGGGATACAAAATAGTGATGTGGTTACATAAGCACCAACCAGTACATTGTAGATCCCAGTGATTGATAAAGAAAAGGAAGATATTGGAGTCATGTCTCAGATACCCCAAATGCATCTAGACAATTCATCAGTAGCATATTTGTAGGATATTGATTCCTTTTTCTTAAGTTTAATCATAATGGGCAAAACATTAAAAAATTTCATGATTGACTTAGGAGCGTCAATTAATATAATGCCTTTTAAAGTGATGCAGGCCATTAGTCTAGGAGTTGATACTAGACAAGGCAAGTGTAGGGCAATGGATGCTAGAGAAGTACCTATTATAGGTACTATTAATGCTTTACCTTTCAAATTTTTTGTACATCTTGATGAGGAGCTAACCATGTCAGTTCTAGTAGTGGATATTCCCCCCACTATGGAATGTTACTTTCAAGAAAGTGGAGTGTTGCAATGGGAGGAATCATGCAATGTGATCTGTCATATGCCACTTTCAAAGTAAAAGAAAAGGCCATCAAGATTAATAGAGAACCTAGAGTGACTCATATCTTTGAGGAAAATATTGACAATGATGCAACTTGTTTCATAGACATAGATGTGAATGCATTTAGAGCTATACTAATCATTCAAGAGGTGGAAAAGTTGCCTACCTTAATTGAGCAAGAGGTCACATGTTGCTTAGATTCTCCAAATCTTTGGAGCATGTATTTTGATGGAGTAAGCTCAAAGGAGGGATCAAGAGCTGGAATTGTCTTTGTTTCTCCAGACAAGAATACATTCAGATATTCCTTTTCTCTAAATTTTACATGTACCAATAATGTTTTAGAGAATGAGGCCCTATTGCTAGGATTGAAAGTTACAACACATCATGGAATCAAGAAAATACATGTTATTGGTGATTTTGAGTTAATTATTTCCCTAGTTAGGGGTGTTAATGTGTCAAAAAATAAAAGATTGAAGCAATATAGGAATGTTGTCTGGGATATGATTGAGTCTTTTGATGCCTTTGGGATAATGTGGAAGGACAAAAGTAACAATAAGATGGTAGAACTTTTGGATAATGTGGCCATAAAGCCTGATGATATATCATTTGCTAGTGTGTCCACCATAGAAGTATAGAACAGACCTTCAGTTCCAGACAATGTCCATAGTTGGCAAGTTTTTGAGGATGACAAAGACATTCTAAATTTTCTACTCAATGAGGATAAATATCACAGACAGGAACTTGATTGTAGTGCATGGGTGGAAACAGTTGATGCAAAAGAAACAATTTTTGGACAAGAGATTCTATAACTAAAAAATAACAAGGTACCTAAGGGTCTGGTTGTATTGGAAAGTTCTTTTGACAATCAAGACATGATATTTTCAAATGCAAAAAATGATAACCCACAAGAACTAGAGGAGATTAATTTGGGTACACTTGACAACCCATAAAAGGTGTACATTAGAAAAACTTTAAATCTTGAGATCAAAAAGTCTTTGATTGATTTATTAAGGAAATTTAGACATGTGTTTGCCTGGTTCTATGATGACCTAAAGGCTTATAGGCAAGATCTGTTCCAACATGTTATACTGCTTAAAGAAGACATAAAACCTTTTAGGCAAAAGCAAAGACCTATGAACCCTACTATTGCTCATAAGATGTAGAAAGAATTATTGAAGCTCAGAGATGGGGGAATAATTAAGCCAATTAGACATTCTTCATGGGTGTCTAATTTTGTACTTGTGAGAAAAAAGAATGGTGACATTAGGCTTTGTGTTGATTTTAGAAACCTAAATATTTAATCTTTAAAAGATAATTATGGATTTCCCAATATGGAGGCCATGCTTCAACAAGTCATTGGTTCAGAGTTGATGTCCATGATGGATGGTTTTTTAGGTTATAACTAGGTCTTGGTTGATGAAAAAGAGCAATTCAAGACAACCTTCACCACTCCTTGGGGAACCTATGTATATGTGAGAATAGATTTTGGCCTCATAAATGTAGGGGAAACTTTTCAGAGAGCTAGGGATGTGGCTTTCAAAGATTATATTGAAAAATTCATGGTAGTATATCAAGATGATTTGACAGCATATTCAAAGAAAGCTGAAGATCATTACAGGCATCTCGAAAATATTTTTCTCAAAGCTTTGGAATATGGAGTATCTTTGAACCCAAGAAAATGTACTTTTGGGGTCACAGAAGGCAAACTTCTAGGTCATATAGTTTCAAAAGAGGGTGTTAAGATTGATCCTAAGAGGGTAGTAGTAGTTGACAAGGTCCAAAAACCAAAAAATGTTAAAGGTATACAGGCTTTTTTTGGACAAGTTAATTTCTTAAGAAGGTTTGTGACTAACTTTGCTGAGATCAGTAGACCAATCTCAAAAATGCTCAAGAAAGGTGCTACAATAAATTGGGAAGGTGAGCCTTCTATTTCCTTCCAAGAAATAAAAAGTGCTATTAAGAATGCTCCAGTGCTTAGGACCCCTGATTATGGAAAGCCCATGCATATTTTTTCTTTTGCATCTTTTCATACTATTGCAACAGTTTTACTTTAGAAGAATGAAAGTGGACATGAACAACCTATAGCATTTTTTAGTAAGTCCCTACAACCTGCAAAATTGAAATATGATATCAGTGAGAAATAGGCATATGCTCTAGTTAAAGCTGTTAAGGCTTTCAAATGTTATCTTTTAGGGGCCATTGTTATTTCTTTTGTACCAAGTACAATAGTGAAGGATATTTTCTCTCAACAAGAGGTATCTGGTAAAAGATGCATATGGATTAATAGGATCCAAGAATTTAATATAGTTATCCAAATTACTAAGCTAGTAAGAGGTCAAGGATTAGCTAAGCTCATAGTACAAGAAAATTTAGATGCTAATCAAATCGATGTTGAAGATTAGGATCTTAGCCTTAGCTCATGTGACATGGACTACTATGATTAGTACAAAGATGTAATATATTACTTGCAACACATGCAATCTCCACCTCACCTAATAGAAATGAAAGGAGAACTATTAAATTGCATTTTTTTTGATATATTATTGTGGATGGAGCCTTATGGTGGAGAAATTTTGAAGGTATATTATGCAAGTGCATTGATCAGTAGAACTCTGAAAAAATATTAAGTGAGATGCATTCAGGTATATGTGGAGGACATTATATGGCAAAGATTATAGCCCATAAGGTTATGAGGGTAGGTTTTTGGTGGCCTAATTTGTTTAAGGATGCTCAAGTTCTGGTGAGAAAGTGTGATTGATGCCAGAGGTTTGCAAGAAAGTTGAAATTCTTAGGAAATACACCTTTGAAATCAGTTGAGGTTTAGGAACCTTTCCAAAAATGGGGAATGAATTTTATAGGTGAGATCTCACCTAGCTCTAGTAGTGGTATTTCCTAGATACTAGTTGCAACTGATTACTTCACAAAATGGGTTGAGGCAATCCCTACTAGGAATTCAACCAGCAAAGTCGTAAATAATTTCCTACTCAACAACATCATCACTAGATTTGGATGCCTTGAAAGAATAGTGATTGATAATGCTATGTGCTTTAGATTTGAAGAATTCATTAAGTTCTATAAAAAATATGGCATCACTAGGTCAATTTCTTCACCTTATCATCCACAAGGGAATGGACAAGAAGAATCTACCAATAAAAGTTTACTAAAAATCATTAAGAGAACATTGGATGACAACAAGAAGGCCTAGGACTCAAAGTTACATTTTTCTATTTGGGCTGATAGAGTGACAATCAAGAAGGCAATAGGTGTATCACCTTTTGACCTTGTATATGGAATTCAAACCAGAATGCCTCAAAATAATATGACAAGTTTATATAACTTTATTTAGATGTATGATGATGACATCATTGATGATATGCATTAGAGAATTGATGAATTGGCTGGATTAGCATAAACAAGGAAACAAGCCTCTACAAGAAACATGAAATTATAGTTACAAATAAAACATTTATATGATAGAAGGGTAGTAATTAGGAAGTTCTAGCCTGAGTATCTTGTTTTAATGTGGAATGCAAGGCTACAAGAGAAAGGTAAACATGGAAAATTTGAACCCATTTGGTTGGGACCTTATTTGGTTGACTCTTTTTGGGGTCAAGATTCATATTTCATTAAGGAATTATTAGGAAGCCTTTTAGAATTGCCAGTTCATGGGCAATTTCTAAAAAGATATTTTTGATTAAAGGTTTTTTTTCTTTTCCTAGAAAGCAATTTTCTTTCTATAAATGCTTGTACAAATTTGTATGGCCTTTTTATGTATGTACATTCTTGTTAATATTCTCTGCTTCTTCCTCAAAGTCTTATGTGTGGTCTGCTCAAACCAGAATTTTTGAATCCTTACATGGACACAAGTTGTCCATCATTCCCAGCCAAAGCCACTGACAACATGTTTTGAGCATGGCAAATTTCTGCATTTTATGGTGGAATTTTCAAATTTGTTTTGGTAGGGTTGGGATCATCTTTTCATTTTTAGTGAACCCTAGTGAATTTTGTAATCATCATCTTTCCCTAACCCTAGGTCATAAGTATGAGTAGGTTTTCATTTTTAAAGATACCTTGTTCTTTGATCTTTTCCAATCTTATGACAAAGGGATTGGCATAATATCATGGGCATGTGTTGTGGTCTTTCACGATCTCATGATAGTTCTTGTATCATGTCATTGTAGGAAAGTTTCCTTTCTTTCCCGATCCTACGGTGACGTCTATATCGTAAGATCATGTTGCATCATGTTTTTCTTATGAAAGGGTCTTTTTCAGTCTTATGATCAGTGTTTGTTCATGGCATCAGAAGCAAAAGACAAAGGGGGTCATGAACCTACAATAAAGCTTTTTGTCATCAAGTCATAAAGTAGATGGATGGGGCCCAACGATCTTATGAGGCATATTGCATGATCAGGGAATGAAATTAAAAGAGTTAAGAAATTATTACAAAGGCCTTGTCATATGATCATATGATGGATACAGGTATGTTACGATAGAACGACACCCTATTGTCGTAGGATCATGGAATTCATGAAGGCAAGCATGTCACTTGCTGACATGATAGATGTCAATTTCCTATTGAAATTGAGCCAACATACATGTGCCAGGTGTGTTCATAGTCAGCATTTGTAGGACCAAGGGTTGTGAGATGGCCAATGGATAATGGTCTCCGATCTTACAATAAGTTCTTTCATCGTAAGATCTTAGAATTTTGAGGTAGGGTTTCTCGATGCTATGACTAGGGTTTTTCGTAGCATCACATGGATAAATTTGTGAACCCACAATGTAACAATGTAATGTTTTCAACTTAACTATAACATCATAGAAGAACATATGAAGGGTTGTGATGCTATGAGGTGCTAAGGTCAACTGTGATCGTGTGATCATAGGACTTATGAAGATGACTTATAATGCCCCGACACTGTTTGTCATGGGATTGTAGAACACAATGAGTAAACTATCGATGCTACAATAAAAGGGTTATCAGAGGATCATGAAAGATTTTGTCACTCTTGTTGATTGCTCGATATAAAGTTTCTACAGGATTCATGGGATTGAAGAGCCATTAATATAATGTTGCAATATTATGGAAGGTCTTTTTAGTTTCCTTGTCATAATATCATAGAATTTAATCTTTGCAGTAGACATAATGATGAGAAAAGAGGTTTGAGCTTCTCAACCAATCAGTTTTGAATGGAATACGAAAAGTGCATAGTTGGAAATCAATTTGGTGGTCCCTGAGGCTGAAGAAATGGGTTATGATCATTCTCAAGCATGTTGAAATCAATGCAATTTAAATGTCCATCTAAGCCTATCAACTTATAAGTTTTTCCATTCTCATTATCAATGTTTATCATCTATAGAATTAGATTTCGAGTTCATCTTGTGTTGTTTATGTGAGCTGCATCATTGTTTCAAAGGTTTATAAGGGATAGTTTTCTATAGTTACAAAGTTTCTAGTTTCAAATTCAAAATGTCAAACTAGGAAGTGGAAGAAATTTCAGCTAAGGAAATGGCAGTATCAGAGACATTGACCTCGAAGGGAGGTAAAACCAGACAGAAGAAACCCAATCAATTTCCTAAGGAATGGGTAAAATTGTTCCCTAGATCTACAAATGCCAACTCTATTGATGATCATGCTTTCTTTGATCCTTATGCCAAATGTAGAGATGCTAGGTGCCCTAGCACCAATGGTGCTGAGCTTTTCTACTTTTTCTACTGTAACTAGGAAAAGAAGGTTCCTATTTGCAATCCCTGGAAGAAGAATCTTGATAAGCTAATTTTCCTAGAGGTGTTTGTGGATGTGGATTTGATAATAGCTTTGTTTGGATGTTATAATCCTACCACCAAATCTTTCCACAAGAAAGATGGGACTATTCTATGCACCTTAGATAGAGAATCTTTCATTGAGGCTTTTGGGTTGACTAGGGCAATGGGTCAACCTCTAGATTTGAAGGACCTACAGAGAAGGTTTGAGGTAAACCTAACTACTTTCACTGGAAATTCATTGCTACAACATATTCCTAGAGAATTGAAAAGGGTAGGTGATTTCCAAAAAAAGATAGAGAAGAAGATGCCCATGGACAAGTTCAAAAATTATTTTGTCAAGACCATATATGGTGTCCATAAGGTTATTGGAAAGGATGGGTCTGATGAAGTCTGAGGAGCTATATATATAATTGCTAGAGATGTACAAGATGCTTTCCATGCCTATGAATATTATTATGTTAGTCATATATTAGATATCATGAAAGAGAATATTGCCAAGGCAAGGTCTGGAGAAATGAGGGAATTTACTTTCCCATATTACTCTTTGCTGATGCATTTGATCCTCTACAGGAATGTGGGATATATTAGCTCTAACTTTATTGATCAAACCTTTGATCTAGATGGAGCCTTGCTAGTATAGCTATGGACATGGGTATGGGATAACTCTTACCACTTTTCTAACTCTATGTCATTTTTCAATAATTTTAGTGGTGTTATAATGAAGATGTTAGACCTAGGGTACTTTAGGGCCCCTAAAATTTTGAAATATCTCTTAAGACCATCCCTATTGCCTAATGGGAAGAAACTAGATCATAATTGGGGTGATATCTTTTTTTTTCCTACGTTTTCTTTGATGAGAGTGTATGGTTGTCCTCAGCGACCCCACATTTTACCAAAATTCATCCCTCCTAGATTGGGGATACTTGAATTTATTTGGCAGTTGTTCATGGTTAATAGGGAATACCTAGGCCCTAAGGTACATAGGGGAACCTTTTTATGTAGATGCTTTAAAATTGATGATTTTACCATTGGTAAGGAAGCCCTAGAGCCTGTCCATGCCTTTTTGCATCATTTCAACTTATGCACTGGCCCTTATAGAATGTATGACCCTAAGGGATGGATGAGAACCACTTTAAAAGAAATGAGAAACTATGTGCTACCCAATCCCAAAGAATTTCCCCATGAAGAAATCATTCCAAATATAGTAGCAGAGGGGGAGGTAGTAGATAAACTTGCAATGTTGGATGATGTACTGAGAGTAGAGAGGGAATTGAAAAGAATTGACCACCAATTCATAGGTTTCTATATGGATATCCCTTATCCTCATAGAATCAGGAAGATTATCATAGACCATGCTGAAATAATGGCTAAGATACCAAAGGGTCCAGTTGGAGAGGAAGGAAGGGTGTTCCTAGATAGCCCTAAACCTAATGTGGCCCTTGAGGTATAAGAAGAGGATGCACCCCAAGCATTTTGAATGGCAAAGGGGAATAAAAGATAGAAGATTTTGCAGATCCCACCTTAGGTTAGGCAAAGAACATTGCAAATTTTTCCAGGGAAAATTCAGTATTTTGCTAACATGAGGCAAAATTATCTCCAAACCAGGGTTGATGTAGCAAAAGGTAGTCTGATAGACCTAGAGTTAGCAGTAGTAAGATTGGATGATAGGATCATCTAGGCTCAACAATTCTTAGAGGATGATGAATTCATCAAATCCAATGAATTCAAGAGTTTCTTATATAAGACAAAACAAAGTGAACTTGTCCTCCAAATGAAACCTAATGAATCAGATGAATAGAGGATGGAGTTGATTGAAAAGCTACACTCCTATGACCCTGAAAGTGAGGTAATGACCTTGGAAAAGGCTAGGGATGTTTTTCAGAGGAGTTTCATGTTGCTAGTACCTGGTTGGGACTTGGAGCAAGCATTTATGCTTGATCAAATCAGAAGATAGGAGAATGCCATCTCTTATGAGGCAATTGGTGTTGGTGGTTTGAAGGGGGTAACTGGTTTTAACATTGATACCAAATCCTTGGTAGTTTGGAGCATGGCCCCTACTTCTAATAAACCAAAATTGATGGATGTGCAAAGCATAGAGTAGGGCAACATGATAATTTGGACTCTGCAAGGTAGCTCTAGCAAAGAAATCTCCAAGGCACTAAAACATTTCTCATTAATGAGTGAGGCCAAGGTGGAGGAGATAGAGGATAAATTATCCCAGGCTATATATGACTACATTGATGTTAGGAAGCTCTATGAAAATGAGCTCAGAACCAGTCATATATACAGAGAAAAAATTGCTAAACTAGAAGCTAGGGTTAGGGCACTTGAGGATGAAATTGCATCCCTCAAAGAACAATTAGTATAAAAAAAACAAAGAATGGCTTGAGTTTAGGGAGAAGAGGGACAAGGGACTTTAGTGCCAGCCAAGGATACTACTGAATCTCAGGTATAGATAGAGGACACAAAAGAGGAGCAATCCTCACAGCCTAGGAGGATGAGAATTAACACTCAATTAGTTCAGTATGGAGGAGATCTAAGGATTGGGATCCTTAGATCTATGATGAGCCACAGGGTTGATACTCTAAAGAACCTATCTCAATAGGCTCATAGCTCTTTTGTTTCTTTGTAGAGTGTTGAGAAAGTTTGTAATGAATCAATTTCATTATTAACTCCAAATTTTAACCTCTGGGGCCCTTACATGCAATTTATAGATAGATTGATAATGCTGATGGCTAAGAAGCCAGACTTACCAAATAAAATTTTCATAGTTAAGGAAAGCCTAGAAATGTTAAAAGAACTGAGTGGCTTCTTTTCTGGTAAGTTACAAGTTATATAGGGTAAACTAAGGACATTGTCAAATGGAATGGAACCTTGTATACCATCAATTATGGCTACTACTAATGTAGTGAGAGACTGGTAGGAGTGGTCAACTTCTTTTTATGACATTTTGACCTAGGATTCTACAACAACAATTTTTGAAGATACTTCAGATTCCTCTTTCCACGTTTTAGTTGATTCTCTCTTCAAGACATAGATAAATTTAAATAAATTAATTCTTGAGTCTAAGGAAATTATGGATGCCAGTTGGACCAAGGCCACTCAAGATTTACAAGGGGTAAAGAACACTAATTGGCCCACCAAGAGAGAAATTTATGTTTGGGAAGTAGTGGGTGAAATAAAGGCCCTGCCAACTAGAAGTAGCTAAGATATTCTATATATTTACAAAAAAAGTATAGAGGAAAGAAAAGATCAAAGGCTTCAACATTAATGATTTTCTGCTTCCTCAACTACTTACTTTTTGATCGATTACTATGGAAGATTGATCTTATGTATTTATTGTGTTCACCTTCCTACAATTTTGGTGTTCCTTTCAAATTTTGACATGTGTCCTCCTTTCATCTATAGCTTGTTGCAATCCTATTTATGGATTCCCAAGATGAGAAGTAGAGGTTGGTTGTCTATAGAATTTTTGATATGCAATATTATTATTTTGTAGTCTGTCTAGAGTGTGTTGTAGTTACTTGAATGATTTCCAAGATAGTGCACATTTTGAATACAAAAGGAATACATTCTAAAAAATGGTTGTCTCTCTATGTGTTATAGTTTGAGTTTTATCAATAATATTGAAATGAAATAGGAGGATTTACCCTCAATCATCATTATCCTTGAAGTTTTGTCTCTTTTTCATATATCCATAGCCTTGAGACTAAGTAGAAAAATTATCTTTTTAGTTAAATGTAGTTTAAATGATTGTATATCTCTTACTGATTGCTACTAATTTATAGAATCAGGTAATTGCTTTCTATAATTGATAAGGTTTAGGGTTTATGAGAAGGATAAGAATTAGAATGAAACTAAGAGTTTGATGTTAGCTTTCTTAATCACATGTTGATTAAAAGGGTTTAAATTGCTAACTATTCACTCTATAGCCCAATGGATAAGACATTGACCCATCTAGAGGTTTGAAGGCATATTGGAATATTCATATAACTATAGGAAATTTATATAACAATCAATATAATTTTACCCTTTTTCTTTATGTTGAAGAGATAATAGTGTCGGTCATGGCTTGTTTGTTGATTACTTTCTTTGGTTGTAATTAGCTACTACAATTAGGAAACTTGTCAGCAAATCATAGAAGATAATTGGCCATTTTTTCTATAGGGGATAGTCTTGCAGAGAAGAAAATCAAGTTATTGAGGTGTATCCATTAGGTTTTTCTGCCTTGGCTTAGCATAGCCTAAAGTGAAGTGAGTCCTATTGACTCTGTTAATTGGTATAGAACTAAGATTTAGCCTTGCTAAACATAGGATTTAGCTTATCCTTAGGCTTGTCCCTAGTCTTTGTTTCTTGGTATCAAGTTTAAGTCTACTTCTTATGTTCTTTATAGGAAGGAACTCCAACACCTGTCACTTTATGGTAGAGGAAAACCCAAATGGGCAACCTCCACTACTGATATCCAAGTTGAGTCCTCTATTGGTCGTCCTTTCCACTTGACCAAGTACTCTTCATATTGCCTATTTTTGGTACTCTTGCTCACACGACTATCCAGAATCTCTTCTATCTCCTCCTTCTTAGAAGTAGGAATTCAACATGGCTCCAACATCAACCCCTCATCTACACCATCATCACGATATTCTGTTAAGTCTGCAATGTTGAATATAGGAGAAATGTGAATCCCATCTCACAACTCCATCTCATATGTATTTCTCGAGTCATGCTTCTTCAAAATTTTATAGGGGCCAAATTTCTTCATCTTCATCTTGTTGTATGTACCCACTAGAAATCACTCCTTTTGTAAGTATACCATAACCAAATCCCCTACTTGGAACTCCTTATGTCTCCTCCTTTGATTTATAGTAGATTTATACTGTTGATTCATCTTGGTGATGTGTGCATGGACCTCCTCATGTAGGCTCTTGATATGTTCAACAAATTCTTTTGCCTCGACACTTGTCCTCTCCCCTTGCTCCATTTTCCTTAATTCTAGTGTAGTCCTTGGGCTACTTCCATACACAATTTCCGATGGTGATCTACTAGTACTCCTATTTACATAATTATTGCAAGCAAATTACGCTTGTGGCAAAATCAAATCCCACCTCTTGGGCTTATCTCCCACTGAACACCTTAGCAAATTACCCAGACTTCTATTTACCACTCCAGTCTATCCATCAGATTGTGAATGATGTGTAAAACTAAACCTCAATTCTATCACTAACTTCTTCCATAAATTCCTCTAGAAATACCTCACAAATTTAGTATCTCTATTAGAAACATCACTCTTTGGGAGACTATGTAGTCTCACCACCTCTCTAAATTTTTTTTTTGCAATATGTACATCATCACGAGTCCTGTGGCATGGGATGAAATGTGCCATCTTGGAGAACCTATCAACCACCACAAATAATGAGTCATTACCCCTTTGTGTGATTGGCAATCCAAGAACAAAATCCATACTTATGTCCTCCTAAGGCTTTGATGAAATAGGCAATGCAAATAAAGTCTAGTATTGTGACTAAATCCTTTGGCTACTTGACAAACTTGACAACTCTACACAAATTTCTCCACATCTTGTGACATTTGAGGCCAAAAATAATTTTCTTTAAGAATGGAAATAGTTTTATCTTGACCAAAGTGTCCTTCCATTCCCCCACTATGTTTCTCTTTGATCAAGTTTTCCCTCATGGAACTCCTTGAAAAGCATAATTAACTACCCTTGAACAACATACCATCTTGAATCAAATAATCTGGCCACATAGTTCTATCTATAGTAATAGTTTCTTTACAAGCCTTCCACGCTTCAGCAAAATCAGAATCCTCCCAGTAAATATTCTTGAGTTCATCAAACCCAACCACTTCAACCTGTATTATTGTAAGAAACAACTATCTCCTAATCAATGCATCTGCAACCTTATTAGACCTTCCACTTCTATGTTTCAAGACAAATGTATAGCTCTACATGAACTCTACCCAATTCATATGTCTTTGGTTCAATTTACCTTGGCTATTTAGGTACTACAATGCCTAGTGACCATTATACAAGAAAAAATTATTTTGCAATAAATAATGCCTTGATTTCTTTAAAGCCTAAATGATTGCATAGAACTCCTTATCATAAATAGAATACTTCTTCTTTGCATCATTCAAATTTTCACTAAAATATGAAATAGGATTACCTTCTTGGCTCAATACAACCCCAATAGCATTTTCACTAGTACCGCAATCTACCTAGAACACTTTATTGAAATCAGGAAGTGCCAACACAGGCTGTTCTATCACCTTCTTCAACAATTCAAAACTCCTTGCAGCTACTGCAGTCCTCTTGAATCCTTTCCTATCTCCCCTTATTGTTTTAGTTAGGGGTGCACATATGCCACTAAAATTCTTAATGAACTTCCTATAAAAACTAACCAGAACATGAAATGATCTCACCTCAGTAGCAGACCTTAGAGTAGGCCATTCCAAGATGGCCTTTACCTTCTCTAGATCTATTTTGAGACCTTTAGATTATACAAAAAACCCCAAGTAGACTAACTCTTTTTTTACAAAGCTACATTTCTTCAAATTAATCAACATTTTCTCTTCCCTCAATCTTTCAAGGACACTAAAAATGTGCAATAAATGTTCATTCAAAGTCTTACTAAAAAGTAAAATATCATCCAAATAGACAATAACAAATTTTCCCAAGAATTTCTTTAGTACCTCATTAATAAGCCGCATGAAGGTGCTAAGCATGTTGGTCAGTCCAAGGGCATGACTAACCACTCATATAGACCCTCCTTGGTCTTGAATGTAGTCTTCCACTCATCTTCGTCTTGTATCTATATCTAGTGATAGCCATTCTTGAGATCTATCTTTGTGAAGAACTAAGCTCCACTCAAGTAGTCCATAAGATCATCCATTCATGGAAAAGGAAACCGATACTTGATGGTTATTTAGTTTATAGCTTGAGAGTCTGTACAGATTCTCCACACTCCATCCTTCTTTGGTGCAAATCCTTTAGGTATTGGACATGGACTTAGGCTCTCTTGAATTAAACCCTTCTTGTCTATTTAGCTCCTTAGTTTTTGTAGGAGTCATCTTATGAGCAGCCTTGTTAGGAAAACTAGCTCTAGGGATTAAATGTATCTGATAACTAATTTACCTTACTGGTGGTAACCCTTCTGGTACACTATTAGAGATGACATCTCCATACTCACTTAATAGGCCTACAACTTCAAGTGGAATTTCACTACTACCTTCCTTATTTCTTCTAGGAATCAAAGCACAACACATATGCTAATGTTTCATACCATCCAAAAAATTTCTTTCATCAACAAGACATATCCTAGCAATACTGCATATCTTTTCACCTTCCTCTATTAAGGGCTTCATTTTGTTGTGAACTCCATTCTTTTTGAGAGAGTATGTATTTGCATGACAATCATGTACAACATGTCTATCAAATTTCCATAGTCTCCCCATCAATAAATGGCAAAAATCCATTGGAATAATGTCACAAAGAACTTTAGCATGGTAACTCCCAATCTTGAACTTCACAAAACACTATTCAATGACTAGGACCTTATGATCATCCTTCACCAGAGCAATTTGATAGGGTTGGGGGTGTTTCTCCCTCTCGAGCTTTAACTTAGAGACCATCTCCTCGGACACCAAGTTCTCAATGCTTCCACCATCAAAAATCACATCACAACATTTATAGTCAAACTTGCACCTGGTACAAAACAAACTCCTCCTTTGTCTAGGTTTAGTCTCACCACTTAGTAAGACCCTTTCATTTATGAGAACCTCTCCTCTTTCTGCATCCTTAGAATGTGATGACTCTACATCCTCATCCATATGAGCAACACTTTCTTGACCATCAGCTCTCCTATTTGTCCTTCCTTGTCATTGAAGGCATTCAAATGCATGATGACCTTCTTGATTACAATGAAGATAGGTACCATGGAAGCATCCTCTTCCTGAACCTTGTCCACATCCTCTACTTCTTCCTCTTTGATCTCCAAAGTTTTAATCATGGGAGCAAATGAAACCCTCATTCCTCTGGTTCTTGCTATTACCCACATCTTCATTTTTCTTTCGGGTCTCATTTCAAACTCCAAATGACCTACCACTGCCACTTTCCTTGATCGTGCCCTCTTTGCCTTCTACCAAACCTTTTGTTTAGCTTCTCTTCAACTCGTAGGGAAAATTGGTATGCCTCTTCAATGCTAGTCATTCTAACCAGAGTTAACTCTTCCTGAATGCTAGGTCATAACCCACTGTGGTAATGGGCAACCTTCTCCTTACTAGCTTTTGCATGCCCTACCCTAATAAGAAGTTTATAAACTTCCTCGATATATTCCTAGATAGATTTTCTTGCTTGCTTTAACCCTTGCATTTTCTTGAACAAATCAAGCTCATAATCAACAAGAATGAACTACTTCTGTAGTTTGTCCACCATACAATTCCACCTTGTGATTTTCTCCTTTCCTGTTCTATTCCTTTCTAGCTGAATCTCTTGCCACCAAATTTTGGCATGGCCTTTCATTTTGGCCTTCACAAACTTAACCCTCTCTGGGTCCCTGACATGCTCATACTCAAAATACTCCTCTAGTTCATTGATCCAATCAATCAACTCATCTGGGTTTAGAGTTCCCAAAAACATACCCACATTAATTTTAGGTCTTTTTTGAAGCTTAGAAATGGCCCTAAAAAGCCTCTCCTCTACCTAATTTAGGACTTCCTCTTCACCTTCCCCTTCCCGTCCAATATTTTCTTCTTCTTCATTATCTTCCTCAGTTTCGTTGCTTGCGGCAACATTCAGTCCTCTAGGGATCTCCTCCTGCAATGCTTGAACTTTTCTCTACAGGGCTCTAACCTCAAGAGTAACAACTCTAGCCCTTCCACCATGTTTCCTTCGTAGAGGCATCTTCTTGTCTCATACCCACAACCACATAGTCTTGGTGCAAACTGCCTCACAATCGACACTCTATCTACACACTTAGGAAAACCTACTTTGATACCACTTGATAATGACACAACCAAATACTAGAATGAACACACAGCAAAAAGGGAAATATTATTATCAATGAAAAATGTCCTATGGGCTTACAATAGTATGATTCTAGAGAAATAAATCCTCCACATAGTACCTTCTCTCTAACTCCACTAATAATTGCCTTTACAATGCCAGAAATGTTCTTAAATAGACCCCAATTCATTTAGGGTTAGGAATACATTCTATAATATACTAGTTGGAATCACTACCAAAATAGAAGGTTTCAAAAGTCATGTTAGAAGTCAGTGTAAAATTAGAAGAACCCAGAAATGGTAGTCCAACTTTCGGGAGGCATAACTTCTGAACTGAGACTTTGATTGATGAACCATTCACATTTCTAGAAAGCTCTCAAAGTGCTCTATAGCCTATGGATAGGCTTTCTCATCCTCCATTTTTTGGCCTTGTACAAGGCCATTTACTACCCCAAATCTAACTTTGAAGCACTCTTAGGAGTTCTTTGGAAAATTTAAAACTGCAATAACTTTCTAACCATAAAGTCTTTTGACCTGATTCTTTTTCTGGAGGACTTTAAATTACAATTATAATCAACCCTCCAAATTAAACCCTCTAACTCATCATAATTTTGGCTCTACTACAAAATAACCCATTTTCTACATTTACATGTATCCCAAGGTGCTTAAGAAATCTGACCCAAGAAACTAATAGTGGAATTGTGAGAGTTAGAACCTTTATTTGACCCAAATGGGTATCCAAGAATAAAAACACATTAAAAAAAAAATATCTCTAAGAATATTTTTGAGTGATATAGGATTGCCCTTACACTATTGGATGCTCCTGCATCAGACACCCAAGGTAGATTGAAAAGTGACCCTGTCACTTTATGGTAGAGGAAAACCCAAATGAGAAACCTCTAGTGTTGATATCCAAGTTGAGTCCTCTATTCATCATCCTTTCCACTTCACCAAGTACTCTTCATAATGCCTATTTATAATACTCGTGCCCACATGACTATCCATAATCTCTTCTATCTCCTCCTTCTTAGAAGTAGGAATTGGACATGGCTCCAACATCAACCCCTCATCTGCACCATCATCATGATATTCTATTAAGTTTGCAATGTTGAAGATAGGAGAAATGTGAATCCCATCTTGCAACTCCACCTCATATGTATTTCCTGAGTTATGCTTCTTTAAAATTCTATAGGGGCCAAATTTCTTCATCTTCAGCTTGTTGTAAGTACCCACTGGAAACCATTCCTTTCATAAGTGTACATAACCAGATCCCCTACTTGGAACTCCTTATGTCTCATCCTTTGATCCACCCTAGCTTTATACTGTTGATTCATCTTGGTGATGTGTGCATGGACATCCTCATGTAGTCTCTTGATATGTTCAACATATTCTTTTGCCTCGACACTTGTCTTCTCCCCTTTCTCCCTTTTCCTTAATTCTAGTGCAGTCCTTGGGCTACTTCCATACAAAATTTGCAATGGTGGTCTACTAGTACTCCTATTTATAGAATTATTATAAGAAAATTCTTCTTGTGACAGAATCAAATCCCACCCATTGGGCTTATCTCCCACTAAACACCTTAGCAAATTGCTTAGATGTCTATTTACCACTTTAATCTATCCATCAAACTATGAATGATGTGTAGAACTGAACCTCAATTCTATCCTCAACTTCTTCCATAAATTCCTCCATAAATACCCCACAAATTTAGTATTTCTATTGAAAATAATACTCTTTGGGAGACCATGTAGTCTCACCACCTCTTTGAAAAACAAATCTGCAATATGTATAGCATCATGAGTCTTGTGGAATGGGATGAAATGTGCCATCTTATAGAACCTATCAACCACCACAAATACTGAGTCATTACCCCTTTTTGTCCTCAGTAATCCAAGAACAAAATCCATACTTATGTCCTCCCAAGGCTTTGATAGAACAAGCAATGGTTGATTGTGACTAAATCCTTTGGTTGCTTGACATACTTTACAACTCTAGAAAAATTTCTTCACATCTTATGACATTTGAGGCCAAAAATAATGTTCTCTAAGAATGGAAATGGTCTTATCTTGACCAAAGTTTCCTACCATTCCCCTAATGTGTTTCTCTTTGATCAATTATTCCCTAATGTAACTCCTTGGAATGCATAATTGACTACCCTTGAACATCATACCATCTTGAATCAAATAATCTAGCCACCTAGTTCTGTCTAAACTAACAGGTTCTTTATAAGCCTTCCATGGTTCATCAAAATTAGGATCCTCCCAGTACAGATTCTTGAGTTCATCAAACCCAACCAATTCAACCTGCATTACTGTAGGCAACAACTGTCTCCTACTCAATGCATATGTAACCCTATTAGACCTTCTACTTCTATGTTTGAACAAAAACCTATAGCTCTACATGAAATCTACTCACTTCATATGTCTCTTGTTCAATTTACCTTGGCTATTTAGGTATTGCAATGCCTGGTGATCAGTATACAAGAACAATTCTTTTGGCAATAAATAATGCCTCCATTTCTTTAAGGCCTGAATGATTGCATAGAACTCTTGATCATAAAAAAATTACTTCTTCTTTGCATATTGAATTTTTTGCTAAAATATGCAATAGGCTTACCTTCTTGGCTCAATACAACCCCAATAGCACTACCACTAGCATCACAATCTAGCTAGAATACTTTACTAAAATCAGGAAGTGCCAACATAGGTTGTTCTATCACCTTCTTCTTCAACAATTCAAAACTCCTTGCAGCTGTTGTAGTCCACTTGAACTCTTTCCTATTCACCCTTTTTATTTCAGTTAGGGGTGCACATATGCCACTAAAATTCTTAATGAACTTCCTATAAAAGCTAACCAAACCATGAAATGATCTCACCTCAGTAGTAGACCTTAATGGATTAGGCCATTACAAGATGGCCTTTACCTTCTCTAGATCCATTTTGAGACCTTTAGATGATACAACAAACCCCAAGTAGACTAACTCTTTTTTTACAAAGCTACATTTCTTCAAATTAATCAACATTTTCTCTTCCCTCAACCTTTCAAGGACACTATGAATGTGCAATAAATGTTCATCCAAAGTCTTACTAAAAATTAAAATATCGTCCAAATATACAATAACAATTTTTTCCAAGAATTTCTTTAGTACCTCATTCATAAGCCACATGAAGGTGCTTGGTGTGTTGGTCAGTCCAAAGGGCATGACTAACCACTCATATAGACCCTCCTTGGTCTTGAATGTAGTCTTCCACTCATCTCCCTCTTGTATCCATATCTACCGATAGCCACTCTTGAGATCTATCTTTGTGAAGTACTAAGCTCCACTCAAGTAGTCCATAAGATCATCCATTCTTGGCAAAGGAAACTGATACTTGATGGTTATTCTATTTATAGCTTGAGAGTCTGTGCACATTCTCCATGCTCCATCCTTCTTTGGTGCCAATACTGTAAGTACTATACATGGACTTAGGCTCTCTCAAATCAAACCCTCCCTTAATAGCTCCTAAACTTATTTGTTTAGCTCCTCAATTTCAGTAGGAGTCATCTTATGAGTAGCCTTATTAGGAAAACTAGCTCCAGGGATTAAATCTATCTAACGACTAATCTACCTTACTATTTACAACCCTTCTAGAACATTATCAAAGATGACATCTCCACACTCACTCAATAGGCCTAAAACTTCAGGTGGAATTTCACTACCACTTTCCTTATCTCTTCTAGGAATCAAAGCATAAGACATACACTAATGTTTCATACCATCCAAATAAATTCTTCCATCAAAAAGACATATCATAGCACCGTTGCATATCTTTTCACCTTCCTCTATCAATGGCTTCAGTTTGTGGAAAACTCCATCCTTTGTTAGAGAGTATGAATTTGCATGACCATCATGTACAACATGTCTATCAAATTTCCATGGTCTTCCCAATAATAAATGGTAGACATCCATTGGAATAATGTCATAGAGAACTTCACCATGGTAACTCCCAATGTTTAACTTCACCAAACACTATTCATTGACTAAGACCTTATAATCATCCTTCACCCAAGCAATCCTATAGGGTTGGGAGTGTTTCTCCCTCTTGAGCTTTAACTTAGAGAACATCTCCTCATACACCAAGTTGTCAACGCTGCCACCATCAATAATCACATCACAACACTTATCCAAACACTTGCACCTGGTATGAAACAAAATCCTCCTTTGCCTAGGTTCAATCTCATTGCTTAGTTAGACACTTTCATTTATGATAACCTCTCCTCTTTTTTCATCCTCAAGATGCGATGACTATGCATCCTCATCCACGTGAGTAACCCTTGGTTGACCATTAGCTCTCGTATCTGTTCTTCCTTATCACTGAGGGCATTCAAATGCATGATGACCTTCTTGATTGCAATGAAGATAGGTACCACAGAAGCCTCCTCTTCCTGAACCTTGTCCACGTCCTCTACCTCTTCCTCTTTGATATCTAATGTATTGATCATAGGAGCAATTGAAACCCTTGTTCCTCTAGATCCTGCTAGTACCCACATCTTTATTTTTCTTTTGGGTCTCATTTCAGCCTCCAAATGACCTACCACCACCCCTTCCTCCTTGACCATGCCCTCTTTTCCTTTCATCAAACCTTTTGCATAGCTTCTCTTCAACTCATAGGGAAAATTGATATGCCTCTTCAATCTAAGTCATTCTAACCGGACTTAACTCCTCCTGAATGCTAGGTCATAACCCGCAAAGGTAACATGCAACGTTCTTCTTATTAGCTTCTACATGCCCTACCCTAATAAGAAGTTGATAAAATTCCTCTCTGTATTCTTGGACAATTTTTCCTGCTTCCTTTAACCCTTGCATTTTCTTGAACAAATCAAGCTTGTAATCAATAGGAATGAACTACTTCTTTAGTTTGTCCACCTTGCGATCCCACCTTGTGATTTTCTCCTTTCCTCTTCTATTCCTTTCTAGCTGAATCTCTTGCCACTAGATTCTAGCATGACCTTTCATTTTGGCCTTCACAAACTTAACCCTCTCTGGGTCCCTGATATCCTCATACTCAAAATACTCCTCTAGTTCATTGATCTAATTGATCAACTCATCCAAGTTTAGAGTTCTGAGAAACATACCCACATCAATTTTAGGTCTTTTTCAAGGCTTAGAAATGGCCCTAAAAAGCCTCTCAGCTACCTGATTTAGGAATTCCTCTTCACCTTCCCCTTCCTGTCCAATATTTTTTTCTTCTTCATTTTCTTCCTCACTTTCATTTCCTACAACAACATTCGGTCCTCTGCAAATCTCCTCTTACAATGCTTGAACTTGTCTCTAGAGAGCTCTAACCTTAGGAGTTACAACTTTGGCCCTTCCACCACATTCCCTTCATGAAGGCATCTTCTTGTCTCAAACCCATAACCACATAGTCTTGGTGTAAACTACCTCATAGTTGGTGCTCTGTCTACACACTCAAGAAAACTTTCTCTGATACCACTTGATGGAGACACAACCAAAGACTAGAATGAACACATAGGAAAAATGAAAATATTATTATCAATGAAAAATGCCCTATGGGCTTACGATAGTATGATTTTGGAGAAAGAAATCCTCCACACAGTAATTTCTCTCTAACTCCACTAAGAACTACCTTTACAATGCCAAAAATGTTCTTAAATAGAATCTAATTGTTTAGGGTTAGGAATACATTCTAGAATATGTCAGTTGGCATCCATCACCATAATAGAAGGTTCCAAAGTCATGTTAGAAGTCGATGTAAAATTAGAAGATTCCAAAACTGGTAGTCCAACTTTTGAGAGGCACAACTTTTGAACTAGGACTCTGATTGATGAACCATTTATATTTTTAGAAAGCTCTTGAAGTACTCTATAGCCTTATGGATAGCTTTTGTTGTCCCCCATTTTTCAGCCTTGTACAAGGCCATTTAGTGCCCCAAATCTGACTTTGAAGCGCTTTTAGGAGGTCTTTAGGAAACTTAAAACTATAATAACTTTCTAACCATGAAGTCTTTTGACTTGATTTTTTTTTGGAGGACTTTAAATTACAAGTATAATCATTCCTCCAAATTAAACTCTCTAAATTATCATAATATTGGCTCTATTACAAAATAACCCATTTTCTACATTTACATATATCCCAAGGTGCTTAAAAACTCTAACCCAAAAAATTAATAGTGGAACTATGAGAGTTGGAACCTTTATTTGACTCAAATGGGTATCCAAAAATAAAAACACATTAAACAAAAACTATCTCATATTTTTTGGTGATACAGGATTGCCCTTACACCACTGGATACTCTTGCATCATTGGTGTTATCCATAGTATTACTAGTGCTAGCATCACCAACAGATTTGGTAAGATCTATTTTATGTGAAAATGAAGATAAGAAAGAAACAAGTACCTTAGTAGTATTTTGATTTGCATCATTAGACCCAACATCATCTTTAGGCATAACTATAGATTGCCTCTTAGCTTTTTCCAAGAATTTAATCTTATTGTTTATCTTAGTTATGGCTGCTTTATTTTTTGCAATTTCCAACCTCTTAACCAAAGCATCCTTTTCTTTCCTTTTCTTCTCCAACTCAATATCAGGTGACATGGAATCATGGATCTGAATAATCTTTACTAGTTCCTTGATCTTAACACCAATCTCCTTCTATTTTCCTTTATCTTTAACATCAATAGCATGTCCTACATCTTTTGGTTTATCGTTATTAGCTTCTAGAGCACTATAGTTCTTAATCTATTGTATTACAGGTCCTTCTAAGTTCATATTCTAAGTTTCCAACAACTTTTTTCAACTTGACTTATAATCTATGGTTGCCATGCATTGGTTGCTATTTCATTTTTCTTCTTTAGGGAAAAAATTATCCTAAGTAATGTCTTCTTTTCTTCAAAATATTTTGTAATGTTTTCTTCCCTCTCCTTTTAAAATTTCTTATTGATGGCTTCTTGCTCAACAAGCTACATTCTCAACAGCTCAATCTCATCAGGATCAGGGATAATAAACTCATAACTAACAGTTTTTTTATCATTAAAACTCTTAGGATCTAAGTATTTTGGTCCTACTTCTTCTTGAGAATAATCAAACAGGAAAGATTTCATACTTCATTTAAAAAGATTGTTGCTATTTCTTTTGTCTAAATTGGGTTTATTATACTGTTTAATAGTCTCTTGACGTATTACTTTAGGAGTGCTAAAAAAGTCATCACTAAATAATTTGGGACGGGTTCTAAAACTTTGGCAAGATGATTCCCTTTCCATAGTAGAAAAATGAACATTCTCTCCCCTTATTACTTGCTCTTGGGGATGGTCTTCTTTATGCATCTGAGGTCTTTTCATAGCCCAATTCTGTCTTCCCCTAGGAGGGAGATCATTTTGTAATTTGATTCTCGAGTTTTTTAGCACATTTTCCCATGTGTTATTATTCTCCATGATTTGAGAGAACAAACTTCTAAATGTCGACACTGATTAAAACCTTTTGAGTTGCCACCCATCATATCAGAATGGGAATAATTTTTGAATAGATAACAACTACCGCACTGACAATCTCAGACAAAATGTAAATAACCCTTAAATCCACAAAAAACATCATGTGGAATACCTACCTCAAACTCTACCCAAGGAAGACACAGATCTCAATTGACACACTAGTTTGTGATAACACTAAGTGTATCCCTAATAGAGTCACCATTTTGTTGGTTTTTGAAACTACTGAAAAACAAAATGCTCAATACCAAAGTGATAACACTCATATACCCTAAGGATTAGCCAATTCCTATTAACAATTACATGTGCAAACCACTTGGACCCAACTTCAACAAAACCAAGGATGGTTTCCTACTCTTTAGGCTCTGCAAAACCAAGGTGGGTATACCTAGGGATGATTCAAATGCAAACTATTGTATAACAATTATTTTAGTTTCATTTTGATTCTTATCTTCAATCTTCAAACACATACACAGTTCATCCAATTCTTCAACATTTTCAGATTTATATACATCCTTCATAAGAAGATCTAGTCATAATTCTCCTAGGGTTTACAAATATTTATGGAAATAGCAACTACCTAAGACTCAAAAACTAGATATAAATGAGTGGTGACTAGGATTTATAACTTTAAACAAAATGGAAGGAAAATGATTTTGAATTTATAATTTATTTGATATGTAGAGGTAGAATTTACTCTCAATTATTTATGACTTATGTGACCAATGCCTTATCCATAGGGGCAAAGAGTCAATTATTGGTAGGAGATCTGGTCAAAATAACTTGTAAATGAATTCCTCAACTTTAATCACCCATTTCCATTCTTATGAAATATCCTTTTCATAAACCCATGAATTCTACTAATTTTACTAAAGCATTTACATAATCACTTGAATTAAAAGCAACAATAAAACCAATATACAACCCATCTAGACTACATTTAATCAATTGAACCTTATCCAAATGACCTATAAATTAACAAACTCATGAAATGGTGACATAGATCTAGTGTAAATACCCTTATGCATTATCCTTTTAGATGACTAATACAATTACCAATAGAAACTCAATAAAAAGCCCAAAATATTTTTTCGATTCTATCATTTTCTATATATTATCAAACAGTACACAATCAAAAGTAAACTCAAAAAAACTACATACTATTGGATCGACTATACTTTTCTTGAGAGAAAACAAATTTTTTAAAGCCATTCGGACCCCTCACAATGCCTTGAAAACTCTTTATAAAGCATGCATTGCAATAAGCAAAGGGCAATTGTGAGTAAAAACTATCCTTTTACAACAAGAAATGCAATAGAGCTTTTCAAAATATCTATAAGTCATAACACAAAAAGAAAAAGGTGAAATTAGTTGCACAGGATAGCTGGAGCATCAAATCTTTAATTTTTTCCTTTTCTTTAACTGCCCCTATTGGTAAAGCCTTTATCTTTGCGATTGCCTCCCATACAATAACCTCTCTCTTTGTTGGCCAATTTCATACTTTGGTTGTTGCTAATTCACCAATAGACTTATGCCACCTGGCATCTAAAATCACTTTCCCCTCTATGATAAATCTATTCATCTTGGTTTCAATTTTGAATAGAGTATCAATGATTTCATTAAAAGAAAATTCACCAATATCACCTTCAAATATGGATGCCACCTATGGAAAGTCTACAATATGGTTAAAATAATTAGACCATTCATTCAAATCCTTATTTGGTTGTCAAAATTAAGGATAGAAACAATTAAAGAATAAAAACCATTGGTCAACACTTTCATCTTATTCTGAATTGTTGCTAATTTCCCTATAAAGAACTATAGTAGATCATTTACTTTGTCCATGCCCTCTTTAATAGTAATAACCTTATCAGGAAGGTCTAGTTTCTTAGCTAGCAATGGTATTAACCTATCAAAGAACTAAATGTAAGGTCCCCATTGTTGGAAAATTGGATTAAGCCAACCTACTACTTCTTTGCACATCTATTCTAAAAATTATAAATTGATGAAGGCATTATATGCATCTTGAGAGATTCTCTTCAAGATGCTTATCCTATGACTTAACATATTTATCATCTCACTCTTCTTTGTTGCATTATCAAATTGGGGAACCTCCACTTCCCCATTCACCACATGCACTAGCACTATTGCCCCTATGGGTATATCTTCTATTTGGGCTTCTGCTTCTATAGTGTGCCTCACCTCTTCCACATTTCCATGTACATGCTCTTCTTCTACTGTAGTCTTGAGTTGGTCTTTCAAGGATGTCACTTCTACTTTTAGGCTCTAGATTTTACCTTCCAACTCCTCTATCCTTTACTTTTTCACATAGCTCATCTTGAGCTCTTCCTCATACAACATTCTAACACCTAAACATTCATTATATGCAGCAGCTAGCCTATCCTCAATTTGATCTACCTTTGCCTCATTCATGAATGCAAAGTGTTTGACTAGGCTAGAGATCTCTTTTCTAGTGGTATTGTCTAGTGTCCAAAAAATCATGTTGTCCTATGTAGTCTCCTGTATATCCATCATCATGAGTTTTTTGGTGTCAAGGGCAACACTCCATATAGTTAAGGTATTTGTATCTATGTTAAAACCTTACCCTTTCTTCAAGACTTCACTTCTAGTGGCTTCATAACTGATTGCTTTGTCTTGCCTCCTTATTTTGTCAAGAACAAAAGCTCTTTCAATGTCCCAATTTGGCAATAGGATCATACCACTCTTGTGCACCAACTCCCTGGCTTCTACAGGGGTCATTGTTTCACTATCTAGGTCATAAGCTAGTAGTTTATCAACCAATTCTTTATTCTTCTCAGGATCCTCTCCTAGCATGAGGCTCAATGTGAGCTCATTTTATTTTATTTTATATAAAAAATCTTTTAAATTCTAACTATTTAATGAAATTATCATCCTCCATGATTTTTTTAGATTGGATGAGTCTATCATCCAATCTAGAAGCTACAATTTGTAGATCATTGGAGGCTCTTCCTACCTCTATTGCCCTTTGATGCAAGTAGTTTTGCCTAATATCACCAAAATATTGTTCATTTCTTGGTATTACTTGCAAAGCTCTACTTACCACCCTCTCTAGAATGTGCATTGTTTTCTACCTCCATTTTCCTTTTGGCACCCATGTTCAAGATGATGGCTGCTCCTCCTCAACATCAACTTGTAATTGCACATCTGGCTCAAGGGATTCTCTGTTCATAGTTGCTTCCTCTCCCTCTGGCTCATTTGGAATTTAAGACATGATATAATCAAAGTTGTCTACCATCTTCCTCAAATTACTAGGATATGGAATCTATGTATAAAAACCTTTAAAATTAGAGTTGGTCCTCTTTAAGGCCTTCTCCACTTTCCTTATTTCACAGTATTTTCCTAGCAGCTCATCAGCCTCCCCTGTTACTACTTTTTAGCAATCAAATCTTCTATAGGGATTGGCTTGCTAGGAGTTAGAATGTAACCCCTAATGGGTTTAACATCATTTTTTATGTAATTTTTTGGGTCATACATTCTATAAGGTCTAGTAGAAAAATTATACTAACCTAGGTATTCACTTAGCTCTTCATATGCATTCTTCCCAATTACAAAATCTCCTACATTGAAACTTCTACAAACAAATGTGGGTTTGTACAGAGAATGAGGGATCATCTCTTTGTTCATTAATAAGAATTGCCAAAAGAATTCAATAATAACTAAGCTAGGGCGTAAATATTTGGGCAATATGTGAGGAGGCTATGGGCATGCATACACTCTCATCAATGTGCACTCCTTAAACAAAAATATGCCCCGCCAGTTATGATCAAATTTAGTTCTCTCATCCAAAAAAAATGTCTAAGCAATGTTTTCAAAATATTTGGGGCCCTAAAGAAAGTATGGTCCACCATCCTCATAATCATAGAACTAAACAAATTGAAAAACACAAGTACATTTGAATAACGAAATTTTTTATCCCAAATGTGAGTCCATAGTTGCATAGGTAACTCACCAAATTCATTAGAAGTTTGATCAATGAAGTTTTGGCTGATGTAACCAATGATTTTATAGAAGATAAGGTGCATCAACAATGAGTAATGATGAAATTTGAAATCTTTCTTTTCTCCTTTCTTTGCATTAACAATTTGATGGTGCATGCTATCTATGATAAATACCACAATCATATTCTTTGTTATGGAAAGAATTGAATATATCACATGCTTTTAAAAACAAGGAATTATATACACAGTCCTCTACACCATCACTTCCCAAAACTTTGTGTAGTCCAAATACAATATTCTTTAAGTAATTCTTGAAGCTACTCAAGGGAAAATGATCTTCTACCTTCTTTGGTATCTGCCCTACTTTCTTTACATTGTAAGGAATATGGGGCAACATCACATTATTCAAATAATGGGTCTTATTCCTCCTAAACTTCCCTTGTAAGTCCTTAATGTCGATAGGCACATCCATCTGTCCTTCTAAACCAAAAGATTCTATTTAAGAAGTCTTGTCCACTGTGCACAAAATCCTCCTATTATGCCTATGGTATTTCCTTATGATTGGATTGTAAGAGTTTATCAATGCCTTTAACAAATCCACATCAACAAATACCTTTGGAAATATTAACTTTTCCATATTTCTGTTTGATGGGTTGTAAACTGGTATGTTTTTAGTTCTATTCTTCTAGAAATACATGAACAGACCAAAACCATCAATATTAGGGCATTTTGCATATCAACACAGGAACTAAGGGTCTTTGAAAATATGGTCATTCGCTGAAATTGCATTGGATTTCCTTGGAAGAATTTTTAACCAGTCTTCTGCGTGTTTGTTCAGCTTTTCGACCCTTGACTTCTTCTCTATTTTCACTGCACCCTTCTTTTTTCCTTTGATTGTAACCTCTATGACATCATCACCCTCATCTTTGACTTCTACTTCTACTTCTTCCACATTAACCTCTTCAACTTCCATGTTAGCCCTTTTTCTGCATAATTCTTGCAACAAAAGCTTAGAAAATCACAACACTATGGACACCATTTAATTTTTAGAATAGGAACACATGTTTTTCAAAATGGAATATTCTAAATGTTCAATCAAATCTTGATGGTTTAATCATGCAATCTACCAATTTTTTAGTAAATTCTACATGCATGAGCTTTAAAACTATTCCTGTAGGGTGTCAGCAAAGGATATCAACCATGTAATTCAATCCTGATGTACTTTTTAGTTTTCTATTTTACTTGGATATAGTGAATGTGTCCTTTTTTCTGAATTGGCATGACACCTCAGTTGTTCTCTTTTCCAATTTTGGTCTTCTATTTATATGTTGAGTCAAAACCCTTCAATCTTTGTAACCCTAGCCTTTATGTCTATCCAGTGATGCTTCAAAATACTCCAAGCATAGATGCATTAGGCTTTCTTAAGCATTGCATTAAAATCCCTTTTACACTCTTACACAACCCCTTATATTGTATAATCTCAAGCCTTCTTAATAGTTTCTTACATGCTTACACTTCAACACATTGCTTGTACTAGTGTAAAGCATTGGTTACACCTTTAACTTTACCCTTTATGCTCATAGGCACATGTACCACTGAAGCCTTTAAAAAATTTCTTTATGCTATTATGCTTACTTCAATATTTGAAGCATCATAATACTTTGGACATCCATCCTTCAGTCATACGCTTAGAACTTTACCTATGGCATTGTAATGCTTTTCATCTTTCTTTATTCTCCTTTACACCTACATGAGTTACCTCATCCTCATAACATCATGAAGCCTTTACAATTCACATCCCATTCTTATTTTTCACCCTCCTCATGTCAGCATAAAGCCTTCTTTTCATTCCCCTTTCTATCTTTTATGCTCCTACGCTTAGACCAATCTCGTAACCATAGAGAAAGGGATAAAACAACATTTATTTCATACGATGACCATGCAATCATAAGGGTGTAGTGATAATTTCTTCTTTTCAACAACTTAACTACCCAAATCAGATCTCAAGAAAATAGAAAAAGAACATCATCGTTGATTTAAGCACATGTATAATGAAAAACTTAAGTCATCTACCTTGCAGGCTGGGCCCATCTGACATGTATGATGTGTCATCATTTGATTTGTTCTCATTAGGGCCCATATAACAACTCAACAGGTCTCACAGAACATGATCTTCTTTATAATATCACTTTACAGTTGTTTGCACACCAAAGCAGTAAAGGCTCATAGAAGAATTCAGATCTTGTTTTTCTCTTATGAGTCTCCCTTTTGTGTATGAGTGTAAAATGCACTTTATTATTCTCATGAGACATCCTTTACACTATCATGAGACTTTGCAATTTTACAAAATTCAATGAAATGTGAGTGCATGAAACAAAGCAATGCACCCTTCCACTTGTCCGCTCAACATATTACTCGTACCCCTATAAAACAAAAAACATGGTCACTTTTAAACTTGTTACACTCATACGCTTAGAAGAACAATGTATGACTAGAAATACTTTAATGAAATCCTTTTGTTGATACAGTTGACTTATCATTGTGGAACTGTAAGACCATTTACAAAGCATAAAAACCCTTTATGCCTCTCTGCCTAAGGATCAATCGTATGACTAGAGGACCCCAAAGTGGACTGCTCCACTATTACAGAATACACAACCATATCCCTATGATACATGAATTCCTTTATGCCTTTTTGTACCTTAGTGAAGCGTGATCATGAAAATAAAAACAAGGAAGCATTTCACTTGTATGGGAAGCTCGAACATTGTAAGACCATAAAGAGAGGAATTTGAGCATTTTACAAACCCTATAAAAAATTTGAAAAAAACCTAGGGTTTTAACATACTTAGGGCACTTTAAAAACTATGTTGATATAAAGCCTTGAGAATTAAATAAAATTCAAGCAACACATGAACTAGGGCATGACTAGGGTAACATAAAATTTGAAAAATTATAAGAAAAGCAACCCTAATCTACAAGACACAAGAATTATATGTTTTTTCCATCAAAAATTTTGGAACTTCTTTGCACTATGAAAAATTAGACCAACACATCATAACTAAGAATTGGAGCCAAATTATACTAGAATGACATAATATTCTCAAAATTAACCTAACAAATCTTTTACCATGTGTTTTTAATAGACATGTAACTATATTTTCAATTTTCATCAATTTCATTGAGAAGGCCCAAAATTTACATTTCTACCTATAAGTTGAACCAATGAATTCCTATTTGAAAACAAACTCCATTATCGAAAAGTTCATCTTCTCCTAGTTTTGACAATATATAATATGGCTATATCTACTTATTGGGAACTTGTAGAATCTTGATTTGAAAATCAGGCTCCTATTAGCCTTCAAGACTACACTTCATCTTAAATTTATGCAAGAAAAAATTTTCATTTCCTAAAGTCAAAACTTTAGAATTAAATTAAAACTCATTTAAAATTCCTGCATGGGAGAAAACTAATTTTTTTTTTTTATCCATGTTTGAACTTTTTCCTCTATTTTTCATCTAGGTCAAACTTGGTTTGACCATCCTTACCATGTGGCATGTTCTAATTGGCTGAATCCTTCACAACTATATGACATTCATCAAATGCAGCCACATGTCTACCATGTGTCACTTGTTGATTGGGCTTCCATGTCACGTGATGAGTTAGCCTCGTGCCACATCATTGCAACATAGCGACCACGTGAAACATGTCACCTTCTGTCACCTTAGACCCCAGTCACTTGTCCAACTCAACTTCAAAATATCAGCACCACATGTCACTTATTGGATAGTCATCTTAATTTCTAGTTGGATCCACACTTCTTGTCATATTTTTGGTTTTCCAGAAGGTCGCCATGTCACTTGCCAGAAAACTTCCCATTTTGTGGTGATGACATAACAACCACCAAAATTTGGCAACCTTCTTCAGTCGACATCCTGATTAGTGATGACATCAACATCTTGGTTGACATGTTTGTTCAAAATTTCTTTACATCACCTCCAATTGGCCGTTCACAATGGGCCCCTTAGGGAATGAGCTCTACCTTATAAAAGGCACTATCCTTTAAGACATTTAGCAATATGAGTCAAATAGTATTTAAAAATTCAAGCAACACCTCACCCACTCAATGTGGGACTAAAAGTTTCAAATTCTTCAAGCTCCCTACCATTGGTTTCGTTGTCAATGAGATCCTTAATTCAAACATTTCTCTTTTCGGTCACCAAAAATTTTGCATAGATCCACTTTCCTTTTTAAAATCCTTTTCCCTACGCAAAGACTTTGTGGAAAGAAAAGGTTGAAGATCATCATAGTAGGGGTTTTCACTACTATCCTTCAAGGCATAATATAATAAATTCTTTATGTTTCATCTTGGTTCGAACAAGTGCCTCTATAGTATGTGCTTGAGCTTCTTTGAATTCATCATTAAATCTATAAACTACATCCTTACACATTCATGCTCTTCCTAATGGAACTAATATGAAAAAAGGAGTTTCTCCTAAGATTTTTCCATCAATAATGGGAACTAGTGGCTTCATAAATAGTTCCACATCCAAAGACCGTCCAAAATAGCAAATTTTTATATCCAACTTTGTTGAAACTATCATAGTTCAGAACATCTCAAGGTCAATCTATATAATGACTCTGCATGTGGTGGCATTACTCCAATCACTACAATCTTCATTCAACAAGATATAAGTCTCCCTCTTTAGGCTGTGGCTCAATCATACATCGGATGCTATCTAATGCCACCTTCCTCTCCTTCAACATGAGGATCTAGCCTTCTGCACCTCTTGTGTTCTCCAAGTTCAGCCACTGTGGGCATCTCTCTTGCCTTCCATGTTATGGAGATCTCCCCTAATGTATGCCTTCACATCATACCTACCCTTGCCCCGTGCTTCCTTTGATTTGGCTCTTCTTTTTTCATGAATAACAAGCAATTGATCAGGAAAATTGTAGAATAAGTAGTAAACTATAGTCATGAATGTTTTGATTAGCTCAATTTGGCTTGCATGTTGTGAATGGATAGCATCCTTGTTTTAGACATTTTCAAAAGACATTTTACTTACTACTTTGTGAAGTAGACCCCATGATGAAGAATTACAATTGTTGTTTACATATGCATCACCATTTTGCACATAGATATTGAAGTAGAAGTTAATCTCTACCACACTATATAGTCTTTGCAACATGTCTCTTTCTTGCCCATCTCCTATTCTTTCTTCTTATTTAGAACCTCATTCCCCTCTGATTAAATTCTTATCAAGTTAAAAAGAATGATTAAAAGATGATGATCTTTTTATTTATGGAATCTCTAACATAAAATAGTCTGAATTAATACCCAATCTTTGAAATCCTTTCCACTAATTGAGACACCAAAACATCTTTCCCAAAATTGGTTGGGCCCCATCTCCACAATATGCTTGAACAAGAAATGAAAGATAATGGAAATTATTGAAAAGGTGTATGTGTACACTAAGAAAAAGTAATTTTCCCTAAGCCATTCTATTCTAGGTTTTCCATAGGTTGGAAAGCTTGAATCGTGGCTTAGAGCTCCCTAGTCGTGGAGTGAAAAAGGCATGGAAATGAGTATAAAATGGCTCTTAGCTAAGCCTTGGGAATGTAGCCCTTTCTAGTAAACCAAAAGATGGGAGATTCTTTAGACAAGAGCAAGAGTGCTAGTGTCAAAGAACTCTATGCAAATGCAAGAATGAAACTATTCTAGGATGAGAATGCAAAAATGAAGCTTTTCTAAACAATGATGGGAGTGTTACAATCCAAATATTATGCTATGTGAACTAGATTATAACAAAGGAAACTAAGCTATTATGAAACTATAATAACATGCCATAAGATCTTAAGCTAAATGTGATGGAATCCAAGAATGAAGAAAAGAAATAGAATGTTCTCCTCAAAGCTCCAAGAAACCTGTCAAAAAACTCGTAGCATAATGATATTCTAATGATGATGGATCCTTTAAGTGGGAAATATCTCTCCCTTTTAAAGTCGTACAGATAGTAGAGATCAAGATTGAGATGGTGGATGATCAACAACTAAATTAAAAAAATGGGAGAGATCTGTGTGCACACACAAGTCAACCAATAGAAAATAAGTTGACTTGTCATATAAGACAAAAGTATCACAAACTTTTTCTTTTAATTACAAAATAGAAAAAGGACTTGATGTGTGCACTTTAAGTGGGTTAGAAGAATGGGGTCTTTTATTTAATTAAAAGGGGACATGTTCTTTTAATCAAATAATGAAATTAGGATAGCATAATCAATCTCTAGGTTATAATCAAATTAATTGATTATTAGCAATTTGGTCTAGGTAAATGATTAATTAAACTAGCCAAAATGCTAAGAAGGGGGCTAATAGTCTAGATGACCATTTTTAGATGATTACATTTGCCCCTCTTTGACTAATGTGTGATCAATTTGGGAACACATTACATCAAAGAAAATAGAAGCCAAGTAGGGAGTAATAGATATAGATATCTGATTCTAAAGAACAAAATGTAGAAAGAGATAGCAAATCCTAAATGTACAACCTAATAGCGGTAGTACTAAACACTAGGAAAAAAGATGATGTTAATATTCAAGAAGAATGCTAACAACTAGAAAAATAGATAGATTGAGAGTAAGTGAAAAGATTAGACAAATGCTCCTGAGAAATAGATAGCTATAGCAAAGTGATGATAGAGTATTTCTGTCCCCTTGGGATCAAAATCAAAATGAGGTAAGGGGAATACAAAAGTAGACTAGATATGAGAAAATCAAGTTATAGCAATGTCCAAGATGATAGACAGATGATGAGAGCCAAACAATGACTTTAAAGAAGTGATAGAATGCCCCAGTTTGACCAGAGTTGAACATGGCATGAAAATTAGGTCAAATCAAGTAAAAAAGGTGATTTTAGACATGAAAAGGTGAATTTGAGTAAAGATGAAGCATAGAAATGATGAAGATATGAAGAAATGAAGATGCCCTAGCAATGATTTAGAGATTAGACCTTAGAAGGTCAACTAACTACTCATAAGAAGATGAAATTTTAAAATGTGATTTTTTCCATCAAGATGAACTTAGATTTTGATTTTGATCCCAAAAATGGATCTAGGATGTCAAAATTAGTCAAGGGTGCATTTTTTGCAAAATTTTAAGGGATTTTAAATTAGGTCAAAATGAGGTCAAAGGCTATAAAAGGGCCCAAGTGTCATTTTCAAATTCAATTTTTCTTTTGTGATTTGTTGAGAGCTTGTGAGTGGTCCAGAGAGGATCATGGCTTTAGTTATCATTCCACTTCACCAACACCATTTTGAACACAACTAGTTGCACAACCGGCCAGAGCACTATGGGGCACTGGTAAGTGACTACTTTTTTACTATTTTTCAAAACTTTTTTGGTGTTTTTTGAATGTTTGGAGGGTTTTTACAGAAAATATTGCATGATATTTTAAAAGTATTGCACACATACTTTATAAAATATCACATGATACATTTTGTTTCAAAATGTGTCACATGCATGCTTTATTTTCTATTGTGTACCCATTTGTCGCCCACACCAATGTGAAATATCATATGATGGAATTATATTGCATAGCTTTAGAAAATGTATGGCACGATAACCTTCCAACATATTGTATTGCCTGTAGTAGGAAAAAGTATTGCGCAAAATATTTTTTATTGATGATCATGTTTTGCAATGTGTTACTAATGTTTACCTATTTTATGTGTGCAGGAGGTATTTTTGACACTTCTTATCAGAGCCCCCAAAGTGGTGGGGTTGCAAGTTGTTGAGTGTTTGATAGATGCTGAGCATGTTGCCATATCAACGATGGGATTGAGATTGGTTATACGAATGCCCCATATACGAGCTAACCATGGGTTACTGACCACATTGGTTGAGCGATGGCATAGTGACTATAACACCTTCCATCTACCAATTGGAGAGGCCTCAATCACATTAGAGGATGTGTATTATATACTATGAGTGCCTTACTATGGTGATCCAATAAGTCATACATTTGATTACTCTTTTTAGGTTTTGTAAGTTTTTATTTTGATGTCAGTTATGTAATGCTAAGTTTGGTGATATGTCATAGTGTACTATGATTAGACCTCAACAAAGGGGTGGGTAGCTATGCAGCAGATGTTCTAGGATGTTACCATCCTAGATCACCATCTAAGTTGGGAATGGCTCATTAATGATTATGGTTTTGACTACCCTCTACCAAGTTTTCTATGTTCTCTAGTAGCTCAGGCCTTGGTTACAGATATGGGATAGAAGGGCTTCCCTCTAGGATGGGGTCGATTAGTTGTAGATTTGATTACATGACCACACAAGATGGCATGGGGACTAGTGATACTAGTAGATATGTACCATGAGCTTCATGAGATAGTGTATCATGGTGGTAGTTCCTAGGCATGTGGGGTAGTTTTGGCATAGATCTAGGCCTGAGAGCACATTGTGGTGATTCAACCATGGGTACACCCATAGGAGTGGAGTTCACCATACATATTTGGATACATAGGATTTGTCCCTTAGTTGCATAGTGGGGACCTCACCTATTACAACCATATTTTTGATGAGCTGACAACATTTACATGGCGGCCCTATCGAGAGTGTCATAGGTAGTTAGATGCCTAGGAGCTAGATTATATGAGATATAGTAGACCACTAGTAGGGAGGCACCTAGAGATAATAGAGCAATTCATGGTCATTCGAGTATGGAAGCAATTTGCAAAGTTATAGGTGGTATCAGTGGAGACCACCACCTATGCTCGATTCCATTCCAATGAGGCATGGGGCTAGCTACCTATGTTGGATTACCATATAGTAGCGTAAGAGACAAAAAATCTAGTTTGAGCTCCTTGGGATTATCATCTAGATGTGGTAGATGCAAGAGAAGACCTTGCATATTTATATGAGAGGTAGAGACATTTGTTCTCTTAGTTTATAGAGCCCAATGCTCTACCCCCAATGGGGGGACATGGCGGTGGTGGAGGTGGAAGTGAAGGTAGGGGTGTCAAATGGATGGAGGTTGGAGAGGGATCCCAATTAGGGACAAGGAAGGTGTGGGAATAGGCCACGAGGGAGGTGGAGGAGGAGGAGGAGGAGGAGGAGGTGCCACTATGGTAGTGACAGTGAACAGGGAGAGTGGAGGTAGAGCCAGAGCAACCAACTAGGGGGGAGGATGAGTAAGATGTGAGGATCTAATCCTTAGAGGTAGAGCTATAGACATCTTGGGTAGCTATCATAGTGTGAAATTAGCAACTCATAGATGAGAAAGCATGGGGGATGAGCTCTAGAGACAACAAGATGCTGCAAGGTGAGAGGCAACATATCATGGTGCGCAAGCTGCATACTATTATGCTACCTATAGGGGTACAATGTCACTAGGGTAGGGACTTCTTGACTATTCATAGTAGTTTGGTAGATTAGAGGGTCTAGTACAACCATTGAATAGGAGATAGGCTCCACCACCCAGGCCACCACTTGCTGTAGAGGGTGGGAGTCAGTCATAGGCCGATTAGGACAATTTTGGCATTTTGATTATACATCATGTATTCTTGATATAGATATCCATATTTTGGATCTCATTTTTGTATATGTACTATGACACATTGAGATATATATATGAGATATTGGATTCGATTAGCAGTGTTGTGGACTTGTCTCAAATGGATGTTTTAGTATTTTAGTTTTCACATGATGTTTTTGTTTTTGTTTCTTGTTCATGCATGTGTTGTTTGGATACTTATGCTCATGTATCTCTCTTATGTATGATGTTTTTAGCTCTCATGTGTATGATATAGACTTTATGTTTCTAAAAATATGTGACAGTTGGATAGATTGAATGTGATGTTTAGATTAGCCCCTTGTGATGATAGAATAGCAAGATAGAGATGAAATGAAAGATCAAGAAGGGAAAGACATGATAAAGAAAGAAAAGAAGGACATGAAAGTAGTTAGCTGATAGGTCCATAAAAGGATGAGGAGAGAGCTCTACACCATATGTAGGAATGCAAGACTATACAAGAAAGATGAACTTAAAATGCAAGCTGATATGCAAAGTGTTTTACCAGTAAGGGACACATAACATTTAGACTCCTATTTCATCATTGAGCACTTATTAGGGACATCATGAGATCATACAACCATTACTAGTATAATTATGAGGATATGAATATGATCAATATCATATAGGTATGTGGAAATATAATATAAGCATCAAAGACATGTAAGTTGAGATAACCATGCGATTAGATTCCCTAAGTTTAGTATAGCAAGATTACACCTGTATCAAGGCATAAGTGCTAGGATAACCCTTGAGAGCAGTCTTGCCAAAAATAGTCAAGGATGATACATTTATAAGTCAAAGTGTCAAATAGGAAAAGCATGAATGCTTAAAACACTATAGATAGATAAAGTATACCCACAAGCAAAAATCAAGAAAACATGCCCCATGCCCCTAATCTTCTAGTCAATGACATCCTCAAGAGACTATTAGGGAGGGAACACATAGTAAAGAAATCATCATAGACAACACTAAAAGTAGATAAAGATCAACATAGCTCAATCCTTTAAGTGTTTAAGTGCATATGTGTAAGTTACTTGGCCATTTCTTCAAGACTTGATTCTAATATTGAGAAATATCACGACATTGGAGACCATAGGTAAACTATCTAAAAACGGTTGAGAAACACTTAATGTCAAGTTGGGGGTAGTTTTGAGAAACATTTTTTTGTGAGTTGTCAAAGAAACCTTAATGCACAAGAATATCTCAATAGGCTAAGCCACGATGTCCCCAAGACAAAGACAAGAAACAATCCTAAGCTAGGAAATGTGTAGCGAAATGGGTGATTAAGACTGATAGACGTAGGCGCAAAGGTCTCAAGTTGTGCCTGTTTCCAGGTTTTCACCACTTGGTAGATTTCTTTTCTTTTTAAAGGAATTTTTTAAATTTTTTTGTATTTTTTGAATTTTTTAATTTTTTTTGGTGATAAATAAAAATGTCTATTGCTAGGTTTTCACTAAGATGCTCATTTTTTAAGGAAATTTTCTGATTTTTAGGATTTTTTTCAAGATCATAAATATGTACAAGATAGTTGAGCAGTAAGCCCTTAAGCATAGAACTTTTTTAAGTTTAGGACATTAATAGGCTCTGCAAGCTCTTCAGCTTCAGGAGTAGATAGTTGATAAGCACTAAACCCAAATACTGCTATGATAATGTACAAGCCTAACCAATTGGGTTCAAACTTTCCTTTCTACTCTTTATGTTGTTCATTTTTTGGGATTTCTCTAAGCACAAGGTAACCAACTTGAAACTCATGTGGATGAACCTTTTTGTTATATTGAGTAGAAATGCATTTTTGATAAGTCCTCACATGATCAAAAATTGCCTTATGATACTCATCAAGAGTCTCTAATTCCTGTATTTGCATAGCTCTACGGTCTTCATCAGTTATCAACCCATGTAAAGAGACTTGCAAGGAGGTGATGTCTACTTCTAATGGGAGAACAACCTTGGAACAATAGATTAAAGAAAAGGGCATGGCCCCTATAGGATAACAAATGGTAGTTCTGTAAGCCCAAAGTGCTAGATTTATCTATAGGTGTCAATCTCTCCCAGAATTATGCACTATGCAATGCAAGATTTGTAGAAATTTTTAGTTGGAGGCCTCTTCTTGGCCATTCCCTTAAGGGTAATAGATAGAAGACCAGTGTTGTTTGATTCAAAACTTCTTGCATAGCTTCCTTAGGTCCTTATTTTTGAATTGTCCTCTATTATTAGTGATGATAGGGGAAGAAATACAATATCAAAAAATGATGTGATTTAGTATAAATAGGGCAACATGTTTACCTGTAGTAGTAGATAATGGCATAGCTTCAACCCATTTAGTGAAATACTTAGTTTTTGTAATGATGAACTTGTGACCACTAGATGAACTTGGGTGAATTTTTCCAACCAAGTCAAAGGCCCATTGTTGAAATGGCCAATATGTCATAGAAGGAATCAAATCACATCTAGGAGCATGAATTAAGTTACCATGGAGTTGACATTTTTGACAAGACTTGGCATAACGAACAACATCAGCTTGCATAGTCAGCTAGTAATAACATGCTCTAAGTAGCTTCCAAGCAAGTGTAAGGCCATTAGAATGTGCCCCACAAATATTGTCATGGACTTCAACAAGTTCCTTTTTAGACTCTTCTAGCTCTAAACACCTAAGCAATGTTCTGTCTAGACCCTTTCTATACAAGTCAGAAGAGACCAAAATGTAATATGAGGCATTGTGAAGGAATTGGTGTTTTTGGTTGTGCATGATGTTCTCAGGAACAATTTGATCATGTAGGTAAGAGAAGGTGGTAGCATAGCAAGAGGAATCATGACCTACAATGGTACAGATCACTTGATTATTAGAGGAATTGTAGGTAGGATGATGTAGCTCTTCCATCAGGAACTCAAATTGAGATTCATGTTCTTGTAGTTGGAGAATAGATGCTAGAGTGGCCATAGCATTAGCAACTTCATTTTCTACTCTAGGAATTTGCTAAAATGTCACAATGGTGAAGTAGTTCCTTAGAGCATCTATTAAATTTTTGTAAGGTATCAACTTGTCATCTTTCATTTGATAGTCATTATTTACTTGGTTAATAACAAGTTGGGAATCTATGTAGATATGCAATTCAGTTATTCTCCATTCAAGAGCCATATTGATCTCATTTGTTAAAGCCTCTTATTCTACCATGTTTTTTGAATAAGGGAATAAGAGTTTTTAAGATTTGGGAATCGTATATCCATGAGGGGAAATAAACAATATACCTAGTCCAACTCCATTTTTTATGTGAGAACCATCAAAGAAAATTTTCCAAGTTCTCTCAATGATGTACATAATTGAGGCATCTAGAAATTCAACTTGTATGCATGTTGTATCCTCTAGAGGAAAATCAGCTAGTTGATCAGCTATAGCTTATCCTTTGATGGCTTTATGTTTGACATACTGAATGTCAAGTTCTGAAAGAATCATCATCCATTTAGCTAGATGACCAGTACGTGTAACTTTGCTCAACATATATTTCAAAGGATTAATTTTAGCAACTAGGTGGAATATATGTGCCAACATGTAATGTCAAAGCTTTTGAGAAGCACAGACCACTACAAGAAAAGGTTTCTCAATGTTGGTATAGTTCATCTCATAAGAAACCAAAGTTTGACTAATATAATATATAGCCCATTATTTACCAATCTCATCACTTTGGGCTAATAGCACTCCTAGAGAAGAAGTTATAGCTAAGATATACAAGATCAAAGGTTTTCCTGGAATAGGTGGCATCAAAACTGGAGGTTTTTCCAAGTACTCTTTGATTTGATCTAGACTTTATTAACACTCATCATTCCAGATATGAGTAGAACCTTTGTGCAAATTCTTGTTAAAAGGTTGAGCATTAATAGCCAATTGAGAAATAAACCTTCTTAAGGATTGTAGATGTCCTTGTAGACTTCTAAGTTGACTAATATTTTTTGGAGGAGGCATATCCATGATAGCGTAGACCTTTTCAGGATCAACCTCAATATCTTTTGCTAAGATAATGTTGCCTAGAAATTTTCTAGAAGTGACACCAAAGGCACACTTTTTTGGGTTTAGCCTAAGTTGGAATTGTTCTATATAGTCTAATATCAAACTAAGGTCTTCAAGATGTGTATCTCTTGTTCTATATTTTTCCAATGTGTCATCAACATAGTCTTCCATATTTTTATGCACCACATCATGGAATATGGTGGTCATTGCTCTTTGGTAGGTAGCACTAGCATTCTTGAGCCCAAAAGGCATGACATTTCAATAGAAAGTACCCCATGCACATGTAAAGGCTATCTTCTCTTGATCAACTAGAGCTATCTTAATTTGATTATATCCAAAAAACCCATCCATAAGGAGTACATTTCATACCCAGTATTCATGTCCACTATCATATCAATGTTTGGTAGCAAGAAATCATCCTTGGGGCATGCTTTCTTAAAATCTCTGAAATTAGTACAAACTCAGTTGGTTTTATCATGTTTGGATATAGGTAAAATGTTGGAGATCCATTCTACATAATTGATTTCTCTAATACAATTTGCACTCAAAAGTTTTTTCCAATTCTGCCTTCACCAACAAAGCTACATGTGGATGCATCTTTCTCATTTTTTGTTTAATAGGCTTGATATCAGGAGAAATAGACAAATGATCCATGATAAGATCTATGTCAAGCCCAGGCATGTATTAGTATGTCCATGCAAAATTGATATTTTTATCTTGAAAAAATTGGGTTAATTTCCTCTTTTCTTTAGTTGACAATGACTGAGCTACATGAATAATTTTAGGAGATTCCTCTATCCCTAAGTTGATTAGCTATGTAGGCTCAATGAGAACTGATGATCTATTTTGAAAATAGCTTGGTACACTACCAAGTACCTCATCCATAGGTACCTCAAAGAGGTTTTCACCATTAGATATGTCTTTATTTTTACTATTTTTTAGGTTCAGATATCACCACAATGTGGTTTTTGCCATCTGACCATTTGTTTTTTCTTTTGATTTTATGACTAAGGTACTTGATATCTAATTCTATCATGTGAATCATGGGTTCACTAGTGGAAGAAGTGACAGGTTCAATGGCATTCAAGTAATAGACAATCTCATAGTCATTTCAAAAAGATTGTATTTCCAGTGTTTGATGTTGAATGGACTAGTCTATTAGCTCGAGATGAATTAATGAGAGTGAGGTAGAAGTTTCAAGGTTCTTGATGTGAAAAGAGTCATCTTCAGTGAAATGCAAAGTTGAGCCTATAGTGAATGTTACAAAGGTATCCAGATCAAGAATAGTCCTAGAGGGACTAGCATGGCCCACTAAAGCACTTTGTGAGCCAAACTCATCAGACCCTACACTAGACTCATCTACCACATTTGATTGAATTGCATAAGTGTGAATGACATCAAACTTGAGTTCACAAGAGGTGTCTGATAAAATTTCCCATTCATACTTTGGAGAGTCTATACTATTATCTCTAGCAATTAGATGGGCAATATTTTGTCTAATCTGTCCTCTATTTAAATCTTTAGGGTTAGATTCATCCTATTCTAGTTGTCTAGATGTGGAAGCCTCATCATTATTATTGGTGGTGAATGTTTCTTCCCCCCAAAGAAGAGAAGTTATAGGTATAATGTCTTCATCTTGTGAAGTGGAAGAAACAAAGGCAGAACCATCATCCTATGACTCACTAGATATGGGCACATTTTGAGTAAACATTAGCATATTATTCTCTAGCCTAAATCTTAGGCTAGCAGTGTCTCAAGCATCATGACCTTGAGTATGACTTAAAGGTTTAGCTAGAGCTTTTTTGGTTACCAGTTAAGGACCCATGACCTTGATAGCCCATGTTTACAAGTATCTTATATCCTTTTCCATATCATTTGGGAGAAATGGGAGTGGTGACTGTAATATCCTCTTCATCTTCCTCTCCCCTATATATCCAATCTTTAATAGCTTGTTTTTATTTTTCTACTTCTAGGGGAACCAAGCATTATACAAAAATGCCAAAAAGAATCATGGTAGATGTAGAAGGTTTCTTTTTGGTAGATAGCTTCCCATAAGATTGAGGGGAAATAGGCAGAGCAACAATAGAGTCTAAAGTGTATTCACCCATACCAAGACTCATCATTTTCATTTTTTGTTCATAGTTTGTAAGAGACAATGTTGGCTCATGAGAAGAGCAATCATGTGGAACCAATGTTTTAGTAGTAGATAATGTGTTGATGGCCATTGAGTTGTCACTAGGGACAACTACTTTAGTACCATTAAAAGGGAACTTGATGCATTGATGGTATGTAGAAGACACTGCTTGTATGTCATGAATCCATGGTCATCCCAACAAAAAA
This sequence comes from Cupressus sempervirens, assembly GCA_028749045.1. NCBI lineage: Eukaryota > Viridiplantae > Streptophyta > Pinopsida > Cupressales > Cupressaceae > Cupressus > Cupressus sempervirens. The sequence continues at coordinate 28,842,027 of CM053792.1, read as the reverse complement.
TTATATGCAAGGGGTATATCTAGGACTTGGAAAACAACATCCTTCTCCACTAGACCAAATCTAATTGGTAGCACAATTAGACTCTTGTAAGGTCTTTCAACATCATCATAGACTTTTATAGTGATCTTGCACCTAGGGTCAATAGAAAATTCTGACATGCCCAACTATTGGGTCACATTAAAAGAAATAATGTTTAACCCTGCACCATTGTCTATTAAGACTCAGTGAATTTGAGTATGGAAGGTTTTAACTTCAACATGGAGATCAAGGTTGTGGGGATGACTAAGAGCTCACTCATCTTCTTTAGAAAAGGTGAGGTGATGAGGTTAATAGATATGATTCACCATAGCTTGGAATTGTTCCATATCAATATCTGTAGGAACATTGGTAGAGCATAAAGCTTTTTCAAGGATATCCTTGTGCAAAGGAGATAACTCCAAGAACTCAAAAATGGAAATTTGAGCTAGGGTACACTATAATTGACTGACAATGTCATAGTTAGAGATCCTAGAAGTGGTTGGTTGTTTAGATGATGAAGTATTCTTGGAATCCTCAACAACTTTTAGAACAACCTTAGATTTCCCCCTAGTAACAACATTAAGTGATTCATTTTGTGATGAAAAAAAATCAGTTACCCAGAGCATCACCTTAGGTCTAGAGTCATTATAGTATTGAGGAACATCGTGCATTTTTAAGACAAGTTTAGGTCATTCATCTACATATTGGTCATCATCATTATAACTGGCCATGCATAAATACCCAATGGGCTCAAGCATACCTATAACATTATTTGTGTCAGCATAAGCATAGCTAATCTTGGCATCATGATTATTGTTAGTGGCTTTAGATGTTTCAACCTTCTCATATTCTTGTAAGGGTTGCTTAAAAGCTTTGTGATCAAAATTTTTGGCAAGACCATCTGTGACAACTTTTCCTTTCTCATTAAGATATTGAATTACATCTTTGAGCTTAAAATAGTTTTTAATGTTGTGACCCTTGCTTCAATGATAATAGTAGATATAATCCTCTCTCCACCATGGGGGTTTGATCAGTGGGTCATAGGGTCATAAATTATCTATCAAAGTAATTAACTTGTTTGCAATTAGATTTTTTAAGACCACTTCGTAGGGCTCAACCATTGGTGTCTAAACACATCATTTCTTGGTAAAGTTAGAGCTCTTGTCAAGTGTTTGTGGTTTGACATTTTCTTGTTGCTTTGTGGCATAGATGGTAGTGGAATGATTAAATTTGGGTTCCTTGGTCTTAGGAGTATCCACTACTCCATCATTGACAACATACTTATTTTTATTCCAAAGTTTAACTTTTTCTTTACCATTTCCATTGTTGTTATTATCTTTGTTTATGACAATATCAACCCTTTTAATAGCAACATCTTCAATAAAATATGCACTCTCAACCATGGCATTGAAAGATGTGAATAGTTGTTTCCTTAGATCAAAGTATAATTTTGGTACGAGCATATTGACAAAAATATCAATTTTCTCAGCCTTAGGAACTTGCTGAGGATAGAAAGAGTATAATAACCTCCATCATTGAAGATATTTTTTCAAACGTTCTCCTAATTTTTGTTTGATGACGCATAAGTCCAACACTATTATAGGATGTTGAATACTATATGTGTATTGCTCGATAAAATTTTGTACAAGCTCGTCAAATGTTTTAATAGGAGGACTCAATTTGGTGAACCATTCCATAGCTTTCCCTCTTAGACTCCTAGGGAATAACCTCATAAGAAAGGTGTCTTCATGCATAAAATCCATGCTAAGAGCATAGAAATGCCTTGCATGATCATGAGGTTCACCATTTCCATCATATTTTTCTTACTTAGGAACCTCCATATCCTTATGAAATGGTAGCATGTAAAGACTCCTATCAAATAGAAGTGCACATTTTGATTCAACAAATGAAGTTTTGGGTGGTTCTTTTGAAGCTTGTAGTTGTGTAAATTGTTTCTCAATTCTTGTATTTCTTCCCTTCATATTTTAGCATCAGTGGGTTCTCATTTTGGAATTATACACTCTATATAAAAATCTTGGGGGTGCTTCCATCCTCTTGCTTCCATGTATCGAAAGTATTGGTCTCTGTTTTCCTCTAAAGCTCTAAGCATCATTTTTTGAGCAAATCCATCTTGTTGGAATTTTATAACATCTTTTCTAGTTACTTCTTTATAACTTTCATGATGAGAAGGGCATGTACCCATGGTGACTCTAGTTGCTCTTGGAGGCGTGTTGTTGCCATCATTGGATTTCGAGAGAAAGTCCCCTTGTTCCATTTATGGAAGGTATGGTTATTGTTTTCAACTTGTTGATGTTCTTTCTCTCTAGCATACATGGCTTCTAAGATCCTTTGATTTTCATGTGTTTGTTCCTTTAAACGATGTTGGACTTCATCAAGGTGTACGATGGTGACACAATCATTTTCAACCTTACGTGTCTCACAAGGTGTGTCAAATGGGTTTTCAAAACTATAAAGTGGATTATGCCTAACGTTATCTATTTGTGTTTCAATAGACTTAGGGTCTTCCACACAAGGCTATCTGTGAGGACATCTAGGTGGGGTTTCTAATTGTTTGAAAACAAAAGGGGTATGGTTACTACTCCCAACTTGAAATCTAGTTATAATTGGCATTTAAGGACTCATCTTTGTTTAATAGGTTGAGAAAAGTAAGTCATATTTGAAGCTTTTATATTCAAGATTATTCACTTGTCAATGTGTGATGGATAGCTTGACAAACACTGCTCAAGAAATTACAGCACTGGTGACTCAAGCCGAGTGAGCGAGCAAGAAGCTCAATAGCAAGTAGCTTAAAAAGAACAGTAAATGGATTTTGAAAGTGATTTATCCGTGATGTTTCAAGACTTACATCTAATGGACTAAACCCATCTTTTCAACCTAGAACAGCTTCCTAACATAGAGATGTACAACCAAGACCTAGGAGATGGAAGTGACACACCTTAGACCAAAAAAACTAGAATGTAGACATTTTTTTTGCAAGAAATAGTTCAAAATGATACTTTCTCAGTTACTAGGCAATAGTAAGACCATAAAATTTTGTGTGATACACTTTAGAATAGGAGGGTGATACTTTTCTTATAGACAATAGTTCACACAAAGTGGTGCGATAGATCTTAGTATATAAGCATGGTATAACTCATAACATGTGGGCAATACAATTTGCAATATTCTAGTCATGTGATATTTCTTCAAAGACTAGATGATGAAGTGCTAGTTTGTGTGTACAAAAGACCAATTTTGACTCCAAAATTTGTGTTTCAGTTTTGACAATCAAGTGATTTTTCAAATCTGACAGTGTATGTTTCTAGTTTGTGTCAATTATTTGCAAGGTTTGCAAACAATAAGTGTTTTAACATGTCTCAAATAGTTGAACAAGGATTAAAAATACCTTGCCAACATGCACTTGTGATATCATAATAACCTTTCTACTAATATTACTGAGATTGTTTGGTGTGCAAGAACATTGACATTGGTCAACACATTCAAAAAAGTAGCCAAGCAATCTACTTTAAGGTCACAGTTCATTACTCAACAACTTGGCCTATGCTTGATGCTCCTTCATCTCACACCAAGTGGGTCCCCACAAGAGGTATTGGCTTTATCATAGAAGTTCCATAAGCACAACCAAGGGAACACATATGGTGAGTGTAAATCTTGGGGTGATCCGGTTAGTCCACCAAGATCAATCCTTGCACCAAGAAGTTGAGCAATAAAATAGGGTGGATACTAACCTAGGGTGTCTAGATAGGGCTTCTATTCATAGTTTTCCTCTTGCACCCGCTTAAGTTACACCCCACCTTGCAGTGGGTAACAGACCTCATGGCCACAAGACTACCTTAAGCATTCTTTCCTAGTGAACTCCTTGTGTTCAAAATCTCATAAGCAATCACATTAGGTGAAGAAAAACACAATGTCTACTAAGGTTTTATGTCCTTGATAGCATTGAGTTTATAGTGGGTTGGAAGAGTCAGGTAATTTTCTTGTCCCCACTTGGGTTGTTCCTCTTATGTTGTCTAAAAGTAGGCCCTCTAAAGGATCCTAACTACCACAAAATGGATCCACTCTCAAGGGTCAAGATTTCTAATTCACCTCAAGGGTGAAGATCATACTCTCCTACCTTGATTGCTTCCACCAAACACACCAAGAAGATTGAATTACCCTCTTGCTTTTGAAATCCAAAGGTGGGTCAATATTTTTGATTCACCGTAAGGGTGAATAGCATATTCTCCTATCACCAAAGAACCTCAATCACAAGTTTAATGTGCCTAAAAATGAACAAATAGTATATGCCACACATAAAATAAAAAATAAGCAAATGTTTGGTTTTAATTCTTCAGGTAGCCCTACAAACAATTGTTAGTAACCCTTTTGCATTTGGAGTATTGGCATGCTTTTTTTAAGTAATGTTTAAGGCTTTTAAGATGACAGCCTAAAAACACAACCATTAGCACCATGGGTTATCCTTAAAAACAAAAAAAAATCTATAAATAGACTTCTAGAAACAATAATAGACCTACAAAGCCAACAATTAGCAAGTAGAAGCTGAAAATTGACCCAAAACACCTCAAACAATAAGAAAATCCTTGTTAGGTGATAGTTTTCACTAGAAGACTATCGTGCAATACTTTATAGTATAGCCGTGCAAAAGAACTTCTTTGTGCAATATTTCTTCTTTAGCCAGGCAACAAAAAATTGTATATAGAGGTGACAGAACCTAGTATGGCCATGCAACACTATTTCCAAAAAAAAGTATTGCATGATAGTAATGTGAACTATCATATGAAACTGGAAAAATCTTGCCCGAAACTATGACTATTAAAAAAGAAGAGAAAAGTGAAAGATAGAAAATAAAAATAGCAATGAAAACAACCAAAGAGAGGACAAACCCATTGTTCTACCCTATTGGAGTTTTAAAACTATTGAACGGGTCAATACCAAAAAGATAATACTTATGCAACCTAAGGATTAGCCATTTCCTATTTTTAGTTACACATGCAAACCATTTGGATCCAACATTAACAAATCCAAGAATGGTTTTCTTCTCTTTAGGCTCTACAAAACCAAGGTGGGTATACCTAAGGGATGATTTAATCTGACTATTGTTGTATCAAAACTATCTTAGTTTCATTCTGATTCTCATCCTCAATCCATAAACACATAGCTAATTGTGACATTTTAAATAGAATACATTCTATATAACAGATTTGGTCAGAAAGTCTTCTGTAGATCTACAAGTATTCTTTGCAACAGTGGCTAACTAAGGCTTGCATATTTCATGCAAACAAGTATTGACCAACTTTGAAGATCTTTAGGAAATAAAAGTAAAATTGATTGTAATGTTGCATTTGATACCCATCTATGATCTATTTCTCTTCTAACTGAATTAATTTGACCAATGCCTAATTAATTTAACAAATATCATCAGCAATTCTTACTGGACTTTATCATTCAAAACATCCTCCCCATTACTATAGCAATCTTATCAAATTCATCAAAGCTTTTACTTAATTCATTGAACTAATAGCAGTGATGAGAAGATATACAACCTAAGTGGATTGCATTCAATTGTACAAGCCTTTACTCACATAACATCAAGATAACTAAGTAATCAAAAGGAGACAAAATTCAAAAAAGAACTGATATAGGGATAGTTCATAATTTGTATTCATTTTCTTTTGAAAATTGTACACATTTGTAGTGAACTCAGAATGACCTTAGAATGAAACAAAGAGATCATTCTATATTTTTGTATATCCAAAAAATTTGTAGAGAACATACATCACAAATTTTTCTCAAATTACTAAACCAAATACATCCTAAGTGTAATACTAAAATGTATTAGAAAATGGGTCTCCTTTCATCCCTGGAATCTCACTTATATAATGTGAGGTTCAACAAGCTTTAGGCTAAGAGACTTGATAGGTGTCTTTGACAAGAGGTATTTACATACACTTATCACAAAATGACAAAAAATGAGTAACAAAAAGATTTATAAATCAAACATTCCTTTTGGTGGGTCCCTTTTGTTAAATTCTCTAGTGTCATTGATTTGGCTGCTATTCTAATTCCTTCGTATATGCAATTGCTAAGCCAACCAATGATGAAGTTTTCTCTGATGATTTTAGGTTATCCTCCACTCATGGGTTTTCACCATCTTTGTCTTGTACTATGGGAATAACTTTTGCCTTTTCCTCTTCTTCGGTTGTGTCAGCGTCCTTTGGGTCTAGGCCTACAACTAAAATTGACCAATCATTCTTATCTTCTTCCTCCTATGGGCCTTGTGTAGTGGTAGTGTCAATGATATAGATCTCATCACTTTGCACCCTATCACTATCAGTTTCAACTTCCTTGAACTATTCATCAGGGGCTATTTCTACCATCCACTTGTCAAACAGTGAGTTATTTTGCCAATCAAACTACAAAATATCTTGTCTCTTTTGGATAATAAAATCTGCCTTATTGTGAATATTATTGAATTTTTGTTTCAAAGAATCAAAAAATAGTTGAACCTTTACCATTTCATCAATATTTTTAGCCCACCATGCATGCCCTTTTTCATTGATAACTTTATTCATTTTGAGACAAAATAAATCATCTAACTGCTTAGTCCATTCATCTTTACTTTTCAATTTATTTTTTCTATCTAGGGCATGAGGGAATAAGCTAAAATTTTGGCTTTTATATTTATCTAAATAGCCAATAATTATTTTCTATAAATAAATTCTCTTTTCATCAAACTGTGGGAGATCAACTACCATATCATAGGTTTTCTCAATCATATCGTGTGATGACCTTATAACAGAGTAACACAAGAAGGTCATCTCTCTCTTCCTCTGTTTCTTTCCCCATTTGTTCACAATAGGCTTTAAAACCTCATCATTTTCTTTTAATTCATTCTAGATATTTACCACCCTACCCAATTGGTCATAAACTAATGGCCACTCAATTTTATTAGCCAAGTATGCAAGAGCTTTCCATAATTTATCTTCATATCTTAACACCAACTTCACATGTAATGCCCATAGCTTACTTTTTTCTGCCTCAAAATCCTTTGTTGTGTAGTGCTCTAGCCTTTGGGGTGTACCTGATACTTCTATGAGGGGAGTGGAATTAAAAGGTTCAACTGGGGGGTGAGGGTATGTTATTCTTGGCCTTGTGGACCTCACTAATAACTTGTTCTCAAGTTTAAATCTCCTCTTTACCTCTATATTGTAGGCATCCACAACTACCTCATACTTGCTCTACAACTCAATCAGTTATTTTTCCTCCCTTTCTGCAGTAGCCAAGGAAAATTGAGAATAATCCACATTCATATGGGCTGCCTGTACATGTGAGGTGTCAGCAACTCTCCTTACAATGATATTCCTTGTCAATCTTGAATCATCAAGCTATGATGGAACAACCCTAGATCTTCTTCTTAGTGACTACATGACAAGAGCAACTTGGTCATTACTAAATGCAATTCCTAAGAAATCCTTTTTTTTGGATCTTGCAATGACAAATTATTTGACATAGAATTGAAAATTAATGCATTAGTAATGTCCCAGTTGGAAAATAATAAAATATTTGTGGCTTTTACCATCTGTCTCCCCTCTTCAAGGGTTATATTTTGGAACTCTTGAATCATTTGTTCCTTTATTTGACTTTGAATGGAGACTTCATCTATTTTTGGATGCTCCATTTGTAAATTCTTACATCTCTCATCAAAATTGTTCATGTTTTCCCTCTAAGAAAATTTATTTAAAGTCCTAGACTTTACAAAATTATCATCAGACAAAAATTGTTGACTGGCCTATTCCATAGTTAATTCAAAACTTGGCACAGGAGGCTCCTAAAGGTTCCCTTCATCAATCTCTACTTGAGTAACACAAACTCCCCCTTGTGATTCAATTTTCTTAACTTGCTCATCAGTGAACTACTCCTCCTCAATTCTCATGGGAGTTTGGGAAGTTGAGTACTCCTCAACCTAATGTTCTTCTTCCCTTATTATCTTTCTCCTTTTAGGAGAAGGTTTAGAAGGCCTTTCTTCAAGAATAGCACTAGTAGATTGAACTAACTATTTTCCTTTATCTATAATGGGCCTTTGATTTTGAATGACATTATATTTAGGCCTCCTTTGAACAAATAATGGACTTGCTACTATATTGGGAGTGAAACTCAATCTCCTCATTATTTCCCTAGCCTTATCTAGAGAAAAATTAATGAAATATTGCTTCTTCTCATTCATCGCCTCTATTATTTCAAGGAATGTCTTCATAAGCTTGTTAATTTTATCTGCAGTAGTTACAACATTACTTAGGGGGTTGTAATCTTTATAAAAATAATTAATAAAACTCAAAACTTTTGAGTAGACTCTCCATTTTTCTTTCTTTGTCTCTTGCTCCTACAGAGAGTACTCATTCCTTACTATATCTTCAAGAAAGTAAAATTCATGTTAAACTAGACCAAGATTGATCCTATGCCTAAGAGCCAAATGATAGAAACCCTCTATATCATAGAAACAAGGGTGAGAGACACCATTTGATACTGATCCAAAAAATTGTAAAGGAAAACCCACCCTTCCTTAGTTATTACAAACTGGTGGGCTATTGTGCAAGTGGGAAAAATTGATCCCATCCCCCTCTTGTGCAAAAAAGTTTCTTCTACTCCTCCCAACTACCACAAGAATTAAACTACACCTTCTTTTAAAGGCACCTAGTAAGGTATCACATGGGGTGTTTCTTTGAACCCATAAATTCTTAATAGTTGAAACTAAATATGGGATGATGTCTCCCCAATTGTGTGAAACTTTCAAATTATGGGGTCTATCCATAGGCCTAACAAGGTGCCTCAATGCCTTAGGGATCTTGGAATTGTCACTCAATACAAGGCATCTCAGCTTGGAGGAAAAATACCTATCAAATCTAACAAAACTCGCATTTTCTGCTTCACCAATCATGTCTACACTCCACAACTAAACTAGCAATGCTTCCCCTTCTTTTTCTCTATTCAAAACCATTTCTTTACCAAAGTATGTCACCCCTTTAAATAGAAACATGTGCATCAACAGAGAGTAGTGCCCCCAAACCTTCTCCACCTTGCCCTTAGCAATCTCAACCAATCCAATATGAATCTCATAGGCTAAGTAAGAAGAAAAATAAAAAATTATTTCTATACAAAAAGTGGATATTTGAGTAATCATATACATGAAACTCATAGGCATAAAGTCTTCTTCATCCTCTTTGAAAAATCTACACAGTGTCCTATATATCTTGACTACCTTGGCATTGAAGTATGCTTTCTTAAAAGGTTCTTTAGAGGATAATGTTATTGCTAGTAGAGTTCCAATTTTGCCAATATGGGCCTTTAGTACAACTTGTCTAAGTACATCCTTAGACATATATTCCTTTTTTAAATCATTCAAATTAATAGGCAAATGATACCTAGTGAGAAGTCCCAAACAAAAAACTTCTCTAATCTCTTCTGGACTGATGGTGATTAGAATTTCACCATCTTTTCTCCTTACTACCCTAGTGGCTTGATCATAGCTTTTTGCCACGACCTCAAGGAGATCATAATCCATAAAAAAACTGGGGACCACTAGCTTTCCTAGATCAAAATTCCATATGTTGGCATGTGGGGAAAACAATTTTCTTTATGCAAACCATTTCTTGAACAAACTTAAACCAATTTGTGAAGTATGAGCATCCTGGACCGGTTTCCTTTATCAAACAATCAATCTGCTATCCTCAACCTAGGGTTTAATGAGGTTAATTTCTTAAACTATACTGTCTCAACAGTAGACTGAGGAAGCTACTCAAACAACTCATCATGCACATTTCTATCCAAATAATTTTCCTGACCTAAAAATTCCTTCTTTGGAGGTATCTTTGCTTATGCTTTGTAGAACTAAAAACACCTACAAAGATAACTGTGTAATTACTTACTTGAATTCCATTCTCATTCCTTTCTATAGTTCTACAATTTCTCTATGAACAAGTTGCTTCACAACCTCGCCAAATTCAGCATGATCTTCTTAGTAATTGCTTCTGCTTAGAAAAGGCTCAAAATATTTATTTGTGTAAGGTGAAACTGAGGAAATCTTTGTGTTATACTCTATTTTTCTGACACGTGAAGCTTTCATGTCTAATTAATACACAAAGTGGCACCACCTTCTTCATTTAAATCTATGTCATTGATCTTTTAAAAATCCTATGATCAAGGGATGCATAAAAAAGGTGATTAGCATTCTACTTGACAAGTTGGCCAGTCAATCCAATGAGAACTAACCATGTACACATCTCCTTCCCTGATGGCATCCTTGTTTGGACCCACTAGCAACTAAGGACACATGTCGACAGGTCACTACTTCACTATACATAAAGAAAAAGGACCTTGCCAATAGCAAAGTAGCAATAGCCATTGATTTGATCTTGATCATGTGGATGACATGCAATTGTATTACTTAGAAGAATAGTGGTGGGCCCCATATTCACTATCTCATTGTACATATCCTATGAGCAACTCTTCATAGAGAGATAGTGACGACCATTGGTCTAAGATCAATCCAAGGGTAAAGAAACTACATGAACTTCTTAAGATGAGGTGGGTCCCATATTCGTTATCTAACATGGGGTAAACCATGCACATCTTTTATATGGTGAGATAGTGAGAATCATTGATCTTACCTTGATCTAACGATCAAAATCCCTCCCACATTTTATGAATGGGGGGTGGGTCTAGAAGAGTGATGATGTGATAAATTTTGCATAGCTGGCAAAAGAAAAATAATATTTTAATCCTAGTCATCTCTCCATGTTGCTTGGGTTCCACCATATGTTCATTTCATGGCCACTCGCTATATTGCTAATGGCAAGATGTCTAGATTTACTGATTAGCAAAGTGGTGAATCATTGGAAAAAAAAATATTCTAGTGATATCTTGTGCCCGCATTTTACTGGGTTTCTTTTCCTGTTCTGACCGTTCTAACAAAAAGACATGTGACTAAAAAATTGGCTGTAGTATATTTTTTGACTATCGCATTTCCATTTTTTGGCACCTTTCTTTAGTTTCATGGCATTCACTACCTTGCTATACATAAAGAAATGCACAACTCACCATAGTGAAGTAACGATAGCCTAGATTTTTTCAGAATCGAATGGTGAGAGACAATAGCTTGTGGGCATGGGAAATTTATTTATTTTTTAAATAGAATATTTAGGAAAGTTTGAAAGGACTTCACACTCAAGCTTTCAAAAGGAACGAGACATAGGGTTTGTAAATTTTTCATAAAGGCAAACAAAAATCTAGAAGACTAAACCAAAAGCTCTATCCATGAATGATGGATTCAATCTGATTATTTTCACCTAGGCAAGGGAAATTTCATCAGGTGAAAAATTAGACCAACATGCCCCACGGTGGGTGACAAAAATGTACATGAAGAAAAAGTGTACTTCCCTAAACCATTAAATCCAATGTTTTCCATAGTTTGGAAAGCTTGAATGGCAGCTTAGAGCTCCCTAGTCATGGAGTGCAAAAAGCATGGAAATGAGCATAAAATGGATCTTAGCTAAGCCTTAGGAATGAAACACTTGCTAGTAAACAATGAGATGGGAGATTATTTAGACAAGAGAAAGAGGGTTAGTGTCAAATAACTCTATGCAAATGCAAGAATGAAACTATACTAGGATTAGAATGCAAAAATGCAGTTATTCTAAACAATGATGAGGGTGTTACAATCAAAATATTGTGCTATGTGAACTAGATTATAATAAAGGAAACTAAGCTATTATGTAACTATACTAACATGCCATAGGATCTTAAGCTAAATGTGATGGAATGCAAGAATGAAGAAAAGAAATAGAATGTTCTCCTCAAAGCTCCAAGAAACTTGTCAAATAACTTGCAGTGTAACAATATTCTAATGATGATGGATCCTTTGAGGGGGAAAGCTCTCTCCCTTTTAAAGTCATAATGCCATTTTAAGAAGCCATTTTACATCAAAACCATACACTCACACCCAAATTCCAACTCCATCTGAAGCCCTTTTTGAAGCATAAGCTTGAGCATACATCCTATCTATTTAGACAAAGCCACTCAACAAGAGAGCTTCTTATTGAGAGAGCCCATTAATGGCTCATATTCTCAATTGAGAGCTCATCTTAGTCTATCTTTAAGTTTATGAATTTTTTTTAGTTTGTAGAAGCTTTATTTAAATTTGGTTTCTATTAGCATACTAACATTGCTCATATACATTTTGGCATGCCCGGTGGGACCCCGCATGGGTCATCTTCATTAGCTTTTTTAGTCAAGTTTTGTATGTCATTTGCTGATTTTGGCTAATTTTGCTTGTTTTTGTGATTGGTAGGATTGTATAAATTGGTTTTGTAGGTCCACATGAGCATGAAGAAGACAAAGGAACTCATAGTATATCTCATAGTGTTTGCATATTTTTCAAGCTTATAGGTGGACAAAGAACTTGAAATTCTTCTTCCTCTTCTTGTCTATATTCTTCTTATTCCATCTACTTCTTCTTCTTCTTCTTGTGGGAGATCTTGGCCATTTTTTTTTAAGGAAGCAAAATCATACACACTTCTTTTTAGTGCTTAAAATGAACCCCCAAATCATACTTAAATCCATTAAAAAATTAAAAATTTGCAAAAAAGAAAAAATCTTTTAACAAGTGAAACTAAACCAATCTAATCATTTGCATCCTTGCAACATCAAGGTTTTAGATGCATTCATGCAAAGTTAGGAACACTTCATTTTTGGGAATTTAAAAAGAACTTCAAGTTTCCATTTCAAAAGGTTCAAAATCAACACTAAGTGCACACTAAAATCTAAATCAAACTCAAAGCATCAATCAAGGATAAAATGAACCTCATTTGCAAATATTTTAAAGTTCTTTTAAAAATATCATGAAAACTAAGAGTCCTAAATGGTTTCCAAAAATTGTCCTAAAAGCTTTGTTATTTGTTCCAAACAAATGTCTTGTTGCAAAATCTTGAATGTTTCTTAGGTTTTTCATGCATCAAAACAATCTAGGAATATCATTTTTGGGCTTAAAATATGCAAACTAGAACACAAAATCTTGAATGAAAACCAAAGTCCAAAGAGTCATTTTCACTTTTGAGTCCAAAACAATCTTGAATGATCTAAGGTTAAAACAAATCACTTCAAAGTTCTTGAAACAACACACAAAATCTCAATCTTGAATGCTCAAAGGAAAAAACTTGAATGTTTAATCACTTGTCTTTTTATGCATGTTGCTAAACACACTCTTGAATGCCATGGATTAAAATCAAATTTTCCTTGAATGCATGATTAAAAAAACAAATCCAATCTTGAATGCCAAGGATCAATTAACCATTGCAATATCAAACACTTCATTTGGAGCTTCTAAAATTGAACAAAACAAATCTCTTTTCCACATGCAATTTAGGTAAAGTTTGATTTTTGGACATTTAAGAGACTTTTTAAAGTTAAATAAAAATTTTTAAAAATCAAATTGAGTAGTTCCTTGGACTCACCTCTCCTCTAATCACCCATCAATTCAACCATTGGTTGCAATCTCAGCGCCATTTGTGGGGATGGGTCTACTTGAAAAAGGTGTTAAATGTTCCACAATCTAACTCACTCACTTGGTCTTTGAATGTTTGCTTTAACTTTATCAAAAAATTTAAATGACCAAAACTCTAGATTAAATTGATCACACTTCAAGTTTGGGCACTAAAATTGAACAACTATTGATGTGGAGGGCCTCTGGGCACGCGCTTGACAAATCGAGTCTCACACATCTTTGCTTTGGGCTTAAAACAAAATCACAACAACTCTTGAATGCTTTAAAGGAAATTAATCGATACTTGACGTGGAGGGCCTCCGGGCGCACGGGTTTAATTTTTTGTTGACCCTAACTCTTCTTCTTGTATTCATTCTTTGCTCGATTTTGCTTTGTTGGCGCATTTCAAAGTTGGAATTGAACATTGTCTCTTAAACATGAGTGCTTGCAAAGTCTAGATCAGCACACATAAGAGTCAGTTGGTAAAAAGAACAAGCATGTTTTTTAGCCCAAGGTCATCCAAGTCTTCTCTCCCCTTGTCATCTTTTGAGGCCATCTTGGGTGCATAAGATTAGGATCCAAAACCTTGTTTCTTTTTAGGAGGCCTTCTTGGGGATTTCATCACCACTTGGACGACCTCAACTCCAGCGTTCTGGCAGAGTATAAGAACCGGAAGGTGAATCGAAAGACACCTCTCTTGGGATCAATATTTTGTCACTCGGGCTAAACCTCAAAGAACTTTATACCCTCGAGAAGTGAAAGAGGAGAAGTGGGTTACCGCTCCTCTCAGCTGTGTGGCATCTTTTTGGTGTCATCTACGGATTTGGGCCTCACGTACCTTGGGTCTATCGAGGACTCCCTAGCTAAACCAACTATCAGCCTTGTAGACAACCATCTAAGATGTTAATGTGTTTGAAGTGACTGATCGAAACATTTGTAAAACATACACACTCCTTGGCGCAAGTATCACATTCTGGGAATCAAAACTTCTATCTGGTTGTTTCTATCTATTGCTTGGTCTTTTACTTATTAAATGCATGTTTGCCAAAATTGGTCAATCCTAGCTTAGGCCACACTTAGCGTAGTCATTGCCTATTCTAGAAGTTGAACAAGTTGAAGAAAAACAACTGAGGTCTCTCAAAGCTAAGCAGATTCAAGAATTGATGTCAGAGCAACACAAACCCAAACAAAAGTTCTACAAAGTTAAACTCAAACCATCTCAGGCATACCAAGAACTTTCAGCCAGGAGAAAGGAACTAACACCAAGTCCTCGAATTGCCAAACTCCACAAAGTAGAGGATAAAGCTACTGACAAAGCACTTCAAGAGGCCTAGTTAGAGCGCACCATCAAATTTAGCCAACATCCAGGAGTTAATCCTGCTTATGCCTTACCAACTAGGCATGATTTTTATGATTGGACACCCTTGTTTCTCCACACTTTCTTGGATAAACTTCACCTTAGAGTCATCTTTGTAGAAAAGTTAGCCATCTTAGGTTATCCCCTTAAGAATTATTAGCTCATCCATCTCATTTAGGACCAAACCATCTAGCCAGCAATCCAAAGTCTTCACATCCAAGCCTTCAAAAATTGTTGTCACCTTGCTAAAAGTTTGCCATTCCTAAAATCTTTCAAAACCACCAATCTCACCAAGGTTATCCCTTTGACAAAGCTTTTTCTAGGGTAATCTAGCTTTGCCACTTGTTATCCCTCATCACCTTGAGCTAAAGGTTGGGATACACAAGTGGTCAATCTCATGTTCTTCCTAAAGGATCATCAGTCTATCCTTAAGTTGACACAATCACCACCAAATTTGCACATAGGAAAGTAGACCTTTTGTGCTTTGGCAACATATCTTTGAAGTTAGAATCCCCAACCCAATCCTCCTTAGGTTTTCTCATATAGCTTTGCCTCAACCTATGAAATCATTTGCATAGAAAAGTCTTCCTCCCTTTTGCATCCACCAGCATTTGTTGCATCTCATCCCTAGGAGCATTTTTCATGCCACCCATCACTTGCTTAGCCAAGAAGAAAGAAACAATGGAGCCCTATCATTGGATCGAATAGCCTCACCCCCCTTGAGCACTCAGCCATCCTTCAGCCCTGAGAAAGCTATACCATCATCTACTAACATTGAAGCTTTCATGAACCAACCAGGAAATATAGTATTGGTAAATGCCATTATAGACAAGAACAAAGAGACAATCATGGCTAATTTTTGAAGGGACAATGTAGGAACCTTTGACTTTGGAAGACCCCCTCCATTATCAGATCCATCTCACCCATTGTTTGGGTAGCTGCCACCACCCATAGGCTCTTATGATCCAAATTATCCTCAATATATGCCAAAAGAAGAGCCTCCAACCAATCCATATGATCCAACAGACCCAAACATACCATCATCCACCCAAGTTGAAATCTCCATGCTGCAAGCCAACCCAGCCACCACCACTCCATCCTTGGTTCATACCTCTCCGCTCCAAACCCCCTTTATCCAAAACACCTCACTGTTCATGCCCTTCACTATTGTTGATGCTGCTCCCCAACCCAGCCTTCCAAATCCACCCATCTCCCAAATAAGTGCTAGCATCTTTGGCCAACCTCAGCAATATACAACAGGGATGCCGCCCATGGGGCCAAGTAATCAACCTTTCATCACCCTCAGCTTGTTCACCACAGCACAAAGCACAATCCCATCATTTCCATTAGGTCTTGGGAGCTCAGTGCCATCAACCACAAATCCACAAGCTACTACCCTCACTCCACAAAGCTATCAAACCCCACAAGCTACTACCAATATTCTGCCCAGCTCTCAAGTGACCCAAGCTCCCGCCACCACTCTACCAAGCTTCCAAATCTAGCCACCAAGCTATCAAACCCCATCAATTCCATTTCCTAGCTTTTAATTCCCACCACCTCCACCACCAACTAATCCATTACCTCCTATTACCAACTACTTTTCAATGCCACTTCTAGGAGGTAACCCACCAATCCAGTCAACCACCAATTATTTGCAGGTACCATCCCAAATGGGGGCACAACCCACATACCTTGGTCAAACCCCACAAGCCCCCCAATCCCCTCCCCAAGCTTCAGAACCATCTTATACCTTACCTCCACAAAGCAATTCATTTATCCCACAACCAGCTTATGTTCCTCAATCCCAACCTCAAATCCCATATCAACAGCAAGCCTCGCAACACATGCAGCACTATGTGCCACCTCCCCCTCAGCAAACTGTCATCCACCATGCAGCTGCCCAAACAATGTACAATCTCTATCAGCAAATCCCTTATAGCCATCCATATTTAGTGGCCCCATCTAGTGCATACCTACCTCAAGGCACTCCTACATTGGGGTCACCTTAGCCATCACCCATTAATTCAGAATGGGAAGCCATGAAAACAACTTTGAAGAACATCCAAGAGGGAAATGATCCAAAAACTTTAAAGTTTGAGAATGTGTGCCCTTACCCATTTGACAGAGCCATTACCATGACACCATTCCCCAAGCATTTTGAGACACCCAAATTTGACAAATTTAGAGGAAAAGGAGACCCTGTCACACATATCAAAGAATTTTACATGCACTGCCAAGAAGTGGCATACGATGACGTCTTCCTCTTGTGTCTCTTTCCCAAAAGCTTGTGCTGGACCAGCTCTTTAATGGTTTTATAGAATCCCCTATGGTACAATTAAAAATTTTGCTGAATTATCTGAGGCATTTGTAGCCCAATATGCCCATCTTGTTGAAACAAAGCTATCAGTAGTTGATCTTGTCCACACCAAGCAAAAAGGTGGAGAAAGCCTTCCTGAATATCTACAAAGATGGCAAACCCTTACCACCCACATATCTTGCACCTTGCCAGAGCGCCATTTGGTGAAAATGTTTATTGATAATGCCCATCCTAGCTTGGCTCACCACATGACCATGAATTATTTGCAGACCTACAAAGATATCAAAGAGAATAGAATGATCTTTGAGCAAGGACTCATTAAAGATGGTGTGGTCAAGATTTACAAGGAAGCCAACCAAAATCAATCACATTCCAATGACAAGTCTAGGTATTGGAACAAAAATAAGCATGTTGCAATAGATGGCGTCACTAACACCAGACATGTGAATATTGTTGGTCCTTCTCACAACCAGTCCAACCCAGCCTATCAACCAAACAATCAGCAAGCTATCAACTACCAACAGCAAAATAACCACAGCTATAAAAACCACAATCCAAGACCAAACTTTCAAGGGTCTAGCAATCAGGCTAATGCCATCAATGTAGCTGCAGGACAAAAGCCCAGATTCCAACCTACACCTAGAAACTATACATCCCTTGGTGAGCCATTGGATGTTATTTTTGAGGAATTTGTCAAGGAAAACCTCATCAAATTTCCTCCTACCCAGCAAATTGACCCAAGCCAATCCAAAGCTGCATGGTACAAAGAAAATGAGTACTGCAAATTTCATAGGGTAAAAGGTCACACTACCCTCAGATGCATGAAATTGAAAGACTATGTGCAGGACCTCATTGATCGGAAGGAAATCACCATTGGTGCCAAAACCTCTCCCAATGCAGGCTTACAAATCTATCAAAATGCTTTTCCTTCTCACAACAATCAAAATCCTAGAAAAGCACCTATCCAAACCAACAACAACAACACCAACAACCATCAGCCAAACCAACAGCATGGGAAGAATAATGACCACACTTCATCCTATATAGAGTATGGTACCCTTATAGGTTGTATATCCGAGAAAGAGCCTTCTGTCAATGTTATCAATATCCAAGGACCAAACAATGAGTGTGCAGTCACCACTCAAAGAGCTCGATTTAACATCGCAGGCCCACCCATTTCACTAACACCATCAGCTCCATCAAAAAGCCAGTACAATATCTTGGAACACCTTGGGAACATGCCAGCCCAAATCTCCATTTTAGACCTTCTTCACACTAGTCCTGTGTACAAGAACATCCTTGACAGTGCTCTCATAGAATCCCATGTCCCTTCTGATATCAATGCTACTGATTTTCGTAATCTTGTTGGACACCTTTCATCCTCATGTGCCCTATCGTTCAAACCCACTGACATACCCGTGGTCGAGCCAGATCACACCCTTTCGCTTCGCATAGCCATCATGGTATCCAATTTTTTTGTGAAAAGAGTAATGATAGATAATGGATCAGCCTTGAATATTTGCACCCTAAAATTCATAAAATAGGTTGGGTATACTGAGGTAGATATCATCAGTGAGGTTATCACCATCAAAGCTTATGACAACTTGGAAAGAACCACAGAAGGAGCTATTTTGCTACCAATCAAGGTTGGGCCAGTCATCCAAGAAACACTTTGCCATGTTATTGATCTAAACCTACCATTCAACATCCTCCTTGGTCACCCATGGATTCATGCCATGAAAGCCGTTCCATCCACTTACCATCAGTGCATCAAATTTCTACATCAAGGCACTGAGGTAACCATCCATGCCGATCCATAACCCTTTTCTTACTACAATGCGGTTGAAGCTTCATATACAAACCATTGCCCTGGAATTGATATTGGCACATCCATTGCCAGCTCATCCCACACTTGTAATGACCCAAAAACCATCCTCACCTCTACCCTGTCTACCGTGAAGATCAAGAACAAGGGCTATGGATAGTATAGTTTGTCAGATGCATTTGTTGTCGGGGCACTCCCACTTGATCCACATGCCCATGGATGACCAACATATCAAAAAGCTAAGGAGATTCCACCTCCTCGATACAAACAGTTTGGCCCAACAACCTTTGTATCCTCGAAAATCTCTCTTCATGAGGAGCTCACTCCAGATATCAACAATTGGTTACATAAGGATGCACCTCAAAGGAATTAGTCACGCCTTGATCACTTCAGCCAGAAGTATCCCCAAGAACATAAGCTCATCACTAAAAAATGGAACTATCAAGGTGGTGGTCTAGGACTAGAAGAAAGAGGCATGCAGTGCCCCATCGACGCACACAAGTGGGAATCGAAGTTAAGTCTTGGCTTTGGCATACCCACAACTGACATCACCAATACAAACGGTCACACTTTTTTGAACATTCACTGCGACCTTGTCGAAATCAAAGACATTCCTGAGGAAGTTGAAAAGAGAGCCTACGATGATATCCTAGACCAAATCTCCCTCGGAGACTCTGTTCTCCAATAACTATCCATCTACCTCATTGACCTACCACTCGCCCATCCACAACTCATAGATTGGGACCAACCAAGCGTCATACACATTGATGAGTTCACATCAGAGGAAGCACTTCTGAGATTCATGGGAGCTAAAACACCTCACAAGAAAACAAAGCTAGATTCTGCCTATATCTACAAGCTAGATCCCAAGGGGTATTTTGGAGAAAATCCCCAACCTAGTTTCGATACACCCAAAATTGGAACTAAGGTGAATCTGAGACTAGCTAAGGTAGCAAAGAGAACCCCTCAACAAGAACATCCAGAGCCACAAGCAGAACATGAGGATTTAGCATTACCTCCTCAAGATAATCGACCAGAGATATCTTCTATTCTAATTGAGGATACTAGGGAAGTCAACATCGGTTCTTTAGAGATCCCTAGGCTTGTTCACATTGCTGCATCCCTATCATAAGACCAAGCTGATCTCCTCTTTGAGGTCTTAAGAGAGAACATTGGCTGATTTGCATGGTCATATCAAGACACGTCAGGGCTTGATCCAAAGCTTGTAGTTCATCATCTTGCAGTCAATCCATAGATCAAGCCCGTCAGACAAAAGGTTAGAAAAATGCACCCCAAGGTGGCATTACTGGTCAAAGGTGAGTTAGAAAGAATGTTAGCTGCTAAGGTTATCTAACCTATCGACTATTCAGAGTGGATTCCCAACATGGTCCCCATCTCTAAGGCTTTTGGTGACATCAAAATCTGCACTAATTTCAGAGATCTTAACAAAGCTTGTCCAAAAGATGATTTTCCCTTGCCCAACATAGATATGATTGTAGATCTTACAGCTAGACATGAAATTTTGTCCCTCATGGATGGATTTTTTGGGTATAATAAAATCAAGATTGCAGAAGAGGATCAACATAAGACAACATTCACTACCCCTTAGGGAACCTTTTGCTACGACATGATGCCTTTTGGCCTAAAGAATGCTGGGGCTACCTATCAAAGAGCTATGACAACCATCTTTCATGATCTCATCCATAGCATTTTGGAGGATTATGTGGATGATATCTTGGTCAAATCTCATACCTTCATGGATCATCTTGCTGACCTGGAGAAAGTCTTTGATAGGTTAGCCAAATATCATCTCATGTTGAATCCCAAGAAGTGTGTCTTTGGGGTCACATCTGGAAAGCTTCTAGGCTTTATAGTGTCTAAATGAGGTATAGAGATCAACCCCAAGAAGGTCAAGGCTATCTTAGACATGCCTCCTCCCCAGACACTAAGACAACTTCACTCTCTTCAGGGAAACCTTCAATCCGTTTGGTGCTTCATCTCCCAGCTTGCAGATAAGTGTACACCATTTTCACGTTTACTAAAGAAGGATGAGAAATTCAAGTGGGATCCTTTATGTCAGTGTAGCTTCAATCAGCTCAAGCAGTATCTCACCAATCCCCCTATCTTGGTTCAACCAGTTCCTAGTCGTCCCCTAATTTTGTACATATCAACAACACCTACTACTCTAGGGGTACTTCTAGCATAGCTCGATGACTATGGTAGAGAAAGAGCCATCTACTACATCAGTAGAACCCTAGTTGGTTATGAACTCAATTATACTCCTATGGAAAAATCTTGTTTGGCAGTTATTTTCTCAACTCAAAAGCTTCACCATTACATGCTAAGTCATACCATCCAACTAGTCTCCAAGATTGACCCTCTCAAGTATATGCTCTCCAGAACAACACTTACAGGCCATTTAGCCAAATGGGTTATGCTCCTTAGCGAATTTGACATCCAGTATGTAGACAAAAAGGAAATCAAACGACAAGCTATAGTAGATCACCTAGTTGATGCACCTCTAATAGATGCTTATCCATTGATCACAGAATTTCCAGATGAGCATATCTGTCTAATTGAAGAACAACCCCCATGGAAACTTTGTTTTCATGGCTCATACACATCTCATGGATCAAGGGCAGGAATATTGTTGGTCACACCTCAAGGAGATTACATTCCAAAAGCCTTCAAGCTACAATTCCCTAACACCAAGAATATAGCTGAATATGAGGCCCTCATAGTAGGATTAAAGATAGCTGCAGAATGTAACATTGTTGAGCTACAAATCTTTGGCGATTCTCAGCTCATCATCAAGCAAGCCCTAAATGAATATCAAACCAAAGATGAAAAGCTATTACCCTACAAAGAGCTAGTTGATTAGCTAACCCAACATTTTACAAGGCTTTAGTTTATACAAGTACCTCGAATACAGAACAAAGAAACAGATGCTATGGCTACTATAGGCTCACTCTTGGAAATTCCCCAAGCAGCTACATAGTATGAGTTTTTAGTGGAGCAGCTCCTCACACCCGCCTATGCGAATGAGGATTCAAACCGTGTTTATATCTTGGTTGGTCCCCAATCCCCTTGGTACCATGAGATTCACGCTTATCTTAACGATGGTATCATATCCCCTCACCTCACATGTACCCAATGCCAGAACCTCATCCGAAAATCATCTCGCAATGTTATCATAGCCAATACCCTATATCGTTGAGGTTATCACGATACTCTCTCTCGATGTTTAGACCAAAATGAGGCCACAATGGTGTTAAGGGAAGTACACTCTAGACTTTGCGGTGCCCACACGAGTGGTATTTTCCTAGTGCAAAAAATCCTTAGAGCAGGCTACTATTGGCCTACCATTGAAGAAGACTCCTATGACTTTGTCAGACAGTGTCTCCCATGTCAGCAGCATGTAAATCTTGTGCACGCTCCAGCATAGGATCTATAGCCTATTGCACCACCTTGGCCTTTCGCTTGTTGGGGCCTTGATCTAGTTGGAACTATCACACCCCTCTCATCTGATGGACATAAATGGATAATAACAGCTACAGACTATTTCACTAAATGGGTGGAAGCAGTCCCCCTAGTCTCAGCTATAGGAGTTCAGGTCTCCAAGTTCATCTTGTACCACATTGTTTGCCACTTCGACATCCCATCCACCATCTTCACCGAACACGGAGGTAACTTTGAAAATCTCAACATGGAAGAATTATGCACTTCCCTCCACATCCATCACCACTTTTCTAGCCCATATTTCCCACAAGGTAATGGCCAAGCAGAGGCAACTAACAAAACCCTCCTCAAAATCTTAAAGAAAGTTGTCAATGATTCCGGCCATGATTGGCACCTACAAATAAATCCAGCCCTATGGGTCTATCAAAATTCCTTCTGTACATCCACAGGCACAACTCCATACTCCCTAGTCTATGGTGCCAAAGTGGTACTACCTATAGAGGTTGAACTTCCCTCCTTGTGCATATCTTTGCAAGGGCAAATATCAGATGAAGAATATAGAGTAGCTCGGCTCACCCAGCTAGATCTCTTAGACGAGAAGGGACAACAAGCCTACGATCATCTCACAGTCTATCAAACTCGTCTCAAAAGGAATTTCAACAAGAAGGTGCTTCCACAACACTTTCAGCCAGGTGACATGGTCCTCAAAGAAAACATGAAAGTCCAAGAAGATCGAGAAAAGAAAGGCAAGTTTGAACCTACATGGATTGGTCCTTATGTTGTCACTACTTCCTTTGGCTCCGGAGCCTATCAGCTATCTACACCAGAAGGAGAACTCTTGAATGATCCTACTAACATCATTCATCTCAAGAAGTTCTATGCTTGAAGATCCTTGGTATACCCAGCTTTTGAAAAATACAAAAAAAAATAGTAAAGAGAAATAAGTGTCCAATGGTGAAAACTTGGCAATTCAAGCGCCTTGGATAGGTACCTTGGTGAAAACCTGGTAATTCAGGCACCTTGTGTACTAAGACTAATCCATTATCTATCACTATCCTATCCCTCATCCATTCACCCACCATCCCATAAAATACCTGCTTGTTCCCTTGGTGTTCCAACCAAATATCCAAAATTTAATGGAGCTTGTAAATACCTCCTATACAGCTTGTAAAATGTTGTACCAAAGCTTGTATTATACCTTGTAAATCTTGTACCATACCTTGTATATCTGAATCTTGTCCAAAGTTTGTACCATATTCCAGCCTGTAAATAATCTTGTATCCTAGCTTGTATACTATCACATGCACACACAAAACCCATTTTCACTTAAGCTTTTTGCAAACCATCTACCTATCCACCTATCACCTATTATAGACATCCCATCCTTCACAAACATTTCCATCTCACAAAAACCAAAACATGAACAAAATTGTGCATTTGTAACATATCTTGGTCCATCATCTTGTACATCCTCTTTAGCTTAGTACCATTGTATCTATCCAGCGTTCATGTCAGTTCATCCTTGATCAGCACCTTGCACCCATCACACATCTTGGTTAGCTATTCCAATGCATCCTTTAACTAGATTTCCTATCAAAAAAGTGTTTTCTTTCTTAGTTTAGCTTGCCAGACGCATCATTCATCCAAATCCACTAGCTTAGGTGCTCTTCGATAGGTCCTTGCAGGATATAGCTTTCCTCATGTCTGATCTTGGTTCGTTAGTACCTCGTCCTACCCATCTCATTGGCAAACAATTCTCTTTTGGATTTTTTCTTTCTTTTGATTTGGACTCTTCCCTATTGGGTCTTAAAATATCTTTTCCAAGAAATCTCCTTGTTCCATCCTCAAGGTTGCCACAATCTTCCATATCATGGTATACTACGGATGGGGCAATCAAAGCGTAAGGTCTTGATCATGTCTTTTGCTTATTTTCTTTTTTGCTTGTGGGTTACCCAGTGTCATTTCCACACTGCTTCCTCTGGGATTCATGTGTGATACTGGGGCAATCCTTGCATGTTTGTTTTGAGTCAGTTCGTCAATCCTTTGGATAGTTGGTGAAAAGGCCTTGATGTTCTTGGTAACCTTGGCAATTAACCAACAGTCCTATAGCAAATCTAGTGCTCAACTACATGGTGGTACTTCTCTTTGAAGTATCCCCCCGCACAAAAAGCTTCAATGGTTTTCCTTCATCTCCATTATCCTCCATCCATATCTAGCATTCGTCTCTCCTATCCCAGATTATGCATCAGTATCTCTTTGAATCACTCCTCACCTTTAGCTTTAGGGATCCACAATCCTAGTCTTAGGGACCCACCAATCCAAATCAATCCACCAAGCCTCATCTTTCGAGATCCACAGTGCTAGTCCTAGGGATCTCCGAAACCCGTCTTCCACCAATCTTCCTCTTTGAAATCCTGTTGCATCAGCTTTTTAATCCCCTCATCCATCTCCCCATCCTGGATTTCTTTTATAGCAATTTGCTCCTTCATCCTCTGCAATCCCTGAGAACTTAAGCTTGCTTCCACTTGTGCCTCTAATTCTCCCTTTATCATTCTCCCGTAGTGAGAGTTTGAGCTAACTAAACCTCTTCTCTTAAACCAATCTGAGTCTTCTTGGTCATCTCGAATTCTTGTACTTTTCAAGAAGTCATCGAGCCTCGCTTTCTCTCCCCGCCACCTTCTTGAGGGGGCATCTTGCAGTCCATTCTCTCCTCTTCTGCTCTAGCCTTGGGCATCTTATTTTCTTATCTTTGATGCCATGCCACTTGTGGCACCACATCAAAGAGGGGCAAAATGTAGACACCTAAAAACCTTTAGAAAATAAAGTATTTTTATTTTCTGAAAAATTCCTGATGACATCATCATTTATTAATTAATTAATTATTTAATTCATTTATTTATTTTTATGCCATTAAATCCATTTATCTTAATTCAAAATATTTAATTAAGGAATCCCTCCCAAAAATGTTTAAATCTTATTTAAACATTATTTCTTTATTTATTAATTATTTAATTAATAAATTGACCAAAAAACTCAAAATAAATAAAAAATTTATTTTTTGCCCAAAACTTGGCCAATTTCCTTAAGACCACTAACCTCTTCCAAAATATTCTAATCCTTCAATAATTTTAATTAAAGGCTAATCCTATCATTTCCTACCCCTAATCCCAACTCAAAATATTTAATTAAGATTAAATATTAATCCTCATGTTTATTAAAAAAGTTTTAATAAATATCTCCTTAACCCAAACCCTTGAAATAAATAAAACTTTATTTATTTCCTAAAAATATAATTTATCCTCATCCTAAGAAGTTCTAGACTCTTCTAGAAAGTCTTCATCCTCATCCTAGGAAATTCTAGACTATTCTAGAAAGTCTTTATCCTCATCCAAAGTCTAGACTCTTCTAGAAGATGTCTTTAAACATAATCCTAATCCCCTCCTAACCTTGTCGCATTCCTTAAAAATGGGTTAAGACTTACTAACCCAAGCCAAAGTTAACAAATATTTCCTCCTTCACCCACCCTCATTAAATGCCATCCACTTGCCTATCCCTAAGCTAATCCTAAACCATCCTAATCCATCCTCTAATCATTTGCACAATCTTAAGCAAGCTTAAAACCCTCCTAATCAAGCCTAAGTCAAAATTTCTCTCATCTCCCTCAAAATATCTCAACCATAAAACTTTATGAAGCCCACTAGGCCATAAATGACTCTTCCAAGCCCTTTTATTGCTCTTACAAGTCATTATGAGGGTCTTTATGAA
Organism: Cupressus sempervirens; assembly: GCA_028749045.1. Lineage (NCBI taxonomy): Eukaryota > Viridiplantae > Streptophyta > Pinopsida > Cupressales > Cupressaceae > Cupressus > Cupressus sempervirens. The sequence goes on along the minus strand of CM053792.1, from coordinate 28,815,731 downwards.
GATTTTACCCCTTGAGCCTCTTTTGTTGACTCATCCTTCCCCTTTCCTCCATCCTCTCACCCTGTGACATGTGTCACTCCCTGATTGGCTGTAAGGAAGCACAATCCATGTGCTCTCTTCTCATGCAATCTGAGCCCTCCATCAGCTTTTTCCCATCCTTGCATCTTAGCCCTCAATCCCTCAAGCCTCTTGCCTATAAATTGGATCCTTCCCCTTTGCAAAATAACACAATCCATAAAGTAAAGTCATAATGCCATTTTAAAAAGCCATTTTCCATCAAAACCATACACTTACACCCAAATTCCAACTCCATTTGAAGCCCTTTTTGAAGCATAAGCTTGAGCATACATCCTATCTATTTAGACAAAGCCACTCAAAAAGACAACTTCTTATTGAGAGAGCCCATTAATGGCTCATATTCTCAATTGAGAGCTCATCTTAGTCTATCTTGAAGTTTATGAATTTTGTTTAGTTTGTAGAAGCTTTATTTAAATTTGGTTTCTATTAGGATACTAACATTGCTCATATACATTTTGGCATCTTGCAGTCCATTCTCTCCTCTTCTGCTCTAGCCTTGGGCATCTTATTTTCTTATCTTTGATGCCATGCCACTTGCGGCATCACATCAAAGAGGGGCAAAATGTAGACACCTAAAAACCTTTAGAAAATAAAGTATTTTTATTTTCTGAAAAAATCCTGATGGCATCATAAATAATTATTTAATTAATTAATTTATTTATTTATTTATTTTTATGCCATTAAATCCATTTATCTTAATTAAAAGTATTTAATTAAGGAATCCCTCCCAAAAATGCTTAAATCTTATTTAAACATTATTTCCTTATTTATTAATTATTTAATTAATAAATTGACCAAAAAACCTAAAATAAATTAAAAAAATTATTTTTTGCCCAAAACTTGGCCAATTTCCTTAAGACCACTAACCTCTTCCAAAATATTCTAATCCTTCTTTAATTTTAATTAAAGGCTAATCCCATTATTTCCTACCCCTAATCCCAACTCAAAATATTTAATTAAGATTAAATATTAATCCTCATGTTTATTAAAAAAATTTTAATAAATATCTCCTCAACCCAAACCCTTGAAATAAATAAAACTTTATTTATGTCCTAAAAATCTAATTTATCCTCATCCTAAGAAGTTCTAGACTCTTCTAGAAAGTCTTCATCCTCATCCTAGGAAATTTTAGACTATTCTAGAAAGTCTTTATCCTCATCCAAAGTCTAGACTCTTCTAGAAGATGTCTTTAAACCTAATCCTAATCCCCTCCTAACCTTGTCACATTCCTTAAAAATGGGTTAAGAATTACTAACCCAAGCCAAAGTTAACAAATATCTCCTCCTTCACCCACCCTCATTAAATGCCATCCACTTGCCTATCCCTAAGCTAATCCTAAACCATCCTAATCCATCCTCTAATCATTTGCACAATCCTAAGCAAGCTTAAAACCCTCCTAGTCAAGCCCAAGTCGAAATTGCTCTCATCTCCCTCAAAATATCTCAACCATAAATGACTCTTCCAAGCCCTTTTATTGCTCTTACAAGTCATTATGAGGGTCTTTATGAAGATTTTATCCCTTGAGCCTCTTTTGTTGACTCGCCCTTCCCCTTTCCTCCATCCTCTCACCCTGTGACATGTGTCACTCCCTGATTGGCTCTAAGGAAGCACAATCCATGTGCTCTCTTCTCATGCAATCTGAGCCCTCCATGAGTTTTTTCCCATCCTTGCATCTTAGCCCTCAATCCCTCAAGCCTCTTGCCTATAAATTGGATCCTTCCCCTTTGCAAAATAACACAATCCATAAAGTAAATTCATAATGCCATTTTAAGAAGCCATTTTACATCAAAACCATACACTCACACCCAAATTCCAACTCTATTTGAAGCCCTTTTTGAAGCATAAGCTTGAGCATACATCCTATCTATTTAGACAAAGCCACTCAACAAGAGAGCTTCTTATTGAGAGAGCCCATTAATGGCTCATATTCTCAATTGAGAGCTCATCTTAGTCTATCTTGAAGTTTATGAATTTCGTTTAGTTTGTAGAAGCTTTATTTAAATTTAGTTTCTATTAGCATACTAACATTGCTCATATACACAAAGTTTTCCTTTTAGAACTGGCTATATGAAAACATGTTAGAAAATAATAAATTGTGTTCTATTTTGGCTTCCAAAACTAGGTAGACTGACGCTTCAAAAGATGAAAACTGGGGCATTGGTTCATTGTCATGAGGAGAGTATAAATCTATAATTTGGGCTCATGATGAATAATATGATGCAAATGGAAAGCAGTCAAAGTGGGCTAGTTAGAATTTGCAGACTTGAAACGCTGATAGAAAAACATTTTCTGCAAATGGAATGGACCTGGGAAAGTGTGCAAACGAATTCATCAAGACAAAAAAATTGGCACACTTAAACTATTTTTGGAGTAGAACATAGTGGTACAATCCATTCAATCTCACCTATCATGGATTTCAAGATATGACATCACGAACAAGGATTCTGACAAATCTGCACTTCTTAACACTAGTAAAAAGTTAGAAATTGCATTTGGAATCACATTTAAAAACTGATTAAATAGATTTGGCACAAGCTCAAAATTGAAACATAACATGTATCTGACCTATAGAATGCAATGCAATAGGAATTTTTTTTATTTTAGTCAACTAGGTCAAAGTTATAACAAGTCAAACAGGGCTTCCCAGAATTCAAAACAATTCACATCAGCATGACAACAATAATTGACCAAGTTTGAGGGATTCAAAACCTAGTCAAACACATTCAAAATGACTTGAAACCTAAAACAGGTTCTTTGATATGGAAACTAAACATTCCCAAAGTAGTGAGTCATGATACATTACTAACCTACAAGATATTCTCAAAATAGGACTTCACAGAATTCCTTAGGATAGCAATTTATCATCATGGGATGAGTGGACACACTAAATAAAAGGTGTTAGAAATATTAAACACCTCTTAGGATTCACAAGTACAACCATGTACACATGAATTAAAAATTTCTTATAGGGCTTGATTTTTCAATGGTACTCAAAATTAGGGCTTCAATTTTGAGTCCCAACAGTGGCTATGTCTAGGGATGCATTTCCCTTGTAGGCTTGGAAATGATTCAGATCTTTGGAAGAAGCAGAGCACACACCTAACAACAAAAACCTCTCTTAAATAGCTTTATTTAAAGCAAGAAGCAACTACCTCTACTATGTACAAATGATGACCCCAGGCCACCAAACTTCAACAAATTTTTTTACCTCTTTCATAAATTTGATTTTCATATTAATGTGCCTGAGGTAAGCTAGAAATATTATTCATATTAATCTCACCAATTAGGTTAGCTTTATAAATCAACTCACTTGGCCAAACTGAATCTACATCTTCACTTTCATAACACATACAAAAACTAGCTACATTCTCAAACACTTGCTCATTATAAAAGTACTAATCAACATGCTCACAAATACAAAACTCAAACTGAAATTCTTCTTCATCAAATGAATCATGCATGCTATCAGTTTTGAATATGAAAGCTTCATATTCAACTTGGGGAAAAGGATCACGCATACATTGAAATTGTGTATCCTTATACATAACTAGAGAGTATTCACATGAGCAATCAGATTTGTACTCACACATGTCATCAATGTCGGCACCTGAAACTAATCTAAAATCTTCAAATGTTCCTTTGAAATCATTAAATGGATTAGTTGTCACTTTAAAGTATTCGTCATAAAAATCACTTTAAAGAGACTGGTAGATCGATGTACAGGAAACACATTAGATTTCAATCATAGTGTGATTGTTGGAAAAGAAGATGAAACCTTGACATCTAGTCTATTTAATCAAGAAGATTTTGTTGTCTTAGCAACATCTCCTAGGAAAAGTCCTAGACCTTTTTATATCTCATTCTATATCAATGGATGTAAACTCAATAATTGTATAATAGATTTAGGTGCATCAGATAATGATATGCCTTATTCTGTAGCAAAGGCTTTGGGTCTCAACCTCACTAAATTGCATGGGAGATGTTATTCAATGGATGTTAAACTAGTTCCCTTTCTCAAATAGATTAAAGATACTCAAGTAGCCTTATCTTCACATCTAGAAAAGAAGCTCTGATTGACCATTCTAGTAGCTGACATTCTAGCAAGCTATGGACTACTTTTAAGTAGAAGTTTCTATCAAGACTTAGGAGGAGAAATAAAGTTAGACTGGTCTTAAGTAGTGATACCAATTGGGAATAAGAAATTCAAGTTAGAACCTAAGGAAAAGGTGAAGTTTATAGTTTTGAATCAAATGATCCTAAAGCTCAGATCCTATATCAAGAGTTGTAATTTGGCAACTACATGTTGTTTACTGAAGAAGCTGTGGATTAATAGAGAGATTAAAATCAAAGTGGAAGAGTTCCTAATGAAAATAAAGATGCATTAGGCATGTGGACACTCAAATTTGATGGAAGTTGTGCCTCTTCAAGATCTAGAGCAAGTGTAGTGTTGATATCCCTAGAAGGAGAACCTGAACCCATGACATTCAAATTAGAATTTGGGAATACAAATAATACTATAGAGTATGAGCCTTATTACTGGGGATAATAACAACTAAAGAAAGAGGGATAAAGATCATGAAAGCCTAAGGTGATGTAGAGACCATTGTGAAGCAAATAAAAGGACAATATTTTGTGAAAAATCACAAGTTGAAGAATTATAGAAATAGTGTTTGGGATGAGATAGAAGGCCTAGATGCCTTCTCCATTGAAGTAGCTCTGAGGGATATGAACACTAAGGCTGATTCCCTTTTAGTCTCTACCTCCCTATTACTACCTCATCCAGATTTCAAAGATAAAAGATATCAGGTTGAAATTGTGTAACAATCCTTTGTTCTAAACAACATAGAATCTTGGCAAGTTTTCAATGATGATAAGAGTTTGTAGCTATTTTTGGAAAATGATAAGTCTATTTTTGAACATGAATCCAATGGAAGTGATCATGGAACTTTGATGTCAATAGAAAATAGAATAAAAATGGGGAAGTTCAGTTGAAAGGTAGTATTATTCCCCCACATTTTGTGGCTTTGGAAAAACTATTTAATAGACATGATGCTTACATAAAGAAAAAGAGAGAGAAAAAAAGGGGCCTACTATGGGTGAATATGAGGGAGTAAACATTAGAGATATTCATGATTCTAAAATGATTATTATTGGTAAATGTCATTCACTTGAAGAGAAAGAAGCTACAAGAAATTTATTCATAGAATATAGAGATTTTTTTGCCTAGAGTTATGAATATTTGAAAAGCTACAAAGATGGCAAGGTAAACCATCAAATTCCACTTAGACCTGATGTAGTACCTTTCCAAAAAAAATAAAGGAATTATAATCCTAAGCTCGCAGATGCCATGTTTCAGGAAGTAGATAAACTTTTTAAGGTGAGGATCATCTATCTAATTCATCATTCCACATGGGTAGCTAATATAGTACCTATTAGAAAAAAGAATAGAGAGATAAGGATCTGTGTTGATTTTTGCAATTTCAACTAGGCATCTCTAAAGGATAACTTTGCTCTTCCTAATATGGATTACTTACTACAAATAGTGGCAAGATCTAAAATAGTGTCCATACTTGATGAATTTTTAGGTTACAATCAAATCAAAATAGAAAAGGACCAGCATAAGATGACATTCACCACCCATTGGGGTACATTTGTGTATCACAGAATGCCCTTTGGGCTTATCAATGTTGGCACTACATTCCAATGATGTATGAGCAAGACATTCACTAATTTTAAAGACCAAATCATAGTTATATACCTAGAGGATCTCACCATTTTCTCAAAAAAGAGGAAAGATCGTATGGAAGATTTTCAAAAGGTTTTACAAAGATGCTGAGAGAATGGGATCTCTCTCAATCCCAAGAAATCAGTTTTTTGTGTAATAGAAGGAAAACTCCTAGGTCATATAGTGTCCTAGGAAGGCATTAGATTTTACCCTGAATGGGTAGAAGCCAATCTAAGATTGAGCTTGCCTTCAAATAAAATAGGAGTTAAATCTTTCTTCGGGAAAGTGAATTTCCTCAGAAGGTTTGTACCTAATTTCATGGAAATGACTAAGCATATAGTGGATATGATGAAAGGGAATTCAAATTTCAAGTGGAATGAGGTGCAAAAGCGGGCCTTTCAGGATATAAAAACTGCTATTGATAATGCCCCAATATTATGTTATCCAAATTATAAATAAGATTTCATCATTTATTGTTATGCTTCTAAACATACTCTATCTACAATACTTATGCAAAATAATGATGAAGGACTACAAGCTCCAATAAATTTCATGAGCATACCTTTGAAGAATCATGAATTGAAATATTAACAAATTGAAAAGCATGCTTTTGTAGTGGTTAAGGTACTCAAAAAAATTTGATTCTATATCTTGCATTCAGATCTTGTAATTTTCATCCCAGATGTGGTAGTGAAAAGTGTGTTAACACAACAAGATGTAGGTTGTAATGTCTTAGGAGAATGGGTTGAAAAAATACAGGAGTATGATATACAAATCAAGCCTACCAAGGTAATAATGGGAAATGCTCTATTCAAGGCAATTGTAAAAAACAAGATCACTTTAGAATCAGAAGAATCAGGGGAGAAGCAATTGGTTTTAGCTATAGGTCTCTATGATTCATGGTTTGAGAATATTTCTTATCTACTAACATATGGTGAATTTCTAGAAGGCCTAACTGTAAGACAAAGAAGAGGTCTTAAACTAAAAGTAGCTAAGTGTGTGATTTGGGATGGTAAATTATTCCAAAATCCATTGACGACACTTTTCTTAGGTGCGTACACAAACAACAACAAGAAAAGTTGTTGAGAACATTTCATGATGAAGCTTGCAGAGGACATTTTTCATCTTTAGTCACATCTTTTAATATACTAAGGTAGTGCTATTACTAGCCTGGAATGTTTAAAGATTCCTATTCCTAGGTAGCAAAATGTGAGAAGTGCAAGATGTTCTCTGGGCACCCCCAACTAGTTGTTCTACCATTAAGACCTATCATCATCGAAGGACCTTTTCAACAATGGGGCCTCAATTTTATTGGTCTAATTAATCTAGCATCTAGTGCCAGCCATCATTATGTAATAACTACAACTAGCTATTTCACTAAGTGGGTGGATGCTAAAGCCACCAAGAAAACTACTTCCGAGCTGATGTGCAAATTCATGAAAGAGAACATATTGGTCAGGTTTGGTGTTATCATTAAATTAGTGATGGATAATGCAACTTATTTTTCTTCAATTGAAATTATTGATCTCTGTTTTGAATATGGGATCACTATCAACCATTCATTTGATTATTTCCCTCAAGGGGATGGTCAAGCCAAGTCTAGTAATAAAAATCTAATGAATATTGTTAAAAAATTGGTTTTAGATAATCAAAAGACTTGGCACCAGAAGATTCATGTAGTACTCTCGGTAGATAGAGTGACACCTAAAAGGGAAATTGGCATATCTCCTTTTGAATTGGTGTATGGAATTAAGACTAATCTCCCCTTGCCTCTGGAATTAGCCATGAATAAACTTAGAATAGTGATTGAAGATGATATTTATAAAGATGGTCCAGAGAAGAGGATTCTATACCTGAGCTAACTTGAAGAGGAAATGGAGAAAATTGTAGATTGCATCACACCACATCAGATGTGAGTGAAGGATCTATTTGATAAGAAAGAAAGACCACAAAAATTCATGGTAGGAGACAGTGTGTTACTTTGGATAAAAGAAGTGCTCCAAAAGGTATGCATAAGAAGTTTGACACCTTGTGGAAAGGCCCGTTTAGAATTCATCAGGCAATTGAAAATAATTCTTTCAAATTAGCTTATAAGGATGGAAAAGTACTACCCTTGACTTACAATGATCAAGATTTGAAGGTTTATCAAATCAAAATTTGAGAAATAGGTAGCCCTTGTATTGTATTATATTTAAGTTTAGTGTCTTTTCTTGTTTCCTAGTTAGTTTCCTTCCTCAACTTATTTTTCCCATTTTCCTCCTATTTTTGTTTTGTTGTGTCACCACCTTTTTGTTTTCCTTGCAAAACCAAAGATTTTGACTCCCTTTCTTGGGTATGCTCTATCCAAGTCCCCAGTTAGAGCCAGCTATTGCCTCACTCTTCATCCTACCCCCATTTCACAAAGTGGAAAAGATCTTATGTTTGAGTCTAGTCTGGGTATCTCTAAGTCTAATTATTTCCCCTAAAAAGTTTCTCCATCAAGTTTTCCACCTTTTCCTTCTCCCACATTACATAATCAGGTGGGTTTTCTTTGTTGTCATGAGTTTGTGGGTAGTCTAGAACCTAATTTGATGGAGATTCTTGTGTTTTATAATGATTTTCACAAAGTTATTTTTGAAGGTGAACTTGTTCATGGCTTGTCATAATTTTCACATAAAGGAAATGAATTTTGTCGAGACTCCAACATTGCCTTCTCCTCAGTGGATTTTTGACCCGTGAAGGTGAATTTTTGTAGAGATCAAAAAATGAGGTTTACAGCCTAAAACAAGAAGGAAATGAGTTTTTTTATGGATAGATCATCCCTACATTATAGTATTCTACCATGGGAGTCACTCGAGATTCATTATAGTGCTCAGAATCATATTTAGTGGAAAATTCTGAAGTAACTTCTCCACGACGAGCTTTCGACCCATGAAGTTAGTTTTTCGATAAAGCTATTTGTGACAAAGAAAAACAAGTGGGTCTCTTTTCCATTTTCACAGCCCTTTTGATATTTTGTGAAACTTACAAACACATTGACTTAAACGATAAAGTGAAAATAAAGGCAAGGGAAAAAAATGGGAAATTGCCTTCTCCTCGGTGGGTTTCCAACCCATGAAGGTGAGTTTTTGCATCCAGTAAGAAATGAACTCTACAAGCTTGTAGGGCATATAAATTGATCATAGGTTACTTAAAAGTGGTAATGGAAATGAGTTAATCACATTTGGAAGGGTATTTCAAGAAGAATTTGACTGAGTAGATATTTCCTCATGGAGTACTCCATTTTTATTTCTCCAAAACTTGGTGAAAAATGGGAAAGTAATTATGTAATAAAACAAAGTTACAGTTGGGCCAATGGGAATAGTGAAAATACATGGAAAAATCTGTTAGAAACTCCCACATTTACTAATATAATGGATTTATCCTTTAAATCACTCGTGTGGCATGGTTCTTGAAGATCAATAGGAAAATTAGGATTTCTATATAGAATGAAACATAACAAATTTTCAAATTACCACTTTCTTTATTGAACTATTATGCTATTGAATTATATAGCATTTTCAAAGCTCATATTCTTGCAAAATTCTACTCTCTACACTACTTCCAATTTTAAGGTTTCAATTCATCTCTATCTCAAATAAAATGCCAACTAGATTCATTGGGTTCGATGGGTTGAATGGAATTAAGTCTACATTTTAGAATGTTACAGACACCTCACTCTGTTTCTTCAACATCTAAGATTTTCAAAGGAGCCTGAGGTCAGAGCCAATTCATCCTCTAACAAAGAAACTTTGAGGAGGTGAGCTTGTGGAAGCAGCTAGATTTCTAGTGGTAGTTTAAGCTCCCAAACTAATTGTAGAATGCATAAATAACTACAATCTTGACAATAGAAAAATTTTGCTGCTCGAACATATAGTTTTAAACTTGATTGATAGGTAAAATGTTGTAAATTGCCTCTGGGTTCTAGAGCAAGAAGAATTTTCTAAGTTAACAACAGGAGGAGCCATGTTTGAGTTCTCTTTGAAGAAAATGGTGTGGCGAAAGGAAATCATGAGGTCCTAGTTTCAAAAACCACACAGAGCTAGGAGTAAGGTTCTTAAGACTCTGTTTAGCACTGAACTCAAGCCTAAGATTGCAGACATTTTGGTTCTCTTACATCAATTGAAAGGTGAGGTAGAAGCACTCAATTTTGTTGAAAAGTATTTCTTTTTGGTAAAATACACATTATGTGGATTGGGCCTATGAGGTAAGTGAGCATCTATCTAGAGCCCTTAGTACCACAAACTTTTACAATACCTTCTACATGTCGCCTTTCCTTATTTATATGTTAGCTTCTCTACAATTATGCCTAGGCCTTCCTAGAATAGATAACTTCCCTGACGATGTAAAAAATTTTGAATTTTATCCATCCTTGCAATTATAGAAAAGCTATGCAGAATATGTCAGAGTTAATGACTCATTTACAATGAGGATTTGTAGGGAACTTCAAAGATGCTTGAAGAGGAGGTTCAGGCCAAAGGAAATGGTGGCCATTAGTCAGTTATGTATCTATTTTATTCAGTTCTCATCCTTTTCTTATTTACATCTTGTAGCTTTCAATGGATTTTCTTTAAAGCTTCCCAGATACCCAAGTGACCTAATTGTGCTAATAGAGATCATGAGGCAAGTGATCTAGGTGAACATGCTAAGTGTGAGATTGAGGAAAAAAGGCTATGAATACCCTATAAAGGTTTGAGCTTATAGTTGTGAGTCTTGATCTAATCCTAAGAATATACTCAAGGCATTTGAGACTAAGTACAAATCGGGAGTCTGATCAAGCATGTCACCACCATAGAAGATTATTGGGAAGATTACAAGGATCAGTTAGAGAGCCAAGATTGTGCTTTTACTAAGCTCACAGTGGAACAAGTAAAGACATATGGTGTTGATCTAAATGTTGAAGGATTGGAGGATGATGGTCAAAATATGTATAGCAATACCTATTTGACTAATTTAAGGGGGATTCCTATTAGATTTGAGCCATTTGTGGATGTGGAAGATAATCTTAATATCATGATGGGTAGAATTATCAAGAGAATGGGGAAATGGATTGAGTGGACAACTAGGAAGAGCTAGAGTAAAGACACAACCACTCAAGCTTCTCCAGCAACTACAACACCAACTTCATTTCAGAGTGCTATAGTAGGTGTAACCAATGCTTCCACTCAAAGGCTAGCTCAACCTTTAGGAGGAGGTGATCAACTTCTAGACAATAATGTCCCTATAGCTAAAACCTACCATGATGGTTCTCTCCCAGACATAGGAACCCAAGCTAGTACTGAAGAGAAGAAGACAGAAGAGCCAAAGGATAGTGTCTCCACTCTGGTCCCATCCCCTCATACCACTCTAGTCCCATCTCCTCATACTACCCTAGTTCCTTCTCCACATACTACTCTAGTTCCATCTCCTCATCATAGACCTATTCCATTGGTAAGTTCTTCACTTATGAGGCCAAGTGGTTCCCCTATATAGATAGTGAACTTAGGGGATAGAAAGAGTAGTAGCAATGAGTCTACTAAGTTAGATGAAGTAGTGAAGAAAACTTCAAAAATGGAGAAGGGCTAGATTTCTTCTAGGTTTATCTCTAAAGACTCAAAGAATCCTTTCTCTTCAACTGCTATAACAATAACTCAAGTTAAGAAAAATATTTTTAGTATTGAATCACTTGGAATGGCTTCCAAAGTGATAGGAATAGATTCCTAGTTGGAAGATACTTTAGAAAGGAAGAGAAAGAGAAAAGATGAAAGTGCTTCCATGAAAGATATTGTATCTCTCGTAGTTTGTTATAGATTTGCATTGAAAAAAGTTAAGAAGAAAAAGAATTTATAATACTTGAGAAAGATTTGGAAACATGGCATTTGACAATAGAAATAGCCAAGCCAAACAGAGGAGGGAGAATTGAGGATATGACACCTGATGATTTCACTTTGCATTCAATCGATCTTGGAGAGGCTAGATATGACACAAAAGGTGGCTTATGGAGGTCAAGTAACAAAGTAATACAAGGACAATTAGAGAGTCTTAAGTTATCAAAGATCAGGATGAAAGCCAAGATAGAAGAATTGAACAAGTTCATCAGGCAACTAGTCACTCTTCTAGTAACTATCTCTAGTGTGTCTGTAACCCTGACTCCTATCACTACGAAAGTGCAAGCCCTCATTTCTCAACTTTAGGAGGATAGACATTTTGGCTAGTTTGGGAAAGAATGGATAGAGAAACTCAAATCAAAAGGAGTTTCAATCATATAAAAAATTGGTAATGTTATCCTTAGATTGGAAATAGAAAAGGATAACCTCTTATCAAATAGCAACACTCTAGCTAGAGAAAGGGTCAAATGTGATGATTGCATCTCTCTTCTAAAGATGATCATCCAGATGAAAGAAAAAGAAGCAGTTGAATTAAATATTTTGAAGAAAGGAAATGAACATCTATTCAAATGGCTCCAAAGCATGTAGTTCAAGCTAGAAATGATCCAGCTAGCTAAAAGGGACTCAAAGAAATAGATGATAAAATAAAGAAGACTCAAGATAGAGGATTCAAAATAATTCAAGGGCTACACACTGATTCACAAACTAGTGGCTAGGGAGAGGCTCTCATTGGAATAGATATAATGAATTTTTTTTTTTTTTGCATTTTTGGATAATCTGTCCAGAGTGACTTCTAGTAGTCAAAATAGAATTGTGGAACTCCAGACACTCAGTGGTTGTATACACATAGCCACAAAGGAGTTGTCAAACTAGTTCAGTGTTGTGAAAGAGTTGGCAAGGGAACATTCAAAATGGCTCTTGAGGTTCACCAATATACATATGCCCAACCATGAGAAGCTAATTCTAATAATAGTGGCAGCTAAGGCATAAAAAGTGAAAATAGAAAAGGGGAAGAAGTCTAAATGATTCATATTATGCCTTCTTTTCATTTTCTTTCATAATTTTGTAATACAAAAAATTGGCATCTTTCCATTTATCATTTATAGAAGATGAAGCAATTAAACTTCTATTTTAATAGTCATCTCAAAAACTCTATATATATGGAATTCAAAGATTAATGAAAGGTTGGAAAATTTTTGGTGTGAAGTACTTTTTGTTGCAGAGACAATTGAATGATATTTTATGTCAATGATTTTTTGTTCCAATTTGGTTTAGTTTACGTCTTATGTTTTTCTCTTTTTTTTGAATGCAAACAAGGAAAAAATAGATTTTCACTTCCCCTATTTTGAAACAATAGATGAATGTGATAGGCATTGTTATTGTTCATTCAAAGAGAAAATCCTTTCTACATTTCTAGTTTATTAGTCACAATTCAAAATTAAATTAGCTTATTTCAGTATTAGTTATTATTTGGATAAACTTTATGAACTCATAAGATGTGTGAATGCATAAACCTATTTAGGTACTCAGAAATGTCTATTCACCTGAGTTAGATTCTATTTAGGTCTAGCTTGGTTATACCTCTTCTATTGTTAGGTCAAGAACATACCCCCAAATTAGTTTAGTAAGAAAACATAATTTATTGAAGATCTTGCATAGGGAGTTGTACCTATCAATTTAGAGAAAAGCTTGTTTATCTGTAAGTGTCTTTTTAGCTGTTTGTAACTAGATATTGTTCCAAACTTGGGTATTAAAGAGTCATAATCAAAAGAAAAAATCTATTTGCCAATAAATTTTTGGTGACTTTGCTGGGGAAATGAATAGTCACTTTGCTAAAAATCCTATATCATGAGGGAAAATGGTACCGCCTCATGAAAAGATTTTCCAGTGCTCCAACCTAATCTTAGTTTTCAAAACGATCAAGAAGATATTATTTCATCCCTAAATACATTTGTTTGGAGACATAGGAGGAATGCTAAACACTATAGGAATGCTAGTCAAATATTGGAAGAGGAAGAAAGAAGAGCGAAGGCTTTAGAAAGAGTTGTTCAAAAGAAAGACATCTGAAGAGTAGAAAGACAATTAAGACAAGTAGCTCAAAGAAAAAATTGACTTAGCATCTTGGAAAGGTTCCTCAAAAGTACCAAGGAATAGGGTGGTAAAGACCCCATTTTTGATAAACTTTTAGAGCTTGGTTTTCCCATCTTGGACATGCCAAAGTGGAAAGGAGAAAATAAAAGTTGGAGTAAACTACCTTTTCCTATCAAGAATCAAGACACAAGCACTTCGCACTCTACTTGTCAGGTATTGGCCCTACACAAAATTACTACTCCTCCAATTGTTAATTTCCCACTGTATATTGCCAGAATGATCATGGCTACTCCATGGGCTATAGCAATAGGACCACTAGTAGTAACAGCTTACCATCCCCTCCTGGTTGGGTTAAGGAAGAATTTCTCAAAATTCTTAGGAGATGGGAAGGTTACAACAAATGAACATATTAAAGCTTTCTTTGTAGCTACGCAAATCCAAGGTGTTGGGCATGAAGATGCTGTCATAAGATTATTTGTGGAAACCTTGGTAGATGGTGCAGAAGATTGGTTCTATCATCTTCATGATGGCTCAATTACTGATAGGGATACAATTAGGGTTGAATTTGAGAGAAGGTTCAAAGCTGTGGAAGAAGAACATGCTTTGTTAACGTAGTTGACTTCAATTAAAAAGCAACCCATAATGAGTATGAGAGATTTTTTTGCTAAGTTCAATAAGATTATTAGCAAAATTCCAACTGCTGATAGACCCAAAATTGGTAATGATGTAACACCCCAACCTTGCTTCCAAACCCCAAGCTCTCTCTCAGGGCTACCTTAGGTCATTCACTAGACCCACTAGGGCTTCTTCACACCCTATAATTACTAGGACCTTGCTCAAGAGATCCTAATCCTTCAGTTGGGGGTACACCAACAAAGTAACATCAAATTTCTTACTAGCCGGCTCCAGTCCGCTATTAACCCTCAAGTCCATCTATAGCTCCAAGGGTACCAGTTCTTCATCTAGGGTTTTTTTTAGACTCCTTCTAACATCCATGACCCTAAAAAATGCTGATTTCATAGGCGCATTCAATCTACTAGGGAAGATACACCAAATTGCTCCAAAAAGGCTACTAGGAATTAGCCCTCCTAAATAGCTGGAAACAAGATTTCTTGAAAAACTTCTTAACAACCCTACAAAAAAAATTATATTTTTGGATACCCTTTTTAGAGTACTTCAAGATTCTATAATTTTCTAGCCTCCAAACTTTCCGTACAATGAAAGTACAATTTTAGGCCAAAAATGAGGATTTCAAGTGCTTTATCGCTGTTGTGATGGAAAACCACCTTAGACACCTTTCCAAGACCTCTCCTTTGGACTGGAGGAAGGTTAGACCTTCTAATTACTCGCTGTGTAGCCGGATTAAGATATTTGTACACTCAATCCTCTCCATAACTCATTTTCCAACTATGATTCCTAGCCAAGTTGCATTTGGCTTGCCTAGGGCATCACCTTAAAAATGCTTGCTGAGGCTTTCAAGGGCCCTCCTTCTTGATAAATAATGTACATGGATCCTAGTTCCAAATCCCAAAATACCAGAGGTTTCCAATGGTGGGAAGTGGCCCTAAGATCCCATTTTCTAAGTGCAGCCCTGTTCAGATCAGCAACTTGCCAAGAACAAAAAGATTTTTCTACACTAATGCAAACGAATTAAAATGATCAAACCAACACTACAAAAAGATTAAAAACAATATTTCAGAACTTTTTCAACACAAAAATCAGTCCATTCAATCCTCCTCTATTAAAAATGCCTTCAAATGCATAAAACCGGCAACAAAATACTTGCTCAATTCGTACAAAAAATGCAAAACCAACTTGTCCAACCCCCTGAAAATGGCTGTCCTCATGTTTTTAAAGGCTCCTCCATCAGTTCCATAACTGTTCTAAACAGTTAGGACATTCTAAACACACAAATTCCAAAAAGTTTCTTTTTGCAAGAAAATGTTGTCATGACAACATGACAACATTTCAGCAACTTTTGTTCTACATGGAGTTAGACCTCCAAATTTGGAAAAAAAACAAAGTAGACATATAATATGCATAAAATGACTTCAAATAAACAATTCAAAGCCATTGAAACCTTTCTAGACCATTTTAGCCTTTTCCGGACTTAAGTCACCTAGTTGACAATAGTCGGCAACTTCTAGCAACTTGGTCACTTTGGGTCTTGCCAAGTCTCCTAAACAAACTTAAGGACCACATAGGACCTATTATTAGAATAGTGATGTGGCTAGCATCACTACAAGCCAAAAATAAAGAAATACCTAGGTTTCACACTTAGCCTACCTAGGTGCTCCTGCACCATACTCCCCCCTCCAACAAAGAACTCAAGGTGGATCAGTTTGCAACAAATCTAGAGGTATGCCAACCTTCTTGAACTCTGTCTCAGCAACCCATGTAGCCTCTGAAATTGGTTTCTCCTTCCATTTGATGAGGTGTTCCATGTAAACCTTGTGCCTTGTAGTTTTCTTTACCCTTGAATCTAACACCTTTTCTACCTCCAACTTGTTGTTTGTAGGTGTTGAAGAAAGTTCAAGATCTTCATGAACATCGGGACTGAGCTGAGATGGGTCACCTTTGTATGCCACCAAGTCTTGCACATTAAAAATAGGGGATATGCCCAAATCGGAAGGTAAATCTACCTTATAGGCATTTGCTCCATATTTAGCCAATATTTTGCAAGGCCCTACCCTCTTCATCTATAACTTAGTAGGAATGCCTTTTTGAAGCCTTGCTTTGTTCAAATGGACCATCACATAGTCCCCAACAGCAAACTGAACATCCTTCTTCTTTTCATCCACCTTGGCTTTGAGTTTTAGAGTGTTGTCTTGAATAGTCTTCTTGACTTGCTCCTGAATCTCCTTCATGGTTTGTACAAAGTCATCAGCTTGACCACTAATCTGATCCATGTTTCCAAGACACCTTAGTTCACACACACCTCTTGGGTGCATGCCATAAACAATTTCAAAAGGACTCTTTCCGGTAGTCCTATTCTTGCTATCATTGTAGGCATATTCTGCTTGTGAGATGATAACATCCCAAGTCTGACCATACTCCTTAGTTAGGCACCTAAGAAGGTTACCTAAAGTTCTATTAACCACCTCAGTTTGACCATCAGTTTGAGGATGGTAAGCTGAACCAAAAGACATGTTAGTGCCAAGCTTCTTCCATAAAGTCTTCCAAAAGTGACTCATGAATTTCACATCTCGATCCGACACAATGCTTAATGGAAGTCCATGAATCCTTACAACCTCTTTGAAAAACAAATGAGCTATATGACTTGCATCATTAGTTGTCTTACATGGAATGAAATGTCCCATTCTACTGAATCTATCAACAACAACATAAATGCTATCATACCCTTGCTTAGTTTTAGGCAAACCAACAATGAAATCCATACTTAAACAATCCCATGGTCTGCTAGGAATTGGTAAGGGCTGGTAAAGACCTGCATTGCTCATTCCTCCTTTTGCCTTCATACACACCATACATTGCTCCACATACTTGGTTACATCTTTGACCAATTTAGGCCAATAATAGAACCTTTGCACTAGTTCTATTGTCTTGCTGATACCAAAATGCCCACTCAAGCTGCCATTATGCTTCTCTTGTATTAGGTTCTCTCTCATGGAACCTCTTGGTACACACAACTGGTTACCCTTAAATAGCAACCCATTTTGCAAAGTGTATTCTGAAAATCTACTATGAAAGTGGTTTCCAAAATCCATGCATACCTTATAGGCTTCAGCAAAGTCCTCATCATTCTTGTAAAGATTCTGAAAACTCTCCACTCCAATGCTATGGAGCTGAATCTCTTGGACTGTTAAAACCCTTCTACTTAATGCATCAGCAACCTTGTTCATTTGTCCTTTCTTATGCTTGATTGTAAAGGTGAAGGCCTGCAAATATTCCATCCACTTCAAGTGCTTGTTGCTCAACTTCTCCTGTGTGTTGATGTAGCTAAGAGCTTGATTATCTGTAAACACAACAAATTCTTTTGGCAACAAATAGTGTCTCCACTTCCTAAGACACTGGACTAAGGCATACAATTCTAGATCATAGGATGAGTATTTCTTCTTGGCCTCATTTAGCTTTTCACTATAGAAGGCTACTGGTCTACCTTCTTGACTCAACACCCCACCCACTGCTAGGCCACTTGCATCACATTCTAAGGTGAACAACTTTTCAAAGCTAGGCAATTTTAGGATGGGTTGAGTAGCTACTTGTTTTTTTAACATATCAAATGACTTTTCAGCCTCTAAAGTCCACCTAAACTTGGACTTGACTCCCCCCTTTATGGTATCAAGAAATGGTGCACAAATACCACTAAAGTTCCTAATGAACTTCCTATAAAATTGAGACAAACCGTGGAAACTTCTTACCTCACTAGATGTGGTAGGTGTAGGCCAACTTAGGATAGCAGCAACTTTCTCCTTGTCCATCTTCAAAGTTCCTTTAGACACCACAAAGCCTAGATACACCAACTCTTGCTTGAAGAAGTCACACTTCTCAAGGTTGATAGATAGCTTCTCCTCATGAAGCCTCTTCAAAACCGCTTCTACATGCTTGAAATGTTCCTCTTTGGTCTTGCTGTAGATGAGGATATCATCCAAATACACCACCACAAATCTGCCTGTGAAGTCTTTGAGCACTTCATTCATGAGCCTCATGAAGGTGCTAGGGGCATTGGAAAGACCAAATGGCATCACAAGCCATTCATAAAGACCATCAGTAGTCTTAAATGCTGTCTTCCATTCATCTCCCTCCTTTATTCTAATTTGGTGATACCCACTTTTCAAGTCCAGCTTAGTGAAATACATAGCACCTCCTAGACAATCCATAAGGTCTTCAATTCTTGGAATAGGAAACCTATACCTGATTGTAATGCAGTTAATGGCCCTTGAGTTAGTACACAACCTCCATTTTCCTCCCTTCTTGGATGCCAAAATCACCGGGACTGCACAAGGGCTTATGCTCTTTTGGATCAAACCTTGGTCCACCAACTCTTGGACTTGTCTTGCCACTTCAAGGTTCTAATCTGGGGTTAACTTGTAGGCTGCCTTATTAGGTAGTGAGGCACCTGGAACAAAGTCAATTTGATGGCTGATAACTCTTCTTGGTGGTAGGGTAGCTGGTGTACCATCACTAACAATCTCCTTATACTTTACAAGAAACTCTTGTACCTCTGCTGGTAAAGGTTCTTGGACTGGCTTTTCTTCACCTGCAGCCTTTAGTATGACTACAAATCCTTGGCTCTCCTCATGCTTGAGGTCTCTAATAAACTCTTTCTCTCCACATAGCAGCACATTAGGCACCTTGGACTGTGGTTCATCCCCTTCTAACAATGACTGAATTTTGAAGGTCTTGCTTCCTTTCTTAAATGTTATGGTATTTTCCTTGCCATCATAGACCACTTCCCTATCAAATTGCCAAGGTTTCCCTAGCAAAAGATGACAAGCATCTATTGGCAAAATATCACATAATGAGCGGTCTTTATATCCTGCAATTGAGAAGTCCACCCATGCTTGTTCATTCACTAGGATGCTTTGCCCTTTGTTAAGCCATGTGACTTTGTAAGGGTTGTCATGAGGTATCTTCTTCAGTTTGAGCTTTGTAACAGCCTCCTCTGATATTACATTATCAGTTGATCCAGAATCAACCACCACCTTGCATACTTTTCCTAGGATCTTGCACTTGATCCTAAACAATGCCCTTTTATGTCTAGGCTCATTAGAAGCTGGTTGCTTGATCAGCACCCTCCTAAACATGAGGTTCTCACCTTTTTCAGACTCAATATGATCTATGTCAACATCCTTGCAACTTCTATTATCTTCTTGTGCATATGCTAGCCTTTTATCTTGGCTTGAGGAAGAGGGTTTGTCCAGGCACCTATAGGCAGGATGGCCTAGTTGACCACAATTGTAACACTTCATTGTTGCAAAGTAAGAGCTGCTCCGACCTCCTCTACCCCTACTTGATCCTCCTTGATTGCCTCTCCCTCTATTATAACCACCTCTTGAAGAGTGGTCAATAGTTTGCTTCATGGGTTTGCTTTCACTTTGGCTCTTTTGATCACTACCTTTGCCTTGGTAGCCTCCTCTTTGATTTTTCTGATTTCTGCCTTTGCCTCTATCTTTGAAGTTAGAATCTTCTTTCCTCTTGTTCTTTTCTTCTACCTTCAAAGCTAGCTGATGACATCTTTGGATAGTGGTAGGGGCCCATAAGCTAAGCTCCTCTTGAATGTTCCACTTCAAGCCACCAAGATACCTTGCCACCTTGAGTGACTCCTCTTCTTGCTTCTTGGATCTCAAACACAACCTCTGAAATTCTTCTGTGTAGAAGGTCACATCAAGATCTTTTTGCTTCAGTCCTTGCCTCTTTTTATGGAGTTGGATCTCAAAGTCTTCAGGTAGGAAGTTCTCCTTGATTTTGTTTGCCATAGCACTCCAATTTGCAATTTGATTCTTTCCCATGCTGACTCTTTCATCTTGTACATACTTCCACCATGTTAAGGCTGAGCCTCTAAGCCTTGACTTAGCAACCTTAACCTTCTATGCCTCTGAGATACCCTCACACTCAAAGTGGTTCTCCATACCCTCTAACCAATCCATAACTGCATCAATATCCATCTTACCATTGAAAAGTGGTACTCCTTCCAAAGCTTTACCTCCTAAGGCTTTGATTGCCTTCAAGAAGGGCTCTTCTTGCAAGATAGGATCAGGTTCAGGTACAATATCTTCCTCTGCTACCTTTTTACCATTCCCATCTTCTTCTTCATCTCTTTTCTTGGCTGCCTCTACAACTGCATCTAGTTTTTGCTTCACCTCTTCTAGTGCTTCTTCAAGAAGCTGATTTCTTTGCCTTTGCTCATCAACTTCTTTAGCTAACTCCACATTTGTCACCATCATGGATTCTCCTACTAATTCTTCAGCGGCTTCCAACATTAACTACCTTTCCCAAATCTTTAACTGGCTCTGATACCACTCTGATGTAACACCCCAACCTTGCTTCCAAACCCCAAGCTCTCTCTCAGGGCTACCTTAGGTCATTCACTAGACCCACTAGGGCTTCTTCACACCCTATAATTACTAGGACCTTGCTCAAGAGATCCTAATCCTTCAGTTGGGGGTACACCAACAAAGTAACATCAAATTTCTTACTAGCCGACTCCAGTTCGCTATTAACCCTCAAGTCCATCTATAGCTCCAAGGGTACCAGTTCTTCATCTAGTGTTTTTTTTAGACTCCTTCTAACATCCATGACCCTAAACAATGCTGATTTCATAGGCGCATTCAATCTACTAGGGAATATACACCAAATTGCTCCAAAAAGGCTACTAGGAATTAGCCCTCCTAAATAGCTGGAAACAAGATTTCTTGAAAAACTTCTTAACAACCCTACAAAAAAAATTATATTTTTGGATACCCTTTTTAGAGTACTTCAAGATTCTATAATTTTCTAGCCTCCAAACTTTCCGTACATTGAAAGTACAGTTTTAGGCCAAAAATGAGGATTTCAAGTGCTTTATCGCTGCTGTGATGGAAAACCACCTTAGACACCTTTCCAAGACCTCTCCTTTGGACTAGAGCAAGGTTAGACCTTCTCATTACTCGCTGTGCAGCCGGATTAAGGTATTTGTACACTCAATCCTCTCCATAACTCATTTTCCAACTGTGATTCCTAGCCAAGTTGCATTTGGCTTGCCTAGGGCATCACCTTAAAAATGCTTGCTGATGCTTTCAAGGGCCCTCCTTCTTGATAAATAATGTACATGGATCCTAGTTCCAAATCCCAAAATACCATAGGTTTTCAATGGTGGGAAGTGGCCATAAGATCCCATTTTCTAAGTGCAGCCTTGTTCAGATCAGCAACTTGCCAAGAACAAAAAGATTTTTCTACACTAATGCAAACGAATTAAAATGATCAAAAAAACACTACAAAAAGATTAAAAAAAATATTTCAAAACTTTTCCAACACAAAAATCAGGCCATTCAATCCTCCTCTATTAAAAATGCCTTCAAATGCATAAAATCGGCAACAAAATACTTGCTCAATTCGTACAAAAAATGCAAAACCAACTTGTCCAACCCCCTAAAAATGGCTGTCCTCATATTTTTTAAAGGCTCCTCCATCAGTTCCATAACTATTCTAAATAGTTAGGATGTTCTAAACACACAAATGCCAAAAAGTTTCTTTTTGCAAGAAAATGTTGTCATGACAACATGACAACATTTCAGCAACTTTTGTTCTACATGGAGTTAGACCTCCAAATTTGGAACAAAAACAAAGTAGACATATAATATGCATAAAATGACTTCAAATAAACAATTCAAAGCCATTGGAACCTTTCTAGACCATTTTAGCCTCTTCCAGACCTAAGTCACCTAGTTGACAATAGTCGGCAACTTCTAGCAACTTGGTCACTTTGGGTCTTGCCAAGTCTCCTAAACAAACCTAAGGACCACATAGGACCTATTATTAGAATAGTGATGTGGCTAGCATCACTACAAGCCAAAAATAAAGAAATACCTAGGTTTCACACTTAGCCTACCTAGGTGCTCCTGCACCAGGTAATTTGAGAACTTTCTTCATTAGTGCATTGCTGCTAGATGTCAATTATGATTTGAGCAGAGAACATCCCATAGATCTAGCTAACGCACAAAAGAAAGCGATTGAATGTGAGGATAATTTTATTTCCATGGGGAAGTGGAAATGAGAACTTCAAACTAAAGGAAGCTCCAGTAATACCACATCCTCTGAGGAAATGATTCAAAAAATTTCAAATGAGCTAGTAGTAGTAAAGAAACAACTACCCAAATTGAATAATTCCTATTAGTGGAATCATTAGAACCCACCCAAAAGAAATAATGAAGGGAGATTTCTGTAGCTCATATGCTGACAACCTAGGTTGCAAATTGAAGCAACACCAAAGAACGGAAATATGTGCATTTTTCACTTGACCACAGATCATGATAGCGAGTCTTGCTTGGGGACTACTCGTATGATGTAGTTACTATCTACAAATGAATTAAACACTACAAATCCTTGTTTAGAGCCTGATTTCTATTCAAATGGTGACTATGGAAATTTATATTTAGAATATGAATTAGATTCCAAACCAAGTGGTGAATGTTATGTAAGAATTTATGAGACTTCATACACAGTGCTTACTCAAGGCCAAAGGCTAAAGAACCAATCTGCTAGTCATGCTCACAAAAATGACTCTGGTCCTTCGACAAATAATGGAAATACTGATCAAGGAGCATATACTTTACAAATAGGTAAGGAAAAAATGCCTTTCAATTTCATTCAATTTTATGAAGAATCAAAAATCCAAATTTTTCCTATAAATTATTTGAAGTCACACCCTTATGGGTTAATGAGACTGCTAGATCAGTGTAAAGGAAACACATTAGATTTGAATCATAGTGTGACTGTTGGAAAAGAAGATGAAACCTTGACATCTGGTCTATTTAATCAAGAAGATTCTACTATCTTAACAACATCTCTTAGGCAAAAGCCTGAACCTTTTTATATCTCATTGTATATCAATGGATGTAAACTCAACAATTGTATAATAGATTCAGGTGCATCAAATAATGTTATGCCTTATTCTATAGCCAAGGCTTTAGGTCTCAACCTCACTAAAGTTCAGGAGAGATGTTATTCAATGGATGCTAAACAAGTTTCCTTGATCAATCAAATTAAAGATGCTCAGGTAGCCTTAGCTTCACATCTAGAAAAAAAGCTCTTATTGACCATTCTAGTAGCTGTCATTCTAGCTAGCTATGGACTAATTTTAAGTAGAAGTTTTTGTCGAGACTTAGGAGGAGAAATAAAGTTAGAATAGTCTTAGGTAGTGATACCTATTGGGAATAATAAAGTCAAATTAGAACCTGAGGAAAAGGAAAAGTTTACTGTCTTGACATTAGATGATCGTAAAGCTCAGATCCTATATCAAGAGTTGGAATTTGGTAACTACATGTTGTTTACTAAAGAAGCTTTGGATGAACAAAGAGATGAAAATAAAAGTGGAAGATCTCCTAATGAAAATAAAGATGCATCAGGCATGTGGACACTCAAATTTGATGGAAGTTGTGCTTCTTCAGGATCTGGAGCAGGTGTAGTGTTGATATCCTAGGAAAGAGAACCTGAACCCATGGCCCTCAAATTAGAATTTGGGAATATGAATAATACTACAAAGTATGATGCCTTATTACTAGGGATAATAATAGCCAAAGAAAGAGGGATAAAGATCCTAAAATCTCAAGGTGATCCAAAGCTCATTGTGAAGAAAATAAAAGGACAATATTTTTGTGAAAAATTACTAGTTGAAGAATTACAAAAATAGAGTTTGGGACAAGATAGAAGGCCTAGACACCTTCTCTATTGAAGAAGTTCTAAGGGAGATGAAAAATAAGGTTGATTTCCTTGTAGTCTCTACCTCCCTATCACTTCCTCATCTAGATTTCAAAGATAAAAGATATCAAGTTGAAATTGTGTACCAATCCTCTGTTCTAGACAACATAGGATCCTGACAACTTTTCAATGATGAGAAGAGTTTGTAGCTTTTTTTGGAAATTGATTAAGTCTAGTTTTGAACATGAATCCAATGGAAGTGATCATGGAACCTCTAATGTCAATAGGAAATAGAATCAAAATGTGGAAGTTGAGTTAAAAGGTAGTATTATTTCCTCATATTTCATAGCTTTGGAAAAATTGTTTAATAGACATTATGCTTACATAAAGAAAAAGAGAGTAGAAAAGGGGCCTACTATGGGTTAATATGCGGGAGTAAACATTGCTTATATTCATGACCCTAAAATGATTAATATTGGGAAATGTTTTTCACTTGAAGAGAAAGAAGCTACAAGAAATTTATTCATAGAATATAGAGATGTTTTTTCTTGGAGTTATGAAGATTTGAAAAGCTATAGAGATGGGAAGGTAACACATCAAATTCCACTTAGACCTGATGTAGTCCCTTTCTGAAAAAAACAAAGGAATTATAATCCTAAGGTTGTAGATGCCATTTTTTGAGAAGTGGATAAAATGTTAAAGGCAAGGATCATCTATCCCATTCATCATTCCACCTAGGTAGCTAATATAGTATCCATAAGAAAAAGGAATGGAGAGATAAGGATCTGTGTTTATTTCCGCAATTTGAACCAGGCATCTCTAAAAGATAACTTCACTCTTCCTAATATGGATTACTTACTACAAACAATGGTAAGATCTAAAATTATTTCCATGCTCGATGGATTCTTAGGTTACAATAAAGTCGAAGTAAAAGAGAAGGACCAACATATGACAACATTCACCACTCCTTGGGGTACATTTGCATATCACAGAATACCCTTTAGGCTTATCAATGTTGGTGGTACATTCCAAAGATGTATGAGCAAGAAATTCACTAATATGAAAGACCAAATCATAATTATATACCTGGATGACCTCACCGTATTCTCTAAAAAGAGTAAATATGATATGGAAGATTTGAGAAAAGTTTTACAAAGATGCTGAGAGCATGGGATCTCTCTCGATCCCAAGAAATTAATTTTCTATGTGACAGAAGGAAAACTCCTAGGTCATATAGTGTCCCAAGAAGGCATTAGAATCAAACCTAAATGGGTAGAAGCCATTCAAAGATTGAGCTTTCCTTCAAATAAAATAGGATTTATATCTTTCTTCAAGAAAGTGAATTTCCTCATAAGGTTTGTGCTTAATTTCATGGGAACCACTAAGCATATAGTCGATATGATGAAAGGGAATTCAAATTTCAAGTGAAATGAGGTGGGAAAGTAGGCCTTTCAAGATATAAAAATTTCTATTGCTAATGCCCCAGTATTATGTCATCCAAATTATAAACAAGATTTCATCATTTATTGTTATGCTTCTGAACATACTCTATCTACAATACTTATGCAAAATAATGATGGAGTAAAAGCTCCAATAGCTTTCATGAGCATACCTTTGAAGAATCATGAGCTAAAATATTTACAGAATTAAAAACACACTTTTGTGGTGGTTAAGGTATTCAATTTTTTTTGATTCTCTATCCTACATTCACATTTTGTAATTTTCATCCCAGATGTGGCAGTGAAAAGTGTGTTAACACAACAAGATGTAGGTTGTAATGTTAGAGGAGCATGGGTAACAAAAATACAAGAGTATGATATAGAAATAAAGCCTACCAAGCTAATAAGGGGAAACATTCTATGCAAGGTGATTGCAAAAAAAAAGATCACTAAAGAATTAGAAGAATCAAGGGAGAAACAATTGGTTTTAGCTGTATGTCTCTATGATTCATGGTTTGAGAATATTTCTTATCTACTAACATATGGTGAATGTCTAGAAGGCCTAACTACAAGACAAGAAGAGATCTTAAACTAAAAGTAGCTAAGTTTGTGATTTGGGATGGTAAATTATTCAAAAAAGACATTGACAACACTTTTCTTAGGTGCGTAGACAAACAACTGTATGAAAAGCTATTGAGAACATTTCTCATCTTTACTAATAGCTTATAAAATACTAAGGTAGTGCTATTACTAGCTTGGAATGTTTAAGGATGCCTTTTTTAGGTAGCAAAATGTGAGAAGTGCAAGATGTTCTCTAGGCGCCCTCAACCAGCTACTTTTTCATTAAGACCTATTGTCATCAAAGGACCTTTTCAACAATGAGGTCTCAATTTTATTGGTTTGATTAATCTAGCATCCAATTCTAGTCATTAGTATGTAATAACTACAACTAACTATTTCACTTAGTGGGTGGAAGCTAAAGCTAGCAAGAAAACTACTTTCGAGGTCATGTGTGAATTCATAAAAGAGAACATACTGGTTAGTTTTGGTGTTCCCATTAAATTAGTGATGGATAATGTAGCTTATTTTTCTTCAATCAAGATTAATGATTTCTATTTTGAATATGGGATCACTGTCGGCCATTCATCTGATTATTTCCCTCAAGGGAATGGTCAAGCCGGGTCTAGTAACAAAAATATAATGAATATTGTTAAGAATTTGATTTTAGATAATCAAAAGACTTAGCACAAGAAGATTCATGAAGCACTCTGGGTAGATAGAGTGGCACCTAAAAGGGAAATTGGAGTATCTCCTTTAAAATTAGTGTACAAAACTAAGGCTAATCTCCCCTTTCCTATGGAATTAGCCATGAATAAACTTAGAATAGTGATTGAAGATGATATTTATAATGATGGTCTAGAGAAGAGGATTTTGTACCTAAGCAAACTTGAAGAGGAAAGGGAGGAAATTATAGATTGCATCACATAGCATTAGATGTGAGTAATGGATCTATTTGATAAGAAAGAAAAACCACAAAAATCCATAGTAGGAGATAGCGTCTTACTCTGGGATAAAAGAAATGCTCCAAAAGGTATGCATAAGAAGTTCAACACCTTGTGAAAAGGCCCATTTAGAATTCATTAGGCATTTGAAAATAAATATTTCAAATTAGCTTATGATGATAGAAAAGTACTACCCCTGACTTACAATGGTTCGGATCTGAAGCTTTATCAAAATGCAAATTGAGAAACAGGTAGCCCCTGTATTGTATTAGACTTAGGTTTAGCACCTTTTCTTGTTTCCTAGTTAGTTTTCTTCCTTGTCTTGTTTTTCCCATTTTCCTTCTTTTTTTGTTTTGTTGTATTGCCACCTTTTTATTTTCCTTACAAAACTAGAGATTTTGAGTAACTTGCTTGGGTATGCTCTACCCAAGTCCCAAGTCAGAGCTAGCTTTTTCCCCACTTTTCATCCTACCCCCACTTTTCACCTAAGCTAGTTCTAATAGTCAGAGCTAGCTTGGGTATGTCTACGTATAGTTCTTTCCCCTTAGGTGAAAAGTTTCTCCATCAGGTTTTCCACCTTTTCCTTCTCCCGTATTACATAACTGAGTGGGTTTTCTTTGTTGTCATGAGTTTGTGGGTAGTCTAGAACCTAATTCAATGGAGATTCTTGTGTTTTATAATGATTTTCACAAAGTTATTTCTGAAGGTGAACTTGTATGTGGATTTTCATAATTTACACATAAAGGAAATGAAGCTTGCAGAGAATCCAACATTGGCTTCTCCTCGATGGATTTTTGACCCATGAAGGTGAATTTCTGCAGAGATCAACAAATGAAGTTTACAAGCTAAAACAAGAAGGAAATGAGTTGTTTTATTTATAGATCATCCCTACATTACAATATTCTACCTTGAGGGTCACTCGAGATTCATTATAGTTCTTAGAATCATATTTCGTGGAAAACTCTAAAGTAACTTCTCCATGGCAAGGTTTCAACCCATGAAGTCTGTTTTCTAATAAAGGCATTTTTGAGAGAGAAAAAAAAGTAAGTGGGTCCCTTTTCCATTTTCATAGCCCTTTTGAGATTTTCCAAAACTTAGAGACACATTGACTTAAAGGATAAAGTGAAAATAAAGGCAAGGGTGGAAAAAGGGAAATCGCCTTCTCCTTAGTGGGTTTCCAACCCATGAATGTGATTTTCTACATCTAGTAAAAATCAAATCTGCAAGCATGTCAGGCACATAAATTGATCACGTGATACTTAAAAGTGGTAATGAAAATGATTTAATCACATTTGGAAGGGTATTTTGCATAGAATTTGATTGAGTAGATATTTCCTAATGAAGTACTCCATTTTTAATTCTCCAAAACTTGGTGAAAATGGGAAAGTAACTATGTAATAAAAGAAAGTTACAATTGGGCCAATGGGAACAGTGAAAAGACATGGAAAAATCCATTAGAAACTCTTGGATTTACTAATCTAACAAATTTATCCTTTAATTCACTTGTGTGGCATGAATCTTGAAGATCAACAGGTGAATTAGGATTTCTATATATAGAGAAACATAATAGATTTCAAATTACCATTTTCCTTATTGGACTGTTATGTTGTTGAATTATATATCATTTTCAAAGCTCATATTATTGCAAAATTCTACTCTTTGCACTACTTCCAATTTTAAGGTTTTAATTCATCTCTATCTCAGATAAAATGGCAACTAGATTTTTTGGGTTAGATGGGTTGAATGGAACTAAGTATACATTGCAAAATGTTACAGACACCTCTCTCCATTTCTTTGACATGAAAGATTTTCAAAGAAGGTTGAGGTCAGAGCCAATTCACCCTATAATAAATAAACTCTAAGGAAGTGGGCTAGTGGAAGCAGTTGGATTTCCAGTGGTAGTTCAAGCTCTCAAACTAATTGTAGAATGCATAAATCACTACAATCCAGACACAAGACAAATTTTTCTGCCCAACCATACATTTTTAATCTTGATTGATATGAAAACTATAGTAAATTGCCTCCAAGTTCCAAAGCCAAAAGAATTTTCTAAGTTGACAATAGGAGGAGCCATGTCCGAGTTCTCTTTGAAGAAAATGGTGTGATGAAAGGAAATCATGAGGTCCTAGTTCCAAAAACAATGAGGAGCTAAGAGTAAGGTTCATAAGACTCTATTTGGCACTAATCTCAAGCTTGAGATTGTAGACATTTTGGTTCTCTTACATCAATTGAAAGGTGAGGTAGAAGCACTCAATTTTGTTGAATAGTATTTCTTTTTGATACAAATCATCTATCAAGATACACATTATGTGGATTGGGCCTATGATGTAAGTGAGCATCTATCCAGAGCCTTTAGTGTCACAGAGTTTTACAATACCTTCTACATGTCATCCTTCCTAATTTATATGTTAGCTTCTCTATAATTGTGGCTAGGCCTTTCCAAAATAGAGAACTTCCTTGATGATGTAAAAAGTTATGAATTTTATCCAAGCTCACATTTATAGAATAGCTATGTAGAATATGTCAGAGCTGATGACTCATTTACAATGAGGATTTGCAGGGATCTTCAAGGATGCCCAGAGAGGAGGTTCAGCCTAGAGGTAATGGCAGACATCAATTAGTTTGGTAGCTATTTTATTCAGTTCTCATCCTTTTTTTATTTATATCTTGTAGGTTTCAACGAATTTCCTTTGAAGCTACCTAGATACCCAAGTGACCTAATAGTGCTAATAGAGATTGTAAGGCAAGTGATCTAGGTGAATGTGTTGAGCATGACCTTGAGGAAAAAAGGGTATGAATTCCCTATGAAGGTTAGAGCTTACAATTGTGAGTCTCATTTTAATGTTAAGAATATGCTCAAGGTATTTGACACTAAGTACAAGTTGGAGGAATATGAGGTTGTGAGACCTATGTTCAATCCAAATGGATACACAAGAGAAATGTTACAAATTGAGAGTGTGATCAAGCATGTCACCACCATAGAAGATTATTGGGAAGATTGCAAGGATGTGTTAGAGAGCCAAGATTGTGCTTTCACCAAGCTCATGGTGGAACAAGTAAAGATATTTAGTATTGATCTAAATGTTGAAGGATTGGAGGATGACAGTCAAAATATGTATAACAATACCTATTTGACTAAGTTAAGGGGGATTCCTATTAGTTCTGAGCTAGTTGTATATGTGGAAGAGAATCTTGATATCATGATGGGTAGAATTATCAAAAGAATGGGTAAATGGGTTGAGTGGACAACCAGGAAGAGCCAGAGTAATGGTGTAGCCACTCAAGCTTCTCTAGCAGCTGTAACACCTACTTCATCTCAAAGTTCTATAGTAGGTGTGACCATAGCTTCCACTCAAAGGATAGCTCAACCTTTAGGAGGAGATGATCAACCTCTGCACAAGAATGTTCCTATAGCTAAAAATTGTCATGATGGTTCTCTCCTAGTCATAGGAATCTAGGCTAGTACTAAAGAGAAGAAGATAGAGGAGCCAAAGGATAGTGCCTCCACTTTGGACCCATCCCCTCATACCACTCCAGTCCCATCTCCTCACACTACCCTATTTCCTTTGTCACATACTACTCTAGTTCCATCTCAACATCATATTCCTATTCCATCAGTAAGTGCTTCACTTTTGAGGCCAAGTGGTTTCCCTATATAGATAGTAGGCTTAGGGGATGGAAAGAGTAGTAGCAGTGAGTCTACTAAGTCAGATGAACTAGCAAAGAAAACTTCAAAAGTGGAGAAGGGCTAGACTTCTTCTAGGTTTATCTCTAAAGACTTGAAGAATCCTTTCTCTTCAATTGCTATAATAATAACTCTAGTTAAGAAAAAGATGTTCAGTATTGAATCACTTTGAATGACTTCCAAAGTGATAGGAAGAGATTCCTAGTTGGAAGATACTTTGGAAAGGAAGAGAAAGAGAAACTATGAAAGTGCTTCCATGAAAGATATTGTATCTCTCGCAGCTCATTATGGATTCACATTGACAAAAGTTAAGAAGAAAAAGATGTTGTCAATACTTGGTCAAGATCCAAAAATAGGGCATTTGACAATGGAAATAGCCAAGCCAAATAAAGGAGGGAGAATCGAGGATATGACACCTAATGATTTCACTTTGCATTCAATTGATCTTGGAGAGGCTAGATATGACACAAAAGTTGGCTTGTGGAGGTGAAGTAATGAAGTAATAGAAGGACAATTAGAGAGTCTTAAGTTATCAAAGATTAGGATGAAGGCCAAGATGGAAGAATTGAACAAGTTTATTAGCCAACTAGTCACTCCACTAGCAACTATCTCTGGTGTGTCTATAACCCAAACTCCTACTACTACTAAAATGCAAGCCCTCATTTCTCAACTTTATGAGGATAGACATTTCAGCTAGATTAGAAAATAATGGATAGAGAAACTCAAATCAGGAGTTTCAATCATAGAAAAAATTGGAAATGTTATCCTTAGATTGGAAATAGAAAAGGATAACCTCTTATCAAATAGCAACACTCTAGCTGAAGAAAGGGTCAAATGTGATGATTGCATCTCTCTTCTAAAGATTATCATCTAGATGAAATCAAAAGAAGTAGTTGATGCAAAGATTTTGAAAAAAGGAAATGAACCTATGTTCGAATGGCTCCAAAGCATGTAGTTCAAGCTAGAAATGATCCAACTAGCTAACAAGGGACTCAAAGAAATAGAGGATAAAACAAAGAAGACTTAAGATAGAGGATTCAAACTCTTGTGAGGGCTACACACTAATTCACAAACTAGTGGCCAGGGAAAGGCTCTCATTGGAATAGATATAATGAAAAATAACTTTTCTGCATTTTTGGATAATCTATTTGGAGTGACTTCTAGTAGTCAGAACAAAATTATAGAACTCCAGACACTCAGTGGTTTTATACACATGGTCATGAAGGAGTTGCCAAATTAGTTGAGTGTTGTTAAAGAGATGGCAAGGGAACATCCAAAATGGCTCTTCAGTTTCACCAATATACATGTACCCAACTATGAGGAGCTAATTCCAGTAATAGTGGCTACTAAGGCATATAGAGAGAAAATAGAAAAGGGGAAGAAGTCTAAATGATTCATATTATGCCCTCTATTCATTTTGTTTTTTAATTTTTTAATACAAAAAACTGGCATCTTGCCATTTGTCATTTACAGAAGATGAATGTATTAAACTTCTATTGTAATGGTCATCTCAAAAACTCTATATGTATGGAATTCAAAGATTAATGAAAGGTCAGAAAATTTTTGGTGTAAAATACTTTTTTTTGTAGAGACAATTGAATGGTATTTTATGTCAATGATTTTCTATTCTAGTTTGGTTTAAATTAGGTCTTATGTTTTTCTCTTTTGTTTGAATCAAAACAAGGAAAAAATAGAGCTTCACTTTCCCTATTTTGAAACAATGGATGAATGTGATAGGCATTGTAATTTTTCATTCAAAGAGAAAATCCTTTCCACATTTCTAGTTTATTACTCAAAATTTAGATTTAAATTAGTTTAGTTCAGTAGTATTTATTATTTGGATAAACTTTATGAATCCATATGATGTGTGAATGTATAAACCCATTTAGGTACTTAGAAACATCTATTCACCTAAGCTAGATTCTATTTAGGTCTAGCTTGGTTATACTTCTTTTGTTTGGAGGTAAAGAACATACCCCCAAATTAGTTTAGGAAGAAAACATAATTCACTAAAGATCTTGCACAGGGATTTGTATCTATCAATTTAGAGAAACGCCTGTTTATCCATAAGTGGCTTTTTAGCTGTTTGTAACCAGATATTGTTCCAAACTTGGGTATTGAAGGGTCATAATCAATAGAAAAAATCTTTTTACCAACATCTTTAATTCTAAATTTTTAACAAAATCATTTAAAAAAGTAGTAATACCTATTTTTTGATCTAAAATTAAACATTCCTTTTGACATTTGTTTTTTCCTTTGCACCTCATCTTGTCGAAAAAAATTCCTAGAGAAGTGATTCCTAGTTAATCTGTACTTTATGTTGTTTTCAATCTCTATCATTGTCATGAATGCCTGATGCAAAGTCTTATGCATAGTCTTAGGTTCTTTATCTCTTAATAGATAACTCATCTTCTTGTCAAATGTATCAAGATAAACTACTAAACACACTTGATCACCTGGCTTACATCTTTTAGGAATTTCATTCAAAATAGGAACAAAGAGTGATCATGAAGATCATCACTAAAGCATGAAGAAGCCAAAAAATCTATCATAAAAAAGAAACTACTAATCTGAAGATCCTTCATGGAAGAAGAAGGCACAAATCAAGCATGTCTATATGGTAGATGATCCATCTCACTGAAATGCATAGGTAGCCAGCCACTACAATTGCCTAGTATATAGGATCAAGTACTAAATACATAGCTCACACTATCAAACCATCAAACCACAAAAGCATTAGAATAATAGAATAACCCCCCTTTAATGCAGATAGGGTGAGATAATAGGCAATTAAGAAGGTGGGCTAATATCCTCTGCAAATAGAATAAAGAATGACAAGAGAGGGGAAGAGGTACAAACACCTATAAAGACACGATCGCACTAACTCTGCATGGGGCAAAAAAGGAAGAGGGCACAAAAATGGAAAACTATCCCCCCATGGTGCTTTATAAAATAGTGCAAGTACAATTGTCTCAAAATAAAGTTCATGAACTTAAAATGCAAGAGTGGCACTTTATCTCAGTGTGAGTACATAAAAATACTTACATATGATAGCTACAATGATCAAAAAAGGAAAAAAACTAATACAAAATATAGTACGACCCAAAACAAAAGATCTCATGCCATGAAAACAATCCTCAGGCCTGAAAAATTGAAGATGTCCAACATAGAGAAAAAATGCCAAAAACATGATAGAAAGAGCATGCGGTAGAATTTGAAGGAAATGAAAGAATTTTTGAAAGATGACAAAACTAGCTTTTCAAAAATATAACATTTTCAAAAAATGGACATGGGATGCCAAAGATATGATTGTCAAAGTAAAAAATAGAACTTTAGACTTTGACTACCAAAATGAGAAATAAAATTGGATCAAAACTTAAAAATACCTACACTGATGTCTTTGTCTCAGAACCAACTTTCTAGCACTTCTTTTAAATCAGAAAATATCTTTGTATGCTCAAGTTATGGCCAAAGAATTGCAAGTAGGTCAAAAAGGACCCTAGATAGCTTGTAGGTGATGTTGATGTAGTGTTGAGATCATGTTGATGTTAGCAAAACCCTAGCTTAAATTTGATAGCCTAGGGGTCATCACAACAAAAAAATTCCATGGCAGTACCACGTGGATACCATGAGGTAGGTTGCTAAGGTGGTAGGTGACATGGCAGGGGCCATGTGGCACCTGTGTCACATGTTGCCCCAAAAATGTGCCAAGTTTACAAAAGAAAGCCATGCAAGTACTGAGTAGGTGGGCAGTGTAGGGGTAGCGCACTAAGTGTAGGACTGGCAGAGGTGGTAGCAATGCTAGCAGAGCACAAACTGGAGCAAAGGAGTTGGGAGACATAATCGAGAAGGGTGGTGCATAGGCTATAGCTAGGGATAGGCATCATGTGGGTGGCACAACTAGTGTTAGCAAGGTGCAGGTGGAAAATAGATATCCCTATGGTGGTACGTGAGTGCTATTGCAATGTTGTGGCCTATTTTATATATTTTTAAATTTTTTTCACCAAAAATTTGTTTGTACGAGTCCATACAGCCTCCTAGATTTTAAAACAATTGCCTCCCAGAGCTCCCTTCACCAAAATTGACAAATTTTATACGGATCCTAACTACAAAAAGCCTTCTAAATCCAATGGGAATGTCTGTTTTTGCCCAAAGTGCTCTAAAAAAATGCTCTTCCCCCAGATTGAAGAAAAAATCACAAACTAGGGTTTTGTGTCTCTGAATTGTAGATTCAAAAATTCTTTAGCCAAAAAATAGTAGGGAGGCTCTGATACCATGTAGGAGTTGATGAAATCCAACTCCACAGCTTGCCAAGATCACCTACATACAAATAACCTGTTCAAGGGAAACCAAAGAAGGAAGAGGTGGAGCTTGGAAAAACACTAAATAGACTTAAGAGAGAAGATATTGCAAACAAGGAAAATGTATTTACAATATTGAAAATGAGATGAGAAAATACAATGAGAGAGCCCAAATATAAAGGCCTCATGGAAGCTTGTAAAGCAAGATGGAAAGTGGTAGAAGATAAGGTTGATAACTAAGCATACATCCACAAAAAGGTGGAAAATGCTAGAAGGGAACAAACTCCCAGGTTGTCAACAACTCATCACTACAACTATTAACTACATGCATTAACCTAAGTAAACTTAAGTAAATAGAATAAATAATTAATTATTAATTATTTACTCTAACATTTATGAGTAATTTCAAAATCACCAATCAAATCAATGAACAACTGAACATGATGATTGGCTAAATTTTCATGGTTCCCACCAAACTTAGGCAAATAATTTTTGTGATTATATGGTGTAGGGTTTGGGAAACCATGGATGCTATAAAAAACTAATGACATATATCTCTTGGTAGAAATAGATCTAGAATTCTTATAACAAGCTACATACTAGGTGAGTAGAAATTTTCCATTTCTAACAAACTTAAAAACTCATTCACCAAGGTTACTTTTAGAATTTATTACTTGTAGTAGATCTTAAAATAATTTCTACCAGTTTCAACTCGATACATAATTTAAAGCATGAAAACACTTATTAAATCTATTCTTCATAAAGTATGCTGAGATAAATAAAACCATTCTCCTACTTAGTGCCGGAAATACCACTTGACAGAGAAACTTTTGTGGAACTTACTTTCATGGAAAAGGAATCTCATGAAAGTGGAAAAATACCTTTAGTGTTGTTGCATGAAACATTTATCTTATTTTGCCCCCCGCCAAGTTTGAATTCAAAAGTTTAGCATGCCCAACAAGTAGTTCCCAAATTTAATATTATTTAAATGCTATAGAAATATGAAAAAATATAAATGATAAAACCTTATGTTATTCCTTTATTTCCTAATATGTTTCCACTGGCCTGCACTTTCTGCACCATCAAATCTGATTCAGATCTATGGTGGGCACTTTCCCACATTCTCCAAATGCATGATCTTTAAATATTGTAGGAAAGACCCTTGGCACCACGTGGATGGTGGGTCCTTCTCCCTTGGTGAGCCACAAGACATGAGTTTTGATCACCATCGGATCTTCATAGATCCACGGCTGAGGCTTCCTCACATTATCAAGATGCGATGGTTTTAAGTATTATGTTCAAGTGCCCTGGTGACATGTGTCCAGGTGACATCATGACAAATGTTTGTAGAGGTTTAGAAAGTATAGGTTATGTGCACCGTCTAATGCAAGCTAATCAAGGGTTGGAACTTCCCCACAAGATGAAGTTGTAAGAAGATTAAACAATGCGGGGAAGCATTTTGGTGACACCTATCCTAGATGACATCACGTGCTCGCCCTTCTCATAGCAAGATAGGTGGTGAGTTTCAACTGTCCGATGCGAATAGATCTATGACCAATATGATCCTTGTGATTGATGCCAACCACTCTGGAATGAATGCTACCCCCAGGAGAACACTCCACCACCTCCAATCCGATCCATCTACTTGGTTAGACAATTTAATGGCATCATTTCTATCTTCTTAGGACCCTATTCCAACAAGATCAGATATCATTACATTTGGATCCCCATGATTATTCTCTGCAGGACTTAATGGTAGGTAGTTGTGAAGTAACTTTAGTTAGAGGACATCTCAGTTATGCCTAAACTATAAAGGAAAATTTTGTAAATTTTGTAAAGGTTGGACCTTCTCCAATTTATCTGATATTGCTCTGCAAATTTTTAGTGTAAAATTCTCTTTGCCTCTGAACTATATGACATCCTTCTTATCTCCTTCGGCCATTAGTGTGAAAGTGCAAGAATCCTTTGCCTCTCATTGATTTTTTGTAGAGATCTACAATCTACATGACTGTATCTCTTCTAGTCTATGAATGATATATAAGTGAATCTTATCTTTCCTTATGTCATTCATTCTAGTTTTCTGATTTCCATGTGGTTGTTAGATTGAGACAAGTCTGAATGTGTATATTTTTTGATGTCATGATGCTTCAATAGTGCATGTATGGGTAGAGATTGGTTTGAACACTCTATTTTGGTGCATCACCTCCTTAGATTAGAATAGATAGATCTACTTCTAAGCTCTCCATCTCCCTTTTCCTCTCCAAGAATAGTTAGGTGTGCCCTGATAGTAAGAGGAAGCCAGCCTTCTCCGGAGATTCAACCTCACAGTTCAAGTCCCATAGCTTGGAGGTTGTTTCCATGTTTCACAAGGTTGTTCTTAGGTGAGACTTTGGACAAGAGTGCAAACCTCTATGGCAATAGTTTTTGGCATGCCCGGTGGGACATATATCAAAAGATTTCTAGTCTACTGGTGTCAAGAAGAAATATTTCAAGATTAATACTAAAGAGATAGTACTGGTTTTGGTGTTCCAGCCTTCAAGAGGTCCATTCTTCAAGTACTTGGTGACTCTGAGCTTCAAATACATATGGTTCCAGACCGAAGTTGCAGTAATTCATGCCCAAAGCTGAAACAAGGCCATATTCTAGAGGTAAATTTTAGTACCAAGAGCTTTCATTTTCAAATCCTAGAAGAAGAAGGACTAGAGTATCTTTATCACTAGTTAGGAGTGTGATAGTAATAAATACACCTACAAGATCTATTTCTACTCCTCCTACTGCTAGATCTTAGCCTAGATTTCCATCAACACATATAAATAGACCACTAGTCTATATGGCATAGCCTAGAGCCCATACTTTTGCCACCTTTAATGGTGGAAGTCCTCTTTTATTGGCCTAAAGACATGACATACCAATAGCTACACTTAAAAGTATACCAGAGTTTACTTGTGAAACTTCTATCTCTCCCTTAGAGCACATTTAGGAGGTTTCAAATGTCTACAATATCCATGGTATTACAAAAGATGATGTTGCAATTAGGCTTCTAGCCTCATCCTTAAAGGAAAAGCACTACAGTGGTATAGAGGTTTGGCTCATGGTTCTATAATAGATTGGGATGGATTAGGAGTAGGACTATGTAAACACTTTGAGGATAAAAGTGACTATTTGTCACTTTTCGAGTAGTTGACTACCATAAAAAGAGCCCCCCATGAATGTCTGATTGATTTCAACTATAGATTTCAAAAAACATGGGATAGAATACCTATTTTAGTAAAACCTACCCTTGGTAATGCCTTCTTGCATTACCTTAGAGCTTTTAACAGTGATGTTGCTACTACAATCCAAACTATGGGAGGGGATACCTTGCCTAATGTTTATGACATAGCAATAAATTCAGAAAACATCTTGATAAAAGGGGGTAAACTAGCTCCAAGGCCTCCTATACCCTTCTTTCCTAATGTTCCAAATACCCAACCAGCAATGGATCCTCTTCCCACAACTTCCACATCACAATCCCTTACCCTAGCCCCTCAAGCTTCTACATCTTCAAATGGATAGATGAAATCAAAGAGATGATGCAATCTATGATGTTGAACATGGATAAGAGATTGCAAGGCTAAGAAAAGAAGTTGGAGGATAACTTCTCTATGATGTAGAAAATGAGCAACAAGGTCGTGACTTTAGAAAGGAAAGATCAAGGTAGTAAAGCTCATTAGCTGCAACACCAAACTATGAACAGTGGTAGGCCCCCAAATCAAAATTATGGGAACAATTCTTTTGATTAGAATAGATAGAGTAGTCATGCTTCAACCTCAAATGTGAACCAAACTAGGGCCATAGTCCCTCAAAATAACATGGCCCAGATTAGGATTTTTGTTCCTCCTGTAACTACTCCTATGCTCGTTGCATGTGTCAGAAGGTTGAATCTTATTTGGCTTTGACCATCCAAGAGCCTGCAGTAGGACAATCATACAAGGAGGACCAATTCAAAGAGGCCTCATATATGCAGGGACAAGGTTATTTCTCCTTTATGAATCACTTGGTGGAGGAATATTGTAATGTAAACTAGGATTCCATTGCTCACAATACTAGGAGCAAAAGAAGAGCTATTGAAGATGCTACCCTTCCTCCTCCTCATCAGGCCTCAACCTCAAATGCAAAACCTCATCAGCAATCAGTAGTAGATGATCAATCAATTATTTTTTAGCAGCAAAGGCAAAGTAATGTTAGAAAGGGTGTGAGTGATCCTCTGGTTGTTCCATCTCAACCTCCTACAAGGGTAGCTCCCAAGGCTTTTACCAAGGTGCCCTCTACTCCATTCAGTGTGGTAGCATAGATGAAGAAGACAAATGTGAATATTTCCATGTGGGATGTTTTTGCTACTATACCCATGCAAAAGAGGTTGCTGCAACAAGAGTTGGAGAGTATTGCACCAAAGGATCAACCGCCTAGCATGGAAAGTGCCACAAGCCTAGTACAGCCATCAAGGGAGGGAGAAATAAGTAAAAAGGTCAGATCCCCTCCATTCTATGTTTCTCTAATTATAGGGGATAAACTAGTCCACCATTGCATGATTGATTCAGGGGCTAGTAGTTCAGTGATGCCTAGGTGTGTTACTGATGCTTTGGAAATGAAATATGATCCCATTGTTAAGGATGTATTACAGTTAGATGGTAGTACTATCAAGATTTTAGGGATCCTTAGGAATGTAGAAATGGCCCTACATGCATGCCCTAGTTGTACTATAACTCAAGATATATCCATTGCTGAAGTCAAGCCACATTTTTCTATCTATCTATCAAGAGATTTCATTGCCCAAATAGGTGGTTACATCTCTTCTGATTGGTCATATATGCTTTTTAGAACAAGATATGGGGCCAAATCTTCAATCAGAGTAGAGCCTCTAGCCCTCCATCATACCGAGCCCTACAACCCTAATCTCATCAACATGAATTACACTATCCTGGAAGTGGATGAGAATGACATAGTGAATGAGCCTGCTACTTCCCTAATAGAGATACCTAATTTTCTCTTAGATGAATGGGCTGATGCATATCAGTTTGATTTTATGTTAGAAATCCTTGAGATAAGTCTCAGTACATATTGTATATTAGAGAAAGGTGCTCTCATTCCCAATCTTGTGGAGACTAAAGAAGATATAAGTGGGATATGAAGTATGTATTTCGATGGCTCAAGAAATAAAAATGGATCAGGGGCTGGTGTGATGTTGATTTCTCCTACACAAGTAAGGTACTACTTCTCCTTCAAGCTCTAGTTTAGTTGCACTAATAATGTGGCTAAGTATGAATCTTTGATTCAAGGTCTCCTACTTGCTCAAAAAAGAGGAATTCAGGCCTTAAGGGTATATAGAGATAGTGAGTTAGTGGTTAACCAAGAAAGAAATTAGAATACCCCCAAGAATGGCTTGCTTAAGTCTTATAAACATAGGGTATGGGATTTTCTTGAAGGTTTCAATGCATTTAATATTCAAAGCATCCCTAGGAGAGAAAATAAATATGCTAATAGACTTGCAACAATAGGTGCATCTTATGATGTGCTAGGGAATCTCGAGGAGAAGAAAGAGAAAAAAATCAGAATGGTAGTAAGGCTTGCCATCCCTAACAATAACATACATTGGCAAGTGTTTGAATCTGATGAACAAATTGTGAGCTTCTTGTAGAATGAAACAAATTTTTTAGATAGAAACTAGTCAAGACTGTAGGATTAGTATGGTGATCAAATCATTAACCTAAGTTCCAACAAGTTGCCTAAGGGTCCCATTACTTTAGAAAATTTTTTTAACCCTGATGACCAAGCAAGAGGTAGAGTCATGAACTTAGCTGTTGACCAAGATGATCACACTCCAGTCATGATTACTGATGGAAAGTCTTTAAACTTGGCGAAGGTATGTTCTAAAATTGAACAAGAAAGTTTTATTCATCTATGTCAAGAATTTAATGATGTATTTGCCTAAACGTATGATGATTTAAAGGGTTTTGACCCAAGGTTGTTTGAGCATACCATAGATTTAATTGACGATGTCAAACAAGTAAGACAAAAATAGAGGCCAATGAATCCCAAGATTGAACCCTTAATGAAAAAGGAGCTATCCAAATTGATTGAGGCCAACATAATTTTCCCTATCAAGCACTCATCATGGGTAGCAAACCTTGTCCCCGTTAGGAAGAAGAATGGAGAAATTAGATTGTGTGTGGACTTTAGGGACCTTAACCAAGCTTCCTTTAGAGATCACCATCCTCTCCCTTCCATGGAGCAGATTTTGTCCAAGGTCAGTAGTTCAAAGAGGTTCTCATTTCTTAATGGGTTCTCTAGTTATAATCAAGTACTGGTCAAGGAGTCTGATAGATATAAGACTACATTCACTACCCAGTGGGGTACCTATGCTTATTGTAAAATTCCATTTTGACTAACTAATGCAGGTGCTACATTTCAAAAGGCAATGGAAATGGCTTTCAAGAATATGATTGAAAGGTTTGTGCTAGTTTACCTTGATGATATCACAGTATATTCAAAGAATGTAGAAGATCATTTTGATCATCTTAGATGGCTATTCTTAAGGTGTAGAGAGTTTGGGGTATCCCTTAACCCAAGAAAATATGTCTTTGCTACTAGTCAAGGGAAATTATTAGGACACATTGTATCTAAGGATGGCTTAACTATTGATCCAGAGAGAATGAAAGCAATAATTGCTCTTCCTCTTCCTAAACATAAGAAGGGACTACAAAGTTTCCTTGGTAGGATAAATTTTGTAAGAAGATTTATCCTAAATCTTGCTACCATGGTGAAACCCCTTACAGCTATGCGCAAGAAAGGTATGGTCTTTGCATGGACCAAGGAAGGGAGAGAAAGTTTTGAAGAGATCAAGGCATCCATAACCTCAGCCCCTACTCTCATTAATCCAAACTTTGAGAAGGATT
Source organism: Cupressus sempervirens (assembly GCA_028749045.1). Taxonomy (NCBI): domain Eukaryota; kingdom Viridiplantae; phylum Streptophyta; class Pinopsida; order Cupressales; family Cupressaceae; genus Cupressus; species Cupressus sempervirens. Next base: position 28,773,731 of record CM053792.1, on the reverse strand, counting down.
TAATTCTTTATACTTTAGGTGGTGAGTCAAGTGTTTTTGCTATCTTGACTCAAACAAATGATAAAAATGAGGAGTAGCCCATAGCCTTCTTTAGTGAAGGGCTTAAAGAGTATGAAGACAAGTACAGTTTTGTAGAGAAGCAAGCCCTTGCAGTCATCAGAGCTTTGAAGAAATTCAAATACCTCCTATCTCACAATAAGATTCATTTGTTAGTACCTCATGCTAGTGTGAAAGATTTCCTTTTGAGCAAAGATATTAGTGAGAAAAAAGTTGGTTGGATTACAAAAGTGATGGAATATGATGTTGACATCCAAATCACCAAGTTGGTAAGAGGGAAGGGGTTGTGCAAACAAATGACATCATCTTAGGAGTCAGATGAGGAAGTTTCCATGGTATTAATAGAGGAACAAGAGGCAAGAAATGATAACCCAAAAATTGGATGGATGATATGAAGAACTTCTTATTAGGCAATGGGTACCCTCAAGGATTAGATAGAGTTAAAAGAAGACAATATAGATTGCAGTCAATTCCTTATGCCTTAGTTAACGGTGTTCTTTTCAGGAAAGATCTTAATAGAGCCCTATTGAGATGCATTGAAAAAGACCAAGCTGAAATGATGATCAAAGAGCTTCATGATGGTCCTGATGGTGGTCACTTCTCAGCCATAACAACTGCAATGAAGATCATGAGAGCTGGTTATTACTGGCCATCCCTATTTCATGATTGTCATAAATATGTGAGAAGTGTAAGAAATGTGCCTTCTTCTCTAGTAAAAAAAACTTGCAGCCCTTCCTCTCCATCCCATCCAGGTGGACCAGCCTTTTGCTCAGTGGGGATTGGATTTCATAGGCCCTATCAATCCTCCCTCCAGTTCTGGTCACAAGTGGATTCTAGCTGCTACAGATTACTTCACTAGATGGACAAAGGTAGTTGCATTGAAGGATGCCACAAAATATTCATTTGTTGAGTTCCTTGATGGAATTGTGACTAGGTTTGGGGCCCCTTCAACCATTATTTTAGATAATGCAATGTCTTTTGTAGGAGCTCAAATTTGTGCATGGGCAGTTGATCATAGTATCTAGTTGAGCACATCCTCAAACTACTATCCCCAAGGCAATGGTTTGGTTGATTCATCTAACAAAAACTTGATTAGGATCATAAAGAGGACAATAGAAGATAACCAGAGGTGTTGGCATGAAAAATTGAGATCTGTACTGTGGGTTGATAGGATAACACCCAAGAGGTTGTTAGGGAATTCACCATTCATATTAGTATATGGTAGAGAATCGAGACTTTAAATTTCATTGGAGTTCCCATTCTTGGAACTAGCTCATCAACTAGAGATAATTGAAAATGATGCCATGACAGTGAGAATGGCAGAGTTGATGGAGTTGGAAGAAAGAAGGAATCAGGCCATGCAGACCCTAGAGACACATCAACAGCAAGTGAAAAGGAGCTTTGACAAGAAGGCTAGGGTCAGAACCTTCAAGGAAGTTGACTTGGTCTTGAAATGGGATGCAGACAGGGAAAAACTAGGGAGGCACTCAAAATTTGATGCACTGTGGAGTGGTCCCTATGTGATTGTAAGTTGCAAGTAGGCCAATGCTTTTCAATTAAGCAAGCCTAATGGTGAATTTTTGCCCATCCTAGTCAATGGGATCCATCCCAAGCTATGTCTCTGATAAGGTTTGAAGTTTCATTTACATATATAGCTTAGTTTTGTTTCTTGTAGTTCTTTCTTTCCAAGAAGTGCATGAGCACATTTCTTTTGCATAAGGTTTTCGGTCTCTGGTTTCAGTTGTAGAGGGCACGTTTTCAAAATCTTCAATGTTTTGTTCCTACAAAGGTAGGCACAAATCCAGATTTTTATGACTCTGTAGCCCAATGGATGTGCAAGGTCACTTGTTTTATGCGTATTAGGCTCACATCCCCTTTGAGTCACTAGAATTTTATCTTATTTTTCCCCCCACCAAGTTTGAATTCAAAATTTTAGCCCGCCCAATGGCTAGTTTCTAGATTTAATATTATTTAAATGCCATGAAAATATTCAAAAATATAAATGATAAAACCTTATGTTATTCCTTTATTTCCTAATATGTTTCCACTGGCCTACACTTTCTACACCATCAGATCTGATTCAGATCTATGGTGGGCACTTTCCCACATTCTCCAAATGTACAATCTTTAAATATTGCAAGAAAGCCCCTGGGTGCCATGTGGATGGTGGGTCCTTCTCCCTCGACAAGCCACAAGACATGATTTTTTATTACTGTTGGATCTTCATCGATCCACGGCCAAGGATTCCCCACATTATTAAGATGAAAAGGTTTTAATTATTATAGGCAAGCACCCTAGTGACATGTGTCCAGGTGATGTCATGGTGGATGTTCATAGAAGTTCAAAAAGTACGAGTTATGTGCACCGTCCGATGCAAGCTAATCAAGGGTTGGCGCTTCCCTGCAAGAAGAAGTTGCAAGAATATTAAACAATGTGGGGAAGTGTTTTGGTGACACCTATCCCAGATGACATCATGGGCTCACTCTTCTCATAGGAAGATACGTGGTGAGTTTTGACTATCAGATGCGAATAGATCCACAGTCGAGGCTTCCTCGCATTATCAAGATGTGAGGACTTTAAGTAATGCAAGAAAGCACTTTGCTACCATGTGTCCCTATGGGGCCTATCTCTTCATGAGTCATCAGGTGATGCCAAGTGGTGCCGTGTCAAGCTGAGTTTTTGAACAAGTTGCTAAGGTGGTGCCAAGTGTCATGGGTCTAGTATATGAGCAAGCACAGAATACAGAAGAACTTCTCGATCATTGATCTCGTGAAGATCAATGACTAGGGCTTTCCCACTTTATGGAGTTTTTGGGAAGTTAAGAAATGCAAGAAAGCACTTGAGGGACATGTGTCACAGTGGGCCTAGCCAAGGTATTAACATGGAGGTAGTGCAGTTAGGGCTAACAGCTAGTAGTTACATCACGGTCAGCATTTGCCAAGGTGGTGTAATTAGTCAGTTGGATGTGGTTAACCGCAAGAAGACCTTGTGAGGTGGTAGAAGGATAAAAGACCATTGGCCCATGTGGCTCATTCTACCTACAAGATTCATTTGACTTGCTGATTTTGCTAATCCACAAGCTAGAACAAGGAAAATTAGGTTTTCCCACATGATCTGATCCTTGTGATCGATCCTAACCACTCTTGAATGAATGCCACCCTAGGAGAACACTCCACCACCTTCGATCTAATCCACCTACTTGGTCAAAAAATTTACTGGCACCGTTTATGTCTTCTCAAGACCCTGTTCCAACAAGATCAGATATCATTGCATCTGGATCCCCATGATTATTCTCTACAAGACTTAATCGCAGGTAGTTGTGAAGTAACTTCAGTTAGAGGACATCTCAGTTATACTTGAACTATAAAGGTAGATTTTTTAAATTTTGTAAATGTCAGACCTTCTCTAATTTCTCTGATATTGTTCTGCAAATCTTTAGTGTAAAATTCCCTTTGCCTCTGAACTATATGACATCTTGCTTATCTCCTTTGACCATTGGTGTGAAAGTGCAAGAATCCTTTTCCTCTCATTAATATTTTGTAGAGATCTGCAATCTACATGACTGTATCTCTTCTGGCTTGTGAATGATATATAAGTGAATCTTCTCTTTCCTTGTGTCATTCATTCTAGTTTTCTAATCTGCATGTGGTTGTTAGATTGAGACAAGTCTAAATGTGTATATCTTTTGATGTCATGATGCTTCAATAGTGCATGTATGGGCAGAGATTGGTTTGAACACTCTATTTTGGTGCATCACCTCTTTAGATTAGAATAGGTAGATCTACTTCTATGCTCTCCTTCTCAATTTTTCTCTCCAAGAATAGTTAGGTGCACCCTAATAGTAAGAGGAAGCCGACCTTCTCTAGAGATTCAACCTCATAGTTTAAGTCCCACAGCTTGGAAGTTGTTTCCATGTTTCACAAGGTTGTCATTAGGTAAGACTTTGGACAAGGGTGCAAACCTCTATGACAACAAAAACCTTAATCTACTAATTTGGCATAGGTGCAAACTTCAATTCATCACACCATTGATCAAAAATAAGTAGAATCACTATCTCCTTGAAGAGAAACAAATGAATATACTAATGTGGTTCATTTTAACATTTGAACTTCTTATGATAGCAAATCAACACAACACTTTAAAACTCATCAGTCATGAACTTATAGACTCTCTCTTCATCCTTACACCTTGTCATAACTTTCAGATCTGCATAACCAATCTAAAAACTCTTTGAAAACATTTATTTAGAACCAATTTTCACTGGTACAGAGATCCCTTAGAGAGTCACCACTCATAATTGTGAGAACAATTTAAAATATATTTCATAACATGAAAAATCTGAACTACATTTTGAACCTGTAGAACTTGCAAATTGTTAAACACTTAGAAGAGAGAAACCATTGTTAAAAAATTCTGACTTTGAATTTACAACAGCACTTTGAAAACCAAACTGGCTGACCTGATTGAAAATAAAACTTAATAGCAACACAAACTACATTCAATCCTTCAAAGCTATTGTTGCAAATGGATAAAACCTTACTAAGAGACATGAATCTTCAGAAAAGAAATGGAAAACACTTCATGACCTTGCTACTATGGAAAATTCTTCTTACTATATTAAATCTTTTCAAACTCCCAAGGTCTATCAATCATAAAAATTTTGAAAATGCTATTTATACTAGAGATTCTAGTATGTCTAACAATGAATTCCTTCATAGATTCCCCAGTAGAATCACCATTTTGTTGGTGTTTTGAAACACTACAGGTTTCAAATTACCTCGATGAGAACAAGACACATCTAGGAGTAGTTAACTCCCATCGTTAACATATCCTTTCAGACATTAGGAAAACTATAAGGCTAGACCCTTCTTCTACTTCAGGCTCTGCAAAACCTAGGTGAGTGACCTCAAATTCAATTTATATAGTTCCAGTGCTAAACATATTCTTGAATCTATTAACAGTAGATTTAACCTTTATTTATCCTAATGACTAATATGGTAACATAGATCTACAATAGCCAAATGCAAAACAATGGAATTCATAAGGTAAGTGAGGGTTAGACTTTGAATAACTTTTAACATAAAGGGAAAAGATGATTTAATATGTTGATAATAGCAAGACCTAGATATGAGCAATAAACTAAATGATCCTATAGCTGATCAGTGCCTTATCTATTGGGCAATTACATGAATTACAACCATACATCTTCTAGAAATCTTTGACATAACTCCTACATCAAGATCCCTGATCTATCTTTCACCTTGTGAATAGACATTTGCATCAAAATGAATCTCATACTTGACCTATCCCACCATGAAGTCTGCAAACCCTATGATAAATATCAAGCAATTACATGGGTCTTTGTTCCATAAGAAAAATACTTCAACCACATGCATTTTTCAACAAAATGCAACCTAATTTGTGCCCTTTGTTCACAAATCAAAAGAAATTACAAACCCATGAACATGAAACAACATTCAAAATGAATGTAAACCCTTTCTTGTGTTTTATTCATTTTCCTTGAAAAAAAATACATGAAAGATGTACAAAAATGACTCACAAATCACCTAAAAAATGAGAATTATTCATATAAAACTTACTGTTGCTCATAACAAGAGAAATTGTTGAAGAAAAATGGTATCGAAAATATTGAGTCTTTTTCTCTCAAAACTAGACCCAACTGGTTTCATAGTAAAAAAATTGGAACCCCTAATGAAAGAGAGAAAGATACATCTATGGGATTAAAGAATTCAATCCTAACCTAGAATTATTTCCATTTCCTCTTTCATTTCACAAAATATTTGATTCTTCAATCATGACTCCAACTTCAATCCCAGAATTCAGCCCAACTGGAAAAACAAATATCCATCATAACTAAAAATTGGAGCCAAATTATACTAGAATGACATAATATTCTCAAAATTAACCCAATAGACCTTTTACAATGTGTTTTTACCAAGTTTGTAACTGTATTTTCATTTTTCATTAATTTCACCGAGAAGGCCCAAAATTTACATTTCTGCCTATAACTTGAACTAGTTACCTCTGGTATGAAAACAAACTCCATAATTGGAAAGTTTGTCTTCTCTTGGTTTTGATGATATATAATATGCTTATATCTTTTTATCAGGAACTCCCAGAATCTTGATTTGAAAATCGAGCTCTTGTTAGGCTTCAAGATTGTACTTCATTGTAAATTTATGCAAGAAAATTTTTCATTTCCCAGAGTCAAAAATTTTAGATTAGATCAAAACTCATTTAAAATTCCTACACGAGAGAAAAACAAAAAATAATTCTTTATCAATGTTTCGTCTGTTTTTCATCCGGGTCAAACTTGATTTGACCATCCTCACCACATGCCATGTTCTAATTGGCCAAATCTTACATAGCTATCTAACATTCACCATGTGGTAGCAACTTGTCTACCATGTGTCATTTGTTGATTTCCTTTCCATGTTGCATGATGAGTCAGCCTCATGCCACATCATTATGACATAGCGACCACATGACACATGTCACCTTCTACCACCTCAGCCTCTAGTCACCTGTCCACCTCAACTTTGCCACATTAGCACCATGTGTCACTTGTTGGACAGTCACCTTGACTGCCAACTACGTCCACACTTCTTGCTAGATTTTTGGTTTTTTGGCAGGTCGCATGTCACTTGCCAAAAATCCTCCCATTTTTCAGTGGTGACATAGCGTCCACCAAAATTTGAAAATCTTCTTTGACAAGCTTCCACATTGGTGATGATGTTAGCATCTTGTTCGACATGTTCATTCAAAAGTTCTTTACATCACCTCCAATTGGCCATCCATGGTGGGCCCCTTAGCTAATGAGCTCTGCCTTATAAAAGGCACTACCCTTTAAGACTAGCAATATGAGTCAAATAGTATTTAAACATTCAATGGACACCCCACCCACTCAATGTGGGACTAAAAGGTTTAAAAAGAATTTTGACTCCTCCATTTCATGGCATACTTCTGCAATTGTTGTATCTTAGCTATGTTCTATCCCAACACCTCCTTTCTGAATGCATGTGGGCTTCTTTCAAATTCTTCAAGCTCCCTACCACTACTTTCATGCTCAATGAGCTCCTTGATTCAAACATTTCTCTTTCCAGTGGAAAAAAAATTTACACAGATTCACTTTCCTTTTAAAATCATTTTTCCTGCACAAAGACTTTGTGAAAAGCAAAGGCTGAAGATCGTCATAGAAGGGGTTTTCACTACTATCCTTCAAGGCATAATATAATGAATTCTTTATGTTTTATCTTGGTTCAAACAAGTTCCTCTACAACATGTTCTTGAGCTTCTTTGAATTCATCATTAGATCTATAAACTACATCCTTACTCATTCCCACTATTCTTGATGGCACTAATGTGAAAAAAGGAATTTCTCCTAAGATATTTCTATCAAGAACAGGAGCTAGTGGCTTCATAAATAGTTTCACATCCAGAGACTATCCAAATTGGGGAAGTTTTGTATCTAGCTTTGTTGAAACTATCATGGTTTGGGACATCTTAGGATCAACCTGCATATTGACTCTATGTGTGCTAGCATTTCTCTAATCACTGCAGTCTTCATTCAACAAGATATGAGTCTCCCTCTTTAGGCTATGACCCAATCATGCATGAGATGTTATCAAATGCCACCTTCCTCTCCTTCAACATAAGGAGCTAGCCTTTTGCACCTCTTGTGTTCTCTAGCTTCAGCTATCATGGGAATCTCTCATGCCTACCATGTTATGGAGTTCTCCCTCTAATGGTTTCCTTCATATCATAGCTTCCCCTATCATGGGCTTCCTTTGATTTGGCTCTTCTTCTTTCACGAATGAAAAGCAATTGATCAGGATAGTTGTAGAATAAGCAGTACACCATAGGCATGAATGGTTTGATTATCTGAATTTGGCTTGCACATTGTGAATGGATAGCATCTTTGTCTTAGGTATTTACAAAAGTGATTTTACTTACTACTATGTGAAGTATACCCCATGGTGGAGAATTACAATTTTTTTTTTACATATGCATCACCAGTTTGCACACAAGTATTGAAGTAGAACTTAATCTTTGCCACACTATAGAGTCTTTTCAACATGTATCTTTCTTGCCTAATCTTCAAAATCCTTTCCACTAATTGAGACACCAAAACATATTTCCCAAAGTTGGTTGGGCCCCATCTCCACAAAATGCTTGAACAAGAAATGAAAGATAATGAAAATTATTGAAAAGGTTTATGAATCCTTGACCAAGAAATCATAACTAAGCACTTGTGTTTCTCATTGAAACATTAGATCCAGTCCTTCATGAATTTTGAAATGTTGCATTACTCTCACTCAACCTTATCATGTATATAGCTTTTATTAAGAAACAAATACCTTGTCTAAATCATAATACATCACTAAAATACCAATTAAAACTCATTTTATCACTTTATTGCAACCTGTCAACTTTGTGCGAGGAGGTCCATTGACTGGCTTTAAAACTAACCCAAACAGATAACTGGGATATGAAATCAACAATATTGATTCTCTATTCCACATACTCCTACCCTATCAAATCTTATCTCATGATGAATTTTTTTTCAAAAGATATTAACCTTCAAAGTTGCCCTTTCAAAACTGCTTGCATGAAAACATGTTAGAAAATAATCAATTGTGTTCTATTTTGGCTTCAAAAATTGGGTAGACTGATGCTTGGGGAAATGAAAATTGGGGTATTGTTTCATTGACATGAGGAGAGTATAAATCTATGTTTTGGGCTCATGACCAATAATAGGACACAAATGGAAAGGGGTCAAAGTGGGCTACTCAAAATTTGCAAACAGGAAACACTGATAGAAAAGCATTTTTTGCAAATGGAATGGACTTGGGAAAGTGTGCAGATAGATTCATCAAGACAAAAAAAAATTGGCACACTTAAAGTGTTTTTTTATTAGAACACAGTGGTACAATCTTTTCAATCTCACCTATCATGTATTTTGAGATATGACATCACGAATAGGGGTTCTGATAAATCTGCACTTCTTGACACTAGTGAAAAGTTAGAAATTGTCTTTGGCATCAAATTTGAAAACTGATCAAACAGATTCATGACAAGATAAAAATTGAAACATAACATGTCTCTAACCTCTAGAATGCATTGAAAAAGGAAATTTTTTTTTTTGGTCAGCTAGGTCAAAGTTATAAAAAGTCAAATAGGGCTTCTTGGAATTCAGAGCAATTCACATTAGCATGACAACAATAAATGACTTGAGGGATTCAAGACCTAGTCAAATAGATTCAAAATAACTTGAAATCTAAAAGATAAGTTCTCTAATATTGACACTAAACATTCCCAAAGTGGTGAGTCATGAAACACTATGAGGTACAAGATATTCAATTTCAAACACAACCTCCTGTCATTGTTTAACACAAGCAAAAATGCAGATTTGAACATTGCTCAAAACAGGACTTCACAGAATGGCTTGGAATGGTAATTTATCTTCATGAGATGAGTGGACACACTAAATGCAAGGTGTTAGAAACATTTAACACCTCTTAGGCTTCACAAGTATAGCTAAGTACACATGCATCAAAAACCACTTATAGGGCTTTATTTTTCAATGGTACTCAAAATCAGTGTTTATATTTTGAGTCCAAACACCAGCAAGAGACACAGTTCATGGATAGAGAATTAACACAAATATTAAATGCAAAATTACATGGTGGGAGGTTTTCAATTCCCATAGATGTGGTGTGGGTATGTAGAGGATTGACACCAGGAGCTTTGTCTTCTGGAGCTGGGTCGAAAGAAACACCATTAGTTAGACACCCTGTCTTACCACCTCCTCTAGGGAGGCTCGAATAAATAATCCAAAAAACATTTTTCAAATATAAAGTTATCATTGGTATTGTAGTAGAATAAAGGTTTGTTCTTGTTGTTGTGGCAAGCAAAGGGACTACTAATGTTGATCATAATATATTGTCATGTTTGTTTTTTTGGTATTTTTGAAATATATTTGGATGTTTTTAGCATTTTGAGGAATATGTTAATGTTTTTGGGATGTTTGATAGATATTTGAACATTTTTGTGATTTTTGAAAAATGTTAAAAAGGTTTTAATCTTCATAAAAATGGGAACAAGGTGATCTGTAGAGGAAGGAAAACCTTTACTTATATATAGGGAACTGAATGTCCATGTGGGCTTGTAATGAAAGATGACTAGAGATTTGCATAACATTTGGAGAGCCATGATATGTAAGGTATAATTATGTGTATGTTAATAGCCTTTACACATGATTACAAAGCCAAAATTGTGATGTTTCTCTAGGTGCATTTTGAGATGGATACTCTCAAGGCCTATGGAAAGGCGTTTGGGGGCCTGAAAAAGGTGCTTAAGGGGCTTGAAAAAGGTGCTTGGACCTAAAAAGGTGCTTGACGAGCCTGAAAAAGGTGCTTGGGCCTAAAAAGGTGCTTGAGGGGTCTAAAAAAGGTACTTGGGCCTAAAAAGATGCTTGAGGGACCTGAAAAAGGCATTTTGGGCTTGAGAAGGCATCGGAGGGGCCTAAAAAAAGGAACTTAGGCCTAAGAAGGCACTTGAGGAGCCTAAAAAAGACACTTGAGGGGCTTGAAAAAGGCACTTGAGGGGCCTAAAAAAGGTGCTTGGGCTTGAAGAAGGCGCTTGAGGGGCCTAAAAAAGGCTTTTTGGGCTTGAGAAGGTGTTGGAGGGGGGCCCAAGTTCTCTCACACTTACGCTTACTTATTATGTGCCCCTGGTTAAGTGAGGATGAAAGAGTCTAATAGATATCTGGGCTTTCAGGATAGCATTGATATATTTGTTGAAGGGGGTCAGAGAAATCATGTCCACTGCAACATAAATAATACTAATGATCCATTAGGAATTGTTATTCTTGACAAGTGGAAGGAAAAGGGGCACCACTTGTGCTATTCGAATTGTGCCAGATTTTCCAAAGCCTAGGAGATGTTTCAAGACATAACTACACTACTTCTTAATACTATTGAGGCACTTCATTTGTAAATATTTTATGACATGTTATAAGGCCTATTTGGGTTGAAGTGAGCCACATTTGATAGGAATTTCGGGGTGTTGTAAATTTTTTAAGCTTTTGTGCCTTTGCTTAGCAATTATTACCCCCTTTTGAATGCTATTTGCCATTTTTGATAATATTGGAATGGTTTTGATAATTTTTTGACAATTTTTGAATTTTTTTGATAATTTTTTATCATTTTTGAAGCTTTTTTTGATAATTTTTGACAAGTTTTGAATTTTTTTGATAATTTTGGCAATTTCTGAATTTTTTTGATAATTTTTGGCATTTTTTGAATTTTTTTTTTTGATAATTTTGGACAACTTTTGATTTTTTTGGGATTTGGAATGAGGATGTGAGTGAGATTTGTTGGAATACAGGGGTAACTAGGACCATGTGAGGCACCTAAAGAGGTAATGAAAGGATTTTGGGACATCAAATGGGTTGACTAAGGGCTAAAATAAACATTGGGGATTGTTGGTCAAGGTGGATAGCTAAGATGTGCATTGATTTTCTTGCAATTCATGTCTATGGTATCTCAATACATAATCTAACTCTATGTTTCTCCTAATCTATTGTGCTTCTATTTGGTGTTGTTGTATTGGTTGTCTCTATTGTAGTGAACTACATCTAAGGCCAAAGAACCACTAAATGGTAACTCACAAGTGTTTCTCAATTGGGTATGTGTGAAGCCAGACAGCCTTAAACAAGCAAAATTTGTCATAGAGACAATTGGTCAAGTATTGTCTTGATTTTTTTCAGCATTGAAGGATGTGTGTTGTCTAGGGAAGTCCAAAGGTGTTATCTCTCACTCCCTTTTAACCAAAGGTGGAATTCTTGCTTCTTTTATGCCAATTTTTTTTTTTTGGTACTTTTTAGTTTTGTTGGATTTTTTTTGGTATTTTTGATGTGCTTCTCAAGGTTCCAGATGTAAAATCTCTTGAGATGGATGCTATTAATGGGTTATGCTAGGTCTATGCCATCACAATCTCAAAGGACTTTTTGATAGTATAAGGACAAATCCAATTGGCTTCCCACTTACCTTTATTTTCTCTAGCTATTTGGTTCTTAGGGTTTTCTCAGAGTACTAGGTCACCAATCTGAAAGACACAAGGTTTGATATTTTTGTTGTAATGTCTTCAAGGTATTTTTTAGTGGCTAATATTTGCTAATTGGCTAATTTTAGAAAATTTTGGCTAATAATTTAGTTCTTAAAAATATTTAAAATTGCCACATTTTTATTAAATTTAGTTATAATATTTAAATAGTTAAAGATTCGCTAATATTTTTATATCTCTTTTTCAAAGGGGGTTGCTTAAAGTTTACCTTGAATGTCTTGATGGCCCATTCTGATACACTTTGAGATGTTCATGTGTTGCACACTGATGTTCTTCTAATAACTCTAGCTACTCTAGATGGGCTACTCTATAATCCTCATTTGATAGGATGTCCCAAAGAGTAACTCTCAACGATGGAATCTCCACTTGTAAAAGAATAATAGCTTCACAACCATAAACCAAGGAGAAGGATGTTGCACCTGTAGGTGTCCTAACACTCATCATATAGGTCCAAAGGGTAGGGTTCAACTATAAATGCCAATCTCTACCAATATCATTGATGGTTTTTTTGAAGATATTGATAATGGTTTTGTTTATGGCCTGTGCTTAGCCATTGCCATGGGGATGATAAATTGATGAGGAGTGGTGTATAATGTAAAAATTTTCACATAGTTCATTAATTATTTTATTTTTAAAGTACAAGGTGTTGTTTGTGAGAATGGCATGGGGTTTTCCAAATTGACAAATGATATGGTTTAGAATGAAGGAAGATATGTGTTCCCCCATAGATTCAGCAAGTGGTGCCACTTTGACCCACTTGGTGAAGTATTTTGTAGTGGTGATAAACCATTTATGTCCATTGAAGGAAGGTGGATGGATGGCTCCAATAAAATCAAAGCTCCACTAATAAAAAGGCCATGGTGTGGCTAAAGGGTTGAGCTCTTGGGCTGGCATGTGAACAAGGTTACCATGGATTTGGCATTTTTTGCAAGTTTTGACATAGTCGATAGAATCATTTTCCATGGTTGGCCAAAAATAACCCATCCTAAGAATCTTCTTTGCTAGTGTGAATCCACTGGAGTGTGACCCACAAATCCCTACATGGACTTCCTACAGAGTGACTCTTGACTTGTCCTTTTCAATACATCTAAACAAAGTACCATCAAGACCCTTCCTATATAGTGTATCGACCACCAAAGAGTAACATGAGGTTTTTTATATGAAATTTCATTTTTGGTTACGTGAGATGTCAAAAGGAATGGTGTTATCATAGAGGTAAGTGATAATGGGGTTATACCAAAGGGAATTAGGAGCATCTAAGTGATAAATGATAAGGGAATCAAGTTGAGTAAATATGGGTTGAACCACCTCCTCTACTAAGAACTCATATCGCTCATATTTCTCTGTTAACTAGAGTAAGGAAGCCAAGGTGGCCATAGCATCTACTACTTTTTTCTTATCTCTAGGAATTTTTTCAAAATTAATATGGACAAAACATGCCTTAAGTGTGTCAATCATATGTTTGTAAGGCAATAACTTTTCATCCTTGGTCTGATATGTGTTGGCGACTTGGTTGATGATCAATTGGGAGTCTCTATAAACCTCTAGTGCTATTAGTTTCCACTCTAAAGCTATTTTGAGACCCAAGACCAAAGCTTCATATTCTACCATGTTTTTGGTGCAAGGGAAAGTAGTTTATAAGACTTAGGCATGGTAACACCTAATGGCACGATGAACAAAATACCAATGCTTATCCATGATGTGTGTAGGAACCATACTGGCTCTATCTAAAGAATGTGCATGTCTAGGAAATCAGCTAGGGTAGGATTTGAACTCTCTATAGATACCTCCACCAATTGATTGAAAATACCTTGTCATTTTATTTCTTTCCTATCAATGTACCCAATGTCAAATTCACTTAGGATCATCACCCATTTGGCCAATTTTCCTATTAATGTTGTTTTGATGAGAAGATATTTAAGGGGGTCAATTTTGGAGATGAGCTTGACTTTGTGTGTCAAAAGATAATGACGTAGCTTTTTGGAAGCAAAAACTATAGCTAGACATGCCTTTTCAATAAAAGAGTAATTAAGCTCATAATTGACCAAGGTACGACTGATGTAATAGATGGTCTATTCTTTTCCTTGGTTGTTTTCTTATGCTAGGAGGGCTCTAATTGATTTATTTGTTAGAGAAATGTATAGTAACAAAGGTTTGTGTGATACTGGAGGTACCAACATGTGCAAATTCATAAAGTAGGTTTTAAGTAAGTCAAAAGCTTTCTGGCACTAATCATCCCACTGAAAAATTATATCTTTGTATAGTAAATGGGTGAAAGGTACAATTTTTTTTGCCAACTAAGAAATGAACTGATGAACTAATTCAAGCCTACCTTGAAGAGAGTGTAAATGAATTAGGTTCTTTAGAGGTTGCATATTGATTATGGCTTGCACCTTTTTGGGTTCAACTTCTATTCCTTTGGCTGAGACAATGTATCTTAGAAGCTTGCCTGATTTGATGCCAAAAGTGCATTTCTTTGGATTGAGTCTAACTTTGAATGCTTCTAGGCAAATGAATATCTTGGCTAGTATGGTAAGATGTTCTTCTTGACTATCAGATTTGGTGATGATGTCATCCACATAATATTCCATAAAGATATGCATCATATCATGAAAGATAATGGTAATGGCCCATTGATAGGTAGCCCCAACATTATTTAGCCCAAAGGGCATCACATTCTAGAAAAATGTGCCCCATGCACAAGTAAAAGCTATTTTCTCTTGATCTTATGGTTCTATCCTAATCTAATTATATCCTAAAAACATGTCCATGAGTGAAAACATAGAATGACCTGCTATAAGATCTACAATGGTGTCAATGTTGGGAAAGGGAAATCATCTTTCGGACATGCTTTGTTTAAATCCCAGAAAACAATTTAGATGCATATGCTTCCATTCTTCTTTGATATGGGAACAATGTTGGATATCCATGATGCATATGCTAAGGGCCTGATAAAATTGGTGCTGGTCAACTTCTCTAACTCTACTTTTACTAGCAGAGCTATATGCAGATCCATCTTTCTAAGTTTTTATTTTATTGGCTTGACCTCTGGAGAAATGTTGAGATGATGGAGTATTAATGATAGGTTTAATCTGGGCATGTATGTATAGTACTATGAAATTTTATCTATATTTCTTCAAAGAAGTGAATGAATGCCTTTCTTTCCTCTATGCTTAAGGACTGTGCCAAATAAATGAGCTTTCGTTCTTGTTTTGTGCCAATGTTGATTGGTTCTATTAGTTCAATCAAGATAGAAGATCTTTCCTTGAAGTGTTTAGGCAAGGTATCAATCACCCCATCCGTGGGTATCACAGTTGGGTTTTCACCTTGGGATGTGTCACTTCTATTTTTTTCTTAAGATCTACCACAACTTGGTAATGATCATTAAGGCCATGAAATGCTTGACTTGTTCTAGTGTGATTGAGGTGATTCATATCAAACTCAACTATATACATATCTTCTATTATTTATTGACGAGATAGTTCAACCATGTTAAGGTAGACAAAAAATGTGATGGTTAGTTTCAAAATGAGGAATGTGGTGAGGCTAGGTTGTATCCTAGCTAATAAGTTCAGGATGGACTAGGGAGAGTGGTTCATAATGTGGAAAGGGTTCAGCAAGGTTTAAAAACATGACTTCATTGGATGGCTCATACACTGTATCCATTAAATCTATGACATGAGCTTCTTCTAGAGTATCAAGAAAAGTAGATCTTGTGAGAAGCTCGTAGTAGTTATCTTCAACTTCTATCAGAAAGAAGTTGAGAAATAGGGTCTAAAATTGAAAACCTTCAACATGTTCATCATCTTCTAAGCTACTCTATTATACACTGACTCTCAATGAAGTGGGTCTTGGACAAGAGGTTGTTCCTTGTGTAGCTAAACTATCAGATGTGCATATGTGAATAACATCACATTCTTTGGTGTGGAGAGCTTCCTCAAATAATGATTCAAATTCCCATTTAGTGGAATCATCATTGTCTTTTTTATGGGTGGGATGTGAACCTGAGAGGGATAGATTTTCATTTATGATGTCATTTGTTGTCTAGGTATTACCATCCCTTTTTTCAGGTATCCACACCAAGGTGGAAGAGGAGGAATCACTATGCTTAGGTTGAGCCTCATAAGAGACTTGTGTCTTATCTTGTTTACCATACCCTACCCCTATTTTGGACTTGTTGGACTTGAATTGTGCTATCAAAGGTTTTACGATGCTTGTACCTTTCCCTAAAGGGCCATCTCCCATATATCATAATTTTGTTGGAATGTTCAAAATGGGAAGAGTACTTCAGAGGGGGGGTGAATCAAAAGTACCACACTTTTAACCTTTTCTAATCGTTTAAATCAAATAGCTAAATATAAGATGCATGCATGTAAACATATTAAATGAACATAAAGTAAACACATGTAAGTAAACACATGAGACCAGATTTGGTAACCTAAAAACCCTCTAATAATAAGAAGATAAAACAGGGGTGGGGATGATACCCACAAAAATTACTACAACAATAATTGTTTGACCACTTCTGATGGTTTTTTGTATGAAAGGCTTGCCCTATTAAAGGCTTTACACTGTATCAATAGTGACCTGGTTAGAGGCTTTACAAACACTTTGCATGAAGTCTCACCCTGTTAAAGGATTACAATAGGTTGTTAAACCCACCTAATACAATAGGATTTTCAATCACCTTCTGCAAAGGTTATCCCACCTAGTTGTTAAGCTAACCTATGAATATAGGATTTCCAATATCTAATACATTGGCAAGAAAGTATTAGAACAATAAACCTGACAGTATGTAATCTTTAATTGCTAGATTTAGGCACTTGATCTGCTCTCTCTGATGTGACCCTTTCTTGATTTGATCTTTGTTCTTATCCCTTTTCTTATTCTACTCAACTTGATGTGTAATTTTTGCTCTATTCCTTTAAGTCTTTCACACTTTACACTCTATTTTGCTATAATTTCCCTATATACTATTCTCTTCAACACACACAATGGGGTTTTCATCCTCCTTTTAAAGATTGTGAAGTCTTACAGTTAGGTATGGATCTACAATCCATATTGAATCTTAAGGTTCTTGCTCATTCCTTGCATTTTTCTCATTGGTTGCATGCCTCTTTCATTTTTCTGATTGGTTGCATGTTGATTGTATATGAAATGCAAAAGATTTGATCTTATCCTTGTTCACCTTTGAAACCCTTCTATGTCGGCTCAAAAAATGGTTTACATCTGAGTTTCTAAGGGCACAAACTCATATGTTGATTCTATGTTATGTAGCACATACTGGACTACTAGTGCTTGGCACATATACTCTCCTAGTTTGCTTGGCACCTCTTACATTTTGTCTTGCTCAGCACCTATATAATTTTGGATTTCTTGGCATATGAAGAATTCTATCTTACTTGGCATCAACTATGACTTGGCACCGGTCAAAAATCTAACTCAGCACCAACTGTGGCTCAGCATACATAGTGTACTTGGCTTCAATATAAAAAGTGGTTAAGTGTGTTGACACTCAAATGTCAAAACTATTCTAAGACCAACAATCTCCCTCTTTGACATGAGTGTAAAAAACACTTAACTATGAATTACTAATCTATCTTTATGAGTACCTTATACTCAAATTTTCAAAATTTGTTCAAAATTTATTCAAAATACCTTGTTACTCCCCCTAAGCTGATTGTGCCTTGACATTATTTGCAACCAAAAATTTGTATGCCTGATACTCTTTGTCTTTTGTCCAATTCCTATATTCTGTACCTATGATTTGTATCTTCCATATGATTTTCGAAAAAAATTATCTCCCCCTCACTTTGTCTTTTTCTTATCTCCCCTTAGTTATATCTTTGTCAAAATATTATATCTCCCTTATATCTCCCCTAAAACATATATCTCCCCCTTTTTGACACTAATTTCAAAGGGTTCTAAGGAGTAATACCATACTTAGCCAAAAAATTACTATTTATCCCAATTATCCAAAGCAGTGTCAAGTGACTTGTGTTGGATGGAAGCCTTTGCAACAAGGTGCACAAGTCCATCAAGTGTATAAAAATTTGGATCTTTCTTTAAAATTGTTTCAGCATATACTTGCTACTTGTGGAGGACTTCCAAATGTGGGGTGATAGAGGATTGAATTTGCATCAATTTAGCCTTTATATTGGCTTCCTCTGCTATGAGTACAGCTAACTCCCTTCGAGTGTGAAGCGATTGTGCAAAATGATTCTCACTTTGAGTTTGATCCTTTGGTAGTTGCATGCTAGAAATTTTCAAATATTTTTCCAAGCTCATTATTCTCTGACTTGTTTCATGTTTGAAGTTGGAAAAATCACACAATTTTCTATACAATGAGAAAATGTTCTCAAGTACACCTTTGACCTTGTCTATTTTCTTGGAAAACTCAACCTATTCAAGTGCTATTCCACTTGATATATTCTCATTTACTTTCCCTTGAAATTTTCTATCTAACCATTCCATGAGTTTAGCATTAGTATCCTAGTCTTCATTGGTCACCTGGTCAACTATATCTGATAGTTTCTCTATTATTGGCTTTGCTTCATTTGGTGATTACAAACTAAAGGCATCCATAAAGATGTCCTTAATCTCATGTAGTTCTTGTTTGTGTTTGAACTCTTTCCTAATCATTTCCTACCTCATCCTTTTGTCTAATACATGTTGCATTTCATTGATTTGTGCCATTATGATGGTCTTGGAGTCATAGGAAGGTATGAAAATGTCTTCATCTAGTTTAGGGTCTCCATAGTGAAGTACCCTAGCCACTCTGGTTGAGCTTGAGCTTGGAGTTGAGATTTGCAGAGGTATGACTTTAGCACTTGACTTGTGAAGGGTCTTTGTAGGAGTGCCAATTTTTGGTAGTTCTACCAATGTTTTGAATGGAAACCTACTCCTTTTCTTTTGAGGTATCCTCCTTCTCATCTAACTTTCCTTCTACTACACTCTAATTTTGCAATGTATCTCTTGCTACTGGTGGTTGTGGAAGCATCAAAATTTTAGTGCTAGTAGCTTTATAGATGACGAGTGGTTCTTGTGGTTTCACCTTTTCTCTTTGTGGTGTTGCTACTACCTTTTGTAGTTCATCTACACTCACCAATATAGGGCTTATGCATAACTCTACCAATAGAGTGGATTGGTGAAGGATCTTGGAGAGATCCTCTGTAGTTAGGGGATTAATGTTTTGAGCTGATTTATTAGGAACATCCTTAATGATTATTGTATCTGCAGGTGTGATGGTTGTATGAGGAGGGCTAAGAGGTGGCATTTGTGTGTCTTGCACACTCTATTCCTCTTCTTTCTATTGTTCAGCTATTTTCATAGTTTCTTCTTTTTGTGTTTCTTCCCCCTCACCTTTTTCTTTATCCTCCTCATCTTTCTTATCTTCCTCTTCTTTTTTCTTTTCTTCTTCAACTCTTGTTGTTCCTTCCTTCTCCTCCTCTTGTTTCTCTTCCTCTCCTTTCTTCTCCTCTATTTTCTTTTCCTCTATCTTTTCCTTGGCACTGGTTTCTACCTTATTTTCTTCCTCTACCTTATCATCAGTTATCTTATAAATTGTTTTCCACAATTGTGTGGATTTATTTACTACATCCTCAATCTTTTTTTGAAGGATACTAAAGGCTCTATACTTAGGTGCAAATTTTCCACCATATTTCTTATTAGCCTTTGTTATTTGACCTTTTTTCATATTAGGCTTTACTTGAGCCAAGGTAGATTCTCTAATCTCCCTTTCTATTTTTAGACAATAATGCCATTTATTCTCAACTATCTCATATAGTTCCTTGGGCATGGTATTGTCAAGTCCTAGAGGTGTGTTTTTTAATTCTACCATCATGGCATACACAGATTCCTCTACTTTATTTTTCTCTTCCCTATGGAGCTTATTGAAATCAAGAGTCTTTAAATCATTTAAATCTACATTCTTAACTTTTTCATAGAGTTTATGAATTGCAGACTTTGGAGGATAACTTACCAATCTAAATTAGTTGTGGAACTCTAATTATGTTCTTTCTTCATCATCTCTATCTGGCTATGCCACATACTTTCTTCTCTTCTTTAGCTCTTTAGCAGGCTATTCATTGTCATTCTTCTTCTCTTTTGATTGTTCCTTGGCCTTTTGTATGGAAGCCCTTGTAGTAGCCCTTGTTGTTGGAGCTAGCTTGGCTTGAGCTGGCTTAGTGACCTTCTTGGGTTTGGGTTGAGTTGGAGGCTATGCTTTTTCTTTTCTCTTCTTTTGCTTAGTAGGTGTAGGTGCTTCCTCAGCACCTTCCTCCTTATCTTCTCCCAAACCTTAGGTCAACTCTATTTACTCTTGCCCTTGCTCTTCTTCTTCTTCTTCACTTTCTCCTTCTACTTCTTCTTCTTCTTCACCACCTACTTCTCCTTCAATGCTTGCTCCAAATTTCTTCTTTATTTTCTTTACTATTTTATCTTTCTTCTTAATAATAGAAGTTGTCTTTAAGTCTATCTCAAGCTTTGATTTGACAAACCATATGTGCCAAAATGAGGAGCCTTCTTGTCTATCTCTTCTGCAAGCAATGTTGTGATTGTTGATGAGGCTTCATCTATATCAAGCTCATATCCAAATGGCCTTAGCCATCTTACTCTTGGTATGGCTACCTAGATGTAGGTATTGTCAATGTCAACCAAGAAGCATATGTCATTTATGTGCTTTTCCACTAGGGAAACTGGTATTCTGACCCTTTGCTTCATGGACTTCTTAAAATCTTCAAAGTAACTTGTCATCTGTGCCTCAAAATTGTCACCGATCTGATTAATAAACTCATTGATTTGTGTAATTGTAGTTTTATTAGGGTTCCAATTCAGCTTGACTATAGAAGGAAACTCTTCCATAACATAAAATAATATACACATAAGAACTGAACCAAATTTACATTGAGCACCTTTTGATCTCCTTATTGCTTCTAGGTTTTCATTAATTTGTTGCAGCATAAGTTTTGCTAGATCATAGGTGTGATCTTTCTTCACCAGTTTTTAGGCTACATCAATAGCTGCGCATGGCACACTGTTCAATCTACTGGATTGATAGAATTTGTGGGATATTATTCTCATAGAAAAATCTAGAAGATGATCAATGATAGTATCAATAGTCATACCCATTTTATTCCATTTGGCTCTAGTATTCCTTTCAATGATATCTTTGGAATCACTGTGCAGAGTGTTAGGCTGAGGGTTGGGAAATTTGTAACCCTATGCACTATCCTTTTTGTGATCTTTACTAGTTTTTTTTCCATCCATAAATATCCATTGTGAATTCTAATCAAAACAATCCATATCCATTCAGTTTTGAATCCTGTAGGGTAAACAAGGGCATTAGTCAAACCCTTCTTCTCAACTATTTGAAATTTGTCTTTTAAAATATTGTTTTCACACAGTTTTTCATAAGCTTGGAAGATTTCAAGATCACCTATTGCACCTATCTTGTAGTTATAACATTTTCTCACATCTTGCACCATGACAACCTTAGGTGGAAAGATAGACAATGTGCCAGTTGGGTCATTTTTGTAGGAAACTTTAGGTATTGGCCTAAAATCAAGTTGCTTTACCTCATTTCTAATTAACTAAACCTCATGACCTCCCTTTCCCTTGGGGTTTCTTGAACTAGAGGCCATTACTAGGGTTTAAAATGTATTAAAAAATTTAACTCTATGTAGCTCGACACTTGAAAAATACCTTTGAATTGATGAATTTGTACTAAATTATTGTTGAAATCCATGCAAATGGTTGTTAGGTTGCTTCTTGATCACTTCTTTTCTCTTCTTGTCTTTTCTTTGTGTTCAAATGGCATGAAAATGATCAAAATTCAGCCTTATACTTGTCAAAACGTAGCATTAAATGCTTCATGCATATAGCTATAAACTTGGCACTTGAAGGATTCACCATGACTCAACTCCCATTGTATTTCATTTACTCAGCTTCCACTAGTTCTTCACTTCACTTGGCTCCAACTATCAATTTGGTCACTATTAGAAACTTTTCATCCATTGGAGCTTTACTCGGCATTCAAGGCTAACTCAGTAGCTTCTTCAAAAAATTACTTGGCATCTTTTCTCATGCTAATTTCTTCTTTGCATTATTCCTTTATCTTTGGAATTGATGTATGATATAGCTTTGTATATCAGTCCCATACACTCTACTTTTGCTTAGTTGGATCAACTGTGATCAGTTGACCTTTTGGGTGAAGTGATCTCTCCATCTAATGTGTTGTACTCATCTTTCTTTTTCCAAGTCTTATTAATTTTCCCTCTTATTTTTTCAACATCAACCTTCTCTTTTCCTTTGTTGACTTCTATCTTGGGTTCTTTTGACTTTGTTGGACAGTTCTTGTAGTCTTCAAGAAACTAAAACATGTGGTTTGACTTAACCATCTATTGTAATTCCCTCTAAAATGTGTCCTTATGCAGTTTTCAGGAATGTGTCCATACTCCTGACAATAGTGATAGCTATACCTACTATTATAATCCAAGTTGTAGTGATGGCCATGGTTGTTTCCTCTTGCAAGCTAATTAAGTGTCCACATAGGCTTTGATCTGCATTCAAAAGCTCTATGTCCATTTTTTTGCAGTTGCAACAGTGTCCTTCAAATCTTTGTGTCCTCATGGTCTTGATTTTGCATTCATGTGCTTGATGTCCTTTCTTTTTGCAATTGTGACAAAAGCTTGCATTTTTAGGCTTATCATGCTGATGACTATTCTTTCTCTTGCACACATTAGAGGTATGTCCCTTTTTACCATAGAAATGACAAATAGGTTTAGTATTCTTCCCTTTGTTGCTCCTTTCTTCTAGAGTCTTGGATGATTCTCCTTGTTCAATGCTAGTGTAACCAAGTCTTGAAGTGTCATTACTAGCTCTTGGTGATTTTAGTAGTTTCTCAAGGTACTTCATGGCTTCACTTGATTTTTTGAAGCTTTCTACTTTCTCTTTTTCTCTTTTCAATTCATTTTGCAATTGATCATTTTGTATCTTCAATGTCTTTCATGTTTAGCTTATGATGAGCATTCATCTTCTGGCTTAAGGTGTATAACTGCATGTTTGAGATTCATTCAAACTCAATTGTCTGCTCCTTTAGTCTATTGGTAAGATTTCTCTTGTCATCTTCTATCATGGCCTTGTCTTGAATGGCTCTCTTCTTTTGTTTAGTCACTTCACAAAGCATTATGGCTTGTGACTCTTGTTCAAGCTTTAGTATTTTGACTTCTTCAGCTTGTGCTCTATTTTTTTCCATTAGTTCTACTATTGTTGCATCAAATTCTTTTGAATTTCCATTGGAAAACACTTGTGTGGTATCAATCTACTTATAATGTATGTCTTTTTCAGCTATGGCTATCTCCTTCCTTCTTTTTAAGGGCTTTCTCAATTCTTCTCTGGCTTCTTCCACTTTGTGTAGAGCAAGGTGTACATCAATCACCTAATTGTTATGATCTTCCCAGGTTTGAAGACTTTCATGTTCAGATATTTTCCCTAAGTTGTTATGCTTCTCCTTGTGAGAACTAGAGCTCTAATACCAAGTGTTGGAATGTTCAAAATGGAAAGAGTACTTCTAAGAGGGGGGGTGAATCAGAAGTACTACACTTTTAACCTTTTCTAATCCTTTAAATCAAATAATTGAATATAAGATGTGTGCATGTAAACATATTTAATGAACATAAAGTAAACACATGACACCAGATTTGGTAACCTAGAAACCCTCCAGGAATAAGAAGGTAAAACTGGGATGGGGATGATACCCACAAAAATTACTATAGCAATAATTGTTTGACCACTTCTGATGGTCTACCTTGTGAAAGGCCTACCTTATTAAAGGCTTTACACTCTATCAATAGTGACCTAGTTAGAGTCTTTACAAACACTTTACATGAAGTGTCACCTTGTTAAAGGATTTATAATAGGCTATTAAAACCACCTAATACAATAGGATTTTCAATCACCTTCTCTAAAGGTTATCCCACCTAACTGTTAAGCTAACCTATCAATATAGGATTTCCAATATCTAATACATTGACAAGAAAGTATTACAACAATAAACCTGATAGTATGCAATCTTTAATTGCTGGAATTAGGCACTTGATCTACTATCTCTGATGTGACCCTTGCTTGATCTGATCTCTTTTCTTATCCCTTATCCTATTTTTCTCAACTTGATGTGTAATTTCTGCTCTATTCCTCTAAGCCTTTCAAACTTCACACTGTATTTTGCTATAATTTCCCCATATATTGTTCTCTTCCACATACACAATGGGGTTTTTGTCCTCCTTTCAAAGATTATGAAGTCTTAGGGTTAGGTATGGATCTACGATCCATATTGAATTTTAATTTTCCCACTCATTCCTTGCATTTTTCTCATTGTTACATGCCTCTTTCATTTTTCTGATTGGTTGCATGCTGATCGTATAGGAAATGCAAAAGATTTGATCTTATCCTTTTTACCTTCAAAATCCTTCTATGTCAGATCCAAAAATGGTTTACATCTGATTTTGTGAGGGCACAAACTCATATGCTGATTCTATGTTACTTGGTATATACTGGACAACTAGTGCTCGGCACATATACTCTCCTAGTTTGCTCGACACCTATTACATTCTATCTTGCTCTGCACCTATAATTCTAGATTGTTCATCATATGAAGCATTCTATCTTTCTTGGAATCAACTATAACTCAACACCTATATATCACTTGGCACTTATATAATGCTCAACTCTTGTGTAATGCTCAACACCTGTTGGAAATTTGACTCGGCGCCAACTATGGCTCAACATACATAGTGTACTTGGCTTCAATATAAAAAGTGGTTGAATGTGTTGACACTCAAATGTCAAAACTATTCTAAGACCAACAAATTTTTTCATGAGATCAAAACCTTTTCCATGTAAGTGGGGGAATATGTCAATATTTCTTTGACTAATTTCTTCTACTTAACTTGGAAGTTCTCCACTTGGTTTGATAAAATATGTCTAATAAGGCTTAGTGGTTCTTGATGGTTTCCCATGAGATTTCAGAGAAAGTGGGGGATCAAATAAGGAGACCAAGTACTTGCCCACCCCTTTTCATTTCAATTTATACTTTCTATCAAATTCTTTCATCAATCTATCTATTTCTTCATAGTGTGTCTATTTAGGGTCTTTGGTTGATGATGGTGAAGGAAGGGAAGGACCTAAACAACCATATTTCTCTTTTCCCTTAGTTGATGTTAGTGAGTGGTTGTCATTTTTACTGGTAGAGCATGAAGCATCTATAGATGTAGACTAACTAGTGTTATCTATTGGTGTGCCAATTTCTTCCCTATTATGAGGGATGAGGTAATTACAATACTAGGAAAAATGTTGATCTTTGGGTATGGTCACCTCTTGACCCATGTAGGGAAATTTAAGACAATAATGGTAAGTAGAGGGAATGGCCTACATGTCATGAATCCATGGTCTTCCCAACAAAATTTTATAAGTTAATTGTAGGTCTAAGCCCTGACAAACAGTTTCTTTCACAAACAGTCCTACTCTAATTGGAAAAATAACCATGCCTTTGGAGGATCTCTCGTCATCATCATAGGATTTGATGGTGATTTTATTTCTTGGGTTAACAACATCCTCTATATACCCTAGGGAATTTACTAGATTGAGTGTGCAAATATTGAGGCCTACCACACCATTGACCAATGCTCTTTTAATTCTATTTCTGTGGATAAAGACTTCAATATGAAAATGAGAGTTTTGTGGCTAAATGATAGACATGTCATCTTGGGCTGAAAAATATATGCAATAATGGGAAACTAGATTACTAACCATGTTTTGAAATTTACTCAAATCCAGGTCATTTGGGACTAAGGCTTTGGTGAGTATTTCTTTATGCTTCAGGGAGATTTATAATAGTTTGAAAATGGAGATGCGAGCTAGAGTCTTAAGTAATTGGTTGACCAGGTTGTACTTTGGTAATGAGAAACTCACAATTGCATGATCAAGATTTTTCATAGGTCTTGGTAGAAAAACATTAAAGGCCTAGCCTCGAGTGATGGCATTCAATGACTATTTCTTATTTTTGTCCTTAACTATGATAATATTTATGACATCATCAAAATTGGAGATTATGTTAATGGTGTTGTCATAATGATGCACGTAATTAGCCCTAGTCTGATTAGCTTTTGAGGATTCCCCCTTTTCATGGCTCATGAAAGGGTTCTTGAAGGCCATGTGGTCTTCATTATTGATAAGATTGTTTACTTTGATGGTTCCATCATTGATTAACTTTTTTATTGCTCCCTTAAGGGAAATTTTTTTTTTTTTTAGGTGCCCCTTATTTTGATGGTAAGCACAAATGTGCTTGTCTTTCCAGCACTTCGGCTTGACTTGGGGTTCATAAGGTTTGGCCTCAAGAAGTATAATGAGTTCATCAACCAAGAGGGTTTACAAGGAACTTTTGTAAGACACCCTGATGGGAGTATACTCCTTGGGTATGTCAGAAGATTGATATCTACAAGGAGGAGGAGCTTGGTTGTAAGTGACTTGTTGATCAAACATCGAGGGAGTTTCCACATTATGTCAATAGAATGGGCATTCATTGTCTTGCTGACGTGTTTTTGAGTTGGTGTTGTTGACAATGGGATATGACTGACTTAGATTGGCTTGAGGTTTGACATGGTTAGGTTTGGCCATCCTGTCATTAGCAGTTTTCATGTTGTTGTTTCTCCACCATGACTTTTTTTTATTAGTTTCCTGATCAGAGGAATTATGAGTCTTTGTGGAGTTTTTTAAAAATCCCTTACCCTCTTTTGATAGTTTAATGATGTCATTATTTAGTAAGGTTTGTTCTACCTTAGCAACATTCTCTAAGGTAGTTTTGAAATCTTTAGGCCCTTGGAGTTGGAGCCAGTAGTTCATCGGTTTGGAGAGACTATTGATGAAGATGTCAATCTTCTCTTTGTCTAGTATGTCTCTATGATACTTTGTGAACATGTGTCTCCACCATTGTAGGAAGGTCTTGAATGACTTGCCAAAAAGTTGGTTTGTGTTGCACAAATCGATCATTGTAACCTCCCTTTTCATATTGTAGGAATATTGGGAGATGAATATAGAAGCCAAGTGGTCAATGGTTTTGATATTAGAGGGTAGGTTGGAGAACCACTCCATGACTTGCCCTCTAAGGCTTCTAGGGAATAGTCACATCAGATACATTCTGTCATGAATGAATTCCATACTTAGGGTATAAAGCTATCTGAGGTGGTCTTGTAGATCTAATGTACCAAAATATTTATCAAATTTTGGTATTTGTACATTTTGTGGGAAAGGTGTGAAGGTAATGTTCTTACCAAAAGGTAGAGGACACATCTTTTGGAGGCTAAATTCAATGGGTTTTGTTTTTCCTCTCTTCATTCTTTCCATTTCCATTTGTAGGTCTTGTAATTTTTGTGTGAAAACATCCAGGGGTGACTCTTCTTCATCTTGTTTCAAGTTGGTCACATCAAAATTGGATGGAAATTTTGCACCTTCTTGTGCTAATGTTAGTATATAATGTTCCTTATGTTTCTCAAGTATCTTGTCCATGATTTTGACAAGTTCAATATTTTGTTGAAAATCTTCAATTTTAGTTTCAATACTCCTGTCATCCCATATGTTAGAAGAACCCATTGTGGCTAAGGATTCTAGATTTCAATTAAACAAGGGTGACTTGTGAATAACTTCTTTCTATGGGAAATCTATTGGTATATAATATTCAAGGAGGTTGAGAGGTTTTGTGTGTTCAATAGTTTTGCTAGCTATTCTAGCACTCACTCGTATAGGTGATCATTTCAATTTTGTATCTATACTAGTTTTATGTGGTGGCATAAAATGTGATTTGATTCCTTTAGTTCTTAGACATTCTTGAAATGTGAGGATTTCTTTTGACTATGATTTTTTTGTGGTAACAAGCATAGGTTGGACAAGGTCTTTGCTAATGTTGATAGGATGAGTTCTCTTTTGCAAAGTCAGGTATGGGATGGATGTGTGTTTCTAAACATTTTTGGCTTAATGTACAAAATGAAAGAATAATAAAAATTAGATTGATAATGATTTTTGTATATTTTCTTTATTTGAAAAGATGTTTTTGGTCAATTATGGAATCTCTCAGACTTGTAAAATACCAGTGAGGAAAAAGGGTATCCAAATTTGTCATTTGTTTAGAATTATTATGCTTGTAGATGGCATCTATTTTATGTTTTTTCTTAGATGCATCACAAGATTGGTCAAATGCACTATTTAATTATCATATGCACTTTCTAAATGCTCAAATACACTATTCTAATTATCATATGCAATGCTTAATGTTTTAGATGCATCATTTGATTGTGCAAACATGTTTTTTAAAGGCTTAGATGTGTTGTTTTGTAGGAACATGCATTATAATAGAGAAAAAAAGCATCATAGGAGTGTTCAAATGCATTGTTTCATGTAGTACATGCACTACTTCAGGATTTTTCAACAATATTATTTTTTTGGACTTGGTTTCACAATGTTCAGCTTGAAGTTGCATCTTTCAAAAGGTCCACACTGGTGTTCCTTATTAAATTTTTAAGACACGCCCAAGACAAATAGCATTATACATCAAAGTAAAACATAAAACTACACACAGCTATAAAGTGAAAGGAAAGAGCTTCCTAACAAGGTTATATAAATCCAATGACTAGTGGGTCTTAGTGTTTAACCATGTTTGGATTTACCTATCTTGTGATAGAGAGCTTCCCATCAATGCTAAGGAGGTTTGGTGCAATCCCTTATGAGACTACTAGAGGAAGGCTATATTCTGAACACAAGTGGTTTGCATTTAATTGGGAATATAAGATTAGGAGGCAATCCATCTCATCAACCCTACTAAGGCAACTTAGGAGATATCATTTCTATGGCTAGATAATCCTACCTAGTGGAAACTAGGAAATGGAAATCACAAATAGGTTTGGAAATCTGATCACTTGAGAAGAGTGAAAGCATATCGCTATTGGTTTGGCTTCCTAAACACAATAGACACAAATGTTTAATCACCAACCCTTATACTACTAAAGATAGAGGGGCTCTTAGTTAATCTATGTGTGGATTCTTTCCTCGTTCAATTCTAACTGATCTTTATAGAAGGTCAAGCATTCTGAACAACTCAAAGGAGTTGAGAGCATAGGCATACTTCTATTTTGGATTAGCGAGATTGAATGCTTCTATTAAGTTATGTTTGGAACTTTGAAATGTCATGCTTTATATTAAAAAGAGTTGAGGTCCACTTACCTGATTCAAAGCTAACAAAGGCTAGGTGCATTTAGGAGGGTCTTCATTCTTGTCACACACTATCTATAATTTGAGAGCTTTTCTTTAACTCGGAAGGGACCTATAAGCAAATAATATTTGGAACTAAAAGTTAGATTCGGGAGATTGTAATTTTTACTAAATGTGCTACAAAAATACTCATATGTGTTATAGAAAGCCTTGTATGTGCTATTTAATCTATCAAATGTGCTATAATAAAAGCAAATGTGTTGATTTTATATGCACTTTAGAAATGATTAGATGCATTATAGAACTCTTTATAAGTGCTACAAAAAGATTTAAATGCATTATAGAACTATTTAAAAGAACTTCAAAAAGATTAAGTGCATTAAAATAGAGTTTAGAAGCATTAGAATATCTCTTGGAAGAATTTAAATAGAGCTCAAAAGCATCAAAAGATTCAGATCTGACTCTTGTGTGTCCAAGGAAGACTTTGGGATTTTACTCTTGCTGATACAAAGCCTCCAGAATGTTGTAGAACCTAAAATCGATCAAATTTGCACAAGGAAAGAGCAAGAAACATATATCTATAATAAAAATGAAAGATTAGTCTAAAATATTTGAAAATAGAGAGGCTTTGAGCTCAAGCCCCACAGAGGGTGTCATTTTGTACACAATATAAATGTGTATTCATGAAACTTTAATGTAGAATTCAAATAGACTAACAATGAATTAGACTAAACCCAAGAAATCATTATCAAGATGTAAATTCTATGAACATCTCATGTTTCCCTAACTACAACTACTAAGAAAGCTCTCAGACTAGCATCTCATTGACAATTCTAGAATGGGAGTATGCTTAGAATGCATATCTATAGGAATGCATGCAAGATCTATGACTATAATGCAGATTATATCAAGGTAACAACTCTTAGAATGCTATGACAATAGACATACAGTGATCTAACATGTAATAAATGATGCTAAAATGATAACTCAGAGTGTGCCTATAGTGCAAATGCCTAAAACTTGGGTCCTTTGGCTCTTGGATTTTTGTCCTATTTATAGGATTTTGGAAGTGGTTGGGCTAAGAATTAGGATTTTTACCTTTGATTGGAGGATGAAAGTGAAACCAAAAATATTTCATGAGAGACCAGGAGGAAGAATCCAATAGACTTGTTTTTGAGGATAAATGGGGATATTTCTAATTCTTTTAAATGAAAAAGGGAGATTTTCTCTTTTGTGAGGATAATTGATTTAATAAATGTTTATTTATTTCCAACACTTTATCTTTTTCTTCCTCCCTTTTTGAATTTCATTTTATGAATTTGAATTATTTTTCTCCTCTTTTAAAGTTGATTTAGGTCTTGTCGATTTGATAGATAATTAATGACCTGATGTGATTTTCATTTGAAAGTTTGTTATGTACTATTGATTTTCTCCTTGATTTGCATTGATTGATCATAATTGCGTAATTCAAGTCTTTGCCAATTTTTTGGTTTCTACAAATATACTTGTGATGTAAGTATGTTTATTGGGCATTAGTGGGTGAAATTGTCGTCGAACTTGACAAGTGCATTTTGTCCATCACTTTGATTGCTAACATTCCATGTGTTCATATTCATGAAATTGTTAATTAAATAAAATTCTCCCTTCAAATGAACCCAAACAAATTTTTTAATTGAAAATAGTCAGCTCTTGGTTTAAACCTTACATTTCCAATGAAACTTTGAGCCTTCATTTTGATTTAACCTCTTGATAATGCTTGAGATAATGCATATGATTTCCTTTTGGGAAATCAAATTGACAACTTGCATATTCATCAAAATGTTTGGCATAAGATCCTTCTCTTTAACAGATTTACAATATATTGGCAATCAACTTGATTCCATAAAGATCTTGACATAACAAGAAAAGTAAAATTTTAACTTCCATATTTAAGATTCTAAATTGCTAAAAGTTGTAAAAAAAAAAATCATCCAACTTAGAATTTTGATCCAAAGAGAATACCCATTTTAATACCAAAAGATGGGGTCAAAATGTAGGTGGGTTGTTCTTGTTACTAGAATTTAATCATTTTCCCGTAATATATACTTCATGTTAAATAATTTAAAATTTATTTTAAATATAACCTCGAAAACATTTATTCATTTGTTTAATTAGAACCAACCCTCTTGAACAAAAAATAGTTAACTGCATATCTGAAACACAAGTGGCACTTCTATTTGTTACTTATACTAACATATCTTATGGTGGATTCCAAATCATTTTATGAATAAAAAATAGCTTCATTAATCCAAAACCAATAGCATCTCAATATAATCACAATAAAAGTAAAACCACATGATTGAGAAAATTGTAACTAAACCAAAATAACCTGTCTTCAATAGTCTAGTGGCTTAGATTTATTCTCATCAAAATATCAATTATTTGAAAATATTCTACTTCTAAATTAGCACACCCAAAAGAATATATCTCCACATACAGCTCACTCAAACAATTAATGAGTTACATAGCTAATTTTATATTGGCATATTAATCCTTACAAGGGTTTCATCTATGATTCATCTTAAAGCATATTCATAACAATAATTTGGAGCTCTTAAAAAATAGAAACATAAGTAGGTGGATCCCCTACACGTTGAATGTGGAAGATAGATGGAGGTGTGATGTCAACATAATTTTAAACAAAGATGCTACCCTAATGACATGGTGCCAAAAACCAAGATGTGATCAAATCATGACATGTGGCAGATCGTGAGGCCATTGCTAAATCACTATAGGAAAGATGCAGGGGAGTTAGTATAGTGACATAATGAATGCCTAGGTGGTGGGACCAGCTAGAAATGAGGTGGTGATGATGTGGTGCTTATGTGGAAGGAGAGATTAGAGGAGTTCACTAGAAAAATGACCGAAATTCGGTGGTCGCCATGTTGCCACTAGAAAAATGAAAAATTTCAAGAAAGTGACATGATGACTTGCTAGAAAATTTAGGAAACTGGTAGAGTGGCATGTGGGTCTTGCCAGAAGATAGAGCTAGACATGTGGTATCAGTTGAGGTCACTAGCCAATATCAGTGTGACTTTTGGTGTTGTTGTGCAGTTCAAAGAGCAAATCAAAGATTGACAAGTGGCATTGTCCAATTGGTTGACGAGTACAAAAGAGTTTAAAATTTTAAAATATCCTTACATGTTCAATCAAAAATTTGAAAAATTTGATTTGAAATGTTGAATATTCTATAGTTCAAACTATAAAATAACATAAATTTTTCAATTTTATTCTTTTATGTGCAAACCTATGAATAGAGGCCTAAACTTCAGAGGGGTATAATTGGGGCAATTTTTATCAAAAATGGGTGCTCCAATATACCATTGGAACCAAAACGATCTAAATTTTTTGAATCTAAGGTCAATTTTTTCATAGGTGCTCACCGATTTATGCTATAAGTCAATTTGTGATTCTCGGAGCATTCTCAGTAGAATGGGCAAAATTCATCAAGGAGCATCAGAATTGGTCATGAGGTAGATGTAAAGGCTTGTTGAAGTCTAAATGTGGAGAAATTTGACTTCAATTAGTTTTCTTGCATTTTAGAGGCCATTTTAACTGATTTTCACTTTTTACTTTGAGTTTAGTTTAACATCAAAAATCAGTCATGTTCTTTCATCATCAAGTTTTTGGTATTCTTTATTGTCTTTAAGAGCCAAAATGATGGGGATTTGATTTGTAGTTATAGAAAGAAGGTAGAGAGAAGGTTTTTTAAATTCTTGGGAAAAAATTTTGAGTGGATAGATGTTAGTGGTAGAATAGATCCGAGAATTCACTTCTTGCTATATCTTTCTTTCATTCATTCATTGTAAGGGTTGAAAAATATTGGAAAGTTTCTCTGGAATGAAGACAGTCAGTAGAATTGGCCCTAGAATTGATGAATTCTGAGTGGAAGATCTGGGATGTGCTAGTTCTAGACCATGAAGCTTTTGCATGGCTGTGATACCCCCTTCCTATCCCATCAGTTTCTCATTCTCACCATTTCCTCTCTTGTATGATAGCATTTGTTCATTGTGTAGTCTAGTTTATTAGGTTCTTTTTGAGTTACTTTCATGCATTTTTATGTATTATTTCAAGGAAATTAATATAAGGAATAGCAAGTGTTTAGTTTTAGTTAAATCTTGTCTCCTTTCTTAGTTGAGCTATGATGTTTTATGGTCTTTGAACAAAGAGCCTAGATCATAGTTGCAATCCCTTAAGGTTGTATGTTGCTTCATTGTTGCTTTTAATTCAAGGAATTATGTAAATGCTTCAGAGATTCAATAGGGTTGCAAGTTTATTTAGGATAATATCAAGTAAGGATGAGATTTAGATCGAACATTGATATCCAATTTACAAGGTAAATGGATAGATTTGGAGTCTTGGCATAAGATATGTGTTCTAGATATCCAAAATGCATGAGGGAGATTCATGAATTGCCCAATGGATGAGGTACTAATATGTGACAAGATCATAAGTTTTTTGTTCATACATGGTTTTTATCCAGTTTCCCCACCCACATAAAACCAAATCAAATTAAAATCATTTTTACATTTTATGTTGAAGAACCTAAATATGATACCCTCACTGTGCTTATGAACTCCATGGTTTTGCATTTAGCTACTACAAATTTATGTCATTTCATAAGTCATTAGGAGATATAAAGGCTTTTATCTACTTTAATAGATTTGTGAGTATTTTTTTGCACTTGTACCGTATTGATTGAATCTGAGGGCCACCCGCCTAGGTTTTATAGAGCCTAAAGTAGAAGAAGGGTCAAGCCTTATAGTTGGCCCAGTGTATGAATTGATATGTCAAAAATGGGAGTTAGTTGCCCCTAGATGTGTCATTTTCTCATTAGGGTAATTGGAAATTGGTAACGTTTTCTAACATGAACAGAATAAAGAAATCGT
Organism: Cupressus sempervirens; assembly: GCA_028749045.1. Classification (NCBI taxonomy): domain Eukaryota; kingdom Viridiplantae; phylum Streptophyta; class Pinopsida; order Cupressales; family Cupressaceae; genus Cupressus; species Cupressus sempervirens. The sequence continues at coordinate 28,739,343 of CM053792.1, read as the reverse complement.
GATCATATACAGAGAAAATATAATAGAAAAAAATCAAAGACCAAGCTTAAAGACAATATATAGATCATGAGAATGAACTAAACGAAGAGTCAATTGAATTCACATATAGGAGAAGCAAATAAATTATCAAAAATGGTGAAAGAAACAAGTCAAAGGTGGTGAAGACCAAAGTTGAAATCAAATCAACAAATCAAAACAAGTCTAATCGTCCACATCACCAAGTTGGAAAGTCAATTGAATGAAATTAATTATGATATTGGCCAGTTAAAAAGTCAAATGCTTACCTCTCAAATCTGGTCACATTAAAACATTAAACAAAAATAGAATGCTTTTAGTCATTAGATATTATAAGATTGATGAACGCCACTTTCCTACTTTTTGAAGATGCACAAGGTTTAAATGATGATTTGACATGTTTCCTAAGGGACCCATTACATTCCACAAAGTGCCACAGACCAAATAGGTTCAATGTCAAAGTTCCCAAGCAATGAAGTAATGCCACATGCATGCCATGATGTGCCTAGTTGGAAAGAGGGACTCGTACCATTAAACAAAGGGACTTAACATCAATTTACTACTATTGCTAGATCTTAGAAGTTCTATAAATGTCACTTTCAAACCTTTTTTAGAGATTCTCAAGGTTTAGAAAATGTAGGAAAGGGACGGTTTGACACGTAGAATGGTGTACCCATGGAAGGAAATATAGTGGTGATAGGAAATTCATAATGTTTTAATCTCAATCATTAATTTAAGATCAACTATCAAAATTTGAAAAGGTAGTGACTGTTGGAATATGAATTATATGGATTTGGCACCACTATGATTATCAAAGGTGAATGCGAACCATTTTGAGGAATTCTAATAATTTATGCTATATTTTCCTGATGTATTGAATCTATAACTATTGAAAGTTGGATCTTCAAACATTTCAAGTGCTCTATTAATGTAACTGATGAATCTATAACTAGCCAAGAACCCTAAGAGGGGGCCTATAAATGTATTTTCTTCTAATAATACAAGGATCAACAATTATGTCTAAGTTTTCCCCCTACATTTCCAGATGTTGAGCTAGAATTAAAGAGTTAAAATGGAATGAAGGATTTGTGTGATGTTTGCAACTGGGTAATGTGATGTTCTAATTCCATTTAGGACTAGCATGATTTGGTTTCTTTCATTGTCTCTTTCAACCAAGCTAACCTTACATTTTTAGAATATTTTCTATGGGATAGTAGGACAAATGTATTTGAAGCTAGTGATTTCTTACTAGATTCCATTTTAGTGGAGAGTTATCAGTCAAGGTGGATTCTATTTCAACTTTCATGTGCATCTCTATTTTATCTTTATATTGCATTTTAGTAGAACTAATTTGCATTTAGAAGTAGGATTAGATGTTAGAAGAACTTCAAGGTAGCTTGTGATATCCATTCCACTAGGTGTAATAGGTTACCCAAATCTATTTCTACTTGGGGTGTTTGTAGTTATCATCTTCTACTCTCAAGTTAAGAGCATACCCCCTTTTCCAATGATCTATTAAAAACACAATTCATTGCATATATTTCATATAAGGGAGTTGTACCTTACAATTTAGAGGGCAGTGATATAACACATACATTGACCCATTTTTTGGTAACATCCTTTTTTTCCCTCACATTTTGGGCATCTAGATTCAAGGTAAAGCTAATTTAGCAAGAGGGACAAACTATTTCCCAACACTATTGTCATCTTCTCAAATCCTTTTCATAAATCTAAAATCTTATGGAACACTATCTATACTATTTTTCTTCTTTTAGGATCAGCACCAGTTGTTCATAATAAAAAACTTTAAAATACTTTCTAGTTGTATCTGTGCACTTCCACTTCATTCTACACACTTACCTATTCTTCTACACACATGAATCTTTCTAAATCTCCCTATAGAGATAACTCTCCCCCATTTCCATCTCAATAGGTGGTTCTCTTCCCTTTTCTTATGTACATTCTCTCAATATATTTTTCATGTGCATTCTCTCAGCAATTGACATCAATGTCAAAGGTATCAATCACAAGACCAATTTCATACCAATTGTCAAGTAACATTGTTATTCAGTTGCTCAATATATCAACTAGCTTGAGTTTCCAAAGATACTGTTCAACACCAAATACCCATAGTCCTCTATGTCTTAGTACATTTTAGATACTTCCCCAGACAAGAAGCATCAACATTCAGTCCAGTCTAACCATAGTGCTTTGTACCAATTGATTGATGCACTCCTTGCATCAACTATTCTAAAGTAGGTAAGGGCATAACCCCTAGCATACCTCTTAGTTACTCAAAAGTATCTTTAGGAAAAGGCTTCATAAAGATATATGTAATTTGATCTTTAGCACTTACATACTCCAACCTTATTTCCTTTTCAACTACCTTCTCTTTAAAAACATGATACTTTATGGATATGTGTTTTGTCTTAAAATGCAATATTGGATTCTTTGACATACTTACTATACTTGTGTTATTACAATAAATGATAATAGGGTTTTTTAACTCAATCCCAATATCCTTCAACATTTTTTTTATCCACATAACTTGATTATAGTTATTTATTGTCGCAAGATACTTTGCCTCAAATATACTCTGAGATATATAGTCTTATTTTTTGCTCAACCAAGAAACCAATCTTCCTCCAAGAAAGAATGCTCCACCAGTGGTGCTCTTTCTATAATCTATATGGCCTACCCAATATACATCAATATATGCACACAAGGTGAAATCACTTGATCTATCATATGAAATTCCATAATCAATGTCCCTTTCAAATATTTTAATATCATCTTTACTACTGCATAATGATACTCTTTAGGATCATCTTGAAATCTTGCTACAATCTCAACTCCATTTTCTATATCCAGTATGATATGAGTTAGATATTGAAATTCTCCAATCATAGATCTATACTTCTTCTACTCAACTATAGGTGTCTCACCTTTACTAGATAACTTGTGACCAGTTGTCATTGGTGTACTAATAGGTTTGAGACTTTCTAAACCAAATTTTTTTAACAAACATTTTAGATATTCAGTTTGTGAAATAAATATCCCTTCTTTTTTCTATGCAATATTCAATGCTAGGAAAAACTTTATTTCTCTTATCATGCTCATTCCAAATTCATTTTTCATCTCTTTAGCAAAATTGTCACTTTCTTCACCATTTCCTCCAAATATTATGTCATCCAAAAATATTACAATGATAAATAGACCATCATTAGTTTTCCTCAAATATAAATTACCATATGTTGTACCTGTGATAAATGCAAGCTTTGATAAATACCTGTCCAACCTTGCATACTAGATTCTAGGTGCTTTCTTTAGACCATACAATGTTTTCTTTAATTTGAATACAAAATCATTTTCATCTTCTAGAGGGAATCCATCAGGTTTCTCAATGTAGACTTCTTCAAGTTCTCCATTAAGAAAAGATGACTTGAAATCCTAGTGTGGGGCATCTAAGGCTCTTATGCATGAATTCAACATTTATTTATAGATTAGAATCATTAGGAATGAGGATCGGTCCTTATTTGTAATAAAGACTCACTTGTAAGGTACATTAGCACTTTGTTGTGGTTATAAGCCAAGTGATCATTTGTAACCAAAGAGTCAAAATTTAATTAGTTTTGAGTATTTTGATTATTTTAGGGTGTTTTAGATGTTTTTGAGTCATTAAGACACCATGGGGTTAAAGGTTTGTGAAAATTGCCAAAAAAGTGCAAAAAATTGCAAAATGCAAAAGTTGTTAAAGAGCAATTTTTGCAAATTTTTTTGTCAAACTGAAAAGGAGGTTGTATGGTCTTCCAACCATCCAAATGGAAGTTGTAACCATTGAGAGGCACTTATTTAAGGTCTCCACATGTGGGAAAGGTCATTGTATGGACAATGGACAACATTGGTGAATAAAACACTTAGATTTTTTTGTCTTTTTTTAACTTTTTCAATTCTATATGGCCTATATAGATTGGTGGTTGTACAAGTCTTATATGGTTGGATAAAGGGTTGACTTAGGATTCCATTTCAATTTTTTTTAAGTCTTTATCTTATATACAACAAAAGTTATATCAATTTTAGTGCAGGTAGGTTAGATTTACTCCAAATTTGAGGGTTTTAGCAAGATGGCCTCCTAACTTGAAAACCCACCATGGGATTTCAATGTCACTTTGTGGAATGAAATTTAGGATAGGGGTCTTTGAGATGGTAGATATTTAGGTCCATAGGAGCATGGCACCTATTTTTACCTATAGGCCCTAGACTGAACATATTCTTATGTCTAGTCTAGTTTTGTAGGAAAAAGAGGGATCAAGCTCCCAAACTGATTAATCTGACCTAGGTGAAAGGTGTAGAAAGACAAGTTATAATTTTAGAAGAGATCCAAGGGGTTGAACCCATTTTTTTATTCTTTCCTTGTAAGCCAACCTAAATTGGCCATTTAGGACTATGACACAAAGTGGGCATAACTTGATGTTGGAGCTGAGTTGGTGATTGATCTTTTGGAATATCTTAGGGGATGTTGAAGAGTGTTTAAAAGTGAAAAAATAGTGGGGGGTCCTTTGTATTATTTGGGATTTTAATCGTGAAAAATAGGATCAGCCCTAGTAGGAATGCAGGTAACTATTTTGCAAATTGATTGTTGGGTGTTGGAAAACTTTAAATTTTGGTGTTTCTTTCTGCATTAAGTCCATAGAAACCATTTCTATCAGAAAAATTGAGTACTAAAACCATCCAAGAAGAATTTTCCATTGTAGGCCTATTAGTAATAGGGAATCCCCAAGCGTTGTAGTTGATCCAAGTTGCTTGAATACCCTAGGTTTGAGGGTTGGGCCTATAAAGTGGAGTCCACTTGCAGGGTAGATTCTATCCTATTGAGAGCCCATTGGATTAATAATTTATCTTGGAAGAAAGGCCTAGTTGTTGTTTGGTGGTTGAAAGCAAGTTAAGGTGTTGTTTGGAGGATTGGAAGAGTTTGTTTTGATTTTGTTGCATGCTCTTCATTAGAGTGGTATCAGAGCCACTAAGAGCCTAATTAGGGAGTAAATATGTTGGAAAATGAGGAAGGGGGGAGGGAGATACCTGTCAGGATTACAAATGTGGAGTTGGCCAAGTTGGTCAAAGAGAAAATGGCAAAAAGTAGGGTAGTGAGAGAAGAGAATAGAACAATGAAGAGGGAATTGGATAAGTTGAAAGGAAAGGTGGAAAAAGGAGTCCTAGAAGACTCTAAAGGAGAAGAAGAAAGAAATGAGGAAGAAGCTTCTTGGTAGGAAAGACAAGCCATGCCTGTAGATCAGAGAGAAATGTTAGAAGCCTTGGAAAGAGTGGGAAGGAAGGATCAAAGATCAAAACTTCCTATGTTTAGTGGAAAGCCAAATCCAGAGGAATTTATGGATTGCCTTGAGGCACTTGATAACTTCTCTGAGTGTGATAATACACCTAAAAGCCAAAGAGTGAAGGTGGCAAAGTCAAAGATGAAGGGATCTGCCCTTAGTTGGTGGAACTTCTTGTTAGCATTATATTGTATTTTTCATTAGTGACAACACTTACTCGATTTTGAATGATTACTGAGTTCATCACTCAATCTACAGTGTATACCGAGCATTTAGTGGTTACCTTGTAGGTTCATCACTTAAGTAGTTCATACTGAGCAATCCTGAAGCTACCGAGTGAGTGTGCAGTCAAGCAGTTCATACAGAGCATTCATGAAGCTATTGAGTGGGTGTGCAACACAACAGTATCTACCAAGCATATAGTGTTCACCGAGCATCATAGTGTTTACTAAGTGATTGAAGCCTAGTGTTTACAGAGTAATGAAAGTGTAGTGTTTATCGAGTGATACTATATCTATTGAGTCTCCAATGGTTACCGAGTTCCAAGCTACATTGTGTGATTAGTATGGACCAAGCCTTCACTTCTATTGAGTGCATGATGATGCCAAGTAATGTAGTGGACACTGAGTATTAGAAGGTTACCAAGTCGGCTTGAAGAACTCAAGCTTTCTATTATTTGGCCGACTTAGTAATATTTTGTTCACTTGTGTTTTGGCCGACCTTGCAATTGTAATTATTGGAATGGTATATATGTAATTTATTATATCATCTACAAGGTATGCAAGTATCAAGATGAACATGTAATATTTTGAGGTGAATAAATGTGAGTCAGTAGTAGAGCAAAATATTCAACAAGGTCTACAAGGAGCAGTAAAGAATCATTTGTCACAAGAGGTGATCTATACTTCAATGATCTAATTAGCAATCAAGTTGTAAGTAGATCCACTATTTCATCCTAATAGGTAAATTAGTTTTGTAAATCCTTTAATAGGGTAGACTTTTAGTCTTTGTATAAATCTCCTAACAGAGTGCATACTTCAGTGTATGTTTGTAAAATCCTCTAACAAGGTGGACCTAGCAGTCCTTTGTGCTCCTAATAGGGAAAATCCCTAGAAGTGGTCAATGTAAGCCTTAATAGGCCAACCTCATACTGCACTAATGAATTTTTGTGGGTATCATCCTCACCCCAATTTTAATTTCTATTTCGAAGGTTTCTGGGTTACCAAATCACTATGTACATGTGTTATGGATGTTTGATTTCTCATATAAGCAGTAGATTAGATGAATGAATGGTGAATACTATATATGGTTAAAGTGTTGAATTTTTTAAAGTTTTGAAGTTACTGATTCACCCCTCCCCTCTCAATAACCTATCATATCTTAAATATTTCCAACAATTGGTATGAGAGCTTTTGTGGTTCTTAGGATAAAAGTTTGATAGCTTAAGCAAAGATCAAAGAAAATGGAGATATTTACTTGACAAAGCTATTGAAAATGAAAAGCTAGATCTGGAAATGGCCATGGCTCAACTCAAAGAAGCAAAGGAGCACCTTTCTCAATCCTCGAAGAGAAGGAAGAAACTTTTTTAAAAAATGAATGACCATCAATATTTTGAAGAAAAGATTGAAGACCTTTTACCATCAAGTAGTTCAGATGAAGCTAATGAGGCAATCAAGGAACTGCTGGCAAAGAATGGCTCTCTGTAGGAAGAAGTAAGAAAGATTAAAAGAGAACAAGAAATCCAATCAATTAGGCTATGTGAAGTTTTGGAATAGAGAAACAAGGTAACTAAAGACTTAGAGACAAGAAATAATCAATCCAATCAGCATGAAGATCTTGTGGATCAACTATCTAATGCAAATGAAGAAATTATGAATCTAAGACCTGAAAATGGAAGCCTGAGGAATGATTTAATCACTGAAAGAAAAATCAATGAAAGCTTACAAAGTGACTTAAGATCTGAAAGAAAAATCAATGAAAGTTTGGAAAATAACCTAAATGCTGAAAAACAAATCAATAAGAGAATGATGAAATCTCAAGCAGACATGACTCAATTAAATCAACAAAGTGAGTAGAATCTTCATAGACAAAAAGGTAAAGCTAGACTTGGTTATAAGGAAGAAGGTGAAACCTCAAAACAAGGTGCCCAAAGGAATCAAAGACCTACTTGTAATCACTATGGTAAGTTAGGTCACACATCAAACAAGTGTTGGAGCAATGGAAAAGGTAAATTCAATGGTAAATTTTACAGTTGCAATCAGCATGGTCATAAAGCTAATGAATGCAAGGAGAAACCAAAATTTGAAGGAAATTGTCACAAATGCAAGAAGCATGGTCACAAGGCATTCCAATGCAAATCCAAATCACTCAATCCATCTGAAAAACTTGTTAAAGAAATATTTGGATAGGACTACAATACCTGGTATAGATGTCATTATTGTGGAGAATATGGACATATTGGTATAAACTATGCAAGACATCACCTAAGGAAGATGCACACTACTGTAAGGTGCTATACATGTACAGAACTCGATCATATAGCTAAAAATTGCATGAACATAGGAAAAGTTGAAGATGAAAAGAAAGCTAAAGTTAAAAACATGTGAAATTAGATGAGGCAACAGTTGATTCCTAAATCTACCAAGCAAGATAGTTCAAATTATGGCAATGTCACTTAAGAAGTGGGTGACTCCACCATCTCCAGTTAGATCCATAAACAAGGATATGGAACTGCATCTTCTAGTAATATCTCAAGCAGTTCCAAAATAAAAGAAAGCAAAATGATCAAATCAGTATTCTAGATACACAAAGATCAAAGAAAGTGTATCTTTTTCCGAGTTGCATCTATCGAGGAAAGTCGGTTGAAGACTTTACCAAGCTAGGTCAAGAGTAAAAAAAAGTTTTGTTCGATCATTGAATTGTAAGCTTCTACTGAGCAAGTGAATGATAGCTTGTCAAGCACTATGTCATATTAGCTACCTTCGTACCAAGCGTTTATGGCAAAATTTTTGTCAAAAGGGCAAAATTTGATTTCATTCTTCACCTTGACTACAAAGCTAAGAAATCTGTAGCAATTCCAAAGAAAATTCCAAGAGATTTCAAGCGATTTTCAAGCAGAGAATTTGTTCAAAATTTTCTTACACCTACCAAGCAGCGATGACATTTGGGAGTAGCAGTAGCACCAAGGTAAAAAGAGGTTCAAAAATGCTAGTTAAAGGTGTGGAGTGGAAGGTGTTGAATTTCAAGCTAGTTCCAGCAATTGTAGAATCACTCGACCCCAATGGAGCTCAATCGAAAACTCCACCAAAGGTACTTCTCATAAATGACATTTGTACACATTTCAAATGTTCTATTCAAGAGATTGGAAACCTAGAGATGGACAATGTCCTTGAAGAAATGAGTATTGATGGCTCTTTGAAACCTGAGCATAAGCATATAGAGACCAAAGGGTTAACCCATATCTCACATATGCCAAGAATTTTCCAAATTAAGTGGATTAGGTACATACTCAGTTGTGCTCACAATGGGAAACTATGGTTAGAGCAGCCACTGTTAATCACCAAGAAGATGATTCATAAGATTACAAGTCTCCCCATCCTAAATAAAGAAAAAACTACCAAAATCCTAGGTCAAGAGGAGTTACAGAAGAAAACCCTAGCTGAAAGGGATGGTAGAGGTTTGAAGGTCAACATTGTATTTGACATTGAATTAAGGTTTGGCATTCACATCATTGCCCAAAAAATTTATAGTTCCAATCATTTGAATAGTGTGCCCTATGAGGCTGTTGATTTGGCATTCAAAATTGTGAAGAAAAATATTGAATTTGACCTGTCAGAATTGTTGTTGAAACAATTGAACAAAAACATGGATAGCATAACGACTTCAAAGAATAATCCCTACAAATTTGGTTCTCTATTAATTTGTTTATTTTTCTATATTCAAAAATTCTTTCCATGAAAGGGCTCAGTTGTATGGAGAAAAGATATTCCAATTTTATATCAGATTAATGAGTATATTACTGACATGGGTGTAAACTTTGAAAAATTTATGGATAATTATTTTGAAGATTTCAAGGAAAGAATGAACAATAGGTTCTGAATTCCACCCAAACTAGTTGAAGATTACAAAGATGATGTATGCTTCATGGTTGATTGTGATAAGGTATACATTCAGGTAGTCAAACCTCAAGTTGCATCGGTGAAACCTCTTCCTTATGAGGTGAATATTGATGAGGCCAGGGACATTATTGAAGCACTAGTAAATGAACTTGTAGATCCTAAGCTTCCTACCTTTGGCACTTATGATGAAGCCAAGACTAGAATTGAGCTTGAAATCAAGCTACCCCAAGCTATAATCAAAGGCAAGAGAAAGATAGCAAAGTTGAAAACTGCAACTGGCCCTCTTATGCTTACTGAAGGAAAAGGTGAGGATGAAGAAGAAGAAGAAAAAGAAGGTGAAGAACTTGAATCTAAAAAGAAGAGAAAACTCCAAAGAAGAAAGGGAAGGCAATTATCACCAAACCTAAGAAGAAGCCTACTATAGTATTCTCTAGAAGAACCAAACAAGGAAAGTAGGAAACTCTACTTGTCAAGCCTCCACTCACATTTGAAGAAAGGCTAAAATAATTGGAAGAGGGAGCTGGCATCACAAATTTCAAAGCATTAAAATTTAAAACAAGGATTGATGTAGAGAAAATGCAGATTGAGGAACTAGTACTCAATAAGATGGGAAAATGGAAATACTCCCCAGACTAGCTTGCCCCTCAAATCTCCAAAGAGCTATTGGAGAGATTGCAACCAAGATGGGAGTCAACCACCCAAATGGTCAAAGACATATATGAGCAATCCCTAAAGAATCTTCTATTGAGTCTCACTGAACCAGAAATAAAGGCTGCAATGAAGAACAATGAAGGTAAAATGATGATTAGATTTCACACATGTTTGATTTTAATTAAGGACATTGAACATGTTGTAAGAGATGCAACAAACATGTGGAAGAACATCTATCATCTGTAAAAGCCTAGTGATGATCCTGTTCAAATCAAGGATGATGATAGCAGTGACAACAATGATTTTGATAGCACTCCATCCATCACAGTTACTCTAGGAGAGCTGCATGCACTAATGGAAGAGAAAGAAGAAGAAGACAAGGAGGAAGAAGCACATGAGGAAGAAAAAGATGAAGAAGATCCAGTAAAAATTGTAGTAGAAGTTATTGCATCCCTTCCTCATTCTCCACCAAAGACTATTACATGTACTTTGGAGATAGCTTCTGCAAGTGAGAATGTGAGCACAACAGTCACATCAATTGCTCAATCTTCACCAGCCACCTCCTAGCTCTAGGTATCTAAAACTAAAGTGCCAAGAAATTTATCTACTGAGCTATCTATCACCTCTTCAGCCACTGAGTCAGCCTCCTTAGCTCCTTCATCAACAATAAGTGTACCAGTAAGTTCCACAATTTTGTTTTCATGTTTTCTAGTAAGTTCTATAGTTTTGTTTCCATCAGCATCATCTGTATCCACTTCGACTCCAATCAATTTAGATACTACTATGGGTACTCTACCAAGTGTGATACCATTTTTGGGAAGTGTTTCAATTTTTCATCCAATTAGCACTTCTATTGGCATTCAATCCTTGAGTCCTATCCCAGTTTTCACTGCTAGCCCTTCTATCTCCACTATTGTGTCTGTTCCTAAGGTCAAACTAGTAATCACAAAAGTCAAACAAAAGCATCCATTAAAACTTCTAATCAGTAGAAAAGAAATTGGAGAAGACATTGACTTAGATAGAGAAATAGTTATTCCAATGATTGACTATGACACTACTACCATTGAAGAGATGAGGTTAGCCAGTCAACTCATAGAGATGAAAGCTATGTAGAAATAGTTAAGATCATAAAGGAATAAGGAATACAGAATAATTGAGAATGCCAAGGATATAATTACAGATGCTATAGGTGTTGAAGTAGATTCTACTAAACACATTTTGATTTAGTTAGAAGAGGTAGTACAAAAATTTAATGAAGATTCTTTCGAACGAGAGAAACTTATTGAGAAAGCTAAAAGAAAATTTGATAATAAGGTGCTAGAGCATATTTCTCAAAAGATAGTAATCAAGCAAGTTGAATTGTCAACATTTTTGGGAAATTTTGAAAATTCTTTTAATAATGTAGCATCACTTTTTGCCAAAATTTGTGATGTTTTTGGTTTTACGAAAGAAATAAAGGATAAGCTAACTAAGATTGACATTGATATGCAATCAAGTGTATCCAAGTGAAAGGTGGAATCCTCCTCCACAACCTCCCATCACACCAAAATCAAATATTTGGTAGATGTACATGCAAAACTATTGAGAGAGGAAGCAAGGATCTAGTCTACACTCATAGACATCTAACACATGATCCTTCCTATCATGGACACAATGCAAAAACATATTACTCATTACAAAACATTGTTCCAAGATCAGTACTTCTCTATGGCTGATCACTTGATCCAATTATCAGCAGAAGTTCAACTTTCTCTCTTCACCTATCAAAATTTGTAGCAGACTTGGGATAATACTTTTGCCACCATCCTTAAGGTACATCAAGAATTTATATCTCACTTTGGTGTAGTCATATAAACTATATATATGTAGTCCTTTGGCATTATTGTCAAAAAGGGGGAGAGATTCAACATAATAAGTGAGGAGAGTTATCACTATAAGTGATAGGGGGAGTTAGAACTCAATAGAGTTAGCATGTTTACATAAGTATCTTTGTATATACATCATCAAGAAGATATCTATAGAAATGTAAATGCAACAGTTCTAAAAAGATCAATTTTGAAAAACCAAAATTCATTGAGTCAGGTTATGTATATATGTTTTGGCTTATAAGTGTTTTGTCTCTAATGCCAAAGGGGGATATTGTTGGCATTATATTGTATTTTTCATTAGTGACAACACTTACTTGATTCTAAATGATTACCAAGTTCATCACTTATTCTATAGTTTATACTAAGCATTCAGTGGTTACCTTGTAGGTTCATCACTTAAGCAGTTCATACCAAGCATTCCTGAAGCTACCGAGTGAGTGTGCAGTCAAGCAGTTCATATCGAGCATTCATGAAGCTACTGAGTGGGTGTGCAACCTAGCAGTATCTACTGAGCATACAGTGTTCACCAAGCTTCATAGTGTTTACCAAGTGATGGAAGCCCAATATTTACCAAGTAATGAAAGTGTAGTGTTTACCACGTGAAAGCAAGGTAAACAAAGGATTCAATTTTTACCGAGTGATACTATATCTACCGAGTCTCCAATGGTTACCAAGTTCCAAGCTACTTTATGTGATTAGTATGGACCAAGCCTTCACTTATATCGAGTGCATGAAGATGTTGAGTAATGCAATGGACGCTGAGTATCAGAAGGTTACCAAGTCAGCTTGAAGAACTTGAGTTTTCTATTGTTTGGCCGACTCGGTAATATTTTGTTCACTTGTGTTTTGGCCAACCTTGCAATTATAATTATTGGAATGGTATATATGTAATGTATTATATCATCTACAAGGTATGCAAGTAAGTATCAAGATGGACATGTAATATTTTGATGTGAAAAAAAGTGAGTCATTAGTAGAGAAAAATATTTAGCAAGGTCTACAAGGAGTAAAAAATATTCATCAATCACAAGAGGTGATCTATACTTCAAGGATCTAATTAGCAATCAAGTTGTAAGTAGATCTACTATTTCATCCTTTTAGGTGAATCAATTTTTTAAATCCTTTAACAGGGTAGACTTAACATTCTTTGTATAAATCTCCTAACAGAGTGCATACTTCAGTGTATGTTTGTAAAATCCTCTAACAAGGTGGACCTAGCAGTCCTTTGTGCTCCTAATAGGGAAAATCACCACAAGTGGTCAATGTAAGCCTTAATAGGCCAACCTCATACTATAGTAATGAATTTTTATGGGTATCATCCTCACCCCAGTTTTACTTTCTATTTGGAAGGTTTCTGGGTTACCAAATCACTGTGTACATGTGTTATGGATGTTTGATTTCTCATATATGCAGTAGATTAGATGAATAAATGGTGAATAGTATATATGGTTAAAGTGTTGAATTGTTTAAAGTTTTGAAGTTACTAATTCACCCCTCCTCTCTCAGTAACCTATCACATCTTAAATATTTCCAACACTTCCTACAAAATGAAAGGAATGATGAAAGGAGGAAACCCTTGGCAATATGGAGAAGGATGAAATCAAAAATCAAAAGTTAATTTGTGTGTAAGGACTATGAGGTCCTAATACATCAAAGGTTGCAAATTCTAAGAAAAAAGGATTTGGACGTGGGGGCCTATATAGAGGAGTTTCATAAACTCACCCTAAGGGCTAAGATTCTTGAGAATGAGAAACAAGAACTAGCAAGGTACTTGAATGGGCTCAAGTACTCCATCAAGGATGAGTTGATTCTATTCAAACCCAAATAAATACATCAGTGCTATAAAATGGCCCTAAATATTGAAGATAAAAATAAGAGGAAGAGTGACTCTCAAGGTAGATGAAGAGGGGGAAGTGCTAGAGGTGGAGGAAGATTTGCAGGTAGAGGCTCATCCACTAAGTCTCAAGGGGAGACAAGTAATCAAGAGAAGATAGAAGAAGACACAAATCCTAGAGGAGGATTTAGATGCAGGAGACCTAATGGGAGAGGAAGATTTGGAGGAAGAACTCTAGGGGTATTCACTAGAAGGTGTTTCACCTACAACCAAATAGGGCATAAATCATCTAGATGTCTTGAGAAGATGGGAGGCAATAATAAAGAAGGAGATAGAAGGATTCACTTGGCCCAAGAAGAGGATGCACAAAGTGATCAAGGAGCAAGAGGTAATGTTGATCCAGAAAGAGGGGAATCTTTAATGTTCAATAGAACCTTATTGAATATGGTTGCAGAGTATGAACCACCCGAAAGGAAGACTTTGTTCAAGACTTTATGCAAGGTAAAAGGTAAAGTGTGTAAGGTAATTTTTTATTCTGGTTCAACTAATAATATTGCATCAATAGATATGGTAAATAAACCTGGATTGAAGAGGCCTCCTCATCCTAACCCTTATAAGGTCTCATGATTAAGCAAGGAGCAGCAAGTTGTAGTTAATGAACAAGTAAATGTTAAATTTCAAATAGGAGAGTACAAGGAAAAAAAAAAATTTGATGTTGTAGAGATGGATGCTTGTCATTTGTTGTTAGGAAAGCCATGTAAATATGATGTCAATTCCAAGCATGATGGGAGGAATAATGTCTACATCATCACCAAAAATGGAAAGGAAACCCAAAATGCATCTAGTGTGATGATGGTTGGGGAGAAGGAGTTTTTGAAGACCCTCAAGGTGAAGAACATACCATGTTTTTCCATTGTCGTAAAGCCAAGACAAGAAGATAAAAAGGAGGAAGGCAGATCAGGAATCAGGAATGTAGAGCCCAAGGAAGTGAGGTAGCTTTTGGACAAATATAGGGAAGTTATTTCAGACCCTACTACTAATACCTTGCCACCATTTAGAGAGGTAAGTCATCGTATTGACTTTATTCCAGGTTCTACATTGCTTAACAAACCTACCTATAGGTTGACACTAGAGAAAAACAAGAAATTAGCAAGAGAAGTTGAGGAGTTGCTTGTAAAAGGGTTCATAAGAAAGAGTATCAGCCCTTGTGCAGTCTCTACTTTGTTGCAACCTAAAAAGGAGGGTACATGGAGGTTGTGTATGGATTCAAGAGCCATAAACAAGATAACCATCAGATATAGGTTCCCAATGCCCAGGATGGAGGATTTGATGGATCATCTAGGAGGAGCAAGGTACTATTCTAAGATTAACTTGAAGAGTGGGTACCACCAATTCAAAATAAGGGAAGGAGATGAATGGAAAACTACCTTCAAGACTAATGAAGGACTTTATGAATGGATAGTGATGCCCTTTGGCCTTTCTAACACCCCTGGTACATTCATGAGACTCATGAATGAAGTTTTGGCACCTTTTATCAATCATTTATTTGTTATTTATCTAGATGACATATTGATTTTTAGTAAATCTAAAGAGGAACATCTAAAAAACTTGGAATTGGTTTTGAAGAAACTTAGGAAGAAGGAATTGAAGATAAACTTGGATAAGTGTGTCTTCATGAAGGAAGAGTTGGTGTTCCTAGGTTTTGTCATATCTAAGGGCAACCTCAAGATGGATCCAAAAAAGGTGGAAGCAATCCTCAACTGGCCTACACCAAGGAATGCAAGAGAGGTAAAGAGCTTTCATGGTTTGGCAAGCTTTTATAGAAAATTTATTAAAGGTTTTAGTTATGTGTGTGCCCCTATGATTGATACAATCAAGGATGGAAAGAAGTGTCAATTTTCATGGAATAAGGATGTTGATAAGTCCTTTGAGTACTTGGAGAAGAGGGTTGCAGAGGCACCCATCCTTGCTCTACTTGATTTCAAGAAGGTATTTACTATAGAATTTGATGCAAGTAATAGGGCCATAGGAGAAGTCCTAAGTCAAGAAGGTAAGCCAATAGCCTTCTTTAGTGAAAAGTTAAATGAAGCAAAACAAAGATATTCTACATATTATTTGGAAATGTATGATATGGTTCAGTCTCTGAGAAAATGGAGATATTATTTATTGCCCAAGGAGTTTATTGTCTATACTGATAACCATGCATTGAGTTTCTTGAATAGACAGGAAAAGTTGAACCATAGGCATGTAAAATGGATGGAGTACCTTCAATCATATACCTTCACTATTAAGCATAAGAAAGGGGAGGAAAATAAGGTTGCTAACACCCTTAGTAGAAGGAACTTAACCATTCAAAAAATGAGGCTAGAGAATGTAGGGTTCCACTCCATAAAAGACATGTATGAAGGAGATGTAGATTTCAAGGAGGCTTATCAAGTTTGTAGGGATATGATAGGGAAATACCACAGTATTTATGTATATTTCACGTTAAAAGAAGGACTAATCTTCAAAGGGAGTCATCTATGCATCCCTAAAGGATCCTTGAGGGAGAACATTATAAAGGAGAAGAATTGTGGGGGTCTAGCTGGTCATTTTGGATTGGACAAGACACTTGACCTAGTAAGAAGATTTTATTACTTGCCTACGGATGTGAGGAAATTTGTGGAAGCTTGTGTGATATGTCAAAAGGCAAAGGGGAAGACTTCCAATGTAGGACTATACACTCCATTACCAATACCAAATAGGACTTGGGATGCAATAAGTTTAGACTTTGTACATGGACTGCCAAGAACCAAGCAGGGCTATGACAGTATTTGTGTTGTAGTTTATAGGTTTTCCAAGATGGCACACTTTTTTCCATGTAAAACTAGTCACAATGCCTCTTATATTGCAGGTATCATTTTTAAGGAGGTAGTAAGACTACATGGATTACCATTATTCATAGTCTATGATAGAGATTCTAAGTTTCTTGGGCACTTTTGGAGGACTTTGTGGAGAAAGCTTGGTACAAACCTCTCATTTTCATCAACATATCTGCCACAATCGAATGGCCAAACAGAGGTGATTAATAGGTCATTGGAAAACCTATTAAGATTCCTTACTAAGGAACATGGTTCATCATGGGATTCAGTCATAGCACAAGCAGAGTTTTCTTATAATGATTTAGCAAATAGGACAACCAGACTGGGCCCATTCCAAATTGTTAACGAAACTCAACCTAGAGGGATAATGGAGGTTAGAGATGTCAAATCTATGGAAATAACCAGTGCTCAAGCAAGTTATTTTAATAAGGTTATGAAGGAAATTCTCAAGAGGTCAAGGACAGGTTAGAAAAAGTGACAATGAAGTATAAGGAAGCAGTAGATACCAAGAGGAGAGATCTTCAATTTGAAATAGGAGATCTAGTTATGGTGAACCTTAAAAAGGAAAGTTTACTAAGTTGATGATGAGGAAAATGTGGACACAATGCTTACAAAGTGGAGTTTCCACTAGACATAGGGCTATCCAATACATTCAATGTCTTTGATTTATATCCTTATAGAGGTTCTCAGCCTAAAAATAGTGGCATTAAATCAACCAATGTAGACAAAGAGATCATGAACTCTCTTCCCAAAGTAGGGGCACCCACCATTGAATGTTTTTTGGAAAAAAAAGAAGGAAAAAAGACTAGGAGGAAGGTTTACATGGAGTACCTTATCAAATGGATAGGTAAACTAGTTGAAGATGCAAGTTGGCTACCCGAATCAGGAATAAAGAAGATGGGATATGATGTTTCCACATTACCAAATCAAGAGAATTGAGTTTCTGTTTGCCTAAGGAGTATGGTGTAGGTCACCTAAGTCTTTTAGGCATGAATTCAAAGTTGATTGATAGATTAGAATCGTTATGAATGAGGATTGGTCCTTATTTGTAATAAAGACTCACTTGTAAGGTACATTGGCACTTTGGTGTGGTTATAAGCCAAGTGACCATTTGTGACCAAAGAGTCATAATTTAAGTATTTTTGAGTATTTTTATGATTTTAGGGTGTTTTATATGTGTTTGAGTCACTAAGACACCATAGGGTGAAAGGTTTGTGAAAATTGCAAAAAAAGTGCAAAAAATTGTAAAATGCAAAAGTTGCTAAAGAGCAATTTTTGCAATTTTTGTTGTCAAAATAAAAAGGAGGTTGTATGGTATTCCAACCATCCAAATAGAAGTTTTAACCATTGATAGGCACTTATTTAAGCTCTCCACATGTGGGAAAGGTCATTGTACGGATGGTGGACAACATTGGTGAATTAAAAACTCAAATTTTCTACCTTTTTTACTATTTTTTCAATTCCTTATGGCTTGTATGTATTTTTGATGGTAAAATTATTATATGGTTGGATAGAGAGTTGAGTTAGGATTCCATTTCAATTGGTTTTAATTCTTTATCTTATATGCAGCAAAAGTTATATTAGTTTTAGTCCAAGTAGGTTAGATTTACTCCAAATTTGAGGGTTTCAGCAAGATGGCCTCCTAACTTGCAAACTCACCATGGGATTTCAATGCCACTTTGTGGAATGAAATTTATGAGATTGGTCTTTGAGATGGCATATATTTAGAGCTGTAGGAGCATGGAAACTATTTTTACTAGCAAGCTCTACACTGAACATATTCTTATGTCTAGTCTAGTTTTGAAGGAAAAAGAGGGATCAGGCTCCCAGAATAATTAATTTGACCTAGGTGAAAGGTGTAGAAGGAAAATTTGGATGTTTAAAAGAGATCAAATTGGTTGAACCAAGTTTTTTAACACATTTTTTTATGTTTTCCTTGAAACCCAGCCTAAATTGGCCATTTAGGACTATGACATAGAGTGGGCATAACTTGATGCTGGAGCTGAGTTGGTGATTGATCTTTTGGAATCTCTTAGGGGATGTTGAAGATTTTTTTAAAGTGCAAAAATAGTAGGGGGTCCTTTTCATGATCTAGGATTTTGACTATGAAAGTTAGGATTAACCCTAGTAGCAATGCTGGTAACTATTTTGCAAATTGATTGTTGGGTGTTGGACAACTTTAAAGTTTGGTGTTTCTTGCTGCATTAAGTCCATAGAAACTATTTCTTTCAGAAAAATTGAGTGCTAAAACCATCCATGAAGAATTTTCCATTGTAGGCCAATTGGTAATAGGGAGTCCCTAAGTGTTGTAGTTGATCCAAGTTGTTTGAATACCCTAGGTTTGAGGATTGGGCCTATACAGTGGAGTCCACTTGCAAGGTAGAGTCTATCCTATTGAGAGCCCATTGGATCAGTCATTTATCTTGGAAGAAAGGCCTAGTTGTTGTTTGGTGGTTGAAAGCAAGTTAAGGTGCTATTTGGAGGATTGGAAGAGTTTGTTTTCTTTTGTTGCATGCTTTGCATCACATCCATTTGATAAACCTTGAAATTCTTTCTTGCTACATAAGCCAAGAACATCCTTACTACTTCCATTATTTCCATTGATGCATAGGTTTCTTCATAATCTATGCCTTCTTGCTATGAGTATCCTTTGTAAACAAGTCTTGCCTTGTTTCTCACAACTTCTCCTTGCTCATTCATCTTATTTCTAAATACCCATTTGGTTCTGATCACATTCTTTTCTTTAGGTCTAGGAACTAATTCCCATGTCTCATTCTTCACAATCTAATCTAGTTCTTCTTTCATACATTGCATCTAGTGATCATATTTACATGCCTCATCTATGTTCTTAGGTTCCACTTGAAAAATTAGACACAATTCCTCATTTACTCTATTCCTTGTCATCACACCTTTATCTTTGCTTCCAATTATCTACTCTAGAGGGTAATTGTTTGTCATTTTTATATTAGAATTAGGAATTGATATCTTAGCTATGATCTTTTTCCTAGGTTCAAATATTTGTTCTTATCTATACTTAATAGATACATTATTTTGCAATTCATTGTTAGTCTCAAAAGAACTTCATCATTCTATCTAACAAATTTAGAATTATCCTCTTCTACATAAGAATTATAATCTACCATCTTCTCTTTAGTACCAAACTTCTCATTAATTCTTACATTTTCACACTCAAATATTGTCTTAGTTCTTTAGTTGAAACATCTATATGCTTTTCTTTTCAATGAGTAACCAAGAAATATATCTTCATCACTTCTAGGATCAAACTACCAATATCATCATCTCTCTCTATGTAACACTTCTAAATATTCTAAAATACTAGAGTGATGGTGAATGACCAAACCATATTTCATAGGGTGTCTTGCTCATACCTTTTCTAATTTGTACTTTATTCAGAGTTGCAGTGTTAACTTGTTCTCTCCAAAATGTTTTTGAGATGTCATTCTCAAATAACATCACTCTTGTTGCTTCTTCTACTGACTTGTTTCTTCTTTTAAAAATCCCATTATATTTAGGTGTTCTAGGTGAAGATAATTGTCTTTTGATTTCATTCTCTTCATAGAATATGTTGAACTCTCTAGAAGTGAACTCTCCTCCTCTATCAAAACTTAACACTAGATTCATTTTCAATAGTATTCTTGAATATCTTAAATTTCTTAAAAGCTTCAGACTTCTCTTTAAGAAATGCTACCCACATCATCCTAATTAAATCATCAATAAAAATTATAAAGTACCTTTCACCATAAAATCCTCTGGTTCTTGCAAGACCACTCATATATATGTGAACAATTTCCAATTTCTTTGCAGTGGAGAACTTCTTGCTAGAAAAAGACACTTTCCTCTACTTAGCTAAGATACATTCCTTGTAAAAAACATTAGTAGGTTTAATAATCTTAGACAAATCTCTCACTACAAATGCACTGCTAACTTTCACAATATTATAAAATTTTATATGACAAAACCTTCTATGCCATAACCAATTGTTATCAACCTTTGCAACTAAACATGTTATTTTAGTAGGATTTAACTAAAATACATTACCTCTAGATCTAGTTCTAGTACCAATCAAATTACCATCTTTGTCTTTGATAATGCAAGTTTTTTCTATGAATTGAAATAGATATCCCTTGTCTACAAATTATCCAACACTTAACAAATAATGTTTCAAACCATCAACAAAGTAAACATCATTAGTGATAGTTTTACCATCAAGAGTAATAGATCCAATCCCTTTGATATGATAGGCTACATTGTTACAAACTCTAATAATAACTCCGTTGTGATTTTTAAATTTAACAAATTTATTCATATTATGAGTTATGTTATGTGAACATCCACTATTAATTATCCAATCCAATTTCTTCTCTGTTTGGGTAACTAGAGCTCTCTCTTCTCTAATTTCTCTATAAAGGTTATCTTCCTTAATAACCACAAATCCTAATTCATCATGACTTTCACTGTGATCTTTTCCATTAGATTCTTCATCCTCATTAGCATATAAACAATTTCTATCCTTATCTCTTCTAGGCTTAAATTTTCCTCTAAACTTTTTCTCTCTTTTAGGAAATTTAGATGAATAATGACCATATTCATCACAAGTCCAACATTTAAAGATTTTCTTACTATCTTTCTCTCTTCTTACTAGAAGGGCTATTCCTTCTTAAACCTTCTTATCTTCTTTAAATCTTCTACTACTAGAAAAATCTCCTCTTGTGCTTGTACTTCTTGATAGAGTAGGTCAAATGTTCATAGCACTGAAAGTTGTCTCAACTCTAGCTAATTTCCATACTGTCTCATTTCTATTTCTATAGATTCTAATCTTCCAAGCAAGGTTTCCTTTATGAAATATTTGGTGTAGGGCATTACTAGGTAAATCATCTGACCTATTTTCTTGAATAGTAGTGTTAAACTTTTCAAGATCTTCCATATAACCTCATAATCTTGTTTAGTTCCACCAAGAGATCAAATACCCACAATAATTTTTGATTGATTTTTATTCCATCACCTTAGCATCTTGAAATGCACAAATCCAAATTCACAATTTCATTCTTTTTGCATGTTCATCACGTTCAATAGTAACTTGTAATTGTTTCCAAATTTCATGAGAAGTTTGGAATGTCTATACTTGACTATATTTATTCTTTGGAAGAGCTGATAGTAGGGTTTCTCTGGCTCTCATGTTACACATGAATAGATCTCTCTCTACTTCACTGCATTCTTCAAGCTTTCCTTCTTCCACAATTGTCTTCTCACTCTTTGTCAAGATCCACTAACCCAGACCCATGTACAGTAAATGAGTCTTCATATTTTCCTTCCAACTATCATAGTTGGCCCCATCAAATATCAAACTATCTTTCCTAAACATATTCTCCATTGATCTCCCAAAGTTGTGAAGCCTTATCTTTGAGGACCTAATGCTCTGATACCAATTGTTATAATATATACTCCACTAATATAACTTAGAGGGGGGATGAATCAATTATGCAACTATCATCACAAACATTAACCTTAAACAAACTTAACCATGTGATTAATATAAATTGAAACCACAACAAGATACTCATAAATAATTAACACCAAATATGTTAACTATGGAAACCCTTGATCAGAGGGAAAACCCCGATGGGGATGGTACCCACAAGATGATGCACCAATATAAATATTCCTTGTTAGAGGATAGACCATGTTAGGAGTCTATTACAAAATTCAGTACATATGAGTCTGTATTAGGAGAATTTGAATCCATGTTAGGAGATTCCAAACCTATTAGGAGTTGTTCCAACCATGTTAGGAGTTGTTCCAACCATGTTGGACCCACTGCTCAAATAGCTTCAAGGTTAAGATCAAAGAACCCACTATCCAAATGATCTTTGTATTATTTCTTGTAGAATAATAGAACTAAAATGTACTTCCTTCCTCTAACTCTATCCTATCAACTGGACTACTACTCCTTCAGATCTTGTAACTAGATCTCATATTGTGCATCCAATGGTCCCTTGGATTGCTTACATGCATTCAACAAGCATTCTGCTCCTTCTTGTAATGTATACTAATACTTCAAATTCCACTTGATCCTCTTATTCCAAGTCCCCTTACAAACAAATAAAAAAACTTTCTTTTATACCATATCTTTATAATGATTCCTTGAGTCAGCCTTGAGGCTTTCCCAAAATATTAAAATAAGATAATTAATTAATTCATAATTACAACAAAACTATCAGCTCATAGTCTATACAAAACTTATATGTGTGAAACCATATCTTATGCACACACTGGCATCACCACATGGTCATCCTCTATCATAATTATCTACGCATCACCTTCATTACATCTAAGATGAAAGATAGCAATAGATCATCATAACTTTTGATTTCCAATTCTTTGTTTCTACAATGCTTTTAGTAAAATAAGTGTAACTTCCATACAACATCAAATCAAACTTAGTCCTTTTGACCATGTCATTGAGACAACCTTAGGAACATGCCCTCCACTACACATCATTTGAAACTTCCTTAGCTTCTACACATCTTAAGATTACTAACTTCTATTCTTCCAGTTTTAATAAAATTACTGTTATGTTGACATCAATGACAAATGTAGTCATGAATGTAACATATCAATACTCTCTAATGCTTAGGATACTCCCCCAATTTAGTATAATTTCAATTCATGCTAACACTATTAGGTGCGACCCTATAAAAGTATTTAATCACCTATTAGTGTTGGAAATATTAGGTTGACAAGATTACTAAGAGGGGAGTTGTGAATCAAGAACCAATAAAACTTTATCTAACATCACCAAAAAAATCCTTCATATTATATTCTTATCTAATTGCATGCATTAAAGAATGAAACCATTTAAACATTCATAAAAATTTGACACAAGATATGGTAACCCAGAAACATTCCATTTAGAAAGTAAAACTAAGGTGGGGATGTGATGCAATGGAGCCTAGTGCAACTGATCACAAGGTAATCAACTAGTCTAAAAGCCCTCTTCACTAAATTCCTTCAACCAAATCTCTTGGTAAAGATGATCAAGTGTGAAAGCACCAATCAGAAGTGATACAAGGATGATACCATGTTATCACAACTCTATACCCAAACAAGGAAAACCCTAATCACTAGGGAACCCTATGAACAAGACAACTTATCACAAGTCCCTCACAATGCACAATTTGACCAATTTTTTGAAAACAACCTTAAAATTCTTCAAATGACCAAGGAAGACTCCAACACATGGGAATAGTCTATTTAGGTCACCAACGACATGAAACAATGGTTAAAACCAAACTATGTAAGTCTTCCCACATAGTTGTTTTGTTAAGCCATCCAAAAAAGACTAGTAGCCCTTTTTGATGGAAATCATATTTTAAGGAAATATCTCCACACAACCAGGGAAAAGAAATTTATTTTTGGACACCCTTTTGAGACTTACAAGACATACTAAGGCACTAAGGTTTAATGACACAAACAAATGGGCTTTTGTTCATTTTCTTACTCAGACAACTAAGGCAATTAGGCCCCCATTTATAAAGAAAGTACATGTTCTAGGACTTCATCTTGCAAAAAAATGATGGGAAAATGTGAGAAAAACCCTAGAATTGTTACAAACTTGATTTAAAACCTTGATGCCAAGTTTGGTTGGAGCTATGGGAGATGTTGCATCCTTTTCCTACCATGCACATGGGACTTGCATGCCTAGGGCATCAAAATTCTCAAGGATCCTTGCAAGTATAAACTTAGAACCACTTTCATCTTAAAATACATATCTAATCCTAGGATTTCACCAAAGGTCATTAAATTCCCATGGTGAAATCCTCCTCTATGTTTAAACATTCTTCAAAACCCTAGGTTAGCAAGAAATTCAGACCTACTTGCAAAAAATGTGAATATCTTGAGTTAGAGAAAAGATGGAGACTTCAAACTAGAAGTATTGGGAAGTTACTTCATCCATCCATCCAAAAATGTAGGTCTTAAACTTTGTATGAGTTCGTACAACATAGGAAAATAGGTCATTTGTAGTAAAAATAGGGATTTTATTGATTAAAAGTTAAGAATACATTATTTCCAACATTCAGGCAGAGTTTGGGCACACAACAGATGGTCTCCAATGTCTCCCTACAACTAACATCTCACAATATTGTCTTGAACTACTCTCCAATTGAGCATCTAGGCATGGATCAATATGATTTCTCTCTTGTTAATAATATTAATTTCATTAGTCTCCTTCCTTGCGATACAAGTCATTTGCTTATCTCTCCTTGGGTCGTCCATAGATCGTCTGATGTGGGCATTGTCTCTTATTCCCCCCCTCACTTCCCCTACCATGCTTCCATTTCAAAACCCTTCTCTCCTATGTTATATCCACCTGCTTCCCCTCTCTCTCTAGGCTCCCCTTCTCAAATGTTATCCATGCTAGACCTCACCTCTTCTTGCCTAGTCTTGCATGGTCAACCTGTTCATTCTCCCTCTCTTGTTCCTCCCCCTTTCTCCACTAATATCTCAATTAATAATTGGTAATCAAGATTGGTTTTCAACCTCTCAAGTGTCATCTTAGACACCCTCTCCTTCAATTTCCTCAAGAGGGGCCTCAACTTTGCCCCTGCTCCCTTGTACATTCCTATGATTGACTTCCTGATAGAAATTGAAATTTTTTGTGCTCTTCCTTTCAAGATGAGCATGAAGGTCAAGAAAGACTATATGGTGGCTCTCAGATGTGCTAAGCCTCCTAGAAGCAACATCCCCAAGGAAGAGTATCTTACCTTAAAAAATCTTGTTAATCACAATTACATTATTATTTCTAAAGTTGACAAAGGCAATGCCATTGTCAATTTGGATAGATAGGATTACTTATCTAATATGCATGTTCTTCTCTTGGACTCTAGTTGCTACAAAATTACCACCCACAATACTTGTCCAAATATCCTTAAATAGGTCAGAGCGACAATTGACATATCCTCATTTGATGAGACTACCAAGAGTCATCTTCTTCCCTCCAAAGAGATCACCCCTTGAATTTTTGGGGTCCCTAAAATCCATAAATCCAATTTTCCACTTAGACCCATAAATGACACCATGGAATCTCCCATGTATTCTTTATCTTCCTTTCTTGCCAAGTTAATATTGTCCCTAGTTGTTAATAGTGATTCTTTCATCAAAGATGCCAAATTGGATATTAGTGACATTTTGGTAAGCTTTGATTTTGTTTCTCTATTTGCCAAGGTCCCAATTCCTATCTCTATTGAGATTATCAAGCGCAAATTCAATGACAAGATCACCTCTCTAGTAGAGTTGTGCTTGAGATCCATATTTGTCTCCTTCCAAGGTCTCATCTATGAGCAAGTTTATGGGGTGGCAATGGGTTCCCCACTCTCTCCTATCATTGCCAATCTTTATATTGAGCACTTTGAATACATGGCTCTGCACTCCATCCACCTCAAACCTAAATGGTGGAAACACTATGTCAATGACATTAATGTGTGATGGCCTCATGGCCTTGACAAGTTGGAGGAGTTCCACACCAACCTCAATAATTTTTCCCCTTCCATCACCTCCACTAAGAAGGTTGAAGTTGATGGTTGTATTTTGTTTCTTGATGTTTGACTCCTCAGGAAACCTAATGGCTCCCTTGGGCATCAAGTTTTTTGTAAGGCCACTCATACTAACCTTTATCTACATGCCTCCTCACATCATCACCTAGGCCAAAAATTTGGGCTCCTAAAGACCCTAACTTTGGGAGCCCTACATATTTGTGATAATGGCAATGTCAATAGAGAGTTGTCCCATCTTTTTCATGTCTTCATGCTCAATGTGTATTCCAGAAAGTAAATTTCCAAAGCTTTCAAGCAAGCTTGGTCTTTCCTGTCCATCTCCAAACTTGCCCATTCTCAGGTGCTTTCTCACCTAACTACCTTCCTACCCTATGTTTAAGGTATCTCTCACAAAATTGCAAGGATTCTCATGAAAAAGGATTCTAGTGTGCCTTCAAACCCTTATCCTCCATTAGATCCCATTTACCCTCTCTTAAAGACTCTAGAGATGACTTTTCTACTTCAGGTGTCTACAAGATTCCTTTCTCTTGTGGATCACCTTACATTGGTGAAGTAGGTAGATAATTTGTTACTATAATTAAGGAGCATATTACTAACATCAGGCATGAGTGGGTTCTCAAATTAGCTTTGCTCACATTTGGTTGGAAAACACCCAAATTCTTCTCAAAAAAGATAATTTCTTTAAGAGAAAAATGAAAGAGGCGATTGCAATCTAGTGTATAAGTACATATAGTGTCTCAAGTCCTTGTTAGAGGACTAGGACTTGTTAGAGGCCTTAACCCTATTAGGAATTGGTACAACCTTGTTAGGAGTTGGTAGATCAATTACAATGTATTCAAGAAGAGCCCACTACCCTAACATGCAATTATGCAATTCAATTCCTTCATAGAATATATATATATACATACAATACATGCTTGTTGTTGTAACTCACACTTACTCTAATCTTACATCAAATTTCACATCACATAAGGCTCATAGATGGTTCTCACAACAGTTTGCATGTCACATCTAATCATGCAACTTTCACAATATCTGTGCATTACACTTATTCTTCCTCATTGTATGTATGCAACATAATATCTTTACTTATATCTTGTAAATTCACAAATTATTTCTCAATCAAATCACATGGTTGAAATAATATCCACATAGGGAGCTTAACATGGATTAGTAATTATTTAAAACAAAATCATTCCTAAAGCTATATTGCTCTATTTTCTGCTATGCTCTATTAAATACAAGTATAGTTAAACTTACTATAACTTGCACTATACTGATTGTACTGTATTGGTACACATCATCATGAAAATGTTACAAACCTTTCCTCAACCGAGCATAAGCTAACTCTCTTCACTATTAGAGTAAATAATTATGTATTTATTATTTACACTTTTACTTAAGTTTACTTAGATAAATGCATTTAGATAATAGTTGTCATCTAGGAGCTATTGATGATTTGTTGACAACATGGGATTTAATTCCTACCTAACCATACTTATCTTCTCACCTACTTGGAGGGTGATCCACCTTTTGTGGACGTATGCTTAATTGTCACACTTATCTCCTAGTACTTTCTAGCTTGTTCTAGAAGCTTCCTTGAAGCCTTTATATTCAGGTTCTCTCATTGTATTTCATATCATATTGTACATCAATTCATTCTTTATAGAAATTTATTTTTTTCTCATCAAATATGTCTCATCTATGGATCTGGCAATTCTTGCCTCCATAGTTTTTTGTCCCTCTCTTCAGTATAGGTGTTTGCATGCAGGTGATTCTTGGGAGCTGTGGGGTTGATATTTCATCAAGTTCAACATGGTATCAAAGATCTAGATTTGAACATACCCCTATTCTATTATTGTTAGATTTGACATTGGTTTTCAAATTTGAGCTTTTAGTAATTATTTTATTGGATTTGGAGGGGTCATTTTCTTTTTTGTGCACTTTGAGCCCAAACAGACATCACCATTAAGCTTAGAGCATTCAAAAACCCCAAGTCGTTTTGACTTAAGCATGCAAAATTGAGATAGTCATATTTTTTTGATAAAATTATTATTAGAAAAGGTTTTTTTTTTCCAACGGAGTTTATTGGTAGTTTTAGCCAATGTACTTGTGATTTGGATGATTGGGTGTCGTGGCTTCCAAATTTGGCATTGGAAGGAATTCATTTTTGGCATTTTTTTTGCCCCCATGATGTCTCCCACATTAGCTTTCTCCCTCCTTCCTACACGATTACCTATTGAAGATTGGTTTCCAGTTGACAAGCATGGAGGAGCTTTTTTAGTATTTTGTGTGGGGCTCATAATTGATTCAGGGACCACACTAACTCATCTGAGGGATCTTGCATACAAGCCCTTCCTTGAGGTCATGTGAATGCCTCTTCTATCGGTGGAACCGATCTACCCTAACTCTTCTATTTGGAGTTTACTTCTTGGATTTTAGAGATAATTCATAGTTTCAATTTAGTTTGTGGATTTTAACATTTTACAGTTGTCAAATTTCTTGGCAACATTTTAAGTTGCACTTAAAGAAGTATCAAGGATGGGTCTGCATTTTTTGTAAGCAAGGGAGCGTCAAATTTTTTTACATCATAGACAATAAGGGTATCTAGAAGGGCCACTAGTGGAAACATTCTTGGATTAGAGAAGGCAAGCATATTGGTTTGATGGCCCTCACCATTTTTTTAAAAATTTCTTCTTTGCAATTTTCTTTGGTTTGGTGGATCTAATATATGCTTGCCATTTTTTCCAAGTGTGGGCCCAACTCAATTTTCCATTATAGGTGGAACTCAACTTTGGACATTTTTTGTGGTGAAGGCATGTTTTTTGGGACCCATTCTCCTACCACTCCATCACCTTGGGTTGCACCAGCCTTTCCTCGTGACATTGGAGAATATGCATGGTTTAAGCCACTAATAGACGTCTCATTTTTGGCACTTTTTGGTGGAAAATGCATTGATTTATGGGCATGATTTTTGAGCCTGTCTGTGCATTGGTTTTAAGGAAATAATTTGTGCTTTCAATGCTATTTATGGTGAAGGGGCATATCTCAAATGGTTGGCAAAACATGATTGTAGTGTTGTGAGCTATTTACTAGCAGAATTATTTTCTAATACATAATTTTTTTGGCCACAAGACTTTGTTTTCTAGCACCAACATAGCTCTGTGTGAATTCTTTCTGGTAGAAAGGGATATTTTTTCTTCTTGTGAGTATTTCTGGTGAACTGGTCACTTTTATGGCATCTTTTCAGCACATGCTATTTGGCCACTGGTTTTTAATCTGGCACTGGTCCTTAGGTTTTTGGCTCTTGTTTTCAGTGGTTTGATATTTTTTCCAATAGTGGTCATTTTTATTTTTTTGCCTCGATGGCCATTTGACCATCAACTTTGGGCTCATCATTTGCTAACATCAGCACCATGTCAACACTACATCACTACTTCCTATCACCTCCTCAGCCTATATTTGGACCTATCTTCAATTTTTTGCTCATATCTTGAGCATATGAAGGTCTTTCTTTGATCCTAAAGAAGCACCAAAAAGCTAGTTTCGAGATGGACACATTGGTGTAGGTATTTTTTATTTTTGATGTAGTTTTTTTGCTTATTTTTGAAGTCAAAGTTAGATGTTTTGTTTTCACTCTAGCAAGAATTTCTTGTGCATCCCATCTCTATTTTTTTAAAACATCATATTTTTGGAAAGTTGGTTCTGTCTACTTTTCAAAAATGTTGTCATTTCCTTCAGATCCTACCCCATTCTTTTTCTATCATGCTTTTGGCATTTTTTACTCTATGGTGGATATCTTGGGTGTTCTAAGTCTGAGGATCATTTTCATGGCATGGGATCCTTTGTTTTGTGCTATACTATCTTTTGTATCAGCTTTTTTCCCTTTTTCATCATTATTGATATCATTTGTAAGCATCTTTATGCAAACACGTGGAGATAAAGTGCCACTCTTGCATTTCTAGTTCATGAACATTGTTTTGAGACAATTGTACTCACACTATGTTTATAAAGTTCCATGGGGGGGATAGTTGTTTGCCACTTTTGTGCCCTATTCCTTTTTGCCCCATGATGTGTCAATGACACATGCCTTTATAGGTGTTTGTACCTCTTACTCTCTCTTGTTGTTCTTGCTTCCTTCTGCAGAGTACTTGGGTCCACTTTCTTAGTTGCTTGTTACCTCACCCCATCTGCATTAAGGGGTTTTATTCTATTGTTCCTAATGCTTCCTTGGTTTGATGGTTCATTAGTGTGAACTATGTATTTAGTAGCTAATCCTATATACTAGGCAATTGCAATGGCTAGCTACCTATGCATTTCAGTGAGATGGATCATCTACCATATAGACACTCTCAATTTGTGCCTTCTTCTTCCATGGAGGTTCTTTAGATCAGAAGCTTCTTTTTTATAGTGTTTGTGGCTTCTCCATGCTTCATTGACGCATGATATTTGTGTTCCTATTTTCTAATACATTCCTCTAGTTGGAGGCTTCTTTATTCCTTCACTAGGTTTTTGTTATCTCTTTTTGGAGAGGGGTTTTTCCCACTAAGTTTTCTCCTTTATCTCCAGTTTATAGAGATTGCATTGCATTTCTTATGCATTTGTTCATGGGTATCTAACATGGCTTTGTTGTTGGGATCCATTTTGCATTTCATCTTAGCTGTTGTGAGCTTATGTGCATTCCCCTATGTTGTGCTTAAGTGGGGGTGTTAGAGTAAATAATTATTTATTTATTTATTATTTACACTTTTACTTAAGTTTACTTAGATAAATGCATTTATATATTAGTTTTCATCTAGGAGTTATTGATGAGTTGTTAACAATGTGGGAGTTTGTTCCTACCTAACCATACTTATCTTCTCACCTACTTGGAGGGTAATCCACCTTTTGTGGATGTATGCTTAGTTGTCACACTTATCTCCTAGCACTTTCTAGCTTGTTCTAGAAGCTTCCATGAGGACTTTATATTCGGGCTCTCTCATTGTATTTCATATCATATTGCACATCAGTTCGTTCTTTATAGCAATTCATTCTTTATTTCATATCTCATGTATGAATCTAGAAATTCTTGCCTGCATAGTTTTTTGTCTCTCTCTTTAGTGAGAAGTGTTTGCATGCAAGTGATTTTTAGGAGCTATGGGGTTAATCTTTCATCAACTTCAACATTCACATCATTCATACTATTAAGATTTATTCACTGTACTCCTAAAAATTGTCTCATACTTAGATAATTTAATGTCTCTTAATGCATAAATAAAATGTTGAATATATGTTGCTATAAATGAAAACCATCATGAAATTTAACTAACCATATTGCCAAAAGCTTCCTCTTGTAACTTATTGTTCTTCCTCCTCATCATCCAGGTTTACATCATCTAACTCATCATCATTTATTTCTTAATTTTCTTCCTCATCTTCACCATCCCCTGTCATCAACATGCACTACAAAGTCACTAGGTTGATGCAACTGATAGATATTTTTCCATGTAGTTGTAGCTTCCTTCACCACATATTCAATATATTTTAGCAATATCATGCATGTTCTTACTTTGAGAGTTAATTTCTTCTCATTTTTCTTCAAAGAGTCTTTTACCTCCTTCTTACTAAGGTTTGGCATGAGTTGCTTCAAGGTCTGTTCATAAATATCCTTGATAGTATTCTATGTATTTGCCCATCTAGGTTTTATTTCCTTCATAAGAACAATAGGAATTAGTCATGTAAGCTCATTTGGTGAATACTTCCATTTACCTAGCTTGTTCATAACAACATCCTCTATTTTCCTTTTCTCTTCCTCATTCCTTAACTCATACTTGAGGAATTTGAAACATGTCATGCATGTTCCCTCTTTTGTCTTCTTCAATCCTTCTTGAAGTGCAGGTGCAGATCTCTTGAAGATAACCTACTCAGCTTCATCTTGACCTAACTTCAACTTCTTTCTTGACTTAGCCCTTCTAGTAAATACAACATGGGATGATTTGGCAAGTCTGGTTATAATAACCTTACCTTTCTTCCTTAGAGCCTCTTCTTCCTTAGATTTGGTGTTGTTTAGGATCCACAAGCTCATTCAGTAGAGCCTCAATTGCATCCTTAGTATCACCAATGTTAACCTCATACTCTAGAGGCTTAACTCATGCCACTCTAGGTCTGACTATACTTTTATATACACTTTGTCACAGTCCACCATAAAACAAATACTATCCTTTTAATATTCTACAAGTTTCTTGGGGATCCTAAATCTATTGTGCATCTTTTCTTTGAACGATTCAAAGTAGTTATCCATGATGCTATCAAAATTTTCACCCATTTCTATTATATACTCATTAATTTGTCATGAAATAGGTACATCTTTCCTCCATACTACTATACCTTTGGAAGGGAAAAATTTCTGATAAAAGAAGAATAAACATATCAAAAGAGATCCAAACTTACATGGATTATTCTTTGATCCTCTAATTCTCTCCATGTTTTTTTTAATTGATTCAACACTAACTTGGCAAGGTTGAAGGATAGGTTATTCTTCACAACCTTATATGCAAGATCGATAGCTTTACATGATACATTGTTTAACTGACTAGAACTATATATCTTGTGTGAAATTACTTGAATTTCAAACTTTAGCTCCATGTTTTTTACTCCACTTAGCTTTATACCTCTTCTATCCCACTCAACAACAGTCTTCTTAGTTAGTTCTACCCAACCTAGGGTTTTGGTCATCTTAGCCTTATTTAGCATGGGAAGCCCAGTGATTCTATGAATCATTTTCTTCGTTAACTGAATGGGTTGGTCCAACCATAACTGCCCATTGTGTACATGGCTTATAATACATTTAATCCATTTGACTTAAAATTCTCTTCGCATATGTTAGATATGTGTCAAACCCTTTGCTTCCAAATGTTGATGTTCATGTTTCAATGCACCATCCATACATAATTTATTGAATTATTCATTCATCTATAGGGTTCTAAGTTCTTGAATTGAGCAATAATAATAATAATGTATTTCATGCATGAGTAATACCTTTGGTCGAATTTGATATTGTACACTAGCCCAGTTGAGCACCTCTGCAATTGTTGGACTCAACTTGAAATTCAATGCCTTGTAGTCAACTCCATTGGCTAACATTTCATAACCTTTCTTCACTTTGTTACTTGAAGATTCCATTCTTGGTATGGTTTCCAAAATACTTCAATAATTCTTCAACAACAATTGCTTAGATTTCTTAGGGGCTCTAAATTCACTCTTCACAACTAGCTCTAAAAATTTGTGGTGAAAAAATGTAATTTATTTGTTCCCTTGTTAACGAATTTTCTCTCTTCGATCACCATTAATGCTTTGTATTCTATATTCACTAAGTGATAGGTTGTCCTCCACTTAGTCTATTCCTTAATGCTTGGCAAACATCTATAGCTTGGAAAAGTCATCAATACTTGATAGGAACTATCAACCTTGTAATCGAAAATAATATGCAACCCAACCTTACTTGGTAAGGTCTTTTTCTTGTCATTATACTCAATGATCCCTATGCATATTGAATGTTAGATTACTTCTTTTGAATCATATTTCTAGTGATCTCCATAAGGAATTAAGTTTAGATGATTGAGTCATCCAACTCATTGACTTGGATGTCATTCACTTCAAGATCTTGGTTTGCATTCTTTGTAAATTTTGGTACCTATTGTTACCTCTCTCTATTTTTTTATTTTCATCTCTTGTTTTCTCTTCATCTTCAATTCTACCTATATTCATATATTTCTTGTGCAAGATGTCCAAGTTATGTACAATTAAAACATCTTTTTGTAGTATCTATTATCCTCATGTGATGTTTTATATAATTTTCTCCAATGCACCCAAATTCACCATAGTAGTGACATCTACACCATGTGTTGTAATCCCGCACAAATATTACTTTTAGAATTTGTCCTATTGGGTTCTACTGCTTGGTTTTGCACTCTGAAGATTTTTGTCCTTGTTTCTTGTAATTGTGACACTTACCTTCAAACTTAGGTTTCTCTTTGCATTCACTTGCTCTATGACCATGCTTATTGCAATTGTAACACTTTCTATTGAATTTTTCTTTTTCATTACTCCAACATTTTTTTGATGTATGACCTATCTTACCACAGGTTTTGCAAGTAGGTCTTTTATTCTTTTGAGCTCCTTGTTGAGATGATTCACCTTCTTCTATATATCCTATTCCATCTTTTCCTTTCTGTCTATACTAACTTTGTTCATTTAATTGATTCATGCTTTCCAGAGATTTCATCATTCTTTCATAGGTCTTATTTTCAATATTGAGATCATTCTATAGTCTTTCATTCTACTAATCTTAGGTTCATAAGTTCTTCATTTTCATTAGATATTTGATCAATGAAGTCTACTTGCTGAAGAGATAGTTGTTGAATTTGATTTCTCTTTTCTTCTATCTCTTCTTTGGTTTTGGATTTTTCTTCCATGACTTTACATAATCTTACTGATTGGATTTGTTGTTCTCTTTTTAGCTTTCTAACTTCTTCTTGAAGATTGGAATTCTTTCCAATAGGTCTTTGATTTCTTCATCATCTCCATCTGAGTTTCTTTCTAGGCATATATCTTCAATTCTTTCTTTAGTATAGAGAAATTGTCATTCATTTTTACTACAAGATCTTTCCTTCTTTTCAATGATTGAGAGTGTTTCTCTTTTTCTTTGTTGAGTTTTCCAATAGTCAATTCCAGATCCAACTTTTCATTGTCAATAGCCTTATCAAGTTTGTATACCTCCATTTCCTTTGATCATTTCTCAAGTTGTTAAACTTTTGATGTGAGAACCAAATGCTTTGATACCAATTTTTGGAAATACTAGGTTGACAAGCTTACTAAGAGGGGAGGGGTGAATTAGGAACCAATAAAATTTTAGCTAACTTCATGAATTAATCCTTTATATTATATTTTGATCTAATTGCATGCATGAAAGAATGAAAGCATTTAAACATTCATAACAATTTGACACAAGATATGGTAACCCAAAAAACTTCCAACTAGAAATTAAAACTACGGTGGGGATGATACCCACAAGCTTTAGTACTATAGTATAAATTTAACATGTTAAGGCTTACAATTGACCACTTCTTGTGATCTACCCTATTAGGAGCAATAAGGACTATGAGGTCCACATTGTTAAAGGATTTACAAATATAAAATGAAGTATGAATTCTATTAAGAGATTTAGGAAAGACTGTTAAGTCTACCCTATTAAAAGATTTGACTAATGTACCTATTAGGATGACCTAGTGGCTAATCTCTGATCTACAACTTTGATTTGTATTTATTTTAATCCAATGATCACCTAACTATGATAGATAAATCTTTGTTTTCCCTTATATTTATTTTAGCCTTCTTTAATTCACACTCCCACTTATCATATTCTTCTTCACATACATACTTGGATATGATACAATGTATTACATATATACCAATCTAGATCACAACTTATTGGAGTCTGATACAATTCCAATTTCATTACAATTCACAAAGTCAGCGAAATTTTTGTAACTCAAGTTCAGAAGACAAACTCGGTGATGGTATGATACTCAAAAAACACTATCAATGCTCAAAATACTTTGGCACTCTATTGAACTTTAAGATTTTTCCATACTAGTTACTTCCAACCAGATTGAACTTAGTTAGCACTATGTGACTCAGTGAACACTGAGAAACTTGATAGCTTCTATATCACTTAATTGACACTACATGACTCAATCAACACTAGATTCATATGTTAACATGGTGAGCTTGATAAATATAATAGAAATCAGTTAACACAGTGATCTTCTTTGCTTCCACTGAATGCATCAGTAGCCTCTACTATGCTTGATTTGCATTGTGCCTTGTCTCTAAAGCTTAGGAAACACTACAAATCGATTGATAAGCTCAATAGAAACTATAGAGCTCGATAGCAATGTAACCATTTGACTAAGTGTTGATTCACTCATAGACAAATTGACCATAATGTCAATAGTTAGGAGTGGCCTTGTTATAGGTCTTTAGACACTTCAAACTAGAAATGTCACCTTGATAGAGGATTTGGTAAATAGTTTTTAAGATAACTCTATTAATATATTTGATATATTGCTACACTTATTAGAGAGTAACACTGATACAAC
Source organism: Cupressus sempervirens (assembly GCA_028749045.1). Lineage (NCBI taxonomy): Eukaryota > Viridiplantae > Streptophyta > Pinopsida > Cupressales > Cupressaceae > Cupressus > Cupressus sempervirens. The sequence goes on along the minus strand of CM053792.1, from coordinate 28,702,955 downwards.
ATGATTGTTGATGCAACTTTATTGCTAATTTCAGATTTCTTTTCTAGCTTGAATACTTGATCCTCCTTGATGAGATAAAAATTTTCAGCTCGATCAACTTAGAATACTCTTCTATCCTTCCAATTTTCTTCCTTGGTTTATCCTTTTAATACCATGCTTCTCATATTCAATCCCACAACTTGACCTTATACTTATATCTTCTACCTTGTCAATTTGGCTTGTTCACACTTATAAATATTCAATATTCATCCCTTAGGTTGGCTAGACTTAACAAATAAATTCATCAAACTAAATATGTTAATTAAACAAAATCATTCATTAGCCAACCCAACTTGGTCAACACTAACTCAGAAAAGACTTTCTTTGTTAATTGCATGAATTTCATTAACACTGCATCCTAAATTGAATTCCTTTGCTAACCAAGTGAGCTTGGTTAACATTGGTCCTATGCCAACTTCTCTCTGATGCCCAAATGAACTCTATAGACATTTTCTTCCTAAAAATTTCCTTTAGTTCTTGAGTAAAGTTTGACACATACTATCTCTAAACTTGGTTTACTCTAGAATGCTCAACACACATTGGAAACTATCTTCATTGCCCAAGTGAGCTTGATAGACACTAACTAGTAAAGACTTGAAATTTTGTGTAACATCAAAGACAATATATAATTGAACATTTTTTTAACAATCTCCCTCTTTGGCATTGATGGAAACACAAAATATCTTAATACAATGAATTTTTTAGAGAAAAATAAAAGTAAGGCTAATATCTTAGTTTCATTATGATTCTCATCCATGAGAACTCCTTCTATCAATGTGAACTCCCTTTGACATCAATCTCTCCCTTTGGAATGCTTTTTTAATTAATTAAATTATAGTGACTGCAATATCAAAATCTCCCTCTTTGATATCAACTCAAGTTCATTCTCCCTTTTTGACATTTATGACAGGAGGCTCAGTTTTTCTTTGAATATCTTTTATCCAGGAATGTTTCATGACCCACCACTTTGGGAGTGTTTAGTGTCCATAAAAAATAACCTATTTTTCAATTTTCAAATCATTTTGAATCTGTTTGAATAGGTTTCGAACCCCTCAAAGTTGATAATTTACTATTTTGTGCATTTGACTAGTTGTTCACAATTCTGGGAAGCCTTGTTCGACCAATCATATCTTTCACCTAGTTGACCCAAATGAAAAAATTATTTTTGCATTGTGTTCTAGGGGTCAGATTCTTCACATGTTCAAACTTTGAGATCATAACAAATCCATTTGATCAGTCTGCTAACATGGTTAAAAACCTAGTTTATATTGTTTTGTTATGACTAAGATATCCAGATTGATCCATACCCCTATTCGGCACGTTATCACTTTGACCCTATGATTGATTGTGTCCTAAAAATCCTTGAACTATGCCAGTTCTTAATTCATGACGAATCCATCTGCATACTTCCACATGTCTGTACATTTGCCAAAAATTACTTTTTGACACATTTCTCAGTCAAAATTTCCAAGTCCCTATTTTCAAAAATTTGCCAAATGTGCCCTGTGATTCCTCATCAGCCCAAAACATGGAATTATATTCTCTTCATGGCAAAGAACTTATATCCTAGTTTTTAGAATTCCAAGTGATCAATAACCCAATTTTATAATGCTGAACCTGAGCCCAGTTTATGTTTTTTACAACATTGTTTGCCTACAAGTTAATTGAAGTATGGATGTTTGAAAATTAAAATCTCCTGATTGAGAATTCATCATGGGCTAAAAACTTGTAGTGTGATAGAGTATGCAGGATTGAACACTCATGTTGATTTGCGTTGCCTGGTTACTTGATTGAATCGGTTTTTAAGGCCAGCTGGCAGGCCTCTGGACATAAATTCACAGTTTGCAGGCAAGAAGTGAAATAAGTTTTTAATGATGAAAAGAATGAGGAGATCGTGTCTATAGAAAACATTATTAAATAAATAAAATATCAAATCCATCCTCTATTTGATGCTTACATTAACATTATAAAATCTGAGAATTGATTTGGAGTCCGCCCAATCAACTTATATTAAAATATTTTAACAAGAAGTCAGAGCGGAGAAATAAAGTGTGAATACTTTATTTTAAAACATTGCAATAAACATAAAAATCATAGCAAATAAAGAAGGCATTTGTTTTAAATGACAAAAGCTGCCAATTTAAAAGAGCTCCATAGGCAAAATGAGATAGAGCACGTGAATGACTGGGAAGTCCACATTTTTAGTGCAGGGGGCATCCAACAGCAGATATAAATAGGGAAGCAAGCGGATAGAAGAGGGTAGACCAAAAAAATGGAGATGGCAATATAGAACAAGGAACCTGTAGTGTCACAAACAAGAAGACCCATGCCCAAGGAAAGAGACACCAAGTTTTGAAGGGAGGAATCCACATTAAAATCAGAAATCCCCAAGTTATGAAGCTGCTGAGCAATAGTATTCACACAAATGTTTAAGAGAGGGCCCGATGTAAAGCAGCAGGCAAGCCACACAATGAAAGAGTTAGCCACAGAGGGAAGCCATTTCAGAAAGGAGAAGCCATAGCAATACAAGAAAAACCCATGCCGACTATTTTTGAGTCCACGTGATGAAGCAGAGCCAATATTAAAGCAGTAGGGGCAGAGTTAGAAGAGAGCAAAAATGTGCAGAACAAACCAACACCAATGAAATAAGGGAGAAACCTCTAAATATAAAAGAAGTCACCATGAGGAAGAGGTCTTTCATGTGCAAAGCTATAGGATATAGTCAAAGAGGCACTCATGCAGTGAAGACAAAGCACACATTTTGGAGAAGAGGCATCCACAGGGAAGAGCCCACACAAATCTAATAGAAGAGCATGTGGTTTAGGAGGAAGAATGTAGTCAATGTTACAAGGTAGAACAACTCATAAGTCAGCAGGTGCCCATACATGCAGTCAACACATGAAGAATAAAAAAAATTCCACGCTAAGCATATAGAAGTAGCTCACGTTGGGTAGCAGACCGGTGAGAACGAGGAAAAGAAAAACCACTTTGAGAAAATATAGAAGCAGAGAACCCCAGCACCAAACATAAAGGAGCAATATGCTGGCAAGCACGTTGATTAAACCCAGCAGAAAATATTATGGAATGATTTTATCCCACATTGAGTGGGTAACATAAACATTAGCTCTTAAAATACCATTTCAAATGTTCAACACTATGTCTTAAAGAAAGGTAGCACTCAAATGGTAGGCCTATGGTCAGCCATTTGGGTGGAGAGAATGAAGAAGTTTTGACCGGGCCCGCAAGAGGAAAGTGCCACATGGCAGCTAATCGTAACACCCGAGAGCAAATTTCAAAGGCTTACACCCTTATGGAAAAGGCTTGAACGTATGAGCGGGAGAAGGAAGAGGGTAGGTTTATGCTCCTACGTTGGATGTAAGAATGTAAAGCAACATTTGAACTGTATGGTCGGAAGGAGATTTTTCAAAGCCTCTAGTGCTACGATGGCAAAGGTATGGCAAAGGTTTGAGCGTAGGAATGTAAGTTCAAATTTCAAGGGTCCTGGTATTACAAGTATCCCGCATGAGCATAAAAGAAAGTTAAATATGATGGATTGAAATGGAATGGTTTAAAGGATTAAATTGATTAATTAATATTAAAATATTAATTAATTAATATTTTAGAAATTATAGCCAATCAGAAGATCGTCAGGGACCAAGGGGGCAGAGATGTATTGAAAATTCAGAAAAGTTAAAATGCAGATAATTCAAAAATGGAAAAATTTAAATGAAGCTTAAGGTTTTATATAGTTTTACTATATGAAATTTTAAATTTTTTCATTTTAATGCTATGATTCAGTCCAGGGGTCTAATTTTCAAATTGCTACAAGGGGGGCAATTTTTGTCCAAAATATGCACTTCAATATACCGTCGGAATTGGGAAGAGCTGAATTTTCCGATTCTGGAGTCAAATTTTGCACAGGTAGCAGTCTATTTGAGCTACAGGAGGATTTATCTTAGGTACCTGAATTGCAACAATATTCAAGTATGGAAGTTTAGATTTGATTTTCTAGCATGGAAATGACCTGAATACGGTTAAAAGGTAGTGAAAATGAGGTTTGAGGCGATTTTAACCATTTTCAAATCAGTTGATTCTCAATTTTATCAGTATTTCATTGAGACAAATCAGATTTTTTAGTGAATCAACAGGCTTTCATCATTTGAACAGAGATATTTTCCAATTAGTTAGAGTGTAATGATGAAACAAGATCAGATCAGATGGGTAGAGAGATGAGAGAGGTGATTCAATTGAGAGAGATTGAATTCCCAGTGGACAGATGTCAATTTTAGATTCAATCTGGGAATCCTTCCTTGTCTATATCTTTCCCTTTCTTTCTCATTTGGGAGGTTCCAGTCTTTGGAGAGAAACCAGTCACTACTAAGATACCAGGTTTTGGATCCAGTTTTGATATGTTCCCATACTATGATACCACATATTTTTTAGCAGAATTCTCTTGTATGAACAGCAAGAAATAAGAACACAGATAGTTCTGATCTATTAGGTAGCTTTGCAATTTGATTTTCATGCATCTTATTGTAATTTGTTTCAAGGAAATGAATGACAAGGTAGCAGCAAGTCAATCTTCATTCTGATATCTTGTCTCCCATTGATGTTGATTGTGATCTTTTGTGTTTTGTAGACAAAGAATATGAAACTCAGTTGCCACCTATTGGTTGTATATGTTGATTTATTTTTCTTATGACTCAAAGAGTTATGTAAATGCTTGATTCATCATCATAAGATTGCAGATTTTCATGAAGGGATAAGTCGAGTATGAGGTTCAGAAGGATGCAGATATCTAATTCACAAAGTGGATAGATAGATCAGGAAATCCTGATGTATGGCATATGTCAGTGACTTTTAGGGATGTGTGTTAGGGTTTTGTGTGAATTTCCCAATAGATAAGGCACTGCTCACCTTTGAAGGATCATAAGGTTGTGTTGTTCATGTCATGTTTTGCTAAGATCAACATCAATAATCAAACGCTTTTCCCCTTTCATGTTGAAGAGCTATAAAAGTTGAACCCTCACTCAGCTTATGAATGTCATATATCTACATTTAGCTACTGTAGATTGTTATTATTTCATGAGTTAATAGGAGAAATAAGGGTTTTATCTGCTTCATATTAGATTCAGTGTATGCTTTGATAACTGGTACCATATAAAGAATCTACAGGTCTACCCACCTAGGTTTTATAGAGCCTGAAGAAGAAGAAGTGTTATGCCTTATAGTTGGCCTGGTGTCTGAATGGGCATGCTGAAAATGGGAGTTAGCTGCCCCTAGATATGTTTTTTTCTCATCAGGGTAATTGGAAATGGGTGACATTTTCAAACACCAACAAAATGGCGACTCTGCTGGGGAATCTGTATTGAATCAGATTTAAGACAAACCTTGAGAATTTAAAAGAAGAGATTCAATATAGAAAAAGAAGTGCATAAAAAATTTGCAGCAGTAGGTTATCTGATGTGTTTTCCAGGTCTCTTACTCAAATATCATGCACCCCAGTTGAGCTTTATTTGTGGACAACAGTATGTTGTAAAACAAGATGAAAATTGTGTGCTATGACTATTATAGGTCTATATTTAATTAGTTATGTTTGCAAGTGTTGTTGAGAAAGTCTAGAGTCAAGAATTGTGTTTATAAAGTGTAAATTCTTTTCAAGGTTTTAATGATCTGCAAGTTTCTCCTACATTGAAGGTTTGGTTCAGATTTTCAAACAACAAATTATGTTTTATTTCTCACCAAGTGTGAGTGGCGACTCTCAAATCTTTGTACCAGTTTGTTCCTAGTTGATTTCATTGCAAAATTTTGAAGGACTTTCAGTTGTATGGGCAGATCTAAAATTGTTGATAGTTTCTTGGAAAGGAATTCTAAATTCTTGATAAGTTTTAAAGTGCTATTTGAAATCTGCTATTATAAAGAAATTGAAATGTAAAAAGTAGATCATAACAGTGATCACTTTTTCCTCTTGCAAAGAGGTGGTGGTTCTACAAAGTTTGATCAGTGGTGTAAAGGATTTTCAGTCTTGTACCTATGCCAAATTAGCAGATTGAGTTTAGCATCAACACTTGAGGTATTTTGATTTTCATGTTTCTTTTCATGGAAGTCAGATGTTAGAATGAGTGCCTCTATTCAGTGATTTTCAGCACTAGAAAGAAGGGGTAGAAATTTTGTTTTATAATGGAGTCAAATCTCAGATCTGAGATTAGTTTGCCAAATTCTGAGAGTCTAGAAATCGTGAATAATAACATTGCTATGTTGAATAGACTGGTCTACAAAAGGATTCTCAGTCTTATAAGATTTGAAGTAGGCAATACTCAAGGTTTAAGTGCTAAACAATGTTATTTAAGGCTTAAGTTAGTAATCAGTAAGATGCCTTTTCATTGTAGACCTAAGGAAACTTCATTGCCTAGTGTTTTCCTGGATGTTCTAGTACCTGATTCAGTCAATGGGCCAGCACCTATAAGATTACAAATAATTTTTCAAATTGAAAAATTCATTGAGGAGATGGAAAGTGGTGATTATAGAATTCATGACATGTCTTCTAATAATAATGGATGTGCTGAAAGTCAGGGTAGTAATGAGTATAATGAATCCGTAGAGAAAGATCATTTTCCTTTTGAGTGTGAAGAGATGGATTTAGTTTCAAGTGAATCAAAAGAGTTTGACCAGCAAGAAGATGGATATGAAATTGAAAATCAGTCTTATGATAGTGAATATGAGTTTGAGGAAGTTTGTGATAGCAATTGAAGTGTTGATTGTTATGATGAAAATGAATGTTATAATGATTCTGATGTTTTAGATTATTGTACTGATGTTACTACTACTATGAGTTCTTCATGTCATCCAGATAATGATTACAGCCAGGAGAGGATTTGTGAGGAAGTCTTCTTGAGCTCTGATGAAATCTCTATTTTGTTGGCTCGTGATTTTGAAAAGCATGTGAGGAATTCTAAGGATGTTCATATTTTCCCTCATAGTTTTTCTTCATTCGGTCAAGTCAATTCCCCAATCTTTGATGTGGAAAAGGATACACAATTTGAAAGATCTTTATCAAATTTTGGAGGTGCATATAGTAATACCTCAGACGTATGTGCACATGATGACTTGATAGATGCAGGGGATGTGTTTGAGGGGAGTTTTTCTTCTCTCACAAGGTTTTCTCATGCTGGTGATTGCAGTGAAATATGTTTCAATACTTCTGATGAAGAGGGAAACATTGAAAATGATGTTGTTGATTCTGAGTTTTTCTTTTACACTGACAAGTCTTATACTGATCAGCCTAATGGTAATTTTGCAAAGTTAAAGGTTCATTCTAATGCTATGTTAAATGAAGATAAATATTGTGATCAACATATTTTGGATCAGCATTTTCAAAGTAGTTTTTCAGAATTGGTGACTAACCAGTTATTTCAATGTGAAGAGTTTTCAGTGAGTGGTAAGTCTAATGTGATGAGTAATATCATTGCAAAGAGGCAGAGATCAGATTTTATGTACCCTTCACAGCCGGAGACACAAGGTGAGTTGTATTTTTTTGACATATACAACTTGGTGAATAAAGTGGAGTGTGAATGTGTTGTGTTTCCTCCTGATAGCATGCACCCATCATATGTTTATGATGGTTCTCAGTTTAACTTTTATAATCAAGAGCATGCTGATGTTCTCTTTCATAGTGAGCAAGAGGTTAAAGTTATGCCAAGTTTTTACGTGCATTATGAAAGTGAAGATGTTGATTTTATTTTGCCAAGTGATTCAGATCATGATGCTAATCTAATTGATGAATTGGGTAGAAGTATTTCCAGCTTACCTCAGAAAGATGTAAATGAGAATCAGGTTTTTGATAGAGGAAAGAAGTTCTAAAAATTTTGGTGGCCAGGGGCCATCGCATGTACATAGTAGTTGTAGTTGTTTTTGCCTTCAATAAAGTTGTTCGAGAGAGAAGTTTTGAAGTTTTTGGGAATGGTCTGCTTCTCCCAGAGATCTGAATTCTTTCCATGCCCGCAAGGGACATGCATCCCCAGAAAGAGCCACTGTTGGGACTAAAAATTGCATGGTCCATTTTTAGTCACATTTTGAAAATTTTGAGAAAATCATGCCCTAAAGTACCTTTTATGCATATGTGGTTAGTTGTCGATCTGAGGCCTAGATGGTGTTTGAGTGGATTAACACCTTTCATTTGACATATGCATGTGATCCATAGTGTCATTCTAACATTTCAAACTATTCAGCGAAGTCCCATTTTGAGCTAGTGTTAAAATTTGCAATTCTGCCAAAGTGTCAAATAGCGACAGGAGGCTCAATTTTTCTTTGAATATCTTTTACCCAGGAATGTTTCATGACCCACCACTTTGGGAGTGTTTAGCGTCCATAACAGAGAACCTATGTTTCAATTTTCAAATCATTTTGAATCTATTTGAATAGGTTTTGAACCCCTCAAAGTTGGTAATTTACTATTTTGTGCATTTGACTAGTTGCTCACAATTCTGGGAAGCCCTGTTTGACTAATCATATCTTTGACCCAGTTCACCCAAATGAAAAAAATCTTTTTGCATTGTGTTCTAGGGATCGGATTCTTCACATGTTCAAACTTTGAGATCATAACGAATCCATTTCATCAGTCTGCTAACATGGTTAAAAACCTAGTTTATATTGTTTTGTTATGACTAAGATATCCAAATTGATCCGTACCCCTATACGGCGCATTATAACTTTGACCCTATGATTGATTAGCTTGAATGGATTGTATCATCATGTTGTGTCCTAAAAATCCTTGAACTATGCCAGTTCTTAAGTCATGACGAATCCATCTGCATACTTTCACATGTCTATACATTTGCCAAAAATTACTTTTTGACACATTTCTCAGTCAAATTTCCAAGTGCCTGTTTTCGGAAATTTGCCAAATGTGCCCTGTGATTCCTCATCAGCCCAAAACATGGAATTATATTCTCTTCATGGCAAATAACTTATATCCTAGTTTTTAGAATTCCAAGTGATCGATAACCCAATTTTATAATGCCGAACTCGAGCCCAGTTTATGTTTTTTTAACATTGTTTGCCTGCAAGTTAATTGAAGTATGGATGTTCGGCAATTAAAATCTCCTGACTGAGAATTCATCATGGGCTAAAAAATTGCAGTGTGATAGAGTATGCAAGATTGAACACTCATGTCGATTTGCGTGGCCTGGTTACTTGATTGAATCAGTTTTTAAGGCCAGCTGGCAGGCCTCCGGACACAAATTCATAGTTTGCAGGCAAGAAGTGAAATAAGTTTTTAATGATGAAAAGAATGAGGAGGTGGTGTCTACAGAAAACATTATCAAATAAATAAAATATCAAATCCATCCTCTATTTGATGCTTACATTAACATTATAAAATCTGAGAATTGATTTGGAGTCTGCCCAATCAATTTATTTTTTATTTATGTGGGTCCAATTAAAATATTTTAACAAGAAGTCAAAGGGGAGAAATAAAGTGTGAATACTTTATTTTAAAACATTGCAATAAACATAAAAAGCGTAGCAAATAAAGAAGGCATTTGTTTTAAATGACAAAAGCCGCCAATTTAAAAGAGCTCCACAGGCAAAATGAGACAGAGTATGTGAATGACTGGGAAGTCCACATTTTTAGTGCAAGGGGCATCCAACAACAGATATAAATAGGGAAGCAAGAGGATAGAAGAGGGTAGACCACGGAAATGGAGATGGCAATATAGAACAAGGAACCTGTAGTGTCAAAAACAAGAAGACCCATGCCCAAGGAAAGAGACACCAAGTTTTGAAGGGAGGAATCCACATTAATATCAGAAATCCCCAAGTTATGAAGTCACTGAGCAATAGTATTCACACAAATGTTTAAGAGAGGGACCGATGTAAAGCAGTAGGCAAGCCACACAATGAAAGAGTTAGCCACAAAGGGAAGCCATTTGAAAAAGGAGAAGCCGTTGCAATACAAGAAAAACCCATGCCGACTATTTTTGAGTCCACGTGATGAAGCAGAGCCAATATTAAAGCAGTAGGGGTAGAGTTAGAAGAGAGAAAAAACGTGTAGAACAAATCAGCACCAATGAAATAAGGGAGAAACCTTTGAATATAAAAGAAGCCGCCATGAGGAAGAGGTCTTTCATGTGCAAAGTTGCAGGATATAGTTAAAGAGGCACTCATGCAATGAAGACAAAGCACACATTTTGAAGAAGAGGCATCCACAGGGAAGAGCCCACACAAATCTAATAGAAGAGCCTATGGTTTAGGAGGAAGAACGTAGTCAATGTTACAAGGTAGAACAACTCATAAGTCAGCAGGTGCCCATACATGCAGTCAACACATGAAGAATAAAAGAAATCCCACGCTAAGCATATAGAAGCAGCTCACGTTGGGTAGTAGACCAGTGAGAACGACGAAAAGAAAAACCACGTTGAGAAAATATAGAAGCAGAGAACCCCAACACCAAACATAAAGGATCAATACACTGGCAAGCACGTTGATTAGACCCAGCAGCAAAGATTATGGAATGCTTTTATCCCACATTGAGTGGGTAACATAAACATTAGCTCTTAAAATACCATTTCAAACGTTCAACACTATGTCTTAAAGAAAGGCAGCGCTCAAATGGTAGGCCTGTGGTCAGCCAGTTGGGTGGAGAGAATGAAGAAATTTTGACCGGGCCCGCAAGAGGAAAGTGCCAGATGGCAGCTAATCATAACACCAGAGAGCAAATTTCAAAGGCTTACACCCTTACAGAAAAGGATTGAACATATGAGCGGGAGAAGGAAGAGGGTAGGTTTACGCTCCCACGTTGGACGTAGGAACGTAAAGCAACATTTGAACTGTATGGTTGGAAGGAGTTTTTTCAAAGCCTCTAGTGCTACAATGGCAAAGGTATGGCAAAGGTTTGAGCATAGGAACGTAAGTTCAACTTTCAAGGGTCCCAGTATTACAAGTATCCCGCATGAGCGTAAAAGAAAGTTAAATATGATGGATTGAAATGGAATGGTTTAAAGGATTAAATTGATTAATTAATATTAAAATATTAATTAATTAATATTTTAGAAATTATAGCCAATCAGAAGATCGTCAGGGACCAAGGGGGCAGAGATGTATTGAAAATTTAGAAAAGTTAAAATGTAGATAATTCAAAAATGGAAAAATTTAAATGAAGCTTAAGGTTTTATATAGTTTTACTATATGAAATTTTAAATTTTTTCATTTTAATGCTATGATTCAGTCCAGGGGTCTGATTTTCAAATTGCTACAAGGGGGGCATTTTTTGTCCAAAATATGCACTTCAATATACCTTCGAAACCGAGAAGAGCTGAATTTTCTGATTCTAGAGTCAAATTTTGCACAAGCAGCAGTCTATTTGAGCTATAGGAGGATTTATCTTAGGTACCTGAATTGCAACAATATTCAGGTATGGAAGTTCAGATTTGATTTTCTAGCATGGAAATGACCTGAATACGATTAAAAGGTAGTGAAAATGAGGTTTGAGGCAATTTTAACTATTTTCAAATCAGTTGATTATCAATTTTATCAGTATTTCATTGAGACAAATCAAATGTTTTAGTGAATCAATAGGCTTTCATCATTTGAACAGAGATATTTTCCAATCAGTTAGAGTGTAATGATGAAACAAGATCAGATCAGATGGGTAGAGAGATGAGACAGGTGATTCAGTTGAGAGAGATTGAATTCCTAGTGAACAGATGTCGATTTCAGATTCAATCCGGGAATCCTTTCTTGTTTATATCTTTCCCTTTATTTCTCATTTGGGAGGTTCCAGTCTTTGGAGAAAAACCAGTCACTACTGAGATACCAGATTTTGGATCCAGTTTTGATATGTTCCCATACTATGATACCACATATTTTTCAGCAAAATTCTCTTGTATGAACAACAAGAAATAAGAATACAGATAGTTCTGATCTGTTAGGTAGCTTTGCAATTTGATTTTCATGCATCTTATTGTAATTTGTTTCAAGAAAATGAATGATAAGGCAGCAGCAAGTCAATCTTCATTCAGATATCTTGTCTCCCATTCATGTTGTTTGTGATCTTTTGTGTTTTGTAGACAAAGAATATGAAACTCAGTTGCAACCTATTGGTTTTATATGTTGATTTGTTTTGCTTATGACTCAAAGAGTTATGTAAATGCTTGATTCATCATCATAAGATTGCAGATTTTCATGAAGGGATAAGTCGAGTATGAGGTTCAGAAGGATGCAGATATCTAATTCACAAAGTGGATAGATAGATCAGGAAGTCCTGATGTATGGCATATGTCAGTGACTTTTAGGGATGTGTGTTAGGGTTTTGTGTGAATTTCCCAATAGATAAGGCACTGATCACCTTTGAAGGATCATAAGGTTGTGTTGTTCATGTCATGTTTTTCTGAGATCAACATCAATAATCAAACGCTTTTCCCCTTTCATGTTGAAGAGCTATAAAAGTTGAACCCTCACTCAGCTTATGAATGTCATAGATCTACATTTAGCTACTATAGATTATTTTTATTTCATGAGTTAATAGGAGAAATAAGGGTTTTATCTACTTCATATTAGATTCAGTGTATGCTTTGATAATTGGTACCATATAAAGAATCTACAGGTCTACCCACCTAGGTTTTGTAGAGGCTCAAGAAGAAGAAGGGTTATGCCTTATAGTTGGCCTAGTGTCTTAATGGGCATGTTGAAAATGGGAGTTAGCTGCCCCTAGATATGTTTTTTTCTCATCAGGGTAATTGGAAATGGGTAACATTTTCAAACACCAATAGGTCCCTTTCTGTTATGCTTCTCAATTGTTGAAACAAGAAAATATGATCTGATTTTACAATCATTCTGCATCCTCGGAGTACATAGTCATGAGGTCTGAAAGTGATGTATCATCTTCAGTTACCTGCAAACTTACTTTAACCTGGGGATCTTTCATGTCTTCATTACTAACTACGAGGGTGACTGTTATTTTTGCATCTTCCTCCTCATCTTCTCCTGACATCTATTCTATAAATTGATTTTTCCATTTATTAAAAGCATCATCATCTGGCCAATCAAAACTTAGAGTTTCTCTTTGTATCATTATTAAAGAATTTGCAGTTTCTTCTAAATCATCAAATTCTTTTCTCATAGCAATATAAAATAACTATATTTTTACTAGCTCTTCATTTGTCTTTGCCTAGAACCAGTGGCTAGTTTCACTCATGATGTTTATTATTCTTTCATTAAATAACTTGTCCAACTCCCTTTTCCACTTTTCCTTTTCCTTTATTGTATCAACCGATTATAAAGCACAAGGAAATAAAGTGAATTTTTCAGCAATATATTGGGAAAAACAGAGTGTTAATCTTTTCTATAAAGAATCTCTTTCATCATCAAAATTCTCTAGCTTATTTAATAAATCAAAAATTTTCTCAACTTGATGATAAGGCATTTGGACTACAAATATACATATGATCGTAATATCGTTATTCCTCTCCCTCCATTTCTATGCAAGAGGAGTCAGTTTATCCTTATCTCTGTTCAACTCATCCATGACGGTTGCAATTCTTGTCAACTGATCATAAAAAGTTGACCATTGTATTTTATCCCTCAAATATATCACACCCTGCTTTAATTTTTCTTCATGTTGATTTCTTAATTCTATCTGTAACTCATGTAATTTTGTTTTTTCTTCTTCAAACTCCTCTACAGTATAGAATTGGAGCCTTTTAGGGGTGTTAGGTATTTCAATAATAGGGGTTGATCCAAAAAAATGACTATGAAGGGTATGCAATTCTGAGTGTACTAGATTCTCCCACCTTTCCTTTCCCAAGTATTTTCTCTAATTGAGACATCTTGTTTTCCAGCTCAATTCTCTTTTTTACTTCTTTATTGTAGGCATCCACCACTATTTCATACTTCCTCTGCAGATCAGTCATTTCCTTTTCTTTTTTTTTTGCAGTGGCCAAGGAAAATTTAGAATAGTCCACATTCATGTGGGCTACCTATACATGTGAAGTATCAGCGACCCTCCTCACAATGATACTCCCTGTTAGTCCTAAATCATTAGGCTATAATGGAGTAGTCCTAGATCCTCTTCTTAATGACCACATAACAAGGGCAACTTGGTCATTACTGAATGTTGTTCCCAAGAATTCCTATTTATCTAGATCCTGTAATCCTAAATTATTTGACACAGAATTAAAAATTAAGGCATCAACAATATCCCAATTGGGTAATAATAAAATATTTGCATCTTTCACCATCTGTATACCTCTTCAGGGGTTATATTCTAGAACTCTTGTATCATTTGTTCCTTTATTTGATTCTGAATAGAGGCTTCATCCATTTTTGGATGCTCCATTTTCATATTCCTACATCTTTTCTCAAAAATGTGCATGTTTGCCCTCCATGCAAACTGATGGAAAGCCCTAGATTTTACAAAACTGTTATCAGACAAAAATTGTTGACTGGCTTGTTCCAAAATAGGGTCTGATTCCCTTCCTCTGAAATCTGCTATAGTTAATTCAAAACTTTGCATAGGAGGCTCCTGGGGGTTCCCTTCATTAATTTCTTCTTGAGTAACAAAAACTCCTCCTTGTGACCCCATTTGTTCAATTTTCTCATTGGTGAGTTGTTCCTCCTCAATTCTAATTGGAGTTTGGGAAGGTGAGTAACCTTTGTCATGGGATTCCTCTTCCCTTATTATTTTTCTTCTTTTGGGAGAAGGTTTAGGGGGTCTTTCTTCAAAAATAGTACTAGTAGATTCAATTATCTGCTTTCCTTTGTTTATAGTGGGCATCTGATCTCAAATAATAGTATATCCTATCCTCTTTTGCACAACCAGTGGACCTGCCCCTATGTTAGGTGTTAAACACAATTTTCTCATAACTTCCTTGGCTTTATCTGGGAAAGAATCAATAAAATTTTGTTTCTTCTCATTCATTACCTCCATTATTTCGGGGAATGTATTCATGAGCTTATTTATTCTATCTGCATTAGTTGTAGCATTACTAAGAGGACTGTAATCCTTGTCAAAACAATTAATAAACTCCAAAAATTTTGAATAGACTCTCCATTTCTCTTTCTTTGTTTCTTGCTCCTGGAGAGAATATTCATTCCTTATTACATCTTCAGGGAAATAGAATTCATGCTGACATGGACGCAGCTTGATCCTATGTCTAAGAGCAGAATTAACGAAATCTTCTGTGTCACAAAAATGAGAGTGAGATACTGCCATCTTATACTAATCCAAAAATTTATAGAGGAAGATCCACCCCTCTTTAGTTATTACAAACTGGTGAGCCATAGTGCAAGTAGGAAAAATTGATCCTGTTCCCCTCTTATGCAAAAAGGTCTCCTCCACTCCTCCCAACTACCATAAAAATTCAGCTACTCCTACCTTTAAAGGAAACTGATAAGGTAGTACATGGGGTGTCCCTTTGAATCCATAAACCCTAATGATAGTTGAGACTGGATATGGGATGATATCTCCCCAATTATGTGAAACTTTTAGACTATGGGGTCTATCCATAGGCCTAACAAGGTGCATTAGTGCCTTAGGAATTCTGGGATTGTCACTCAATATGAGGCATCTTAGTTTAGAAGCAAAGTGCCTATCAAATCTAACAAAACTAGCATTTTTTGGTTCCCCAGTCATGTCTACACTCCAAATTGAACTGGTAGTGCTTTCCCCTCTTGTTCCCTATTTAAAACCATTTCTTTATCGAAATATGTAACCCCTTTAAATAGAAACATATGCATCAATAGGGAGTACTGACCCCAAACCTTTTCCACCTTGCCCTTTGTAATCCCCACCAATCCATTGTGAATCTCATTAGCCAGGTAAGATGCAAAATCAAAAATTATTTCTACACTAAAAGAGGAGATTTGGGTGATCATATACATGAAGCTCACAGGAATAAAATCTTCTTCACCCTCTCCGAAGACTCTACACAGGGTCTTGTATATCTCTACTACCCTGGCATTAAAGCATGATTTCTTGAAAGGTTCTTTAGAAGATGATGTTATTGCTAGTAGGTTTACAATTCTGCCTATGTGGGCCTTCAGTGCACCTTGTCTAACTACATCCCTTTTGGACATATATTCTTTTTCTAACTCTATCAAATCAATGGGCACATGATACCTAGTGAGAGGTCCCAGACTAAAAACTTCCCTAATTTCTTCTGGACTGATGGTAATTAAAACCTCACCATCCATTCTTCTCACTACCTTAGTGGCTTGATCATAACTTTTTGCTACGGCTTCAAGCAGGTCATAATCCATAAACACACTGGGAACAACTAGCCTTCCCAGATCAAAATTCCATATATTGGCATAAGGGGCATATAACTTCCTTTCTGCAAACCATTTTTTGAACAAACTCAAACTAGTTTGAGAAGTTTGAGCATCCTAGACCCAATTACCCTTATCATACAATCCATTAGCTATCCTTAGCCTTGGGTTCAAAGAGGTTAACCTTTTAACTTGCACTGTCTCTACAGTAGACTCAGGGAGCAACTCAAGCAAGTCATCATGCACATTTCTATCCAAATAGTTTATTTGACCTAAAAATCCCTTCTTCAGAGGCATCTTGGACTATTTTTTAGAACTGGAAAAACCTATGAAGATTATGACAGTACTACTTACTTAAACTCTGTCTTTGTTTTCCTTTGTATTTCTACAATCTTTCCGCGAACAGACAATTTTACAAATTCTACCAGACTTCGGCACACTTTCCTTCAGTAATTGCTTCTACACAAGAGTGGCTCAAAATATTTTCTCGCGTAACATGAACTGATGAAATCTTCTTGTGTTATACTCTATTTTTTCACACGCGATGCTTTCATGTCTAATTAATACAGAGAGTGGCACCACATTCTGTGTTTAAAACTATGTCGTCAATCTTCAAGAATCCTACGATCATGTGATATAGAGAGAACAACTAAGCATTGCACTTGAAATGTTATTCAATTCACCCAATTAAAACTTACCACGTACATAACTCTTTCCTTGATGGCGCTTATATCCGGACCCACTGACAACTGAGGACACATGTCAGCATGTCACTACTTCGTTATGCATAAAGAATGAGCACCTTGCCATAGCGAAGCAGCGACAACCATTGATCTAATCCAAAATCAACAGATGATATGTTACTAGGCTTGCTCTGAAAAAAGGTGGTGGGCCCTATTTGCTATGTTGCTATAAATATCTCCCTTACAACTCTTCATAGCAAGAAGAGGACAGCCGTTGATCATAGGTTTAATCAAAGGTGAGGAAACTGCACGTAGTCTTTTGATTCATATTTGCTACATCACATAGCTTAAAGAGCATACAACTTTTCAAAGCGAGGTAGCAAGGACTGTTGATTCCGTTCCAATCTGACGCTCAAGATCTGTTTGCACATTTGATCAAAATGGCATTGATGAAATATGGAATTCTGCATAGTTGGTGCCTTTTAATATTTTACTTCAGTCCTAATCATCATCCCACCTCACCAAAGGTCCCACCGACTCTTCAATTTCATGGGGCCTCGCTACTTCGCTAACGGCAAGATGTCAACTTTTTCCGATAGCGAGGTAGCAAGCTCCAACACTTTAATGAATTTTGGCACCATGAAATACAAGGGGCCATCAAATAATTATTTCTACTATTAAACTGCTTCTGACAATGGCATTTATTACTTGTCATGCGACCTGGTTTAGTCACGGTACTGACAAATTGCAATGTCATTGGCTCTTGATTTCACGGGGCCTCGCTACTTCACTAACGGTGGAGTGTCAAATTTTTTTGATAGCGAGGTAGCGAAGCATCGAAAAAATCATCATTTCGACTCTGCCTTTAGACTACTTCTGTTGGGTCCCCTTTCCTATTTTGACGGTAATTGCAATGTGTACCTAAATAATAAATTAGTTAGAAAACAATGCTCTGACCGCTGTATCTTCATTTTGCGGTCCTATTTTATAAACTATTTAGCACTCGCTACCTCACCATACATATAAAATGCCCATGTTTGCATAGCGAGGTAATGACATCAGTAGATCTATTTAGATCGGACGGCTGGGAAAATATGAGAGGAAAGGTATCTTAGGGGCACAAAAGATAAAAGACGACAAAATATTCACCTTATTTAAAAATTCAAATATTTTGCACCTAAAAATTTATGAATAGAAAGAACATAGGGTTTTCACAAGGTTTTTTCAAAGGCTAGCCAATGGATGGATTATCCAGAAACCATATGTTTCACTTAAAAAGAAAAAAATTTACTTTTCTACAATTGGACAAAAGACTTCTATCACACAAAAAGTCAGACCAATAGTGGCTCTGTCTGGGGATGATAGATTACTTGAGTCTATGCAAGAATTCAGAATCTATGGGAGAGCAAACCACTTACTTGGTGCAAAAATGACAACTTCTTCAGAGAGCACAAAACAAAACACAGAAACAAACAACCAAACTGCACAGGGACATTTACAAGGACTTATAGAATATACAAAATGTACAAAACAATAGGAAACCCTAAAACTATTGTTCATGGAAGAAAACAAGTATTTTTTCAAGAAAAATACCTCTTCAAGAACTGTCCATGAACTGGCAATTCAAGAATATTGTCAAATACATCTTTGAGTATATAAGAATCTTCACCCCACATATTTTCAATGAGATATGGGCTTAACCAAATAGGATCAAATTTGCCATGTTTTCCTTTATCTTCAATTTTGGCATTCCACATTAAGACTAAATCTCCATTTTCAAATTTTCTGCTTACAATTCTTTTATCATAGAGTGTCTTGACTTGCAATTGCAACTTTTGGTTCCTTAAAGATGCTTCTCTTTTGGTTTCGGTCAATCCTACCAATTCATCCATTCTGTCTTGCATTTCATCTATAGTATCTTCATCATATAACTAGATGTAATTGTATAGTCCCATCAAGTTGTTCTGAGGCATTCTGGCTTGAATCCCGTACACTAAATCAAATGGAGCTACACCAATTGCTTTCTTTATAGTTACTCTGTCAGCCCAAATTTCCAACTGTAACTTGGAATCCCATGCCTTTTTATTATCATCCAAGGTTCTCTTAATGACCTTCAACAGGCTCTTATTTGTGGACTCAGCTTGTCCATTCCCTTATGGATGATATGGAGCAGATGATGACCTTGTCATTCCATATTTATCACAAAACTTGATGAATTCCTCAGATCTGAAGCACTTAGCATTATCTGTTACAATTCTCTGTGGACATCCAAATCTAGAAATAATATTATTCAATAGGAAATTATTTACCACTCTACTTGTCGCATTTCTTGCGGGGATAGCCTCTACCCATTTTGTAAAGTAGTCAGTAGCAACCAGAATCCTAGAATAGCCAGTGCTAGACTTGGGGAAAATCTCTCCTATGAAGTCCAGATCCCATTTTTGAAAAGGTGCTTGAATCTCCAGTGACTTCAATGGAGTATTTCCTGAGAACTTCAGCTTTCTAGCAAACCTCTGACAAGGATCACATTTCCTAACCATAACTTGAGCATCCTTGAAAAGAGAAGGCCACCAGAATCTAGCCATCATTATCTTATGTGTAGTAGTTTTGGCCATATAGTGCCCCCCACATACTCCAGCATGCATTTCGGTCAAAACCTCCTTTGTCTTTTCTTTATCAACACACTTCAACAGAACTGCCTCAAAATCTCTCCACCATAGGTTATTTTGGACAATTATATACCTGATGGCTTGCAATTTAGTATTCCTCTTTTCATTTTCAGGTAGATGGGGAGGAGCTTCCATATGTTGCAAGTAATATATGACATTGGTGTACCAGTCACATTGGTCCATGTCACATAAGTCAGCTCTGAGATCATCATTTACCAGATTTATCTGATTAGCCTCTAGATTAGTTTCGGCCATGAGTTTGGCCAAACCATGACCTCTTACTAACTTTTTTATTTGTATATCAATTTTAAATTCCTAGATTCTATTGATCCATCTACACCTCTTGCCTGATACTTCATGTTGAGAGAATATATCCTTGACTACAGCACTAGGTACAAAAGCGATAATAGTAGCACCTACCAAGTAACTTTTGAAAGCTTTTATAGCCTTTACCAAAGCATATGCTTTCTTTTTATTTATTTCATACTTCAGTTCAGCAGGCTCAAGTGACTTACTAAAAAAGGCAATCGGCTGCTCATATCCTTCTTGATTCTTCTTCAATAAGACTGTTGCTACAGTATGGAATGATGTAAAAGAGAAAATATGCATGGATTTTGCATAATTTGGGGTCCTCAGTACTGGAGCATTCTTTATTATAGTTTTTATATCCTGGAATGCTTGTAAAGGTTCACCATTCCAATCTATAATGGCTCCCTTCTTGAGCATCTTTGAGATGGGTCTACTGATTTCAGCAAAATTTGTAACAAATCTCCTTAGAAAATTGACTTGGCCAAAAAAGGACTAAATTCCTTTCACATTTTTTGGTTTGGGGACTTTATCAATAGCTGCTACCCTTTCAGGATCTATTTTTACCCCATCCTTAGACACTATGTGTCCTAAAAAATTTCCTTCTGTGACCCCGAATGTGCATTTCTTTGGGTTTAAAGATACTCCATATTCCAGGGCTTTTATAAAGATTTTTTTCAAATGTTTGCAGTGATCTTCAGCCTTATTAGAATATGTTGTAAGATCATCTTGGTACACAACCATAAATTTGTCAATATACTCATGAAATGCTACATCCATGGCTCTTTGGAAGGTAGCTCCTGCATTAATCAAGCCAAAAGGCATCCTCACATACACATATGTTCCCCATGGGGTTGTGAAGGCTGTCTTGAACTGTTCACTTTCTTTTACTAGAACTTGATTGTATATAGAGAAACCATCCATCATTGACATTAATTCAGAGCCAGTCACTTGCTGCAACATGGCTTCCATACTAGGTAAGCCATAATTGTCTTTTAGAGATGCAATGTTTAAATTTCTAAAATCAACACAAAGCCTAATATCTCCATTCTTCTTCTTGATAGGAACCAAGTTTGAAACCCAGGTGGAATGCCTGATTGGTTTGATTATCCCACCATCTCTTAGTTTTTTCAGTTCTTCTTGCATTTTTGGGGCAAGGCTAGGATTGATTGGTCTTTTTTTTTTCCTGAAAGGTCTTACATTTTCCTTCAATGGTATGACATGCTGGAATAGATCCTCCCTATAAGCCTTAAGGTCATCATATGACCAAGTAAAAACATGTTTGTATTTTCTAAGTAGCTCAATCAATGTTTTCCTGATTTCAACAGGTAGATTTTGGCCAATATAAACCCTTTTAGGAACTTCATCAGTGCCCAAGTTTATTTCTTCTAACTCCTGAGGTTTGGGGTCATTTACTCCTGATTTTACTCTGTCTTGGTTATCAAAATTTTTTTCCAAGACTACTAACCCCTTCAGCATCTTATTTTTTTTCAATTGCATTATCTCTTGACCAAAAATGGTTTCCTTCCCATTTATGGTTTCAATCAGTCCACTGCAATCCATCTCCTGACCGTGGTACTTGTCTTCACTTAACAAAAAATTTGTAATATCTTTGTCATCTTCAAAAACTTGCCAATTTTTAATGTTGTCAAGTATGGAAGGTCTATTTTGCACCTCAATCTGGGAGATTCTTGCAAATGATATCTCCTTTGGCTTGATTTCTACATTTGCTAACAGATCAGCCATCTTATTTTGGGTCCTATCTCTCCATGAGATCCCAAATGCATCAAAGAATTCTATCTGATCCCAGACTACATTTCTATATTGTTTCAATCTCCTATTCTTGGATGAGTAGGTTCCTTTGATCTGAGAGATAATTAGTTCAGAATCCCCTATGACACATAATTTCTTAATTTTATTATGTATGGCAACTTTGAGTCCTAATAGCAATGCTTCATATTCTTCAATATTATTAGTGCGGGAAAATTTCAAGGGGAATGAATACCTAAAAGTGTTATTCTCAGGGGACACAAAGACTACACCTACCCCTGAACCCTCTTTAGAACTAGCACCATCAAAGAACATTGTCCATAATTTTGATTAATTCATGCAACATTCAACTTCATTTTTGATGATAGCAGGTAAGTTTTCAACTTCCTGAATAATTAATTCGGCCCTGAAAGCATTAATCCCAGTATCTAGGAAATAAGTGGTATCTTTGTCAATTTCTTCACCTAAAATGTGGTTAACCCTTGGTTCCCTATTTACCCTGATAGCTTTTTGCCCTATATGAAAAGTGGCATAGGTAAGATCACATTGCAGGCTTCCCCCCATGGCAGCACTCCATTTTTTGGAGAGTAACATTCCATAGTGTGGAGGTATATCTACCACAAGGATAGACATGGTTAATTATACTTCAAGATATGCAACCAGTTTGAATGGTAAGGCATTTATGGTACCTATGACTGGGACTTCCCTAGCATCCATCCCTCTGCATTTGCCCTATTTGGTATCCACCTTCAATCCTAAGGCTTCCATTACTTTGAAAGGCATTATAGTGTTGGAAGCTCCTGAGTCTATCATGCAATTTTTTAAGGTCTTCCCTTTTATAATTAGAATGAGGAAAAAAGGATCAATATCTTCTATGAATTCCACTGAGGAATCATCTAGAAACATTTGAGGAATTTGGGATACGATACCACTGTCCTCTATTACTAATGGGGTATATTGGGACACAGTTTGATCTACAATAATATTATTGTTTGCTATTCCACCCAACCATGACAAAGCCTTATTTTTATGTTCTTCAATTCTAAAAAGTTCAGACAATGGCACTTTTACAGTAATTTGAGATAACATGGATATCATATCAACAGGTTCAACCACAGTAGGTTTTACAATAGTACCTGGAGTCATAATCTTTTGAGCAGTAGGCACCGTATTTTGCTTGATAACATCAGGTTCTGATTTCTTTGGTTGCACAACTGGTTTTGTTGCTTCACTTATCTGAAATTGAACCTTCTTCTTTGGTTCCCATTTCTTACCATTGTTCTCCTTGATCTTAGGCACATCTACATTGACTTTCTTTTTTTGATCATTCATCTTATGAGCGATGTCTTTGATGAATACACTAGATGGCTTTCCTGCATCATTATTTATTGCTTTATTTCTCAAATTATAATTACTATGGACTTGCAAAATCATTTTTATTGTAATTCTGTCAATTTCCTCCTTGGAGGGCATTCTTATACTTGTGAGACCTACATCAGAAAATGTACTGCATACCTTATCTATATCGTACCCTTCATCATTTGAAAGCACTTGTTGATGATGTAGCTGGTAGGCAATTCTCTGGCTAGTAATATCATTTTCAGGCTCTTCTAAATCAGAATCTATCAAATCATCACACATATTCACCATATTGCAACTTATATCATCATAGGTTTCAGTTTCTTCTTCAGGTAGCACTCCTTGAGCTTGGGCAAATGATTGAGAAACAACACAATAATCAGCAAAATGAGGTGATTGACATATAATGCACCATGGTACATCATCATTCATATTTACAGTGTTCCTTTGTAGGAGATCTGGAGTACCCTTATCCTTCACATTGTGGGTTTGGTTGGAAACTGGTTTACCATCTTTCCATTGAGTGGTGTAAGGGTAATTTTGCATTCTAGGCTGCCTATTGAAATTGTTATTATTCACAGGGGGTCTTTTAGCAACATTTGGCTTATTGAAACTAGTGGGATTCATCTTCTTGAGCATTTCTAAAACCTGGCCTTTAGTAGGTTCCTCAGACTTCTTTCCTATAGGAGTTTTGTCACCCTCCCTTTTATTATTGTTCTTAGGATTAAAAGCTTAGGATCATCCCTCCTACCTAGTTTGCCAGATGCCTTCCTACTATTCTCTATATTTACTGCAACTTTATAGGCATCTCTTAAAGTTTTAGGATCCTTATCCCTCAATTTATAAGCCATTTTTCTATCAAAAGCATTGAAATAGGTTGTGAGACAGATGTCTTCATTTAACCTCATAACTTGAAAAAGTCTGTACATACCTTTCTGAAATCTCACATTGAAATAAAATGTGGACTCATTTGGATTCTTCTTGATATTGTTGAACTCGTTCAACATGAATCTTGCATTAGTGTTGTCTCCATATTGCTCTTTGAATAATTTCTCCAAATCACTCCATGAGGTAATACTGTCATCAGGCAACCTCCTAAACCAATCCCTTGCATCCTATGTTAGTGAATGCACAAACAATTTCATTACCATGTCTTCATGTTCAACTTCATAATAATTCAACATATCAATGAAAATCCTCAAATTTTCTTCACCAGTAACATCATTATTCCCAGAAAACTTAACCACTTTATCTCTTAAATCAAATGATATGGGATGTGGAGCACCAGGAATACCAGCAAATGATATTTGTCTATACTTTTCCAGGTATATAGGTTTCTTCTGGAAACCAGGAACATTTGAAGTACTAGCTATATTAGCTTGACTCTAGGGAGCAGCTTGGGACTATTGAGGTGGGACAAATGGGACTTGGGTGCCAATATTGGAAAATGAGGTAGGAGTAGATTGGGGTACTTCCTGAGTTGAGATTATTGGACCACTAACTGGTGCAGGATTTGTAGGTGGGATAGACAAATTGGGCCATGAAGCCAATGCAGAATTAAACTTTATGAATTGGATTTTCCTTCTAGTTTCTGCAGCTTGAGCTTCATTCTCAACCTTCCCAAGTTCTTTTGCAAGATCTTCCCTCTCTTTTCAAGCCTTTTCAAGATCTAGATCTAATTTTGACATGGAAGGTTGTATAGGTTTGCTTGGTATAGCTTGAGGCTCATTTATTTGGATTCCTATAGCCATGCCTTTCCCTTTATCTAGAGCTTTTGTAGTGGGCTCTACAGGATCAACTTGAATAGGTTTATAGGCTTGGACTTTAGCAATAACTGGTTCTTGCCTTTGATTTAGGTGTTTCTCCTATTCTTGAATTTTAGCTCTCAAATTATCAACATCTCCAAAAACATCCTTATGGAGAGTTGTGGTATTCTCTTCTAACTTTTTATTTTTCTCTTTTAAAGCAGCCATCCTTCTTAGTAGAGCATCTCTTTCTATTATGGCATCCAAGGTGGCTTGCTCCTTCTCTTTTTCAAGACGAATGCATTTAGCTTCTTCCTCAGCAATCCATTTCTTCAAAAATTCTATTTCAGAGTGCACTTCTTTAGGATTTGTAGAAGTTGCCTCAGAATCAGCAAGGTCATCCAGATCTATAAGGTTTGGTTCTACATATGGGGCTACTCTAGGATTAAAAGGATTATCAAATGAACTCCTAAATCCTAGCCTATAATTCATATCTGCTACAGGATCTGGTCTTAATGAAGCAATTCCCATAGTAGACATGTCCTTGTCTTGAAAAACTCTCTCATCTAGTAATGGGGTACTGAAAATGCCTCCTAAGAGTCTTGTAGTTTTAGATTCAGAGATAAGCGAAGAAGACTCTCTTCCTATTACTGGTTGATAATGGGAATTGATGGATGCATTACCTTTGGGTTTCCAAGTGGGATTTGGATCTGTCTTTTTCTTATTTTGGTTCTTCCTACCACCTTGGGGTAGATCAATATACATTGATACATTAGGATTGGCTCTCACGTAAGCTCTTGTGTCTTTTCTCTTGTCAGCCATATTCACCTTTTGTTACAATAAGCACTAGCTTCAAAACCTTGACTGAGTCACCACCCTATCTCGAGAAAATATATAATGACACTTTTGCTGACCGAAGGAAAATAATACACAAGTAGAAACAAAAATATATGGCACAGACAGACCAATCACTGATGTTGTAAGATTGCAACTCTTGCTTGTTAGATAAAACACTTGGATAGGCTGGATATGTCAGTGTGTAGCAAAGGTACTTGGGCTCAATCTTCTTTAAAATTCTCAATGTTTGACACTAAGAGATTCCCTTATAACCACGGGCAAAACATCGATCACATGACACACACATACATAGCAGGACCAAAGAAACTCCAGTACTTTTCACAGATGTGTTGGACAACTGCCCAATAGAGTCGCCATTTTGTTGGTGTTTTAAAAGGCACAAAAACTACTAAGTGACAAAAGGCTTAATACCCAGGTAAAAGTACATACACAACCTAAAGACAAGCCAATTCTTATTAACAATTGCATATGCAAAGTCCTTGGACCCAAATTCAACAAAACCACAGATGGTTTTCTACTCTTTTGGCTTTGCAAAACCAGGGCAGGTATACCCAGGGATGATTCAAAATTGGAACAACTCTATGAGGATTATTCTTATTTTCATTATGATTCTCATCTCACAATCCTCAAAACATATACATAATTCCTACCAAATAGATAAAAACATCCCATGAAATAGATATGGCCAAGAATTCTTCTATAGATCTGCAGATGTCCTTAACAATAGTGGCTAACTGTAGTTAAAACATTCCATGCAGACAAGTGCTGGCCGACTTTGAAGATCTACAGGAAATAAAAGTAAAATTTGATTTGATGATGCATTTGAATGACCATTTATAATATATTTCTCCTTCAGCTAAAATAACTTGATCAGTGCCTAATCCATTGGGGTTGAGAATATATAGCAAATTCTTAGATATAATTTGTTGCTTTGCAACAAATTCTATCAGCAATTCTTATCAGAATTTTTCAATCAAAATCTTTTTCAATACATAAGGAATCTCATCACATTCATCAAAGCCTTTATTTAATCCATTGAATTAACAGCAATGATAAATGGATATACAACCTAACTAGATTGCATTCAATTGCACAAGCTTTTACTCATACAACATCAAGGTAGCTAAGTATTTAAAAGGAGACAAAATTTAGAAAGAACTGATATGGGAACAGTTCACAATTTGTATTCATTTCCTTTGAAAATGGTATATCCTTTACAATAGACTTAGAATGGCCTTCTGAAAGAAACACAACTCATTCTATATTCATGTATTCTCAGAGAATTGACAGAAAAAATACATTACAAACTTGCTTTCAAAATTTGGACCAAAAAATAGACTAAGCATAAGACTTAGAACAATAGAATTCGGACCCTTCTTTAGCCTTGGGATCTCACTTAAATAATGTGAGATGCAACAAGCTTTAGGCTAAAGACAAATGACAGGTGTCCTTTTTAAAAGGCACTCACATACACTTCTGTCAAAAAGACAAGAACAAATCACAAAAAGGCTTATTACATCAAACATTCCTTGGTGGGTCCCTTTCTGTTATGCTTCTCAGTTGTTGAGACAAGAGAATATGATCTGATTTTACAATCATTCTTCATCCTCGGAGTACATAGTCATGAGGTCTGAAAGTGATGTATTATCTTCAGTTACCTACAAACTTACTTTAACCTGGGGATCTTCCATGTCTTCATTACTAACTATAAGGGTAACTATTATTTTTGCATCTTCCTCCTCATCTTCTCCTGACATCTATTCTATAAACTGATTTTTCCATTTATTAAAAGCATCATCATTTGGCCAATCAAAAATTAGAGCTTCTATTTGTATCATTATTAAAGAATTTTCACTTTCTTCTAAATCATCAAATTCTTTTCTCATAGCAGTATAAAATAACTGTATTTTTACTAGCTCTTCATTTGTCTTTGCCCAAAACTAGTGGCTAGTTTCACTCATGATGTTTATTATTCTTTCATTAAATAACTCGTCCAACTCCCTTTTCCACTTTTCCTTTTCCTTTATTGTATAAACCAATTCTAAAGCACAAGAAAATAAAGTGAATTTTTCAGCAATATATTGGGAAAAATAGAGTGTTAATCTTTTCTATAAAGAATCTCTTTCATCATCAAAATTCTCTAGCTTATTTAATAAATCAAAAATTTTCTCAACTTGATGATAAGGCATTTGGACTGCAGATATACATATGATTGTAATATCATTATTCTTCTTCCTCCATTTTTGTGCAAGAGGAGTCATTTTATCCTTATCTCTGTTCAACTCATCCATGACGGTTGCAATTCTTGTCAACTAATCATAAAAAGTTGACCATTGTATTTTATCCCTCAAATATATCACACCCTGCTTTAATTTTTCTTCATGTTGATTTCTTAATTCTATCTGCAGCTCATCTAATTTTGTTTTTTCTTCTTCAAAGTTCTCTACAGTATAGAATTGGGGCCTTTCAGGGGTGTCAGGTATTTCAATAATAGGGGTTGATCCAACAAATGACTGTGAAGGGTGTGCAATTCTGAGTGTACTGGATTCTCCCACCTTTCTTTTCCCAAGTATCTTCTCCAATTGAGACATCTTGTTTTCCAACTCAATTCTCTTTTTTACTTCTTTATTGTAGGCATCCACCACTATTTCATACTTACTCTGCAGATTAGTCATTTCCTTTTCTTCTTTTTCTGCAGTGGCCAAGGAAAAATTAGAATAGTCCACATTCATGTGGGCTGCCTGTACATGTGAAGTATCAGCGACCCTCCTCACAATGATACTCTGTGTTAGTCCTGAATCATTAGGCTATAATGGAGTAGTCCTAGATCCTCTTCTTAATGACCACATAACAAGGGCAGCTTGGTCATTATTGAATGTTGTACCCAAGAATTCCTCTTTATCTGGATCCTGTAATCTTAAATTATTTGACACAAAATTAAAAATTAAGGCATCAACAATATGCCAATTGGGTAATAATAAAATATTTGCATCTTTCACCATTTGTCTACCCTCTTTAGGGGTTATATTTTGGAACTCTTGTATCATTTGTTCCTTTATTTGATTCTGAATAGAGGCTTCATCCATTTCTGGATGCTCTATTTTCATATTACTACATCTTTTCTCAAAAATGTGCATGTTTGCCCTCCATGCAAACTGATGGAAAGCCCTAGATTTTACAAAACTGTTATCAGACAAAAATTGTTGACTGGCTTGTTCCAAAATAGGGTCTAATTCCCTTCCTCTAAAATTTGCTACAGTTAATTCAAAACTTGGCACAGGAGGCTCTTGGGGGTTCCCTTCATCAATTTCTGCTTGAGTAACAAAAACTCCTCCTTATGACCCCATTTGTTCAATTTTCTCATTGGTGAGTTGTTCCTCCTCAATACTGATTGGAGTTTGGGAAGGTGAGTAACCTTCGTAATGGGATTCCTCTTCCCTTATTATTTTTCTTCTTTTGGGAGAAGGTTCATGGGGTCTTTCTTCAAAAATAGTACTAGTAGATTCAATTATCTGCTTTCCTTTGTTTATAGTGGGCATCTAATCCTGAATAACAGTATATCCTGTCCTCTTTCACACAACCAGTGGACCTGCCCCTATGTTAAGGGTGAAACCCAATTTCCTTATAACTTCCCTGGCTTTATCTGGGAAAGAATCAATAAAATGTTGTTTCTTCTCATTCATTACCTCCATTATTTTGGGGAATGTATTCATGAGCTTATTTATTCTATCTGCATTAGTTGTAGCATTACTAAGAGGACTATAATCCTTGTCAAAATAATTAATAAACTCCAAAACTTTTGAATAGAGTCTCCATTTCTCTTTCTTTGTTTCTTGCTCCTAGAGAGAATATTAATTCCTTATTACATCTTTAGGGAAATAGAATTCATGCTGACATGGACGCAGATTGATCCTATGTCTAAGAGCAGAATTAAAGAAATCTTCTATGTCACAAAAATGAGAGTGAGATATTGCCATCTTATACTGATCCAAAAATTTGTAGAGGAAGATCCACCCCTCTTTAGTTATTACAAACTGGTGAACCACAATGCAAGTAGGAAAAATTGATCCTGTTCCCCTCTTGTGCAAAAAGGTCTCCTCCACTCCTCCCAACTACCATAAAAAATCAGCTACTCCTACCTTTAAAGGCACCTGATAGGGTAGTACATGGGGTGTCCCTTTGAATCCATAAACCCTAATAACAGTTGAGACCGGATATGGGATGATATCTCCCCAATTATGTGAAAATTTTAGACTATGGGGTCTGTCCATAGGCCTAACAAGGTGCATTAGTGCCTTAGGAATTATAGGATTGTCACTCAATATGAGGCATCTTAGTTTAGAAGCAAAGTTCATATCAAATCTAACAAAACTAGCATTTTCTACTTCCCCAGTCATGTCTGCACTCCATAATTGAACTGGTAGTGCTTCCCCCTCTTGTTCCCTATTTAAAACCATTTCTTTACCGAAATATGTAACCCCTTTAAATAGAAACATATGCATCAATAGGGAGTACTGACCCCAAACCTTTTCCACCTTGCCCTTTGCAATCCCCACCAATCCATTTTGAATCTCATTAGCCAGGTAAGATGCAAAATCAAAAATTATTTCTACACCGAAAGAGGAGATTTGGGTGATCATATACATGAAGCTCACAAGAATAAAATCTTCTTCACCCTCTCTGAAGACTCTGCACAGGGTCCTGTATATCTCTACTGCACTGGCATTAAAGCATGATTTCTTGAAAGGTTCTTTAGAAGATGATGTTATTGTTGGTAGGTTTCCAATTATGCCTATGTGGGCCTTCAGTGCACCTTGTCTAACTACAGCCCTTTTGGACATATATTCTTTTTCTAACTCTATCAAAGCAATGGGCACATGATACCTAGTGAGAGGTCCCAGACTGAAAACTTCCCTAATTTCTTCTAGACTGATGGTAATTAAAACCTCACCATCCATTCTTCTCACTACCTTAGTGGCTTGATCATAACTTTTTGCTACGGCTTCAAGCAAGTCATAATCCATAAACACACTGGGAACAACTAGCTTTCCCAGATCAAAATTCCATATATTGGCATGAGGGGCATATACCTTCCTTTCTGCAAACCATTTTTTGAACAAACTCAAACCAGTTTGAGAAGTTTGAGCATCCTGGACCCAATTACCCTTATCATATAATCCATCAACTATCCTTAGCCTAGGGTTCAAAGAGGTTAACCTTTTAACTTGCACTATCTCTATAGTAGACTCAGGGAGCAACTCAAGCAAGTCATCATGCACATTTCTATCCAAATAGTTTATTTGACCTAAAAATCCCTTCTTCAGAGGCATCTTGGACTATTTTTTAGAACTGGAAAAGCCTATGAAGATTATGGAAGTACTACTTACTTGAACTCTATCTTTGTTTTCCTCTGTATTTCTACAATCTTTCCATGAACAGACAATTTTACAAATTCTGCTAGACTTCGGCACACTTTCCTTCAGTAATTGCTTCTGCACAAGAGTGGCTCAAAATCTTTGCTCACGTAAGATGAACTGATGAAATCTTCTATGTTATACTCTATTTTTTCATGCATGATGCTTTCATGTCTAATTAATATAGAGAGTGGCACCACATTCTGTGTTTAAAACTACGTCGTTGATCTTCAAGAATCCTACGATCATGTGATACAAAGAGAACAACTAGGTGTTGCACTTGACATGTTAGTCACTTCACTCAATGAAAACTTATCACATACATAACTCTTTCTTGATGGTGCTTATATTCGGACCCACTGACAACTGAGGACACGTGTCAGCATGTCGCTACTTTGTTATGCATAAAGAATGAGCACCTTGCCATAGTGAAGCAGTGACAACCATTGATCTGATCCAAAATTGGCAGATGATATGTTACTGGGCTTGCTCAGAAAAAAGGCGGTGTGCCCTATTCGCTATGTTGTTATAAATATCTCCCTCACAACTTGTCATAGCAAGAAGATGATGGTCGTTGATCATAGGTTTAATCAAAGGTGAGGAAACTACACATAGTCTTTTGATTCATATTTGCTATGTCGCATAGCTTAAAGAGCATACAAATTTTCAAAGCGAGGTAGTGAGGACTGTTGATTCCATTCCAATCTAACACTCAGGATCTCTTTGGACATTTGATTAGAATGGCATTGATGAAATACAGAATTCTGCACAATTGGTACCTTTTAAAAATTTACTTCAGTCCTTATCATCGTCCCACGTCACCAAAGGTCCCACTGGCTCTTCAATTTCACGGGGCCTCGCTACTTCGCTAACGGTGAGATGTCAACTTTTTTTGATAGCGAGGTAGCGAGCTCTGACACTTTAATGAATTTTGGCACCATGAAATGCAAGGGGCCATCAGATAATTATTTTTGCTATTAAACTGCTTTTGACAATGGCATTTATTACTTGTCATGCCACCTGGTTTAGTCACGGTACTGACAAATTGCAATGTCATCGGCTCTTGATTTCACGGGGCCTCGCTACTTCGCTAACGGCAGATTGTCAAATTTTTTCAATAGCGAGGTAGCGAAGCATCAAAAAAATCATCATTCTGGCTCTAACTTCAGACTGCTTCTGTTGGGTCCCCTTTCTTGTTTTGACGGTAATTGCAATGTGTACTTGAATAATAAATCAATCAAAAAACAACGCTCCGACCATCGTATCTTCATTTTGTGGTCCCATTTTATAAACTATTCAGCACTTGCTACCTCACCATACATAAAAAGTGCCCATGTTTGTATAGCAAGGTAACGACATCGGTAGATCTATTTAGATCAGATGGCTGGGGAAATATGAGAGGAAAGGTATCTCGGGGGCACAGAAGATAAAAGACGACAAAATATTTGCCTTATTTGAAAATTCAAATATTTCACACCTGACAATTTATGAATAGAAAGAACGTAGGGTTTTCACAAAGTTTTTTCAAAGGCTAGCCAACAGATGGATTATCTAGAAACCCTATGTTTCACTTAGAAAGAAAAAATTTGACTTTTCTACAATTGGACAAAAGACTTCTATCACACAAAAAGTCAGACCAACATACCCTATTATGATTCAAGCACTCTAACTAAGGAAAAGATGAATGAAATATATAGTGCATTTGATAAGAGAAGGAGGCAAGAGGCATTAAGGAGAGAGTACAAATATAAGCAAGCAATGAATGAGATCAAAGATATATTCATGGATGCATTCAATCTACAACCTCTAGATTCTAATAGGCCAATCCTTGAGCAACTATCTAATATAGTTGACCAAGTGAATAATGAAGACCATGATACAAATGTAAAACTCATGCAATGGTCAAAGAAAAGGTTTCTAGGAAAAGTCAACCAAAAGATAGCCAATAACATTATTTTGGGATAGGTTGACCTAGCCAAGAAACTAGATAATGTAAAAATTGTATTAGGGAATATCTTTTCCCTTTATGGAAAATTGTGTGATTTTTCTAGGTTCACACAAGAAATAAATTAGAAAACTTTGAACCTTGAGAGCAACCTTAAGCTCTCTAGTACACAACTACCCTCAAATCTTGCATAGAGAGAAGAATTTTACACAAATGCTTCACATTCAGAGGGAATTAGTTGCATTATCTACAGAAGAGGCTACTATTAAAGAAAAGTTGATGCAAATGCAAACATCTATCACTCCCCATTTAGAAGTCTTACATAAGGAGAAAATGTATGCAAAAATAGTCCTGAAGAAGGATCCAAATATTTCTACTCATGAAGGAATTGTTGATCTAGCAGCAAAGCTTGCAATCCAAAAAAAATCATTAGATATTGCATTGAATAACTAGGATGCAACTCTCAAAATACTCCTTGAGGTAAACAAGACATTTTTGGCCAAGCATGGCATTACTGTTTAGAACCCTTTGACATAAGTATAAAAAAGGGGGAGATAATGTAAAAAGGGGGAGATAATGTAGAAAGGGGGAGATAATGTAGAAAGGGGGATATAATATAAAAAAGAGGAAGATAATGTAGGTGATATATTAAGGGGGAGCACAATTACCAAATTTTGAAATTTTGTTCAGCTTGAAGTTGATTGACTGTAAATAGCAATAAAGGAGTCAAGGGACATGAAAATTTTGGTAATCACATGGAGATAGGATCAAAAGGAAAGAATAGGATAGAAACAAAAACATCAGGCACAATGGCACAAGATATCAAAATTCATGACATAATAAGGCATAATCAACTTAGGGGGAGTCATAAGGTATATTGTTGTTCACAATATCTTCTTGAAATTTGGTAAGTGAAGAAAGGACATAAGGATTGGATCATGAAGGATCAGTAAGTGTTTTTGACACTCATGTCAAAGGGGGAGATTGTTGATCTATAAGTAAGATTTTCAAGTAAGTGTCAAAACACTTAACCATCTTCACTATACATGCCAAGTATACAATGGAAATCGAGCTAGAATTCCTTTATGTGCCGAGTCACAAATAGTGCTGAGCAAACTACAATTTCTACCGAGTACAACACATTATAATAGATGTCGAGTGACTCAAGATCCAATAGGAGCTGAGAAAATTAAAAGTCAAATAGGTGTTGAGCAAAGCAGGAATTCAATAGGTGTCGAGTGATACAGTAATCCTATACGAGCCAAGTAATGTAGAAACTACAGTAGATGCCAAGTTATCCAGAATAGATGGTGCCAAGCATTAGTATTACTTCATGTGATGAGCAATGTAGGATCATCATAAAAGTTTTTGCAATCGCAAGCCAAGATAAAAAATGGTTATGCATGACTCATTGAAAAGATAAAAGGATAAGATCAAATCCTCACAATCACCTATACGATCTTCATGCAACCAATCAGAAAATTGGAAACTGCATGCAGCCAATAGGTGAATTTCAAGGGTTTGAGTGGGAACATTTGAAACAGGGATGCATGACAAATCACTAATCTTTATAAGGGATTCTTGATGCCATTGAACAAGATGAGAGTGAGAGAGGAAAAAGGAATCATGAGAAGAAGGAAAAGCAGAGCCTATTAAGGTCGCTGCAGAACATTGGTGTCAAAGATTTAGAGGAAAGGACAACCTTTAATCAAAAAAAAACAAGGAACACAATCAACATATTAGATCTAGCAAAGATTAGTTAATAGTAAAGTAGATCAAGTACCTAAGATTAGCATCAGAGATTGGATTAGATCAGGTGTATTACTCTAATACTTTCTCACAATTGTATTAGGAACTTGGAAATCCCATGGCCTTGGGTAGGTTTAACAACCTTCTATAAATCCTTTAATAGGGTGGCATTATAAGTTGAATGTTCTTAAGTCCTCTAACAAGGCACACTCCTAATAGGGTGTAGAAATCCTTTAACAGGGTCACATTTAACAGTGTGTTGTAGCCTTTAACAGCGCAGGCCTTTAATAGGGTGAACCATCAGAAGTGGTTGAAATCAATTGCTAGAGTAATTTTGTGGGTATCATCCCCACCCTAGTTTTACCTTCTTATTCTTGGAGGGTTTCTGGGTTACCAAAATCTCAAGTGTTGTGTGGTGATGCATGTTTGTTTCTCATAATTGTTTAATGTTTATATGCATGCATGTTAATTTTAGTTATATGTTATTAAGGGTTTAAAAGTGGGTAAAAGGCCAATACTTCTAATTCACCCCCCACCTCTCAGAAGCATTCTTCCCACTAAGACATTCCAACACATCATTGTCAAATCTAACACTTCCACCATCATAATGTACAAAGTTCTCAAATTTAGATTTATCACCAGTCATATGGTGAGAACAACGACTATCAATAATCCATGTATCATTCTTACTAATATGTGAGATAAGTGTCATTTTGTCATTCGCATCATCTAATTCATCCTTGTAAGAATTTTCCTTAGGGAAAAATTCATCCACGATCAAAGAAATAAAACATAATCACAACAATAGACCAGAAAGAGTATGATCAAAATATCGATATGTATTCAGTTCAATGTGAAAGTACACTAAGAGTGCCTATATATAAAGGCCTCTAGAATACTTCTAGAATGCATAGGAATCAACAACATGATAAGTCATACAACCACGCACATGTCCAAAAAATATGGGTTATCTTCCATTAAGCACAAGAGTAAGTGTGATGATGAGAGGATAAGCCTACAAAGGTGTAGCACACAAAATAATGTTGTAGACAACATGTGCTAAATTAGAGTTGCTTACTTTTGTGTTGTCAACATGACAACTCATAAAAGTACCCAAACTCCTATGTGTCTCACCAAATAAATAATAAAATAATGAAATATAATAAAATAATGCATTAACCTAAGTAAACTTAAGTAAGTGTAAATAGTAAATATGTATTTACACCAACACCCCCCCTTAAGTGCAACTTAGGGGAATGCCCTTACGCTTACAAAAAATAGGATGAAATGCATAATGGTTCTTGGCTAGACCATGTTAGGTACCCATTTACATAATGAAATAAAATCTCTTATAAAGTGGAGAAAGAGGAAAACCTCATGGGAAAATCGTCCCCAAAAAAGAGAGATGAAAAGACAAGATGCATGGATAGATGGAGTAATCAAGACCCCCCCCCCCCCCCCCCCCCCATTATGACATACATCAAGTATACAATAGTGAAGAATGAAAAGAACAAAACCTCATAAGAGGAAAAAGTCCTCCCCATAAGGAAGAGGAAGAGAGACAAGGCACTCCCTCCCCCCCCCCCAAATGAGGAATGTCGATCAATGGAAGTTGTTCCAAGGAAGAAGCCAGTCCATGAGTGTTGTATAATGTTCCTCCCCTTTGGAAGAAACAATGGCAAAGGTACTAGTGAGATACTTCCCTTTTTGTAGAAAGAATTCCAAAGATGTATGGTGGCCCTAAAACTCGCTCAATTGTCCCTATGTTGATGTTGATGGTCGCTCTTTCCAACAATGCTGAAAAGAATGAGTGCAGATCTAGCAAGGATGTCTATAGAACCTATCCCAAGGAACCATATGTCTCCTCAAGTGATAAAGAGATCTCCTACAACTATTGTAAATAAGGATTTACAATCACATCTACCTGTAAAGATCAATCATGTAGAGAATGGACATGATAGTCAGAGTGAGCCCTTGCAACAATTGAAGAAGGATCTACCTTATTAAAGAGTAGATGTATATCATCGATGACTTCCCCCAAGTTTTCTATGTATGACTCCACAAACAAACCTGAAATTTCTACTATGTAGTCTTCCCCTATTGCTATAGCTAGAAGATAAGGTGTACCCTTCTATGCTAGATTGATCACTATGGCAACGTATGCATGTGGACTATCTTGATGTTGTGACTATTGGCTACAACTATCGATAGAACCCCATGTATCTGAATCTATTAAAGCACTATCACTAGTGTCACTATTAGTTTCCACAGTGTATGAAGTGTGGAGAGGAGTAGAGGATAAGCTGGGTGAAATTTTCCCAAAGTGTACATCTTTATCCACAAAAATCTCATGTGTCTCAAGATCCATAAGTTTATATGCCTTAGCACCATCTTCATAATTGATGAAAGTACAAGGCCTATGTGGTGGTGCTTTGCATCCCTTAGAAGATATTTTTTTCCATGTTGGACAACCAAAGACTTAGAAGTGATTACAGCTGGTTTTCTACCACACTATTCCTCAAAAGGAGTCTTACCATCTAAGGCATTATGAGGAGACCTATTAAGTATGTGAGTGGCACTGCTAATGGCTTCGACATCAAGTGTAGCATCAAGATACTTGGCTTTAATCATGCAACTTGCCATGGACTTAAGTGTTTGCATTCTCAGTGCTACAACATCTATCTTGTATAGAATAAATGCTAGTGAATTTTGAAGATCAATACCCTCAAGTTTGCAAAATTCTTTAAGTATTTTGTGCACATATCAACTTTCATTGTTCATCTTTAGAACCTTGATGGCTTTCCTTGATTTTTTTTCAACGTGAATCTTGAAGGCTTGAAGCTTTTCCAACACTTCATTCTTGTGATGAAGAAAATAGACCCATGTGACGCATGAAAAATCATCAATGAAAGTAAGGATGTAGCGGCCCTAACTAATTGATGTCACTACAAAAGGTCCTACTAGTACCATGTGAACCAATTGAAGAACAACTAGTGCTCTTGAAGACTTCCCTTTATCATACTTCTCCTTGAGATGCATATCCATTGAACATGATGAACACTCACCCTTAGAAAAGTTGATGTTAGGTAGAGCTTTGACCATGTTTTCGGAGTAAAGTTTCTAAAGATAGCAGAAGGCCAGATGACCAAACCTCTCATGCCATAAAGTGATTTTTGAATTAGATTGAGTCAACAAGGCATGTAAAGGATACCTACACACAAAGTGGGAGAAGGAATAAAGCCTCTTGTCATGATTGACTTTCCCCACTATAACCAATGAATCATCTTTTAGACTTTGTACAATTAGTAAATCTAGAAGGAACTCAACTTTGTTGCCATCTCTAAGGTGAGTGATTTGGTAAATTGAGAGGAGATTAGAGCCAAGATTTGGAACATAGAGAACATCTTTGAATTCTCCATTTTCCATTTCCACATTTCCTTTCCCTTCAACTTCCATTTTAGTATCATCTCCCACAAAGATGTGTGGTACCTAGGACTGCTTCAATGAAGAAAAGCCTCCCTTTGAAGAACCAATATGATAGGAGGTGCCTGAGTCAAGAATCCATTCTGATGAAGAAATTATGTTTTCCATATGTGCTTTCCCTTTTCCCTTTGAAGTAGGTGGAGTTGAATCCTTGGAAGTACCTAGCACTTGAAGTCTATTCTTTCTAAGTAGGTTTTCCAACTCATCAATTCTCTGAGTCTTGCAATGATGCTCATCATGATTTGGCTTTTTGCAATATGAACAAAAAAATTTGTCCTTCTTTTCATTACTTCCTTGCTATGAGGAGGATTGTTGTGTCTTAGATTGTGATTTTTGCTTCCACTACTTCTTCTTCTTCTTGTTAGAACTTCATCCTCCTTGACTTGATTGGTGCTCATCACTAGCCACCAATGCTTTTGTCTTTGATGTAATGAGAAGTCCCATATCTATCAAGTGAGATTGTTCAAAAATAAACATTTTTGCAAATGCATCAAATGTAGGCTTTTGGAAAGCACTTCCCATGGTCAATCTGTGAGTCTTATAACTCAAAACAAAGGAAGCATACTCTGAAGGCAGCCTCTTTAGGATGTGATGAATCAACTTTTTATCCTTCATGGGATTTTTACAATCTTTAAGTAGTGCCCTAAACTCATCGGGAATTGTGTCAAAGTTTTTTGGATCCAATAGAAGTAGATCACCTCAATCTAGAATCCCTTTTCCTCATCCACCTTACCTTACAATGATTCAATTTTTTTTCAAGAAGGTTTGGATTCCCTAAAATTGGAAATGTGGAAGAAGAGATCTCTATGTACACAATTCTTGATAATTCCTAAAGCCTTTTGGTCTTGTTTTTTCCAGTCAATGAGTGTTGTAGCATTAGTGGGTTTGGGAATTGTACCATCAACATAAAGACTTGAACCTTTTTCCATTAATCTACTCCATGCAATATCTTTCCATGTAGAATAATTGTGTGAAGTTAGAAGTGGAAATTTAGGTGAACTCATGATGCAAAAAAAAAAAAGAGCATATAAGAGACACAAAACACAATACACACCCCCCCTTTTCACTCAATCAAAAGACCCCCCAAAAAAGATGCTTTTGGTACTTTATATGTAGTGCATGTACAATAGGGCACTAATTGTTTTCAACTTCCTTTTGAGGCCCAAATCTATCTCTAAGCACTGTAGCTTAGATGTACAACAATTTTGAAAAGTCACTAAGTTTGAAAGTGAGATTTTTGTCCACACAACCCTATAATCTAATTGCAGATCTAGAAAGTACATGAAAAATAATGCACTTTCAAAAAAGAAAACCTGAAAATGTGTCTAGATGAGCGTGTACAGAGCATTTAAAGTTGCAAAATGTAGGATTGAATATGTTGGTGTAAATTAGTACTTTACTATTTACACTTACTTAAGTTTACTTAGGTTAATGCATTATTTAATTATATTACATTATTTTATTATTTTTATTTATGAGACACTTAGGAGTTTGTGCAACCTTGTGACTTGTCATGTTGACAACACAGGAGTATGCACCTTTATTTGAGTACATGGTGTCTACAACACTGATTTGCGTGTCCCACCCTTCTAGGCTTATCCTCTCATCATCGTACTTACTTTCGTGCTTAATGGAGGATAATCCATATCTGGTGGACATGTGTTTGGTTGTCTGACACATCATGATGCTAACTTCCATGCATTCTAGAAGCTCTCCTATAGCCTTTATAATTAGGCACTCCTAGTGTACTTTAAGCATCAATTATTGAATACATTG
The DNA here is from genome assembly GCA_028749045.1 of Cupressus sempervirens. Lineage (NCBI taxonomy): Eukaryota > Viridiplantae > Streptophyta > Pinopsida > Cupressales > Cupressaceae > Cupressus > Cupressus sempervirens. Next base: position 28,662,896 of record CM053792.1, on the reverse strand, counting down.
TTATTATGATCATACTCTCTCCATTTTTGGTCTACAGTTGTGCTTGTGTTTGAGTTCTTGGTTCTTGGGTGAATTTTTCCCTTAGAAAAATTCTTACAGAATAGGTACAGTCACCTAAAAATGTAATTTTTGAAAAATCCTTGCACCAAACTAGAAAAGAACACACCACTAAAAAGTTTAGGAAATTCTACCCAAAATCAACAAAAATTACACCCAATTTGGAGTCTAGATGACTGAGTTATGGCCTCTCAAAGTTAGGCTACCAAATCAAAATTGCATCTGGAGAGGGGTCTGAGCAAAAAATTGTTAGCTTAAATTTGGCAGTCAAATGGTCATCACTACAATTAGAAAATGCCTTGGAATGATGGTAAAATGGCTGTCAAATTTAATCCTATCTAGATGAAAATAGTGAAAAATAGCCACACTGGGTGATGTGGCATGCTGATTGGACCATAAGAAACTAAGACATGTCAATGTACAATAGTACAAAAAAGTTTGATGTGGCTCCTTATTGGCTAGTTGACATGTATAGTTTGACGTGGTAGTCTGTCCTTGGATCTGACATGTTTGCAACTTAGTGGCTAATGCGGGATTTTTTTGGTAGGATTGGCCATGTAGCTAGACAGGTGAGTGGCTAGGATGTTTTCATGTGGTGGCACCTTCTCAAGATGCATGTCAGCGGTGGCCAAAGAGAATTTGTTGGAAGCCAGAGGAGTTTGTTTGCGGGTAGGAAGATGTGGATGTTAGAAATGATTTTCACAGCCATTGGAGTATAAATGCTTACTAGAAACCTGTGGGTATAATCCCACATTGATGGGCTTTTGGGACTATGTTATGTTTAAAAAAAAGGCCACAATAGTGTTAAAACAAATGTGGTGATGGTGGTGTTGGGTGGTCCCGCCAGTTCATGAGCAAGGGTTGAAACTCAGGCAAAAAATTGCTAGAATTTGCAGAGGTACTGCCACTGTGTATAAACCACTAAATAATGTAGAATATTCTTTGAGTTAAGAGAAATATTCTCATGTAGGGTGCAGGGCCAGCGTATCACTGCCCAGTACCTATACCAGAAAAAATTCTCTATAGGGCCACCTGACCTAAAAAAAAATTGAAAATATTCTAAACATAGTAAAAATATTGTGATGGAAATATAGAAAAATTAAATAACAGATATAAATTAAATTAAATTGCAGATCTAAAAGATCATACCCAAACTTACAAATCAGGCCTTCGGGTGCCAATTTGCAAAAAATATTTGCCAAGGGTAGGTGAATTTATAGCCAATTTTCACTGAATCAACATTCTAGATGCAATGGTGAGGTCCATTCTAGCTCTAGACACTCCAAATGACTACAATACTCTAGATTTAGGTCAAGGTGTTGAAGAAACAATGGTCTCAAACAACTATGTGAAGATAAATTCTCCAAGCTCTGATACCATGTAAGAATTTTCCTTAGAGAAAAATTCATCCAAGATCAAAGAACTCAAACACAAACACAACAATAGACTAGAAAGAGTATGATCATAATATCGATATGTATTCGATTCAATGTAAAAGTACACTAGGAGTGCCTATATATAAAGGCCTTTGGAATGCTTCTAGAATGCATAGGAATCAACAACATGATAAGTCATACAACCATGCACATGTCCACTAGATATGGGTTATCCTCCATTAAGCATAGGAGTAAGTGTGATAATGAGAGGATAAGCCTACAAAGGTGTAACATGCAAAATAATGTTGTAGACACCATGTGCTAAAATAGGAGTGCCAATAATTGTGTTGTCTACATGATAACTTAGTTAGTTATGCAAACTCTAGTGTTGTAGACACCATGTGCTGAATTAGAGTTGCTTACTTCTGTGTTGTCAACATGACAACTCATAAAAGTACACAAACTCCTTATTGTCTCATCAAATAAATAATAAAATAATTTATTAACCAAGTAAACTTAAGTAAGTGTAAATAGTAAATACATATTTACACCAACAATCCTTAACATTAATGTATACCATTTCATCTTTTTCTTCACTACTTTAGAAACTTTAGCAATGTAACAAGATTTATTACCTTTTTCTTCTTTGCATTCTCTATTTCAACACCTTGCAACAATGTGACCAATATCTTCACAAGAAAAGAAAATCAAAGGAATTTTTCCTTTTTACTTCCCTTTTCCCTTGGTAAATCTCCTTGCAATTACTACTTCAATTAGTTCAAGATCTTAATAAAAACCATCTTCATCCTCACTGTAAGATTTCCTTTTAGATTTTGCAGCTTTCTTCTTGAGTGATAGCTTGGCTTGAAATGCAAAATCAAGGTTGCTAGTGTTAGGAACATAGTTGTCATAGCTATCTAACTCAAATGTTGTCAACCTTCCCACTACTACATCCAATTTTATATCATTCTTGGGATTGCATCTCATCTCTTGAATTTTTGAAACTCTAATAATATATATAGGAAGAATTATTCTAGGAAACTTCCTTTCCACTGTCTCATCTTCTATCTTTCCTCCCAAGGCTTTGATTGGACATACACTAGCTTGAATCTATCACTATATTTTGAAATATTCTCATCCTCTCTCATCTTCATTTGATCAAATTTTCCTATGAGACTTTCTACCTTAGATCTCCCAACATTATCATCTCCTCCATAGATGGCTTTCATCTTGATCCACATCTAATAATTAGTACCACAATCTTCAACTTCATCAAATTCAACATAGTTGAGAGTTGAAGCAATATCAATTATCATCATATTATCATTCTTCTTTTCTATAATTTCTTCAACAATCATAGTTCTAGAAGGTGCCAATCATAGTTCTAGAAGGTGCCACATACTTGGTGTCAAGATAATTTAGACCTAAGTTTCCAATTTTTGCCAAATGAAACTTCATAAGTTCCTTCCATACAGTGAAGTTATCTTTGTTCAACTTAGGAATCTCCCTTCTATAAGACATCCTGATCTTTAGCTTAGGTCCTTGAAACCTTCTCTACAAGCACCAAAAGATCTAATACCAATTGTTTAAAATATAAGAGAATTAACTAAGAGGGGACGGGTGAATCAGTTACCACAAAAATAAATCCCAAACCCCTTAGATGTCAATACAAATCAAAACCAAACTCTACTAAAACTGAAAATATTGTTGTAACTTGGTTAGCACTGAATCACTCAAAAACCACTAAAATAAATGCTTCTTAAGATGTTTAATGTTATTAACCATAATTAACTTATTTTTGGAATCATAAATTGAACAACATGAACACATATGACACCAAGATTTAATTTGGAAACCCAATTTGAGAAAAACCACCAATTGCAACTAATTACTATTTTTCACTCTTCTGAAGTGAGCCTTGTTAGGAGCCAACCCTATTAAAGGTGTAAAAAAAAAATGTAAAGTGTAACCTTGTTAAAGGATTTAAGAACCCTATTTGGAGTGGCCTTATTAGAGGTCTTTAGACACTTCAAACTAGAAATACCACCTTGTTAGAGGATTTGGAAAATAGTTGTTAAGCTAACTCTATTAAGAGATTTCATACACTGCTACATTTATTAAAGAGTACCAATGATATGACCTAATTATTGATGCAACTATATTTCTGATTTTAGATCTCTATTCTGGCTTGAATACTTGATCCTTCTTGATCATATAAAAATTTTCAGTTCGGTCAACTTAGGATACTCTTCTATCCTTCCAATTCACTTTCTTTGTTTATCCTTTTAATCCCATGCTTCTCAATTCAATCCCACAACTTGACCTTATATCTTTTTCCTTGTTAAGTTGGCTTCAATAAACTTACAAATATTCAATATTCATCCCTTAAGTTGGCTAGACTTAACAAATAAGTTCATCAAACTAAATATGTTGATTCAATAAAATCCTTTGTTAGCTGACCTAGCTCGGTCAACACTAACTCAATTAAGACTTTCTTTGTTAAATGCATAAACTTGATTAACACTGCATCCTAAACTGAATTCCTTTGGTAACTAAGTGAGCTTGGTTAACAATAGTTCCATGCCAACTTCTATTTGATGCCAAAGTGAACTTGTTAGACATTGTCTTGCTACAAACTTCCTTTGGTGACGGAGTGAAGCTCAACACATACTGTCTCTAAACTTGGTTTACTCTAGAATACTTGGCACATATTGGAAACAATTTCATCACTTGAATGAGCTTGACAAACACTGACAGGTAAAGACTTGACATTTTATGTAACATCAAAGACAATATGCAATTGAACAATTGTTTTCAGCAATGTATATGTATATATGTGTGTATATGCATACACACACATATGTATGTGGCTATGTATATATGTATGCATATATACAAAGAGATCTTTTTTAAGGTTCTTATTACATCTTGGCACAACAAAAAAAATTATCCAACTGCATACATATTCTATAATCCAAATAATAAGACAATAAAACTCACTCAACCCATGCTAAGTGACTTACCTCAAGATCCTACGCAAAAATAATGCAAACTAGGAAAAATGGATAGAGTTCACAAGAAATTTTACAAAAGAATATCATATCAAATATTTTTAGAAAGAAATAAGCCATAACCTATTTAAATTGGTCCATTTTTTATTAGTTGGGTTTATTACAAATTTCTATAGAACTATCATCAGATTGGGTACAATATCCTAGCTAGCAAGATCAAATACAGTTTTCAAAGGTGATAAAATTGCATATGTTCATGCATCAATTACATGTCATCCATGAAGCACATTCCCAAAGTTATAATGAATGGTTGGATATAAATCTCCATATGTTGGCCTAACAATGGAAGCCAAGGATGTAACCATGGAGGTATTGGCACAATATCCCTACTCAGATTCCAAGTATCTATTGATTGTTGTTAATTTAGGTATCACTGTATGATCCAAAATGTTATGAAGTACTAAAGCTGTTAGTAACTTCTTCCATGTATGTAGAAAATATAGCATAGGTTTAGGTTCCCTTGGTTCCAAAGAATTGGTAGCAACTATTCTCACTACATAAAGTCAGTGAAGAGTTGAGTGTAAGGAGTTGAAGAAGCAAGTTCTACTTCTATGTAAATACCATAATCATGAGATGCATTCCCTTGTAGAAGCCTTTTCCACAATGATATTACCTCTAAACCATGTAAAGGATCTTGAAGTGTTTCCCAACCTTGAAAAACTCTTATAAAAAATGGCAAAGAAAATGCAGATGCAATACATGAAAAATTGCACAACTTGTCATCCTCCCAATATCCGGACTATAAATTCTCAAAGACATTTGCAAGTGGTTTCAATGTCATAGTACCTACCATAACACTTTCCTAGATTCTATCCAATTCTCCCATAATATCCTCTATATTGTTTTTTTTTTTCCATGTAGTCTCTTTCTAAAGTTGTTCCATCTCCTTATGGTATATTTCCAAAAAACTCTCTTATGCCTTAAATTTTGATTAACCTTCCGAATATCTACCTCTACCATATCTAAAATAAACTTCATATTGTATTGTAACTTTAGAATAGGTATTTTATTGTTGATATCTTTCATTTCATCATTCAAGTTTTCAAGATGGGTCAACACCCTCACTTGCAGACCTCTCATGTGAAGCATTTTTTGTATTGTTCCAACACCATGTTCTTGCTTCTGAGCTAACAATTCTTTAGGTACATTTTCTTGTAAAACATTAATTTTTTTGAGCATTTCATTATTCTCTTCTATTAGCATTGACTGGATTCCCTTGAACAATATCAAAATGAAGAGGCATAAATGAAACACAAATTATGACATTTCCTTCATTGCATCCATATCTTCTCCTTCTATCCCTAAGCTAGACAATAATGTCTATTGGTTCACATCAACAACTAAGATAATTAATTCTCTACCACTATCAAAACTTATCAATGGGAGAAAGATATTCCAAATAAGTAATCAATATGAATTGGGAGTTGTGTTGATGCGGTAGAGGGAGATATAAATGGAGCATATTTAAAGGGGTGAGATGGGTAGATCATTGGGTGAGAAATGTGATGAATAAGGATGAAATGAAAAGGTGGTATGTTGAAAATGAACAATAAAGAGTGTTAACACAATTGGCATCAATTTGAACTAAAAATCCTTAAATATAACCAAGAGAGGATGAGTTGATGTACCTAGTTGAGACTTATATAGTAAGTATTAATGTAGTTTTTAATGATAAGAAAAGTCCAATAATGGTTGTTATAGTATATGCATTTATTTATGTCATTAAATAAAATGCATATGTGCTATTTTTACAAAGGACATTGAATAGGTCAAAGGGCCATGCCCTAGATGATGATACTTTAGGTGGTTCAAGCACATTGCATGTTCTATCCATCACTTGTGTTTTGCTTGAACAATATTTATAGCTTCAAAAATCTTTTTTTGTGTGCTCTAAAAATCTTATTTTTCATCTCCTAGCATTGATCTTATGTTCACTACACCCCCTACTACAAGGAACATAACTAAAGAGGTAATGTTGACTGCAATGTTGAAAACACATACTATGGACACAGATGTGATTGAAACACCTATTGGTAAGTAGATTCCTCTTTTTCTCTCTCATTTTTTATGTGTTTATTTCACTTGAACTATTATTTCTTTGGGGGGAGGGGGAGGGGAAGGGATTTTGTAATATTAGATTCATTTTATATAGGAGGAAATGAGAACATTCCTAGATGTACTCATGTTAGATGTATAGGAACACTAAAGAATTATGATCAATTTATCGTGAGCAATGAAGATGGACTTCCCCTGAGAGTAACCCAACTTCAAAGTACTTTAAAGATTAATCCTTTTTTAAAGATTTTAGATGTTAACAGGGAATTTAGATGTTAGGGAGGGTTATTGACAATATAGTCAGATAGATGTATTAATGGTTGTCATTAATGGAAACATACATTCAACATTTCCTTTACTCAATTAGAGTTGGAAAATTGTCTAAGTGTTAGATAGTTTACAGTAGCACATAAAATAGATGTTAAGTGTATTTATGACTCATTGAGATTGATCTCATCCATAGTTAAGGAAATCTTCATGACAATATCATGATGGCATGTGCTAGTGCACGGATGTGTATAGACAATATGACATGAGTTATGATCAAAACACCAATATGGGTATTTAACAGTGCATAACATAGCATAGTAGATAATTGTAATATATGGCCTTAAGAATTATTTTGGTTACAAAATAATTACTAATTTATGATGAGATAACTAAGTGGATATTATTCTATAAGCTATTTTATATTGTGTCAAGCATGTACATGAAGGAAGACTAAGCAGAGTTTTGTAATTCTACAAGGTATAAGTAAAGATCTTATCTTTCAAAGATAAGTGGGCTATCTATGATAGACAAGAAAGTGTTAAGTACTACATACTATTGTATAGAGAGCTTGAAATTTTTGTGAGCCTTATGTGATGTGAATTATGATGTATGATCAGAACAAGTGTAAAGTACAATAGACAACAAGTATTGTATGTATATCTATTCTTGTGAAGAACTGAATTGTATTATTGCATGTTAGGGTAGTGGGCTCGTCTTTCATAAATTTTACTTTTTTTGCCAACTCCTAACAATGTTGAAGCAACTCCTAACTAGGTTGAGGCTTCTAACAAGGCCTAGTCTCCTAATAGGGACTTGACCCACTATATGTACTTCATAGACTTCTAAAAAGTGTTGGACTAACCACCAATGTTCCCCTTCAAGATTTGTGACATGGCTTAACTACCTCCTATGTTCTATAAGTCTAGTGGTTGTATCAGGCATTGACAAGTCAATATTTTGGTGCAATAGTAATCCCACTCTAAAAAGTGGTATCAAAGCTTGGTCACAGTTTTGAATCCCCTTGGGTAATGCTAAGGGGGGGATTTTTGGACTAACTACCAATGTTTCCCTTCAAGATTCATGACATGGCTTAACCACCTCCTGTGTTCTATAAGTCTAGTGATTGTATCGGGCATTGACAGGTCAATCTTTTGGTGCAATGACAACTCTAGCTAGTAACAACAAGGTCAATATACTTAAAAAGATCCTATTGTTTAGTGAATCTTCTAGTGGGTATTATCCCCACTGAGGTTTCCCCTTGGCTATGGTTTTCCTAGTTAATAGATAATGGTGATATGAGTTATCTTTGTGCATGCTTATATTTGCTATTCAACATTATTGGTTTACTTTCATATGCAAGTTATAAAGTAATTAACAATATTCAATTGTGGGTGAAAGTTTGTAATGTACTAATTCACCCCCCACCCTCTCAGTATTATCTTTTTCTAACAATTTTTATTAGAGCCTAGTTACTTAGAAAAGGTTTAACAACTTAAGTAAGATCCCTAAGAATATGGAATAGTTGAAGAAAAAACTAGAATAAGCTCTTGAGAAGATTGACCTTCTTACTAAAGAAAGAGATAACCTAAAAGACAAATATGAAGATATAAAGTCAACATTGGTAAACTAAAAGACATGATTGGTGATTTAGAATCTAGAAAGGAATCAATTGTGCAAACTAGTGATAATCATGAAGTAGGAGATATTTTGAAAAAAAAATGAGATCTTGAAACATGAACTAAAAAATTGTTGAGCTTAAGTTGAGTCTTAAGAAAAATGGTGGTAAGAATGAACCAGAACTAAAAACTAAGAATGCAAATCTTAGATCCCAATTAAATCATGTTACATTTGAACTAGAAAGATTGAACAAGATTGAACATCCTAGTTGAATCAAGTAACATCTAACTTAGATATTATCAAGATTGGGCATGCAAAATTAGAAAAATATAATATCATTGTGAAAGGAGAACTAACACAAGCTAAGAAAAAGTTAGAGAAACTTTATTCCAATAGTGAGAAGATAGATCAGAAGATATTTCACTAAAGACCTTCTTATGACAAGACAAGACTTGGATATCTGATTGGAGAAAAATTAGGCAAGAAAGTTGAAATCAAAACTAGATCCAATTATTGAATCCCCTAAGGAATCTAATTTGAGTAAGGTAGAATCAATTACATCTACTGAAGTATCAAAGGAAGTTGAGTTAATTTATTTGTTAGCTAAACCTGATGAACTTAAGAAAACATAGCAAGTTGAGAAATCTAAGCAAGATGAACCACCCAATGAAGCAAGATGTGAGTTTAGAGGTAGATGCTTCATATGTAATGAGGTTGGGAACATGAAAAGAGATTTCATAAGTAAGTATGCTAAACCCATTACTAATTTCTATTGTTATAATTGTCATGGTTATGGACATAAGATAGTAGAATGTAAGAAATCTAAGTTTGATGTTAATAATGCAAATAGTAGAATGTCTAGGAATAATAACCCAATAGGTAATGAAGGAGAAGATCACATAATAGATGCAATGATGGAAAAACATCTAATGGAGAGAAGAACCAGTTCATGTGTTACAAGTGTAACAATCTTGGACACATTGCAAGGAATTGTAGAGCACCTGAGAATAAGAATGGAACTAATCAAAGGAGAAATGCACCTATATGTTAGTTATGTAATAACTTTGGACACACAATGAGATATTGTAGAATGGATAGAAGGAACTTTAACAGTAATCTAAATAACAAAAGGAATAAAAATAGAAATGACAAAAGAAATGATAATGGTACTTACAATAGTCAAAAGAGAACAATTAAGGAACATGTTGATGAATTCAAGGAAGCATTTTTGATAGCTAAAGATCCATAAAGCTCTTATATAATTTTGAAGGAAAAAAATTTTGATGCACCTAATAGAAAATTGAAGTCATAGATTAATTGTGACTCATCCTACCTAAATTAACTAGCTCTAGAGGTGGTAGAGCATGAGTTAGTCAAAACTAATGTTACAAAGAGAGAGTTGGAAGTTGTGTAATTAACTGGATGCTAAGAAAATAGAGAGAAGGCTATGTTCAAGTGAGCAAGTATTTATATGATAACAGTATACAAGAATTGATAAATCAAACTTACTGGTAAATAGAGATAGTATTTGAATCTATGGTAGATACACATTTAATACTTTTTCCTTTTTGGATTTCAACAATAGATCAATGTAACCAATAGCTACATCATCACTCAATTCATAACCTAAGAGTTCAAGAAATGTTTCCCTTGGTTCTACTACTTCAACATAAGTTAGGTATATATCTACCATAAAACATATATCATCCTTAAATTTGTCAACAATTACTGGTGCGATTTTGAATCTTTGTTTCATTTCATTCTGGAATCTTCTCATAATCAAATTACCATTGTCCAAGATTTTATCTGGAGGATGCCTTCTACATACATTTTTTATCTTATCCATAGTACATCTTTCACTACTCATAATCTCTGTAATTGATAAAAATGGAAATCTTTTAAGTACATGAAAGAAAATATGATTGATTAGAGACTGAAATTTGAATACACCATTGTTAGTTCTCTTAATCTTCTCTAGATTCTCAAGGATTTGTACTCTCACAATCTTACTCAAATTCACTTGTTCTTTCTCAATACAAATCTTGTAGGTTCCATAGATAAAGCCTGTTGAAAACTCATCACTCTTAGAACATGCACAAATAGAATATGCAATGATTCTACTCAAGAATCTCACATCATGTTGTCTGATTGTGTTGATCATCATTGCCTTACCATTATAAACTAATTTAGTATTGAATTCCACTTTCTTCTTGACTAATTTATGATCGATGGGTACACTACCTTACTTTCTAAGACTAGTAACCTCATGAATAAGGTCAGCATAAATGTCAACTACATTGTCTCTCATCCAAAACTTCCCATTATGAATTCTACTTAATATAATTTGAGTCCATTCTTTAGTATCAAGTTCATGGTAGAAATAATATTTGAATAAAGATAAATATTTTAGATGTTCAAATCTAGGCATCACAGTCATATCATGATTGAAAAAAAATTCCATATCCTTGTTCATAAGTTCACCTCCAACAGTTTCAAACTTGCTAGACAAGTAACTTCCTACATTGTTTAGAGTTGTTGATAGAGCCAAATTAAGGTTTCCTTCTAAAGTTTTTGTAGGTACAACCTTCAATTTGGGTCTCTCAATATCCTCAACATTATGAACTACTGACATATCCTTGATTTCACCAAATAGAAATTTATTGAAGAAATTCTGTGTGAAAAATAATAAAATACCTTTTTCCAAAGTAGGGTTTTTCTCAAAATCACTTCTGAGTGCTCTAAGCTTATGAGATAATCACAATGTGGAAATAATTAAGTTTGTACTCTATTTATCCAACTATTACATTAATTGTGTACTTTGACAAATCAAAAAAGCTGTTTGATTTTGAAATCAAATATATACTCAAAATCATCTATCTGATCTTCAAATGCTACCCAAGGTTAACTATAATTTCCTTTCATCATGATAATTCTCCACAAAATTTTCTTTGAAAACATAGATTTCATATTCTGTCATAGAGTAAAATTTCTCTATTGTAATAGTAACTCTTATTTCCTTTGTAACTTGTTTAGATAAGCTTTGAATTGCAAGTGATCTTAGCTACAATCTAAACTCATCTAGATACAACTTCTCTCAACCTCTCCACTTATAGCTCATTCTCTAAATGAAGTTTCAAATTCTGGTGCTCTAAACAAGTTTAATTCAACTTGGTTGAATCAAACTTGGATCTTGACTTCAATATTACTTTCTCTACATCATCTGACTTTTCTTCAGATCCAATGGTTAATTCCTTTACAAATGTATCATCAAGTTCTTCTCGAAGTTCACTGACTAAATTTTGTTGATCTTCATTGTCTTTCTTAGTTTTGGAGTTACTTTCATGATTCCTTCTATTATTTCCAAAGTTTCTTCCATTGTTCCTTCTATCCATTTTGTAGTACTTTTCTATATGTCCAAAGTTGTTGCATAACTAACATACTGTGGTTCTGCTTCTAGGATTATGTTGATCAATAGGGGCTTGACAATTACAGGCTATTTGTCCAATGTTGTTACACTTATAACACATGATCTACTTTCTTTCTTCAAAAGGTCTTCTTCCTCTTGATGTCCTCTCATTAGATCTTCTTCTATCTGCAGGGTTAGTATTTCCAAACATTCTAGCATTCCTTTTATCATTATCATATTTATGTTTCTTACAATCAATTACTTAATGTACAATCTCTTTTCATATGACCTATTTCATTACATGAAAAACACTTACCTCAAAATTAATACCTAGTTTCCTTAGGAGATTCCACTTGCTTAAGTTCATCCAATTTCTTAGTTTCCTTCTCTCATCCAACTTCTTTGGATTTATCAGATTATTGATTAGATTCAATCTTATCATCATATTTATCCTTTTCTTTCAGATCTGATCCACTTTTAGGTTTCTTTACAGACATGTTAAGTAGGTAACTAAGACTAGTCTTATCATAGGTAGGTCTTTGTACTAACATCAATTGATCAAGATTTTCTCTACTAGAATAAAGCTTTTCAAGATATAGCTTGCTCTGAGTTAGTTCACCTTTCACAATAGTGTTGTACTTATGAAGTTCTTCATGATCTTCTTTTAATGTTTCAAATTTAGATGTTCTCTTTGCTAGATTCGCTCTAAGATCTAAATTTTTAGTTTTCAAATTAGACTCATCTTTATTGGGATCGTTCTTCAAACTCAAATTTAGATTGGTAATCTTTAATTTTTGCTTCAAGATCTTGTACTCTATCTTCAATTTTGAATATTCATCATCACTAATTTTAGATTCAGCAGATTTAGGCTTGGATTTGAGATGTTTAGTCTTGTCCTTTAGTTTTCCAATGTATAATTTGGAGTCTTCATATCTTTCTTTTAGCTTATCTCTTTATTCAGTAAGGAGATCAATTTTTCAAATGCCTCTTCAAGGTTCTTCTTCAACTATTCCATATCCATAGGGATCTTACTCTAGCTATTAAGCATCTTTTGAGTAACTAAGCTTTGATACCAATTGTTAGAAATAGGGAATACTAAGAGGGGGTGGTGAATCAATATTCTAATTTTTTTTTTCATCAAATGTATATTATTTATTACTTTGAACCATGCATAAGAAAGTAAACAAGTAATGCTAAATAGTAAAAGTAACCATGCATAGAGAGAACTCATAACACCATATTTTGTTTACTAGGGAAACCCTAACTAAGAGAAAACCCTAGGGGGATGATACCCACATGATGATATACTAATATAAATGTTCCTTGTTAGAGGATGGACCCTGTTAGAAGTCTATAAACTCATTCAGTACATATGAGTCCCTATTAGGAGACTTTGAATCCCTTTTAGGAGATTCCAACCCTATTAGGAGTTGTGGCATAATGTGTGCAAGAAGAGGTCGTTGCCCAAACATGCACTTTCAATTACAAGAAGAGCTCACTATCCAAACAAGTAATTAAAGTTCCTCAAATATAGAAGTATGGATGTTGTACATTATTTTAGTTAATCTTTGACCTCAACTTGATCTTGGATCACAAAATCAAGTTATCAAAAATTCACTTCTACATATGATACAAAACTTTGCATTCACAACTTTCACATATCACTTGGAAAACTTGGAAATAATCTTGCAAGATGTCTTTTCATAAATACCATGCCTTTTCACAAATTGTTGCTAGGTCGGCTAAGACCAAAATAAAATTTCCCAACTTAGAGTAAACATCTAGGATGCCATCCCTAATTGGTCAAGTAATTATTTTGTAAAAAAAATAATTACCTTACCTTTCATTCCATTGTTTTGTAAATCTTGAATATCTCTTTTCCGTACTGATGTCTGAGGTTATACACATCATCATCAACATGTATACTAGTTAACTCAGTCAGCTTACTAGTCATCTTTAAAAAAAAACATATCATAAAAAGGTTGATACTATGATGAAGAAAGCATTGTTTGGGGTTGGTATGTCAGAAGAAGAATCACAGGCAGTCAGACAGACAATATCTAGACTGAAGCAAACTAGAGAACAAGGTGTGATGTATGTGACACCTCTATCAGCTAGCCATGCATAAGGTGTAGCCATTATAATGACTCCTTTAGAGCAAAGCATTCCATATTTTTTTGTATCATCTAAGAAACCAGGTGAACCCAAAAAGGAGTCTAAAAGGCTAGTGGAAGTTGAGACTCATAAGTCAAAAAGAGTTAAGCAACAAGCTACAGGACCTAAGAAAAGAAAGAAAACATTATTGACAATTGAAGATTCAAGCGAGGAAGATGATGATGAATAGGAAGTTAAGAAACTTAAAAAGGTTATTATTTCTAAGCAGCCAGTAGGTAAAACAAGGAAACCCTAGAAATTGAAGATAGAAAAGATTAACATAGCTATTGCCAATGAAGGGAACTTTGTGCAAATGAATAAGTTTTATGATTTGTACAATGAGATTGAGAAAGAAAAAATTGATGCCTCTACTATGAGATATATGATTTTTAGTAATTTGGATCTTGAAGACATTGAAGGCATTTAAAATTAGAAAGTCTATGGCAAACTTATATCTAAGAATACACTAGTTTGTGAAGAAGACATGGAACTTTGGAAATCTATGTTAAGAACTATGTGCAAAATTGATGATGAAGAAGAAATTAGGAAATTGATGAACAATCTAGTACCTTACTTACAAAGTAAGATGAGACCATTTATTTTTATGGGAGGTAAGAAGAATTTCATAAGGAGTGAAATAGCTGCAACCATCGACAAGATGATGATTGAGCTAAAGAAAAGACCTACCATTGTCGAGAAAACTTTAGAAGTATCAATAAATAGGGATACAATGCAAATTGATAAAACTAATGTTACTATTAACATTAATGAGAATCATTTTGAAAGCTTTAATCATCTTAAGTCTCATTCTGAGGACATTCAAGATTAGTTAAAACTAATTGAAGAAGAGAAGAGGTAGTTAGAGGAAGAAAAGAAGAAGATTGAAGAAGCCAAGAAGAAATTGCTTGAGGTTGATAAGAGGTAGAAAGAAGAAGAAAATATGAGAGAAGAGGAAAAATAGAAGAAGCTAGAAGAAGAAATGAAAAAATAGGAAAAAAAAGAAAAAGAGAAGAACAGTGATGCAGGAGCATCCAAAGGTATAAGGGCAATCTTGTGTCACCCAAAAAAATATACCTAGACATAGTTTCTGTTTCATGTGTTTTCATTTCTAGATACCCATTTGGGTCAAATAAAGGTTCCAACTCTCACAGTTCCACTATTAGTGTTTTGGGTTAGAGTTTTTAAGCACCTTGGGATATGTGTAAATGCCTAAAAAATAGGACTATGTAATTGAGCCATAATTATGGTGATTTAGAATGTTTAAATTGGATGGATGATTAAAATTGTAATTTAGAACATTCCAAAAAAAGAATCAGGTCAAAAGGTTGCACGGTTTGAAAGTTATCGTAGTTTTTTTATTTTTGGAGACCTCCTAAGAATGCTTCAAAGTTAGGTTTGAGGCACTAAATGACCTTGTACAAGACTAAAAAATGGGGGATGAGAAAATCTGGTCCATAGGGCTATAGAGCACTCTGAGAGCTTTCCAAAAATGTAAACGGTTCATCAATCGGAGCTACAGTTCAAAAGGTATGCCTCCCGAAAGTTTAGCTACCATTTCTGGATTCTTCTAATTTTGCACTGACTTCTAAAGTGACTTTTGGAGCCTTCCATTTTGGTGGTGGATGCCAACTAGCACTTTCTAGAATGTATTCCTAATCCTTAACCCTTTGGGTCTATTTAAGAACATTTATGGCATTGTAAAAGGCAGTTCAAAGTGGAGTTTGAGAGAAGGTACTAAAAGAAGAAATTATCTCCAGATTTATACTATTGTAAGCCCATAGGGCATGTTTTTGGATTCTGTTCTCTCTGCACTGAGTGTATTAGCATATTTTCATAGTTAATAAAGTTTTCCCTTTCCTATTGTGTCCATTCTGTTCTTGGGTTGTGTCTCCATCAAATAGGAAAGTCAAGAGTCTATAGAGAGCATTAATGGAGGTGACTAACAGATTGCATAGCACTCTAGCAACCAAACATATAGAAGTAGACCCTAAACAGAGAGCCAAAGAAGCAGTAAAATCATTTTATGATGGAATTACCAATATGTTGAATGTTGCAGAATCTAAGGCTCAAACTTCTCATGATGCTAATATTTTTAGTACTGTTTGTCAGAACATAAAGAATGATTTGTTGAGTCTTGATATTTATATCAAGGAACTATTGGAAGCATGAATGCTAATGATAGTTCTATGGGGGGTATTGTAGAAATATAATTAGAAAATTATCATGATGATAAGATATTCATGACTGTATTTGTCATTGATGTCAACATAGCAATTTTCTATGGTATCAAATAGAAGAACATCGGTAAAGATCAAGTTGGTACAGACAGATCATTTAGCATTTTCACTAAGAGAGGTTAAATGGAGATAGTAGTAAGCTCCTATTATATTCAGCTAACTTTATAAGCATAAGATATTAATTTTGGAAGAAGTTATGCAAGTTTTGGTGAAGACTATTCTGACATAGAGTTTATAGAAGCATATTCTGGTAAACTTGTTATATCTCTTAGTAGAATTGATATGGCTAAGCTTGCATTATGTCACACATACAAAAATTTATTCAAGTTACAAGGAAAAAGATTAATGTTATCACTAATTGTAACATGTTATTAATGATGTCCTCTAATAATTAATTGAGAAGGTGTAATAGCTTACTCAAGGAATTTTTGTATGGATTTGACACAAACGAAGGTCATTTTCCTTTATCATGTAAGAAGTGTATGTATTATTGCAAGAAGCATGAAGAATAGAATGCAAAAATAAGTAGAGCAGAGTGAAGCTAGAGAAAACTTTGTTGCTGAGGTGTTATTGTGAGATCCGAGGTTTGATATTTGGATATAAGGTTTGTGACTTAGTCTACAAGGTCTAATAGTGATTGGTCTAATTGATAGGTCTAAGGAAAGAGGTTAAAGAATAGGATAGACAATTATTTTGAAAGAAATAATTGAGAGATCATTTGGATAGTGAGTTCAGTGGTCCTAACCCAGAAGTTGTTTGGATAGTGGGTCCTTCTATCTTCTACAACTACTAACAGGGTTGGAATCTCCTAACAAGGATTCAAAGTCTCCTAATAGGGACTCATTGTACTAAATATTGTAATAGAATCATAACAAGCTCCATTCTCTAACAATGAATATTTATATTAGTACATCATCTTGTAGGCATCATTCCCACCAAGGTTTTCTCTCTGATCAAGGGTTTCACTAGTTAACAAATCTAGTGTAATTATGTATGTGCATCTTGTTATGGTTGTTTTCTTTGATTGAATGGTTAAGATTAATTAAGGTTGATAATTGTTTTAATTGGATAATTGATTTACCCCCCTTCTCAATTATCTTGGTGGACTATTGTTTCTAACAATTGGTATTAGAGCATTAGGTCCCTAAAAGATAAGCTTAACAGATTTGGGAGATTAGTGGTGAGTTATTTTAGAAAAGATAGTCCTGAGTCTGATGGAGGAAATTTCAACACCTAGAAGATGGAGCTTCTTGGTAAGAAATCAAAATTATGTACAAATTTGAGCACTGAGCTTTTGGATAGAGGCATAAGTAAAGATAGATCAAGATCTGAAGAAGACAAGAAGATCAAGGAAGGCATTGATCTATTTATGAAAAGAAAGAAAGAATGTATGGAAAAAAAAATTGTTAGACATGTAAAGAGTTTGGTCATTTTTAATCTACACGCCCTAAGAGAGTAAGAAATACTAGAAAGAGTTCTCTTTCTAATGAAGATGAAGAATTTAAAGCAAGTATGGAAGATTTATTAATTATAGTGATGTTGAAAATAATGAGCCTAAATTGGTTAATGAAGAAGTAGTAGAAGAGATAGCCTTGGTCACTATTTTTTAAAGTGCAAATGTAAGAGTTGATTAGAAATTTAGGATACAAGAAAGAATAGTTGACTACAATTCTAATGATGAGAATTTTGTTGTTACTAAACTAGGGAATGATGAAGTATTCTTTGAAACTAACAATGATTTCCAAAATGAAGGAGAGCCAAGGTAGGAAAAAAGTTTGGAACCTAGAACACAGCTAAGAGTTGAGATAACAATTCCTACTTTTGGTAAGAATATGATAAAGAATCATCCACTAGAGCAAATCATTGAAAGCGAAGAGAAAGGTGTGACGACAAGAAGTAGAATCAATGAAGAAGTATGTATGATATCTCAAGTTAAACCAAAGAATGTAGATGAGGCATGTACAAATGAGTATTAGAATCAAGCTATGAAAGAAGAATTGGATCAGATAGTGAAGAATGAGACATGGGAATTGGTCCTTAGACCAGCAGACAAGAATGTGATAGGAACAAAATGGGTATGCAAGAACAAGATGAATGAACAAGGTGAAGTTGTAAGGAAAAAAGCAAGATTGGTATGTAAAGCTTACTCATAGCAAGAAGGAATAAACTATGAAAAAACCTATGCTCTTGTGGCAAGAATAGAAGTAGTAAGGTTATTCTTAGCCTATGCAGCACATAAGATATTAAAAGTGTATTAGATGGATGTCAAGTAAGAACTTCTAAATGGAGAGCTTGAAGAAGAGGTATACAGAGAATATCTTAAAGTTTTTCTTCAATATATGACAAAGAAACAGTATGTAAATTGAAGAAAGCATTGTATGGCTTAAAGCAAGCACCTAGAACTTGGAATGAAAGGTGGGACAAGCATTTAACAAAGCTTGGATTTAGAAAAGGTATGACAGATAGTAATCTATATTGGATTGAAATAGATGATGGACTAATGATTTTGGTAATTTTTTTGATGATATCATATTTGGATGAAATGATCATGAAAGTGATAAGTTTGGAGAAGAAATGAAGGAATTTGAAATGAGCATGATAGGAGAGATGAAATACTTCCTAGGATTACAGATTGTGTAGGATAAATAAGGAATCTTTATTTCTCATACTAAGTGTTGGCTCCTAATTTAAAAGAGTTTGAAAAACTAGGTATGCAAGGCAAGAATGCATCTATGGCTAGCTATCTCCAATAATGGACACAATTCACCAAGAACCCAGGCCAACTATAAGGCTACACTCCTTCTTCACTTCAGGCTCTACAAAACTTAGATGGGTAAGCCTCTTAAGATCTGACTATGTGACCAGTGCAATAAGCATAATCAAGATCTAGAATAGCAGATGAAACCCCTAAATCATCTATTCTTAACAAAGAAATCACAACCATGAAACAACTAATAACATGACTCATGAAACTAGCAAGGTAAGTGTAGGTTAAACTTTGAATAGCTTTCAACATAAAAGGGAAAATTGATTTAATATGTTGATATTAGCAAGACCCAGGTATGAACAATAAAACCTAATGATCCTATCTCTAATCAGTGCCTTGTCTATTAGGAAATTGAATGAATTACTACCATACATCTCATTGAAATCTTTCACATAATTCCTATATCAAGATCCCTGATCTATCTTTCACCTTGTGAACAAACATCTACTTCATATTTGAATCTCATACTCAAATTATCCCATCATAAAATCTGCAAACCCTATGATAAACACCAAGCAATTACATGGCTCTTTGTTCCACTAGCAAGACATTTTAACCACATACATTCCTAAATGAAATGCAACCTAATTTATGCTCTTTGTTCATAAATTAGAAAAGATTACAAATCCATGAGTAGGAGACAAGATTCACACTAAACTTAAAACCCTTTGATGTACTTTATTTGTTTTCCTTGAAACCAAATACATGAAAGATGTACATAAACTGACTCACAAATCACCTAACAAACTAGAACTATCTACATAAAACATAAATTGTTGTTCAATACAAGAGAGAATGTTGGGTGTGTGGCTTTCATGGCCTGATCAGAGCTCCTAGAAGTAGAAAATGAAAACCAACCAACAACCTTTTTCAGAGAAGAAGAAAGAATATGTATGAAGAGGGCAATTCCCAGATTGAATTTGCAATTGACATGTGTCCCTTCAGAATTCTCCCTCAAGAAGCTAAAAAGAATCTCTTTACCTTCTCTCCTCAACTGCCAAAATCAAATCCCTACATTTTACCTCTCAAAGGCATCAAAATGTCTTAGAAACCTAATGATGAAATAATGTAAGTGATTTTTGTGTTAAAATGAAATCACGGTAAAAGTGAAAAACCAGTTACAATAACCTCAAGAAAACAAGAAAATTGTTTAGAGTTGTTTTTCTTCACCATCAAGCTCCAGCAAACTCTTATGTCTGCCTCCTAGCCACTTCTGATGATCAATGATCAAATCTATCTATTCTACTACCAATGCCCCAGGAATCACAAATTGGCCTATAGACTAAACCAATGAGTACCTGTGCAAAAGCTAACCTTAGAAATGGAAAATTCAGCTCCTTCTTATTCTGGTGGTATATTGGAGCATCCATTTTTGATAAAAAAAATTCTCTAGTTATGGCCCACTGAAGTTTAGGTCTCTCTCTCATGGTTTTGTATACATTTTGCAAAAATTTAAACTTTTTACAAAGTTCAAACTATATTAGAGTTTCAGACTTTATTTAAATGGCCTTGAGGGAAAAACAATAAAATATTAAAATTTATGTTTTCTCAAGTTTTCCCACCATTCTCCATCTAGGTCAAACTTAGTTTGACCATCCTACCATGTGTCATCACGTGATTGGCTCAGGCTTGTACAAATGGGTGCCATATTTCACCATATTATTGGTCCTGCTCACCACCACGCCACTTGGATGCCACATCATACTCACTATGTCACTATATTAACTAGTGTGCAACTTTTCCTTAGTGACATAGTGAGAATCGTTAGATCTGCTACATGGCACAATATGGTGCACTTCAAAAATTTGATCGCTACATCATCATCTGCTTTGAAGTCTATGCCACATGGCACCTTGTGGTTGGTCCAAATTTTTCCACATCATCACTCAGTCATTTTGTCAGTTGCCACTTGTTGCTACATGATTTATCGTCGACATTGGAAGCGAGATCCATGTGCTCATTTGACTTTTGCCAATTTTATAATTTTTTTGGCAATTTGCTATGTTGCATGCTAGAAAACCTTGGTTTTTTGGCTAGCGAGGTAGCAACTTGCCAGATTTTGGACTTTCCCGATGACCTACAATTAGCTGACATCATCATTTTTAATGTGCATGCTTGTTCAAAATATTAATTCTTTTTTGGGTTAACTGGGACCCACGCACATGAGCTGGCTTTCACAAAAGCCTCTTGTCTTGAGACATTAAGCCTATCATATGGAATTGTATTTAAACATTAAAATTTGACCACACACAGACAATGTGGGATATATGGAATAGAACAATTCTCCTCTGCCTTTCACTAGCGTTGGTCTACTCCCTTCAAATGCGTGTTCCTCCATTTCTTAGCTACAACTTTGTTTTTACTTGCTTGAAGCTTGATCTCCTACTTCTTTTAAACTCAAAACACCAAACCTATTATGCACAGCAAGAGGGGAGAAAGGTTTTTTGTTTTTTTTTTTGATAAAAAAAACTACGGCTTGCTTTGTCTAACATGGGAGTTTACTGTACTATGAGACTCTTGTCTTTTATGCTTTATGATGCAGCTTCTAAACTCTGGTGTGAGTTTTTTAATGCTGAAGTTGTTGCATAGACTGCTTCTTTGGTTTTTACATGTGCTGCTCTTTTCCTCAAATGCCTCTACTTTGTTTTTTACTTCATGGCATAAGCTAGTTTCCTTTGTTAATCGGCTTCTTCTCATGCCTTAAATCTGCAATCTTTTGATTCTTCCTCAATGAGTTTACATTCTTTATTCTTACTGATAGAGAGGGAAAAGTCTCTTATGTTGCTGCAGTAGAAACTTGCATAGCAAAATGGTTGTTTTGTAGATCAAAGCCACAAGTTGCTCATGGTTGCTTCCAATCTCCTTCCTTGCTGCTACGTTTCTTGTTGTGTGCTACTTGCCACTTTATTATATACTCATTTATTTCCATTTCTAAGTTAAAAGGATACTATAAAAATAACATTTCGTACAACACATATCAACTTGAACTTAGAGATTTATATTCACCGGAGACATAATTCCTATGAGAGTATAATTATGAGCCATTGTCCTTATATCCTATTGAAATATAATATAAGTTCCTTTTATGTTAGCTTATAACCTTCAATAAAATTCCCAATTTTTTACAAATGATGCGGCAAACCTCAATATAGAGCATAGGGATTTAAATTTTCATAGTAGCTTGTAATCCTTTTCAAGCCATTCATTGATGCTCACGAAAGAAATGAAGATGATGTTTGAGGATATTAGAGGCTTCAAAATACTTTCTCATGTTCCTTAACATCCCATGTATCTATTTTGCTTATTAAATTGAGTATCACTGTATGATCCATATTAATATGATGAATTTAGTCGGACCCAAAATGGGTCTGGCTAAAAAATTTCACATTCGAACAACTAATACTCCAAACTGATCCATAAAATATTTGATACTAACTAGAATCAATTTTGTACACTATTTGATCATTGAAACCCATTTTATCACTTCTTGTCTACAAACTATGAATTTGTGTCTGGAGGCCTACCAGCTAGCCTTAAAAACTAATTCAATCAAGTAACCAGGCCACAAAAATCAGCATGAGTATTTAATCCTACACACTCAATCATACTAAAAAATTTCAGCCCATGAGAAATTTCTAGTCAAAAAATTTTAACGGCTGAACATCCATACTTCAATTATCCTACAAGCAAACAATGTTAAAAAAAGCATAAACTGGGCTCAAGTTCAGCATTATAAATTAGGTTATTGACCACTTGGGGTTCTAGAAACTAGGATATAGGTTCTTTTCCATTCAAAGTATAAGAATCCATAATTAGAGCTTATGAAAAATAATAGGACGAATTTGGAAAATTTTTGAAAATAGGCACTTGGAAATTTTAAACTATGAAATGTGTCAAAAGTAATTTTTGGCAAACAGATGGACATAAGAAAGTATGCAAATAGATTCATCATAACTTCAAAATTGGCAGACTTCAAGGATTTTTAGGACACAACATGATGGCATAGTCCATTTAGGCTAACCAATCATAGGATCAAAGTTATAACATGCAGAACAAAGGTACAGATCAATCAGGATACCTTAGCCATAACAAAACAATATAAACTAGTTTTTCACCATGTTAGCAAACTGATCAAATGGATTTTTCATGATCTCAAAATTGGAATATATGAAGTGTCTGACCCCTGGAACACAATACAAAAAGATTTTTTTCATTTGGGTCAACTAGGTCAAAGATATCATTGGTCGAATAGGGCTTCCCAGAATTGTGAATAACTACACAAATGCACGAAACAGTAAATGGCCAACTTTGAGCAATTCAAAACCTAGTCAAACATATTCGAAATGACTTGAAACTTGAAACTAGGTTCTTTGGTATGGACATTAAACTCTTCCAAAACAATAGGTCATGAAACATTATTGGGTGCAAGATATTCAATTGTAAACAAGGCCTCCTATTGCTATTTGACACTCAATTGTAAATTTTGACACTAGCTCAAAATGGGACTTCACCGAACGATTCGAGATGACAAAATAACATTGTGGATCACATGCATATGTAAAATGAAAGGTGTTAAGCCACTCAAACACCATCTAGGCCTCAAATTGACAACCGATGACATATGCATAAAAAGCACTTTAGGGCATTGATTCTTCAAAATTTTCAAAATGTGACTAAAAATGGACCATGCAATTTTTAGTCCCAATAGTGGCTCTGTCTAGGGATGCATGTCCCTTGTGGGCATGGTAAGGATTTAGATCTCTGGAAGAAGCAGACCACACACCTTAACAAAAAACTTCTCTCAAATAGCTTTATTGAAAGCAAGCAACAACTACCTCTACTATGTACAAACAATGGTGCCAGGCCACTGAACTTTCTCACAACCTTTACCTCTGTCAAAAACCTGATTCTCATCTAAGAATGCATGAGGTAAGATAGAAATATTATTCATATCAATCTTTCCAATCATATCAACATTCTGAAACAACTCATTCAGCAAATTTGAATCTAAACCTTGACTTTCATAATGCATATAAAAAATTTATTCTCTTTCTTCAACAATTTCCTCATCATGAAAGTTCTGATTAGCATGCTTATAACTATCAGACTCAAACTAAAAATTCTCTTCATTTAATGAATCATGCATGCTATCAATCTCAAATATGAATGCGTCATATTCAACATGCAGAAAAGGATCACTCATACCTTCAAATTGTATATCCTTTTGCATAGCTAGAGGGTACTCAAATGAAC
The DNA here is from genome assembly GCA_028749045.1 of Cupressus sempervirens. Classification (NCBI taxonomy): domain Eukaryota; kingdom Viridiplantae; phylum Streptophyta; class Pinopsida; order Cupressales; family Cupressaceae; genus Cupressus; species Cupressus sempervirens. The sequence goes on along the minus strand of CM053792.1, from coordinate 28,638,633 downwards.
AATCTGACTGGTACTCACATATGCCATCCATATCAAAATTTGAAACTAATCCATAATCTTCAGATGGTTCTTCACAATCAGCAAACAAATTAGTCTTTGCATTAGAAAGTTCAGCATAAAAATCCTTGCAAGGTGCAGGCAAATTTTCAATAACCATCTCATCAAACACCTTGTTATCATAATCATGAGATGCAATCTCATCAATACTTTCACTGTCACACCTAGAAGAAGAACCATCTGACCTCTTATAGTAGTAGGATAAAGTATCATCATTAAGCCCATCCTCAATCAAATCTTAAAGTTCTTTGTCTTCTTCGAACAAGGGGTTGCTAACTCCATGTAATGACCCTTGTTGAACATCTTGATAAAATATAGGTTGATCATCATCAGAATATTCATCATACAAAGCATTAGTGTACACTTTAAAACCATTTCTTACACCACTATCAAGAACACTTCCATCATATGAAGAAGGAGAATCAGAATCATCATTCAAAGACACATCATTAACTTCATAAACAAAGCATGCAGAATATGAATCAAAGTTGCTTTCATTGTCTCCATTACGATGATTCAAATATCTAGTAAACAAATCAGTATGTGTCTTACCAATAGGTGTTGATGAATTTATCTTAGGATCACTCATGTACTGCTGATTATTACTAAATGCACCCTCATGATATTTATCCACACAACTAGCCAATTTGTCCTTATAAACAATCCTTTTATCTTCATATTGTGTAGACAAATTTTCTTCACAACTTTCAAACCCATGCTGACTTGTATAACTCTGAACTAGAAATTCATTTTTAGATTTAGGAACATTACTCATACCTTTACTTTCATGAGAAATTACACTCGTATCATTTCTCTCTTCTTCCCATGCCACATTCGATTCATGTGAAGATGAAGATGCACTATCACTGTCCTCTTCTTGTCTTGAGCAACAAACCTCATCATCAACTTCATATGATTCTTCTTCACAATATGCTAGATTAGTAACTTCAACTTCATCATTTGACACATTAATTGCAACCTCTTTGTCCTAATAATGAGATGTATATCTTTCCTCTTCATAACTAGTTATGTTTTCATCATGAAGCAAATCACCAATAGAAGAAGAACTAGCTGAATTTATATCCTACATGTATAACTTGTCAAATAAATTAATTATATCTTCAACTAATGTAATACTAGAAACATGTGTATTCAATTCAGCAAGAATGGGATCGTCTTTTCTTTGCAACAAAGAAACCTCATCTACACATGTTTTTAACTCTGAATTTTCAACAAAATTGTTTACAATAGCAGGGGTACGCCTTCTTATAATTCCATATTTTAGATTGCATTCAATATCCATTGCAATTTCAAAATCTTGATATAGATTTTGTGGTTGTTTATCCCTCAAAAAGAAATCCATCTTCATGCCCAATGCACCCAAATAAATAATTAAACAAATTTGATCATGGGGCCTACAATTTCCAGGGATATCCATTAATGTTTTGGAAAATCTAATATTAAATCTTGAGATCAACTCATCTTGTTCAATCTGAATTTTCATCATTCTATCCAACATTAATTTTATATCTACCCACCCATCAAATTATTCAATGAAAGATGAACTTAACTGATCCAAGAAATTGAAGCTGTAGGCAAGCATGAGAACTATTCTCTTTCATCTCCTTTCAGAGTTTGCACAAACAACCTCATCCATAGATCTTCATGGCACACATCAAATTCATACATCAAGTAAAAAAAACTTGGACATGCTTCTTTGCTGACTGGGGTTGGTTCTTATCAAATTTTGGAAAATACCCTCTGATTCCATCAGGGATCTTATTTGGGAAACTAGGTATACCATCATTAAAAAATGGCACATATCCTTTGATAAAATAATTCATATAAACATCCATTACTAGTTGCAACCTTGATACTTATACTTTTGGTAAATTTCAAAACTAGTAATAGGAAATCTATGCAATTATAAGTAACCTTCTCTTATCACTTAACTGATTTGACATTCTTCACACATCTATCCTTATTTTAATGACAAAATTATTTAGTAAGGACCATATGAACACACAAAATAATGAAAGGGGAATATCGAGAATGTCTTTGTTGAATGTTGTTGTGCACTTCACATCTGACTCAAATCTGAAACAAAAATTTACATCTCAGGTTCTTTCAAACACAAAGTCATCACCTCCTTATAGAGGACATGAATTTACTCACTAATCTTTCATTAAAACATCACCAGATTCTGAGCATTCCTCACAAAAAAGTCACACATATTTTAAATAATATTTAAACAAAAAAAACATCCAAGTAATAAACTTTCAAATATGAAAACAACTTGAAGATTATTACACTTATGAGACTCTTCCCCAAACTGACAATAGCAAGACTCTGGGATTCTCTTAATGGTAACCTTATTTCCTTCCCTACCAGAGTTGCCATTTTGTTGGCTCCTGATTTAATAGAGTTTGAATAACCAAGTATGCAAGGCAAGAATGCATCTATGGGCAACTATCTCCAATAATGGACACAATTCACCAAGAACCTAGGCCAACTATAAGGCTACACTCCTTCTTCACTTCAAACTCTACAAAACCTAGGCGAGTAAACCTCTTAAGATCTGACTATGTGACTAGTGCAATAAGCATAATCAGGATCTAGAATAGTAGATGAAACCCCTAAATCTTCTATTCTTAATCGAGAAATCACAAGCATGAAACAGCTAATAACATGACTCATGAAACTAGCAAGCTAAGTGTGGGTTAAACTTTGAATAGCTGTCAACATAAAAGGGAAAATTGATTTAATATGTTGATATTAGCAAGACCCAGGTATGAACAGAAAAACCTAATGATCCTATCTCTGAGCAGTGCCTTATCTATTGGGCAATTGAATGAATTACAACTGTACATCTCATTGAAATCTTTGACATAATTCCTATATCAAGATCCCTGATCTATCTTTCACCTTGTGAATAGACATCTACTTTAGATTTGAATCTCATACTCAAATTATCCCATCATGAAATCTACAAACCCTGTGATAAACACCAAGCAATTACATGGCTCTTTGTTCCACCAGCAAGACAACCACATACATTTATAAATGAAATGCAACCTAATTTATGCTCTTTGTTCATAAATTAAAAAAGATTACAAATCCATGAGTAGGAGACAAGATTCACACTGAACTTAAAACCCTTTGTTGTACTTTATTTTTTTTCCTTGAAACCAAATACATGAAGGATGTACAGAAACTGGCTCACAAATAACCTAACAAACTAGAACTATCTGCATAAAACATAAATTATTTTTCAATACAAGCTAGAATGCTAGGTGTGTGGCTTTCACAGCCTGAGCAGAGCTCCTAGAAAAAGAAAAAGAAAACCAACCAACAACCTTTTTCAGAGAAGAAGAAAGAATATGTATGAAGAGGGCAATTCTCGGATTGAATTTTCAATTGACATGTGTCTCTTCAGAATTCTCCCTCAAGAAGGTGAAAAGAATATCTTTACCTTCTCTCCTCAACTACTAGAATCAAATCCCTACATTTTATCTCTCAAAGGCATCAAAATGTCTTAGAAACCTGATGATGAAAGAATGTAAGTGATTTTTGTGTTAAAATGAAATCACGATAAAAGTGAAAAACTAGTTACAATAACCTCAAGAAAACAAGAAAACTATGTAGAGTTGATTTTCTTCACCATCAAGCTCCAAAAAACTCTTATGTCTACCTCCTAGCCACTTCTGATGATCAATGATCAAATCTGTTGCCAATGCCCCAAGAATTAAAAATTGGCCTATAGACTGAAGTGGTCAGCACCTATGCAAAAAATAACCTTAGAAATGGAAAATTCAGCTCGTTCTAGTTCTAGTGGGTATTGGAGGGCCCATTTTCGACAAAAAATGCTCCAGTTATGGCTCTCTGAAGTTCAAGTCTCTATCTCATGGTTTTGCATACATTTTGCAAAAATTTAAACTTTTTACAAGGTTCAAACTATATTAAAGTTTCAAACTTTATTTAAATGACCTTGAGGGAAAAATAATAAAATATTAAAATTTATGTTTTCTCAAATTTTCCCACCATTCTCCATCTAGGTCAAACTTAGTTAGACCATCCCGCCACGTGTCATCACGTGATTGGCTTGAACCTATACAACTGGGTGCCACATTTCACCATATTATTGGTCCTGCTTGCCACCATGTCATCACACCACCTAGATGCCATGTCATACTTTCTATGTCACTATATTAACTGCTGTGCAACTTTGCCTTAGCAACATAGTGAGAATCATCAAATCTGCCATGTGGCATGATCCGGTGCACTTCAAAAATTTGATCGACACATCATCATCTGCCTTGATGTTTGTGCCACATGGCACCTTGTGGCTGGTCCAAATTTTGCCACATCATCACTCAGTCATTCTATTAGTTGCCACTAGGTGCTACCCAATTCGTCGATGGCATTGGAAGTAGGACTCATGTGCTCATTTGACTTTTGCTGATTTTTTGAATTTTTTGGCAATTCACTATGTCGCATGCCAAAAAACCTTGGATTTTTTGGCTAGCGAGGTAGCAAGTTGCCAAATTTTGGAATTTCCCGACAACCTGCAATCTGCTGACATCATCATTTTTAATGTGCATGCTTGTTCAAAATATTAATTCTTCTTCTAGCTGACTAAGACCCATGCACGTGAGTTGGCTTTCAAAAAAGCCTCTTGTCTTGAGACATTAAGCCTATCATATGGAATTGTATTTAAACATTAAATGTTGACCACAAGCAAACAATGTGAGATATATGGAATAGAACAATTCTCCTCTGCCTTTCACCAACACTGGTCTGCTCCCTTCAAATGCATGTTCCTCCATTTATTAGCTATGGCTTTGTTTTTACTTGCTTGAAGCTTGCTCTCCTACTTCTTTTAAACTCAAAAGACCAAACCTATTATGCACAGCAAGTGGGGAGAAAGGTTTTGTTATTTTTATTTATTTTTTAAAACTATGGCTTCCTTTCTCTAATGTGGGAGTCTATTGTAACGTGAGGCTCTTGTCTTTTATGCTTTATGATGCAGCTTCTAAAATTTGGTGTGAGTTTTTCAATGTTGAAGCTATTGCATAGACTGCTTTGTTGGTTTTTACATCTGCTACTCTTTTCCTCAGATGCCTCTGCTCTATTTTTTACTTCATGGTGTAAGCTACTTTCCCTTGGTAATCAGCTTCTTCTCATGCCTTAAATCTGAAATCTTTTGATTCTTCCTCAGTGAGTTTACATTCCTTAGTCTTGCTGATAGAGAGGGAAAAGTCTCTTATGTTGCTGCAATAGAAACTTGCATAGCAAAATGGTTGTTTTGCAGATCAAAGCCACAAGCTGCTCATGGTTGCTTCAAATATCCTTCCTTGTTGCTATGTTTTCTGTTGTGTGCTACTTTAAACTTTATTATACACTCATTTATTTCCATTTCTAAGTTAAAAGGATACTATAAAAATAACATTTCATATAGCAGAGATCAACTTTAACTTACAGATTTATATTCATCGGAGACACAATTCCTATGAGAGTATAATTATGAGCCATTATCCTTATATTCTATTGAAATATAATATGAGTTCCTTTTATGTTAGCTTATAACCTTCAATAAAATTCCCAATTTTTTGCAAATGATATGGGAAACCTCAATATAGAGCATAGGGATTTAAATTTTCATAGTAGCTTGTAATCCATTTCAAGCCATTCATTAATGCTCACCCATGAAAGAAATGAAGATGATGATTGAGTATATTAGAAGCTTCAAAATACTTTCTCATGTTCCTTAACATCTCATGTATCTATTTTTCTTATTAAATTGAGTATCGTTGTATGATCCATAATAATATGATGGATTTAGCTGAACCCAAAATGGGTTCGGCTAAAAAATTTTGCATTCAGAGAACTAATACTCCAAACTGATCCATAGAATATCTTATACTGACTCAAATAAATTTTGAACATTATTTGATCATTGAAACCCAATTTATCACTTCTTGTCTACAAACTGTGAATTTGTGTCTAGCGTCCTGCCAGCTAGCCTTAAAAACTAATTCAATCAAGTAACCAGGCCATGAAAATCGGCATGAGTATTTAATCCTACACACTCAATCATACTAAAAATTTTCAGCCCATGAGGAATTTCTAGTCAAAATATTTTAATTTTTGAACATCCATACTTCAATTATCTGACAGGCAAACAATGTTAAAAAAAACATAAACTGGGCTCAAGTTCGACATTATAAACTGGGTTATTGACCACTTGGGGTTCTGGAAACTAGGATGTAGATTCTTTACCATTCAAAGTATAAGAATCTATAATTAGAGCTTATGAAAAATAATAGGATGAATTGGAAAATTTTTGAAAATAGGCACTTGGAAATTTTAAACTAGGAAATGTGTGAAAAGTAATTTTTGGAAAATAAACGGACATAAGAAAGTATGCAAATAGATTCATTAGAACTTGAGAATTGGTAGACTTCAAGTTTTTTTAGGATACAACACGATGGCATAGTCCATTTAGGCTAACCAATCACAGGATCAAATTTATAATATGCCGAACAGGGGTACAGATCAGTCAAGATACCTTAGCCATAACAAAACAATATAAACTGGTTTTTAAAAATGTTAGCAAACTTATCAAATGGATGCATCATGATCTCAAAATTGGAATATATGAAGTTTTTGACCCTTGGAGCACAATGCAAAAGGAATTTCTTAATTTGGGTCAACTAGGTCTAAGATATCATTGGTCGAACATGGCTTCCCATAATTGTGAATAACTACACAAATGCACGAAACTGTAAATGACCAACTTTGAGGGGTTCAAAACCTAGTCAAACAGATTCAAAATGACTTGAAACTTGAAACATAGGTTCTCTAGTATGGACACTAAACACTCGTAAAGCAGTGATTCATGAAACATTATTGGGTGCGTGATGCAAGAGCATCTAGAGGTATAAAGGCAATCCTATCTCACCCAAAAAAAATACCTAGACATAGTTTATGTTTCATGCATTTTCATTTATGGATACCCATTTGGGTCAGATAAAGGTTCCAACTCTCATAGTTCCACTATTAGTGTTTTGGGTTAGAGTTTTTAAGCACCTTGGGATATGTGTAAATGTCAAAAAAATAGGACTATGTAATTGAGCCATAATTATGGTGAGTTAGAAGGTGTAAATTGGAGGGATCATTAAAATTTTAATTTAGAACATTCCAAAAAAAGAATCAAATCAAAAGGTTGCACAATTTGAAAGTTATCGCAGTTTTTTATTTTCTAGAGACCTCCTAAGAATGCTTAAAGGTCAGGTGCAAGGCACTAAATGACCTTGTACAGGCCTAAAAATGGTGGATGAGTGAAGTTGGTCCATAGGGCTATAGAGCACTCTGAGAGATTTTAGGAAATGTAAACAGTTTGTCAATTGGAGCTACGGTTCAAAAGTTATGGCTCTCGAAAGTTTGGCTACTATTTCTGTATTCTTCTAATTTTGCATGGACTTCTAAAGTGACTTCTGGAGCCTTCCATTTTGGTGGTGGATGATAACTAGCACTTTCTATAATTTATTCCTAATCCTTAACCCTTTGGGGTCTATTTGAGAACATTTATGGCATTGTAAAAGGCAATTCAGAGTGGAGTTTGAGAAAAGGTACTGGAAGAAGAAATTATCTCTACATTTATACTATTTTAAGCCCTTAGGGCATGTTTTTGGAGTCTATTCTCTCTGCACTAAGTGTATTAGCATATTTTCATAGTTAATAAAGTTTTCCCTTTCCTATTGTGTCCATTTTGTTCTTGGGTTGTGTCTCCATCAAGTGGTATCAAAGCGGGGTTTTCCTGAGTGTGTAGATAGAGCGCCGACTGTGAGGCAATTTGCACCAGGACTGTGTGGTTGTGGGTTTGAGTTAAGAAGAAGCCTCCACAAAGAGAGTGTGGTGGAAGGGTTAGAGCTATTAATCCTAAGGAGGTTAGGGCCCTCCAAAGGCAAGTTCAAGCGTTGCAGGAGGAGCTCCGTAGAGGAAGAAATGTTGCCGCAGGCAATGAAAGTGAGGATGACAATGAAGAAGAAGACATTGGACTGGAAGGGGAAGTTGAAGGGGAAGTTCTGAATCAGGTGGAAGAGAGGCTTTTTAGGGCCATTACTAAGTTTGGAAAAGACCTACAAATTATGTGGGTGTATTTTCAAGAAATTTGAAACCAGATGAGTTGATCAACTAGATCAATGAACTAGAGGAGTACTTTGAGTATGAGGATATTAGGGACCCAGATAGGGTTAAGTTTGAAAAGGCCAAACTAAAAGTCCATGCCAAAATCTAGTGGTAAGAGGTTCAATTAGAAAGAAATAGAAGAGGAAAGGAGAAGATCACAAGGTGGGATCACATGGTGGACAAAGTAAAGAAGCAGTTCATTCCTGTTGACTACGAGCTTGATTTGTTTAAGAAGATGCATGGGTTAAAGAAAGTAAGAAAATCAGCCCAGGAATATATGGAGAATTTTTATCGACTTCTTATTAGAGTAGGGAATGCAGAAGAAAATAAGGAGAATTTTTCTCATTATATCAGTGGGTTGTGACCTAGCATCCAGGAGGAATTAAGTCTAGTAAGAATGACTAGTGTTGAAGAGACATACCAGTTTGCCCTACGAGTTGAAGAGAAGCTAAATAAAAGGTTTGAAGGGAGACAAAGAGGACACAGTCAAGGAGGAAGGGGCAGTGGTAGGTTATCTAGAGCCTGAAATGAGACCCAAAAGAAAAATGAAGATGTGGATACTAATTGTAACTAGAGGAATGAGGATTTCAACCACTCCCATGATCAAAACTTTTGAGATCAGAGAGGAAGAGGTAGAATGTTAGAATTCTTTAGAATAACTGAGAGGGGGGGGTGAATCAGTTATTCAAGGTCCAAATGCCCTAATAATACTTTTTCTACACTTTTAATAAATCCATACTCTTTTCATCCATCCAAACTTAAATCAACCATATTAGTAAGTTACAGTAAATCAACATGCAGAGATAAAACATACAAGATCAACACATTACACAATGATTTACGTGGAAACCCAATTTGGAAAAAACCACTAGTAACATGCTACTTGATTTTCACTTTTCTAAAGTGATGCCCTGTTAAAGGCTTACAACACACTGTTAAATGTGACCTTGTTAGAGGATTTCACCAAACTGTTAGGAATGGGCCTAGTTAAAGGACTTTATAACATTCACTTGGAATGTCACCCTGTTAAAGGATTTATCTCACGGCTATCAAACCAACCTAAGTCCATAGGGTTTAAACTAACTGTTACAATTACTAGAAAGTAATGATAATGGCCTTTTGATTTGATATAACTTACAACATACTTTGCAGATTTTAGATCACACTTTCAGTTCAATCCTTATGCTTGGCTTCAATCACTTTAGCTCTGATTGCTTGTCTTCTTATCAAGCTTCGTATCCTTGAGTCTTCTTACTCATCATGCCAATGCATCCATATATGGGGTCTTCTTATTGAAACAGAGTAACTATGCTCTCTTTCCTCCTTAGCACCTCCCTCAACATTTTATGCTTTCATGCTTGATCACCTCTCTCTCTCTCTTCTTCATGAAATTATGACTCCTTAAATAGAAATCTGATTTTGCCTTTGCCGCTCAATTCTCCTTCTCTAATTTTAGGGTTTCAAAATGGATTAGGCAGGATACAATGTATCTAACTCATATCTTGTTCTTATCTAGAAACTTCGTCAGTTGTATCCTTAAAAATGTTTTACATGGTGTTCTGTGCCACCAACTCATCATTCTTATCTTCCATTTAATTCAAAAACTTCTAGATAACAACCTTGTCGGCTTAGATTTGGTGAATCTTCAATTTTCAAAATAATGCAGCAACTTGGCATTATTGTTTTTACTGGTGCTTGGCATCTCTATGTTACTCGACACTATTGGTTTTACTGGTGCTTGACATCTCTGTGTTACTCGGTACCTATATCTGCTCGGCACTTGTTATCACTTGGCACTTGAAGTTTACTTGCCACTTGATATCACTCGACACTTTGAAGTTTACTTGGCACTTGATATCACTCGGCACTTGAAGTTGATCTTGCTCGGCTTCAACTAGGAATCTGTTCGGCTTCAACTAGCTTGCTCAGCTCCTCTCTAATGAACTTTAGTTAGGTTTTACAGATGTCTTAGCTAAAAACCTTACATCTTTGATATGTTATAGTGTGCCCATTCTCTATGTCTTATAGTATTTCATCAACAAACTTTTTCATCAATGGCTTAGCTGATCCTTGTACTTCATTTTAACATCATAACTTCAACCTTTCTCTAGGTGTACTAGTTACATCTTATTGATTGCCTCCTCCTTGTCAATCAACTAATTGATAGTATTTGGATCACTAAAGCAATTGTCATTCCTGCAAGTAGCAAGTTTGACATCAATGAAAAAACAATGATTGAGAACATTCTTTACCATTTCCATATATCATTCCAACAAATTTCCTCGTGATATTTTCAATCATTTCCAACATAGAAGATGTGGACAAGGTTCAGGAAGAGGAGGCTTCTATGGGACCTATTTACATTGCAATGAACAAGGTCATCATGCCTTTGAATGCCCTCAATGAAAAGGAAGGACAGATAGGAGAGCTAAAGGCTAAGCTAGGGTTGCTCATGTGGATGAGGATGCACAATCATCACATTCAGAGGATGCAGAAAGAGGAGAGACTTTAGTAAATGAAAGGGTCCTACTAAGTGGTGAGATTGAACCAGGACAAAGGAGGAGTCTATTTCGTACCAGGTGCAAGTGTGAGGATAAATGTTGTGATGTGATTGTTGATGGTGGTAGCATTGAAAACTTGGTGTTAGAGGAGATGGTCTCTAAGTTGAAGCTCAAGAGGGAGAAATACCCCCAGCCCTATCAAATCACTTGGATGAAGGATGATTATAAGGTCATCGTACATGAAAATTTTTTAGTGAAGTTCAAAATTGGGAGTTACCATGATGAACTTCTCTGTGATATTATTCCAATGGATTTCTACCATCTATTGTTGGGAAGACTGTGGTAGTTTGATAGGCATGTAGTACATGATGGTCATGCAAACACATACTCTCTAACAAAAGATGGAGTTTGCCACAAATTGAAGCCCATGATAAAGGAAGGTGAAAAGGTATCCAGCAGTGCTAGGATCTATCTTGTTGATGGAAGAAAATTTTTGGATGGCATGAAACATCAGCGTATGTGTTATGCTTTGATTCCTAGAAAAGATAAGGAAGGTAGTAGTGAAATACCACTTGAATTTTAAGATTTATTAAGTGTGTTTAGAGATATCATCTCTGATAATGTTCTAGAAGGATTGCCACCAGTAAGGAAAATTAGTTATCAGATAGATTTACTCCCTGGAGCTAGTTTTCCTAACAAGGCTACTCATAAGATGACTCCTACTGAAACTGAGGAGTTAAACCGACAAGTTCAGGAGCTATTGAGGAAGGATTTGATTTGAGAGAGCTTGAGTCCATGTGTAGTATCTACAGTACTGGCACCAAAGAAGGATAGAGAATGGAGAATGTGTATAGACTCTTGAGCTATAAATAGGATAACCATCAAGTGTCAATTTCCTTTGCCAAGAATGGATGATCTTATGGACTGCTTGAGTGGAGCTCAGTACTTTACAAAGATAGATCTCAAGAGTGGCTATCACCAGATATAGATACCAGAAGGAGATGAGTGGAAAACTACCTTCAAGACCAAGGAGGGTCTTTATGAGTGGCTAGTCATGCCCTTTGGATTGACGAATTCCCCAAGCACCTTCATGCAGCTTATGAATGAGGTACTTAAGAAGTTGTTGGAAAAATTTGTTATTTTCTATTTGGATGATATTTTAATTTTTAGCAAGACCTTGGAAGAACATTTATTGCATATTCATAGTGTCCTTGAAATATTGAGGGAAGAGAAACCGTTAATTAATCTGAAGAAGTGTAGCTTTGCTAAAAAAGATTTAGTCTACCTGGGATTTTTTGTATCACTTGAAGGTCTCAAAATGGATCCAGAGAAGGTAAAAGCCATCTTGGAATGGCCTACTCCAAGGTCTGCTATTGAGGTGAGATCATTTTTGTTAGTCTAAAAATGGTTTTGACACTTGAGTGTCAACACACTTAATCACCTTTCACATTGAAGCCGAGTACACTGTGTATGCCGAGCCATAGCATGTGCTGAGTCAGGAAATTTAACAAGTGTCGAGCATGATCTTCAGGTCTCAAATAGTCTTCAAGTGCTAAGTGAAGATCAGGTGCCGAGTAAGTACAGGTGTCGAGCATGATCTAAGTACTGAGCATTATTCAGGTGCCGAGTCTTAAAGGATGCTGAGCAAGATAGGAGCATATACAAAAGCTGAGTTACAGTAGATGTTGAGCAAGATAGGAGCATATACAAAAGTTGAGTTATAGTAGATGCCAAGCATCAGGAAGTAGTAAGTGTTAAGTAACTCAGAATCAGCATATGAGTTTGAAACTTCACAAACTCAGATGTAAACCATTTTCATAGCCGACATAAGACAAATATTAGAAGATTTAAGTGATAAGATCAAATCATTTATATTTCCTATGCAATCTACATGCAGCCAATAAGAAAAATGGAGAAGGCATGCAACCAATAAGAGATGTGCAAGGAACAAGCAAAAATTAGAGATTAAATATGGATTGTAGATCCATACCTAACCCTAAGTCTTTGATTGTCTTTATAAGGAAGATGAAATCAGATTGAGCAGTGAGAGAGCAAAAAAAAAAGAAGGGAAAAATGTATAAGGAAGTCTAATATCAGAGAGAAGAGAATCAGATCACAAAGGATCAAGATTAGAGAGAACAAATCAAGTGCCTGTATTCAACAATCGAAGGATTGTAAGCCATCATGTTTATCATACCTAATACTCTTTAACCATTGTATTAGAGTGAAAATCCTATGATGATAGGTTAGCTTAGCAGCTATTTTATAGATCCTTTAACTAGGTGACTAAATCCTTTGACAGGGTGACACTTCATGTAAAAGTGTTTGTAAATCCTTTAACTAGGTCACTATTGATATAGTGTAAAGCCTTTGATAGGGCAGGCCTTTAACAGGGCAGACCATCAGAAGTGGTTAAACATTATTACTACAGTGATTGTGTGGGTATCATTCCCACCCCATTTCTACCTTCTTATTTCTAGAGGGTTTCTGTGTTACCAAATCTTAAGTGTTATGTGGTGATGCATATTATTTTTTGCTTAATATTTATATGCATGCATGTTTATTTCAAAAATATTTTATTAAAGATTTGAGATAGTTAAAAGGCTAGTTATTCTAATTCACCCGCCCCCGCCCCCCCCCCCCCCTCCTCGAAGAATTCTTTCCAATAAGACAATCCAACAATTGGTATCAAAGCCACGTTTCTCTCAAAGAGAAGCCTAACAGCTTGGAGGAAAAGATCTAAGGATGGAAGTTTTCAAACTTGGAAAGATCATTGAAAACTAGGTGATAGATGTGCATCTTGCTCTACAAAAGGTAGAGGAAGCTAGAGTGGAATTAAGAAAATCTTTAAAAAGAAGAAAGGAGATAGCCATAGCTGAAAATGACATACACTACAAGGAGATTGACACCACATAAGTGTTTTCCAATGGAGACACTAAAGAATTTGATGCAGCAATAATAGAATTGATGGAGAAAAATGAACCTCAAGCAAATGAGATAAGATCTCTCAAGATGGAACATGAATCACAGGCCATAATGTTATGTGAAATCACTGAACAAAAGAAAAGAGCAGTTGAGGACAGAGTCATGATGGAAGATGACAAAAGAAATCTTGCAAATAGATTGGAAGAAAAGAGTATTGAATTAACAAGGATTTCAAACATGCAGATGGATACACTTGCTCAAATGATGAACCTTCATCATGAACTTAATATAAAAAATATCGAGATCTCTACTCTGAAGTTGTAGAATGAACAATTACAGAATGAACTGGAAAAAGAAAAGGAGATAGCAGAAAATCTCAACAAGTCAAGCAAAGCCATAAAGTACTTTGAACAATTGCTAAAATGCCCAAGATCAACCCATGATATGTTAGGACTTGGATACAACAGCACTGAAGTTGGTGAATCATCAAAGAGTGTTGAGCAAAGAAGTGACAAAGGTAAGGATTCTAAACCCACTTATCATTACTATAATAAAAGGGGACACACTGCTACTATTTGTAGGAGTAGAAGAATCAATCAGCCAAATAAAAGCAAGAGTTACTATCGCAAGTGAAAAATGCAAGGACATATGACACAAGACTGTAAGTCCAAAACCCCAAGAACACAAAGATTTGATGGACATTGTCATAACTACAAGAAATATGGACATAGGGCATTTGAATGTAGATCAAAGCCCATGTGGACATCAAATCAACCAGCAAAAGGGAATGAAAGTCACTACCATTGGGATTATAAAACCTGGTACAGTTGTCACTATTGTTAAGAATATGGACATACACCCCAAAATTGCATAAGAACACATTTCAAAAGAAACTATAAAATATGGTTGAGCCAAACTACATGTTTCAGTTGCTTGAAAGCTGGTCATACCAACAAGAACTATCCTACAAGGTCCAACACACCAAATACTGAAGCCAACAAAGGAAAAGAAAAGATTGATGTTATAAGAGGACAAATGAATAAGACTTGGAAGAAGAAAGATGAGTGCATTACATCAAGCAAAGGGATCACTTCACCTAACGGGTCAAGTGATCACACTTCATCAAACTAAGCATATGGGAGATATATGGGACTGATATACAAAGATATATCATACATCAATCCCAAGACAAAGAAGCATTGAAAAGAAGAATTAAACATAAGATAAGATGCTAAGACTAAAATTCAAACAATGATGTCGAGTCATCTTTGAATGCTGAGTAAAACTGCTTTGGATGCTGAGTTAACCAGCAAAGTTAGTAGATGCTGAGTAAGAATAGCTATCAAATAGATGTCGAGTTGAAAAACATTTGGAAGCCGAGCGACAGGTGTAGGTACCAAAATGCATTAAATGCAAAAGTTTCTTCCATTGTTTAAAAGTAAAATTTGATTCATTCTTGAGCCATTCAAATGAAGAGAGATTATTTTGAGCACGTCTGAGTGATTTTCAAGCTTTCAACCAGTGATTGTAGCAATTCAGCATCTACCCAAGTAATCAAAGTATTTATCCAAGTATTTCCTTCAAGTGCCAAGTTTTACAGTTTGAAAAGTTTTTGCTTTAAATTGTTAAAACCCTAGTTCGGATATAAATGGTGACAAGCTCAAAAATGACCCAAGAGAAAATGAGTCATGAAACTCAACTTGTCAGCAATGAAGTAAAGCAACCTGAGTTTAGACCTATACCAGAGGTTACATACAAAAACAATCCCGCTAGTGTCCTATCTGCCATCCCTGAAAAAGTTGTTATGGTTCAGGATGTGTGAAAATGGTATAATTGTAAAATAGGGGCCATAGGAGATTTGGAAATCTTTAATGCCTATGAAAAATTCTGTGATAATGGTATTCTGAAAGATGAGTTTTCTGTCATAGAAAAGAAGGGTTTAACCAAAGCCTTAGTCTTTCCAATAGTATTCAAAAATGAGTGGATACGCATTATACTTAGCAGAATCCATGATGGATCATTCTGGTTAGAACAAGGGCAAGTCAAGATTACCAAGAAGATGGTTCATAGGGTTACTAGCTTTCCAACCCTAGATTGGCCAAAAACCTTGAGAAGCGAAAAGAAGGAAACAATTGAGAAGAACACAGAGAAAATTGGAACAATAGAGGCATGATTATAGACACCATAACTGATCCCCTTTTAGATTTTTCTATAAGGATCATATCACATAAGTTTTACCAATCTAGCAGGTTAAATAGTGTACCTTGCATAACAGTAGATGTGGCACATAAACTTGTGAAGAAAGATCACACTTATGATCTTGCAGAGCTCTTGTTGCAACATATTAATGAAAATCTTGGAGCTATTAGAAAATCTAAGCGAGCATAGTGCAAATTTGGTTCAGTGTTGGTTTGTATGTTCTTCTATGTAATGAAGGAATTTCCTTCATCTGGCAAAGTCAACTGGAGTCAAAATAAAACCATTGTTGATCAAATTAATGATTTCATTGTACAAATGGGAGATAGCTTTGATGATCAAATGTCTATCTATTTTGAAGATTTCAAAAATGCAATGAAGAACAGAATGAGGATAACAGACTCACTGTTAGAAAAGCATATAAATGACATATGTTTTCTTGTTGATATTGATTACACCTACATTCAAGCGATCCTTCCAAGGAAAAAATGTCTTAGACCATTAGAATATGAGCTTGATGTTGGCCAAGCTTCTACAGCCATCACAGCTTTACTTGCAAAAAAATGGACAAATATGCCAAGGCATTTGGGACATATGACACTATAAAATCAAGAGTTGTTACAGAACTCAAGACAGCCTCAGCAGTAAAGAAAAAGGACAAGTTGGTAAGACAGATAAAGAAGAAATTTGGTGTTGAAGAATCAAGTGTAGCAAGTGAAGAAGAAGAGATTAGTGAAGGAGAAGAAGAAGGTGAGCCAGAACAAGAGCCACTTGAACTACCTCAAAGACAAGGAGATGAAAAAGATGAGAGTGCCAAGGAAACAAAAACCAAGGAAGCACCCATCAGAGGCAGATTCATTAAAAGGAAAACAAAGACCTCTCATGTTTCTTAGACCCCACCAAAGAAAGCTATCATGCAAACACCAAAGAAGCCAACAACCAGAGCTACAACAAGGGCCTCTACCCAGAAGGCTAAAGAGAAAACCACAAAGAAGAAAAACACAAAGGCACAGGAAGAGCCAAAGAAAAGGAAAAGATATGTGGCCCAACCTAATACTGATGAAGAAGATCAGATTGAAGAGGTAAGTCCTCCTAAATCTTCAATTGATATATTATGTAAGAAGATTAGGAATGGAGACATAAATGAAATGAAAAAGATTGAATCCAATAAGTTCAGTAAAGAGGAACAAAATAGCATAGAAGAATTAGTCTATGCATTTATGGCACAGTTCAAGTATACAGCTCTTGAACTAGATGGACAATTTCCAAAGGAATTGTCTAAAATTATAGAAGACAAATGGCATTTTTGTCTAATGATGGAGAAAGAGATGAGGGAATCAACCCTAGCAAACTTACTGCCTGATTTGACAAAAGAATAGGTAACTCAAGTAGTCAAATGACATAATAAAAGGTTTACACCCAAATATAGGGCATTCTCCATCCTGCAAAACAAAATTGAAGAAGTCATGCAGAGAACAACAAGAGTATGGAAAAACTTGTACAAAACATTTGAAGATGTTCTTGAAGAAATATAAAAAGAAGAAGCTACTGCCAAACTTGAAGAAATAAGGAAGAGAAGAGAAGAGAAAATTGAAGAAGAGAAGAAGGTTGAAGAAGAGGAAAATAAGAAAGAAAGAGAGGAGGAAAGAAATGATGAAGACAAAGGAACTGATGAACAAAAAAATGTGCAAAGCACACATCTTTCACCTCCTAGCTCTCCTCACTCACCTACCACACCTACAGAAATCATAAAGATTAAGGATGTTGATGATACTACATGTCAAAACATCAATCCATTAACTGCAGTAGATCTTACTAAGATCCTTGACCAAAAAAATCTGCAAGCACAATTGTGTACAAATCCCATATTGGTCAGTGTGGATAATCTTCAAAAGTCAATAGAAAAACTCAAAGAGGTCAAGGTGCCATCACAACAACGACCTCAGATCATTCAAACTATTGGGCTTACATTTCTACCACCTCCATCACCACCAAGATTAGTCACTCAAACTCATCAGGAGCTGAGTTCAACAATAGAGGTAATCATAGGGACAATAGCTCAGACAGTGAGTACACCTCCAGCAGTAGTAACACAACAAGAAAAAGACAAGCAAGAGGAAGAGAAGGAAGAAACCCAAAATAAAGAGGAGTTTGTAATACAAACTTTGGTTGAATTACCAAAAATGGCAACTCCCACAAAACCCAGTCATGAGAAAAGTACTGAAAAGATAATTTTATATGCCAGTACACCAAGTTCAAGTTCTACAAGGGTAGCCAGGACCATACATTATGGTATTCCTGAGCTTGATGAAGAAATCAAAATACCCTATTATGATTCAAGCACTCTAAATGAGGAAAAGATGAATGAAATACAGAGTGCATTGGATAAGAGGAGGAGACAAGAAGCAATGAGAAAAGACTACAAATACAAGCAGGCACTAAATGAAATAAAAGATATATTCATGGATGCTTTTAATCTTCAACCTCCAGATGCAAACAGGCCAATACTTGAGCAATTATCTGATATAGTTGACCAAGTAAATAATGAAGACCATGATACTAATGCAAAACTATTTGAATGGTCAAAAAAGAATTTTTTAGGTAAATTCAACTAGAAAATAGCTAATAACATAATTTTGGGACAGGTTGACCTAGCCAAGAAATTGGAAAATGCAAGAAGTGTATTAGGGAACATATTTTCCCTTTACAACAAATTTTGTGATTTTCCAGGTTCACACACAAAATAAATCAAAAAAATTTGAACCTTGAGAGTAAATTAAAACTCTCCAGCATGCAACTACCCTCAGATCCTACATAGAGTGAAAATAAATTTTCTCATACATTACACACTCAGAGGGAATTAGCTACATTATTAGCAGAAGAGGCCACTATCAAAGAAAAGTTGATGCAAATACAAGCCTCCATTACTCCTCACTTAGAAGTATTGCACAAGGAGAAAATGTATGCAAAAACAGTCCTAAAGAAGGATCCTAATATTTCTACACATGAAGGACTAGTTGATCTTGCAACAGAGCTTGCAATCCAACAAAAGTCATTGGATATTGCCTTAAATAATTGGGATGCAGCTCTCCAAATACTCCTTGAGGTAAACAAGACATTTTTGGCCAAACATGGCATTACTATTTAGGACCCTTTGACATAAGTATCAAAAAGAGGGAGATAATACTCTAAAGGGGAGATAATATGTTGAAGATATATTAAAGAGAACATTAAGCATAACAGCACAAGACATTGGCATGATCAACTCAGCGGGAGTCACATTTTTTATTAAGTTGCACATTTTTGATAAACCTCTGTATACATATCAAGAAGATCAAAAAGCATACTCATAACATCAAATAAATATTTCTTAGTTAAGTGTTTTTGACACTCATGTTAAAGGGGGAGATTTTTAGTCTAAAAATGGTTTTGATACTTGAGTGTCAACACACTTAACCACCTTTCACATTGAAGCTGAGTACACTATGTATGCCAAGCCACAGCATGTGCCGAGTTAGGAAATTCAACAAGTGTCAAGCATGATCTTCAAGTGCCAAACAGTATTTAGGTGCCAAGTGAAGTTCAGGTGCCAAGTAACTATAGGTGTCGAGCATGATCTAAGTATCGAGCATTATTTAGGTGTTGAGTCTTAAAGGATGCCGAGCATCAGGAAGAAGTAAGTGCCGAGTAACTCAGAATCAGCATATGAGTTTGAAACTTCACAAACTCAAATGTAAACTATTTTCATAACCGACATAAAACAAATCTCGAAAGATTTAAGTGATAAGATCAAATCATTTATATTTCCTATGCAATCTACGTGCAACCAATAAGAAAAATGGAGAAGGCATGCAACCGATAAGAGATGTGCAAGGAATAAGAAAAAATCAAAGATTAAATATGGATCGTAGATCCATACCTAACCCTAATTCTTCGAGTGTCTTTATAAGGAAGACGAAATCAGATTGAGTAGTGAAAGAGAAAAAAAAAAGAAGGGAAAAATGTATAAGGAAGTCTAAATCAAAGAGAAGAGAAACAGATCACAGAGGATCAAGATTAGAGAGAACAGTTCAAGTGCCTGTATTCAGCAATCGAAGGATTATAAGCCATCAAGTTTATCATACCTAATACTCTTTAACCATTGTATTAGAGAGAAAATCCTATGATGATAGGTTAGCTTAGCAGCTATTTTATAGATCATTTAACTAGGTGACTAAATCCTTTGACAAGGTGACACTTCATGTAAAAGTGTTTGTAAATCCTTTAACCAGGTCACTATTGATACAGTGTAAAGCCTTTGATAGGGTAGGCCTTTAATAGGGCAGACCATCAGAAGTGGTTAAACATTATTACTGCAATGATTTTGTGGG
The DNA here is from genome assembly GCA_028749045.1 of Cupressus sempervirens. Taxonomy (NCBI): domain Eukaryota; kingdom Viridiplantae; phylum Streptophyta; class Pinopsida; order Cupressales; family Cupressaceae; genus Cupressus; species Cupressus sempervirens. The sequence continues at coordinate 28,618,394 of CM053792.1, read as the reverse complement.
TATCATCCCCACCCCAGGTTTACAGTCTTATTTCTAGAGGGTTTCTAGGTTACCAAATCTTAAGTGTTATGTGGTGATGCATATTGTTTTTTTCTTAATATTTATATGCATGCATGTTTATTTCAAAAATATGTTATTAAGGATTTGAAACAGTTAAAAGGCTAGTTCTTCTGATTCACCTTTGCCTCTCAGAAGCATTCTTTCCAATAAGACAATCCAACACATTTCATAGTCTGGTTAGTTTTTATAGGAAGTTCATTAAGAATTTTAGTGGCATATATGCACCCCTGACTCACACAATAAGAGGGTCCGATAGAAAAGAGTTCAAATGGACTGCGGTAGCTGTGAGAAGATTTGAATTGCTAAAGAAGAAGGTGACAGAAAAACCTATGTTGGCACTCCCTAATTTTAGTAAGGTGTTCCAGATGGATTGTGATGCTAGTGGCAGTGCTATTGGGGCTGTATTGAACCAAGAAGGTAAGCCTATTGCATATTCTTGTGAAAAATTGAATGATGTGAAGAAGAAGTATTATGTCTATGATCAAGAGTTCTATGCAATAGTTCAAGCCTTAAAGAAATGGAGGCATTATTTATTGCCAAAGGAATTTGTTTTATATACTGTTCACCAGGCATTATAGTACCTAAATAGCCAAGGTAAATTGAACCAAAGGTATATGAAGTGGGTAGAGTTCTTGTAGAGCTATACATTTTTGTTGAAGCATAGAAGTGGAAATTCTAATAGGGTTGCAGATGCATTGAGTAGGAGGCATTTTTTTCTTACAGTAATGCAAGTTGAAGTAGTTGGGTTTGATGAGTTCAAGAATCTATACCCTGAGGATCCTGATTTTTTTAAATTGTGGAAAGCTTGTAAAGAACTTGTTGTTGTAGACAAAACCAAGTGGCTAGACTATTTTATTCAAGATGGTATGTTGTTCAAGGGCAGTCAATTGTGCATTCCAAGGAGTTCCATGAGGGAAAATTTGATTAAGGAGAAACATAGTAGAGGGGTGGCAGGACATTTTAGTCGAGATAAGATCATTGCCATTCTTAGAGAGCATTATTTTTGACCTCAAATTTCACAAGATGTGAAGAAGTTTGTACAAAGTTGTTCGATTTGTCAAGTGGCCAAGGGATTTAGTCACAATACTGGACTATATCAGACATTGCTTGTTCCATCAAAGCCATGGGAGGACATAAGTATGGATTTTGTTCTTGGATTTCCAAGGACACAAGGGGGTAATGACTTAGTATTTTTGGTGGTTGATAGGTTCTCCAAAATGGTACATTTTATTCCATGCCACAAAACTCATGATGTCGTCCATTTTACAGACTTGTTTTTTAGAGAGGTGGTGAGACTACATGGTCTCCCAAGGAGTATAGTTTCTAATAGAGATACTAAATTTGTGGGGTATTTCTAGAGAACATTGTGGAAGAAGTTGAGAATGGACTTGAAATTCAGTTCCACACATCACCTGCAGACTTGCGGACAGACATAAGTGGTAAATAGAAGTCTGGGAAATTTGCTGAGATGTTTAGTTGGGGATAAGCCTAAGGATGGGATTTGATTCTACCACAAGAGGAATTTTCTTACAATAACTCTATAAATAGGAGTACTGATAGATCACCATTCTAAATTGTATATGGAAGTATCCCAAGGACTACACTAGAATTGAGAAAGATGGAGCAAGGGGAGAGGACAAGTGCTGAAGTAGAAGAATTTGTTGAACATATCAAGCACCTACATGAGGAGGTCCAGGCACACATTATCAAGGCAAATCAACAATATAAAGCTAGGGCTGATCAAAGGAGAAGATATAAGGAGTTCCAAGTAGGGGATCTAGTCATGGTAGACTTGAGAAATGAAATATTTCTAGTAGGTACTTACAACAAGCTAAAGATGAAGAAATTTGGCCCCTACAAAATTCTGAAGAAACATGACTCAGGAAATGCATGGAGTTTCTAGATGGAATTCACATTTCTCCTATCTTCAACACTGCAGACTTAATAGAGTATCATGATGATGGTGTAGATGAGGGGTTGATGCTAGAGCTATGTCTAATTCCTACTTCTAAAAAGGAGGAGATAGAAGAGATTCTGGATAGTCATGTGGGTAGGAGTACCAAAAATAGGAAGTATAAAAAGTACCTGGTTAAATGGAAAGGATGGTCGATAGAGGACTCAACTTGGATATCAGCAGCTAAGGTTTCCCATTTGGGATTTCCTCTACCATCCATAAAGTGATAAGGTCATTTTTCAATCTACCCTAGGTGTCTAATGTAGGAGCATCTAGAGGTATAAGGGCAATCCTATGTCACCCAAAAAAATATACCTAAACATAGTTGATGTTTCATGTGTTTTCATTTTTGGATACCCTTTTGGGTCAAATAAAGGTTCCAACTCTCACAGTTCCACTATTAGTGTTTTGGGTTAGAGTTTTTAAGTACCTTGGGATATGTGTAAATGCCAAAAAAATAGGACTATGTAATTGAGCCATAATTATTGTGAGTTAGGAGGTGTAAGTTGGAGGGATGATTAAAATTTTAATTTAGAACATTCTAGAAAAAGAATTAGGTCAAAAGGCTACACAGTTTGAAAGTTATCGTAGTTTTTCAATTTTTGGAGACCTCCTAAGAATGCTTCCATAGGTCTATAGAGCACTCTGAGAGATTTCTATAAATGTAAATAGTTTGTTAATCAAAGCTACAATTCAAAAGTTATGCCTCTCAAAAGTTTGACTACTATTTATGGATTCTTCTAATTTTGCACCAACTTCGAAAGCGACTTCTAGAGCCTTCCATTTTGGTGGTGGATGCCAAATATCACTTTCTAGAATGTATTCCTAATCCTTAACCCTTTGGGGTCTATTTAAGAACATTTTTTGCATTGTAAAAGGCAGTTCAGAGTGGAGTTTGAGAGAAGGTATTGGAAGAAGAAATTATCTCCAGATTTATACTATTGTAAGCCCTTAGGGCATGTTTTGGAGTCTATTCTCTTTGCACTAAGTGTATTAGCATATTTTCATAGTTAATAAAGTTTTCCCTTTTCTATTGTGTCCATTTTGTTCTTGGGTTATGTCTCCATTAGTGTGAGATATTCAATTGTAAACAAGGCCTCTTGTCGCTATTTGACACTTACGCAGAATTGAAAATTTTGACACTAGCTCAAAATGCGACTTCACCAAATGATTCGGGATGACAAAATAACATTTTGGATCACATGCATATGTAAAATGAAAGGTGTTAAGCCACTCAAACACCATCTAGGCCTCAAATTGACAACTGACTACATATGCATAAAAAGCACTTTAGGGCATTGATTCTTCAAAATTTTCAAAATGTGATTGAAAATGGACCATGCAATTTTCAATCCCAACACTAAGTATTTGAAAGATCTACTAAAAAGGTTTGGTTTGGAAACATGTAAACTAGTTGGAACACCTATGGTAATTGGACACAAGCTATCTAAAAAGGATGAGACACCAACTATTGAGTAGAAGAAGTAAAAATCTATGATTAGAGGGTTGTAATATTTGACTCACACAAGGCTGAATATAGAAAATATAGTTGGAATTATTGTGAGATCTCAGGCCAATCCCAAAGAATCACATTATGCAGTAGTCAAAAGGATTTTCTAATACTTAAAAGGAACACCAGAGTTTGGATTGTGATACAACAAATCTAATGATTTCACTTTATATGCTTATGTTGATGTTGATTGGGCAAAAAATATGGATGATAGAAAGAGCACCAGTGGTGGAGCATTTTTTCTCGGAGGAATATTGGTTTCTTATTCAAGCAAGAAGCAAAATTGTACATCACAAAGTACAATAGAGGCAGAATATGTTGCAGCAGCAAACAATTGTAATGAAGTTGTTTGGATGAAGAAAATATTGAAGGATATAAGGATAGAATTTAGTGCACCCATTTTCATACATTGTGATAACACAAGCATAGTGAATATGTAAGAATCTAGTGTTGATTCTAAGACTAAGCACATTTCTATAAAATATCATGTGTTGAGAGAGAAAGTTGTAGAAAAGGAAATCTAATTGGAGAATGTAAGCACTAAAGAGAAGATTGCAGATATTTTCACCAAGCCTCTTCCCAAAGAGATTTTTGAGTATTTGCAAGGTATGCTAGGGGTTATGCCCCTTTCTACATTATAGTAGATGATACAAGAGTGCATCAGTCCAATCTTATAGAGAACTATTGTTTTTTTGGACTAAATGTTGATGCTTCCTATATGGGGGAGTATTTATGATGGACAAAGTCATCTAGGACTCTTGTTGGATGTTATTTTGAACAATGTCTTTGGAAAATTGAGCAAGTCAAAGACAGTTGTTGCAAAGATTGATGGTTTTTGAAACCTTTGACATTGATGTCAATGGGGGAGAGATTACAACATGAAAAAAAATCTGATATAGAGTACATTGAAGGGAGAGATTACAACATGATATAGAGCACATTGAGGTATATCAATGGGGGAGAATGATTGATGAAGAGGATTTGAAAAGAAAGGATAACAATCTTTTATAGTTGGTAATTTTGGAACGAGATGTTTTTCACCTATGTTGGCATCAATGCCAAAGGGGGAGATTGTTGGAAACATGAATGTTGATGATAATTCCATGGGAGAGTATTGTTGAAACATGATTAGATCATTATCATGATTATATGTTAGATTCATGACTGTGTCTATCATTGATGTCAACATAGTAGTTTTAAGTGGTATCTGACAAAAGAACAATGTTAAAGATCAAGTTGGTATGTATAGATCGTTGAGCATTTCCACTAAGTGAAGTTAAAGGGAGATAGTACTAAGTTTCTAGTATATGCAATTAACCTCAGAAGAATAAGATATTAAGTTTGGAAGAAGGTATGAAATTTTTGGTGAAGTCTATTATGAGATAGAGTTTATAGAAGCATGTTCTGGTATACTTGTTATATCTCTTAGCAGAATTGATAGTCTAAGAAGACAAAGTTAAAGATCTATAAAAGACATTTTTGAGATGATGTTGCTAAGCTCACTCATCATGATGTCACACGTATGGAAAGTTATTCAAGTTACAAGGTGAAAGATTAATATTATCACTAAGTATAACGTGTTCTTAATGAGGTCCTATAATAATTAAATGAGAAGGTGTAATAGTAGACTCAGGGATTTGTTTTATGGATTCAGTATAAAGGAAGGAAATTTTCCTTTATCATGAAAGAAGTGTATGTATGATTTAAAGAAGCATGAAGAGAAAAATGTGAAGATAAGCAAAGCAGAGTGAAGTTGGAGAAAACTTCATTGTCAAGGTTTTATTCTAAGATCTGAGGTTCATGACCTAGTCTACAAGGTCTGACAATGATTGGTCTGGTTGACAAGATAGAGGAAAGAAGTTAAAGCATAGGATGGAAACTTATTCTACAAGGAATAGTTGAGATATTAGTTGGATAGTGAATTCAATGGTCTTGCCCCAGAAGTTGTTTGGACAGTGGGTCCTTCTATCTTCTACAACTCCTAATGGGGTTGGAATCTCCTAACAGGGATTCAAAGTCTCCTAATAGGGTCTCATATGTACTAAATATTGTAATAGACTCCTAACAGTCTCCATCCTCTAAAAATGAATATTTATATTAGTACATCATCTTGCCGGCATCGTTCCCACTAGGGCTTTCCCTCTAATTAAGGGTTTTCCTAGTTAACAAATCTAGTGTAATTGTGTATGTGCATCTTGTTATTGTTGTTTTTTACTTTGATTGAATGGTTAAGATCAATTAAGGTTGATAATTATTTTAATTGGATAAGTGATTCACCCCCTCCCTCTCAGTTATCTTGGTGGACTATTGTTTCTAACAAGAACTTCAAAGATGTCAACAAGATGGCAAGGTAGTGTATATCAAATGTACTTTATCTCACCGATTCATTAAAGTTTTGGATAATAAGATGGAATGGAAGTTTAGTGAGATGGAAGCTCTAACAAGTCAGTTATAGAAACCCTGTAATAGAGTTGATAATTTTGAAGGACAATTTACTGGTGTTCTCAGTGACATCAGGAAACTGCAACTTGAGAAAGAGAAAATCTTGAGGAAATTATTAGATTTTAGAAAATCTATAGCTTTGAAACTATCAACCATTGAGAGACAACTAGAGGAATGTGTTAAAGCAAAGGACATGTATTACAATTTCATAAACTCTGATCTTAATGTAGTTGAGATTACATCATATGCCTTATGTGCAATTCTCACTATTGTCAAAGTAGCCAAGGTCACATGGAAGGAAGGTATGGATGGTCTAAAGTAAAATTTTGATGATTGTATGAAGATTATATCAACTTGAGGCACCAAGATAGAAATTTTGACAGCTTTTGACAATAGAACTTTTTGATAGTTTTTGGACATTCTAATCTTTTTCATTGATGCTAGAGGGGGAGAAGTTGTATCAGAAAATTGTAAATAAGTTATGCATTTTTATTCATGTCAAAAGGGGGAGAATTTGTAAGATGAAGTATTTGTAATAGATGGTAAGAATAGTAATGTTGTAAGTTTAGAAAAAAATTTTGATACTTAGCCAATTTTCCTACTTTGTTGCTATCAATGCCAAAGGGGGAGATTGTTGAAAATTGGTTATATGTAAATATGTAAATTTTTTCATTAATGGCAACACATGATGTACATTCTTATAATAAACCTCAAAAATAAAGATACTTAGCTTTTTCGTACTCAAAAAATTGTCAAGGTATGGAAATAGTTTACAATAGTGTATTGTTTTATGTATAACTTGTTTATATGATGTTATTCTTGAGAGAGAAGATATATGGGAATAGTATGCATGTTGATGATGATGTGTATAACCTTGGACATTAGTATAGATAGTATAGAAAAGAGATAATTAAGATTTACAGAATAGAAGAATGAAAGGAAAAAGAATTATTTTGTTTACAAAATAATTACTTGACCAATTAGGGATTACATTCTAGATGTTTACTCTAAGTAAGAAAAGTTTATTTTGGTCTTAGCCGACCTAGCAAAAATTTGTGAAAAGACATGGTATTTATGCAAAGACATCTTGTGAGATTATTTGTAAGTGTAGACACTTAAAATCATCCCTAAACACTATATTAATTAATTTTAATATTGCCCATGACATTGTAATTAATTATTAATTAATTAATTAATTATATTGCTCACATTCCTCTACTTATTTAATTAAATTAATTAATTAAATGAGTTCATTCTCTTAAGTATTTAAATCTAATTTAAATACTCCTAGCCTTAATGTGTTAAATTAATTTAACACATGATCCTCCATCATCCCCTTTTTAAAATAAAATTTGTTTATTTAATCCTCACATCCCATTAATTCCTCTAAACTCATGATTAAATTAAATCTCATTTAATTTAATCTTAAGCATAACCTAGAGCCTAGCCTATAACTATCATTTTCATCCTCTTAAGCATACTTCTTCTCTAATCCCACTTAATCATTTCTAATCATCTTCCTAATCCACCTCATTAGCCTAAGAGTGTGCTCACACATGTGTGAGATGGCATGCCTACACACTCTTGTCTCTCACTCTTCTTCTCAAGTTTGCTCACACGTGTGAGAAAACTTTGAATTCTTGACCATTTGCATGGCTTGCATGTCACCTTATGTGGAATCTACATGGATGCCACCTCACCAAGCCCTCCTTCAAGCCTATAAATAGAGTGCTTGTCTCAAGCGTTGATCATCTCCCATTTTTGCATTGTTACCATGCCATTTTGAGTTTTGAGTTTTCATGCTTAGAGTTTTGCATTGTAGCTTGATTTGCATAGAGATTTTTAAAATCATACGAATAATTTGGTAGCTGATTTAGTTTGCTTCATGCATTGTTAGTCTAGTTTCTTCATGTATTATCACCTCCATTTCATTTACATCTTAGCTTAGCTTGCACATCTCATTAGTTTCTTAGTTGCATTCCATAGTTTCATTCTTGAATACCTTCAAGAATGGCTTTCCCCATAGCCATTTCTTGAGGTATTCTTCATTTCATTGTAACCTATATTCATATTTCATTTTCACTTACACTTGCACATCTGCTCAAGAGATTCACTCCATTTTTGTGTTTGGGAGAGCACACCAAACATACCCCCCATCTTAACACACAAACAAGGCCTTTTATGGGTGCCTTTGTTGAGCTGTAGAAGTGGTTGAAAGATTGGGTTTGTTAGCTGCTTAGAGTTGCAAAATCCAAGCAAGCATTAGTTAATGTTTGTTCTTTTCATGTTGATGAATCTTTGATGCACTTTCAAGGTTTTTAGCTAATGTTTTTTTGTTAACCCGTGCTCCTAATAGGTCACATTTTCTAGCACACAGTAAGTGATATGCAAAAGTTGTGAATGCAAAGCTTTGTATCATATGCAAAAGAAAATGTTTGATAACCTGATTTTGTGATCTGAGATCGAACTGAGGTCAAAGATCAGCTAAAAGAGGGTACAACATCCATACTTTTGTATTTTAGGAACTTTAATTACTTGTTTTGGTAGTGAGCTCTTCTTGTAATTGAAATTGCATGTTTGGGTAGTGAGCTCTTCTTGCACACATTGTACCACAACTCCTAAAAGGCTGAAATCTCCTAACAGGGATTCAAAGTCTCATAATAGAGAATCATATGTACTAAATGAGTTTATAGAATCCTAACACTGTCCATCCTCTAAAAAGGTAAATTTATATTAGTACATCATCATGTGGGTATCATCCCCCCTAGGGTTTTCTCTTGGCCAAGGTTTCCCTAGTTAACACAATATGGTGTTATGAGTTCTTTGTATGCATGGTTCCTTTTACTATTCAACATTACTTGTTTAATTTTTTATGGATGGTTCAAAGTAGTAAATAATATCTAGTTGGTGACAAAAGTTTGTAGAATATTGATTCACCCACAAACCAGCCCCCACCCCCCCCCCCCCCCCCCCCCACCCCCTCCCCCCCCACCCCCACAGTATTCCCTATTTCTAACATTAAGGATTGCAAGAAAGATTGTATGTACCATTTTTTCCATGTGAAGTGTCTTGAGAGAATTGAAGAGTGATTTGACAATTAATTGAAGTGTGAAGTAAAGTTTGAGAAGAAAAAAGTTGCAAAATCCATAAATCATGATTTTAAGGTATTTTGTGAAGCTTGAATCTAGTTTTTAAATAATGTTAGTTATAGTTCAAATGAAAAGTCAGAATGTGTATGACATAAATGAAAGACCATGATGTGAGTTTAAGAAATATTTGTTTAGTTCTCTATTGGATGCATTTTTGAAAGTTTGAAAAAATGTGTTGCATGTCAATGATATCATAAGTTACATCCATTGTAAGATTTGAGAGCATAGGTGATGAAGAGATTCATGAGGACTTGGGAAAGATGTGTAGCTGTGACTTATCCTTGAAGTCTGAGGATGCACATCTAGAAATTTCAATTTGGTGACTTATATGTCTTATATAGAGTTTAACAATCACAATTGGACTTGAATCATTTTGAGTAGGGTACATGATGATACAATGACCTAATTCACAAGTTCATAGGATTAAGTAATGAAGGTTGTAATCCTTTTAATGAGAAGAATGTTAGGAAGATGGTTGAGACAAACGTGAACACAAGGTTTTTTGGACAAAACATGAAGGTAGACTATATTCAAGATAAAGGATTAAAATTGTTAACCAAGATATTCAGGTACAAGTTGAACCATGGATTGAGGGTTAACTCTATACCAGGTGGATTTTTGCATGCAGCTTATGTAATGGCTATGAAAAGAAGAAAGGTTAATTTATGTGAGATTATTAGAATGCAACTGTTGGACAACATTGTAAAGATTAAGAAGACAAAGAATGCAATTTTTAGATTTGAGACCCTATTCTTTTGTGCCACAAGTAAGTTTTCTAGATTGATAAGTTGGGATAGCAGTGAGTGTGCAATGAAGATGGTGACTCAATGTTACATATCTAAGCCATAACATGTTAGAGATGATGATATTGATAGAATGATGAAGAACTTCTAGACTAAGATTAATAGAGGTATAGGATACCACCCTCTATGGTAGATAAGTACAAGGAAGAAATATGCTTTCTGGTGGAAACCAACAACACCTACATGGAAGCAATGATTCCCAGAGTCAAATTTATAGATCCTATGGGATATGAGATGAGCATTGAGTTCATAGAAGGGTATGTGCAGATCATGCTCTAGTTAGAGAAGGATACAGAATTCCTTAGATGTGGTAAATATGAGAAAAAGATGAGAATAGTTCATTCAAAACTATACAACAAGGAAAGCAAGAAAAAGGTTGAGAAAGAGATAGATTCCATCCTTAAGGAATCAGGCATGACAAGGAAATAATTTGATGATACTAAAGCTATTTCACTAGAGATGAAGTCTAGTGGATAGGCTGAAGTAGCAGCAACTCCCATAGCATTTGTAGGACATTTAGAGGCTATGATAGTAGCATAAACATGTGTGCAAGCACCAATTACACCATATCCAGTAGTTGCACTAGTGCAACTAGTTAGAAAAAGGAGTGACCAACCTAGAAGATAGCCTGAGGTTATATAATGTATTGTACAAAGGAAATTGGAGAGATTGGTCAAGGTGAAGCATGAACCTACACCATCAACCAAGAAAAGGGAGAAGCTAACCACCAGTGGACCTAGAAAGAGAAGAAAAATTTTGCAAGTCAATGATTCTAAGGAATCAAAGGATGAGATAGAAGATAGACTTGTAGTCCAGAATGCAAAAGAAGAAAGAACAACAATTGGAAAGAAAACATGGAAGCCAAAGGTAGAAAACCTTAACATGAAAATTATTAATGATGATAATTTTGTATAGTTGAACAAATATCATGATTTGTATAGTAATATGGATAGAAGGTAGTTAGAAAATTTCATTATAAGAAACATGATTTTGAGGAAAAAAAGGTTTGAGAATATACAAAAAAAGATACCAAAGGATCTGTATAATAGACTTGTAAATAGGGAAAGCAGAATATCAAAGGAAAATATGAATATGAGGATCATGATGATAAATAAGATAGAATTATGATGTTGATTCTAAGGAGGAATCAAATATAAATTTGAAGGGTATTTAGCCCTTGCTAAGGAACAAAAGAAAAGAAATTATTCTGATGGGAGGCACTTATGAGAATGTTAGGAAATAAATTGCATTGGCAATTATAAAATATATGACTAAGGTGCCTAAGGTGAGTGTGCAGTCTAAGCCTAAGAACCTAGCATATGTGCAAGTACATGCACCTTCTAGGAGAGAGGAAGAAGCAGAGAAGACACAATAGGCATTCTCACCACCTCACATTGTTATGGGTATTAAATCCATGCAATTGGATCGTATGCGCATAATTATGGATATGATGGAGAATCCTTTTGTAGCATTTGGCCAATTCATTGTTGGCAATATTATTGCTTACTCTAGCTCTAATGATGAAGTAGAAGAAAATAAGAAGAAGGTGGAGGAGTGATGCAGGAGCATCCAGAGGTATAAGGGCAATCCTGTGTCACCCAAAAAAATGTACTTAGACTTATTTTCTATCTCATGTGTTTTCATTTTTGGATACCCTTTTGCGCCAAATAAAGGTTCCAACTCTCACAGTTCCACTATCAATGTGTTAGAAAATCTTGAAAAAATAGAAGCATGCAATTTGGCCATCATTTTGGTGACCTAGAAGGTGTGAATTGGCCAGATGAAGGTAATTGTGATTTAGAGCATTCTAGAAAAAGAATCAGGTCAAAAGGCCCCACGGTTTGAAAGTTATTGCAGTTTTTCGGGTATTGGAGACCCCCTAAGAATGCTTCAAAGTCAAGTTAGGGGCATTAAATGACCTCAAAAAGGGTCAAAAAATGGGGGACAAGAAAAGCTTGTCCATAAGGCTATAGAGCAATTTGAGAGCTTTTCAAAAATGTAAACAGTTCGTCAATTGGAGATACGATTCAAAAGTTATGCCTCCCGAAAGTTCAGTTACCATTTTTGGATTCTTCTAGATTTGCACCAACTTCCAATGCAGCTTCTAGAACCTTCTATTTGGTTTGTGGATGCCTACTAGCACTTTCTAGAATGTACTCCTAGTTCTTAACCCTTTGGGGTCTATTTAACGAGATTTCTGGCATTGTAAAAGGCAGTTCGGAGTGGAGTTTGAGAGGAGGTACTGAAAGGAGAAATTATCTCCAAATTTATGCTATTGTAAGCCCTTAGGGCATGTTTTGAAGATTATTTTCACTGTACTGTTTGTACTAGCTTATTTTCTCAGTCAATATAATTTCCCCCTTTTCTATTGTGTCCATTCTGTTCTTGGGTTGTGTCCCCATCAAGTGGTATCAGAGCCGGTTTTCCTGAGTGTGTAGACAGAGCGCCGACTATGAGGCAGTTTGCACCAGAACTGTGTGCTTGTGGGTTTGAGTTAAGAAGATGCCTCCATGAAGAGAGCATGGTGGAAGGGCCAAAGCTATTAATCCTAAGGAGGTTAGAGCCCTCCAAAGGCAGGTGTAGGCATTGCAAGAGGAGCTTCATAGAGGAGCAAATGTTGCCGCAGGTGACAACAGTGAGGATGACAATGAAGAAGAAGTAATGGGACCATAAGAGGAATTTGATGGGGAAGTTCTGAATCATGCAGAGGAAAGGCTTTTTAGGGCCATTACTAAGTTTGGAAAAAGACCCACAATTGAAGTGGGTGTATTTTCAGGAAATCTGAAACCAGATGAGTTGATCAATTGGATCAATGAATTGGAAGAATACTTTGAGTATGAGGATATCAGGGACCCAGATAGGGTTAAGTTTGCAAAGGCCAAATTGAAAGGCCATGCCAAAATCTAGTGGCAATAGGTTCAATTGGAAAGAAATAGAAGAAGAAAGGAGAAGATCACAAGATGGGATCGCATGGTGGACAAATTGAAGAAGCAGTTCATTCTTGTAGACTACGAGCTTGATTTGTTTAAGAAGATGCATGGGTTAAAGCAAGTAGGAAGATTAGTCCAAGAATATACAGAGGAATTTTATCGACTCTTGAGTAGAGTGAGGCATGCAGAAGCAAATAAGGAAAAGGTTGCTCGTTATATCAGTGGGTTGCAACCTAGCAGCCAGGAGGAATTAAGTCTGGTAAGAATGACCAGCGTTGAAGAGGCATACTAGTTTTCCCTACGAGTTAAAGAGAAGCTAAATAAAAGGTTTGAAGGAAGACAAAGAGGGCATGGTCAAGGAGGAAGGGGAAGCGGTAGGTCATCTGGAGGCCACAATGAAACCCAAAAGAAAAATGAAGATGAGGGTACTAGCAAGAACCAGAGGAATGAGGGTTTCAACCGCTCCCATGACCAAGACTTTGGAAATCAAAGAGGAAGAGGTAGAGGACATGGACAAGGAAGAGGAGGCTTCCATGGTACCTATTTCCATTGCAATGAAGAACGTCATCATGCCTTTGAATGCCCTCAATGACAAGGAAGGACAGATAGGAGAGCTAAGGGCCAAGCTAGGGTTGCTCATGTGGATGAGGATGCACAATCATCACATTCAGAGGATGGAAAAAGAGGAGAAACCTTGGTAAATAAAAGAGTCCTACTAAGTGGTGAGATTGAACTAGGACAACGGAGAAGTTTGTTTCATACCAGATGCAAGTTTGAGGATAAATGTTGTGATGTGATCATTGATGGTGGTAGCACTGATAACTTGGTATCAGAAGAGATGGTCTCTAAGCTAAAGCTCAAGAGGGAGAAACATCCCCAGCCCTATCGAATTTCTTGGGTAAAAGATGATCATAAGGTCCTGGTAAGTGAACAATGTTTAGTGAAATTCAAAATTGGGAGTTACCATGATGAAGTTCTCTATGATGTTATTTCGATGGATGTTTTCCATCTATTGGTGGGTAGACCATGGAAGTTTGATAGACATGTAGTGCATGATGGACATGCAAACACATACTCTCTGACAAAGGATGGAGTTCACCACAAATTGAAGCCCATGAAAAAGGAAGGTGAAAAAGTATGTAGCAATGCTAGGATTTGTCTTGTTGATGGAAAGAAGTTTTTAGATGGCATGAAACATCAGCATATGTGCTATGCTTTGATTTCGAGGAAAGATAAAGAAGGTAGTAGTGAAATACCACTTGAAGTTTTAGATTTACTAGGGGATTTTGGAGATATTATCTCTGATAATGTTCCAGATGGATTGCCACCAATAAGGCAAATCAGTCATCAGATAGATCTGATTCTAGGAGCTAGTTTTCCTAACAAGGCTACTCACAGGATGACTCCTACTGAAACAGAGGAGCTAAATAGACAGGTTTAGGAGCTATTAAGGAAGGGCTTGATTCAAGAGAGCCTAATTCCATGTGCAGTACCTACAGTACTTGCACCAAAGAAGGATGGAGAGTGGAGGATGTGTACAGATTCTTGAGCTATAAATAGGATAACCATCAAGTACCAATTTCCTTTGCCAAGGATGGATGATCTTATGGACTACTTGGGTGGAGCTCAGTACTTCACAAAGATAGATCTCAAGAGTGGTTATCATTAGATACGGATTTGAGAAGGATATGAGTGGAAAATAGCCTTCAAGACCAAGGAGGGTCTTTATGAGTGGTTAGTCATGCCCTTTGGATTGACGAATGCCTCAAGCACCTTCATGTGGCTCATGAATGAGGTACTTAAGAAGTTATTGGGAAAATTTGGTATTGTCTATTTGGATGATATTTTAATTTTCAGCAAGATTTTGGAAGAACATTTACTGCATATTCATAGTGTCCTTGAAAGGCTAAGGAAAGAGAAACTATTAATTAATCTGAAGAAATGTATCTTTGCAAAAAGGGAGTTAGTCTATTTGGGGTTTGTTATATCACCTAAAGGTCTCAAAATGGATCCGGAGAAGGTAAAAGCCATCTTGGAATGGCCTACTCCAAGGTCTGCTACTAAGGTAAGATCATTTCATGGTCTGGTTAGTTTTTACAGGAAGTTTATTAAGAATTTCAGTGGCATATGTGCACCCCTAACTGATACAATAAGAGGGGATAGAAAAGAGTTCAAATGGATTGCAGCAGCTGCGAGAAGTTTTGAATTGTTGAAGAAGAAGGTAACAGAACAACCAGTGTTGGCACTTCCAAATTTTAGAAAGGTTTTCCAGGTGGATTGTGATGCCAGTGGCAGCACTATTGGGGCTGTATTAAGCCAAGAAGGTAAGCCTATTGCATATTTCAGTAAAAAATTGAATGATGCAAAGAAGAAGTATTATGTTTATGATCAAGAGTTCTATGCAATAGTTCAGGCCTTAAAGAAATGGAGGCATTATTTATTACCAAAGGAATTTGTTTTGTATACTGATCATCAGGCATTATAGTACCTAAATAGCCAAGGTAAATTGAATCGAAGGCATATGAAGTGGGTAGAGTTCTTGCAGAGTTATACATTTGTGTTGAAGCATAGAAGTGGAAAATCTAACAGGGTTGTAGATGCACTAAGTAGGAGACAGTTGTTGCTCACAGTAATGCAGGTTGAAGTAGTTGGGTTTGATGAACTCAAGAATTTGTACCCCGAGGATCCTGATTTTGCTAAAGCATGGAAAGCTTGTAAAGAACCTATTGTTGTAGATAGAACCAAGTGGTTAGACTATTTGATTTAGGATGGCATGTTGTTCAAGGGTAGTCAATTGTGCATTCCAAGGAGTTCCATGAGGGAAAATCTGATTAAGGAGAAACATAGTGGAGAGATGGCAGGACATTTTGGTTGAGATAAGACCATTTCCATTCTTAGAGAACATTATTTTTGGCCTCAAATTTCACAGGATGTGAAGAAGTTTGTACAGAGTTGCCAGGTTTGTCAAGTTGCCAAGGGGTTTAGTCACAATACTGGCCTATATCAGCCATTGCCTTTTCCATCAAGGCCATGGGAGGACATAAGTATGGATTTTGTTCTTGGATTGCCAAGGACACAAAGGGGTAATGACTTAGTATTCGTGGTGGTTGATAGGTTCTCCAAAATGGCACATTTCATTCCATGCCACAAAAATCATGATGTTGTCCATATTGCAGACTTGTTTTTCAAAGAAGTGGTAAGACTACATGGTCTTCCAAGGAGTATAGTTTCTGACAGAGCTACTAAATTTGTGGGGTATTTTTGGAGGACATTGTGGAAAAAGTTAAGAACCAACTTGAAATTCAGTTCCACGCATCACCCACAAACTGATGGCCAAATAGAAGTGGTAAATAGAAGTTTGGGCAATTTGTTGAGATGTTTAGTTGGGGATAAGCCCAAGGGATGGGATTTGATTCTACCACAGGAAGATTTTTCTTATAATAACTCTATAAATAGGAGTACTGGAAAATCACCATTCCAAATTGTATATGGGAGTAGCCCAAGGACTGCACCAAAGCTGAGGAAGATAGAGCAAGGAGAGAGGACAAGTACTGAAGCAGAAGAATTTGCTGAACATATCAAGCATCTACATGAGGAGGTTCAGGCACACATTACCAAGATGAATCAAGAGTATAAAGCTAGGGCTGATCAAAGGAGAAGACATAAGGAATTCCAAGTAGGGGATCCAATCATGGTGCACTTACGAAAAGAAAGATTTCCAGCCGGTACTTACAACAAGCTGAAAATGAAGAAATTTGGCCCCTGCAAAATTTTGAAGAAACATGACTCAGGAAATGCATATGAGGTGGAGTTTCCAGATGGTATTCACATTTCTCCCATTTTCAACATTGCAGATTTAACAGAGTATCATGATGATGGTGCAGATGAGGTGTTAGAGCCATGTCTGATTCCTGCTTCTAAGAAGGAGGAGATAGAAGACATTCTAGATCATCGTGTGGGTGGGAGTACCAGAAATAGGCAGTATGAAGAGTATTTGGTGAAGTGGAAAGGACGGTCGATCGAGGACTCCACTTGGATTTCAGTAGCTGAGGTTTCCCATTTGGGATTTCCTCCACCATTCATAAAGTGACAGGGTCACTTTTCAATCTACCCTGGTGTCTGATGCAGGAGCATCCAGAGGTATAAGGGCAATCCTGTGTCACCCAAAAAAATGTACTTAGACTTAGTTTCTGTTTCATGTGTTTTCATTTTTGGATACCCTTTTGGGCCAAATAAAGGTTCCAACTCTCACAGTTCCACTATCAGTGTGTTAGAAAATCTCAAAAAAATAGGACCGTGCAATTTGGCCATCATTTTGGTGACCTAGAAGGTGTGAATTGGCTAGATAAAGCTAATTGTGATTTAGAGCATTCCAGAAAAAGAATCAGGTCAAAAGGCCCCGCGGTTTGAAAGTTATTGCATTTTTTCGAGTTTTGGAGACCTCCTAAGAATGCTTCAAAGTCAAGTTAGGGGCATTAAATGACCTCAAAAAGGGTCAAAAAATGGGGGATGAGAAAATCTTGTCCATAGGGCTATAGAGTGCTTTGAGAGCTTTCTGAAAACGTAAACAGTTTGTCAATCGAAGCTACGATTCAAAAGTTATGCCTCCCAGAAGTTTGGTTACCGTTTCTGAATTCTTCTAAATTTGCACCGACTTCCAATGTAGTCAAATAAAAGGTAATTTCAATGAACTTGAAACACTCATTATCAAGTTATAGCTCCTAGAATCCAATAATGAAGACTATAGAGCAGAAGTGGAGAAGATACATGGTATGATTAGGGACTTGGAATCTAATAAAGAGAAAGCAACAAGGAGATTCTCTAATCTTAGAGAAATTTTGTCATCTAAAGTCAACATTTTGTATAGGCAACTTGAGGAATGTCTTATAGTTAAGGCTTCCTATGACAAATTTTCCTATAGTAACTTGAGTGCAGTTAAAGTGATATCCTATGCACTTTGTGCACTAATCAGTATCTCAGAGACAATAAAGGACAACTGGAAGAAAGAGTAGAAAGACTAAAGGTTGTTAATGTAGATTATTTTACTAGATTAATAGGTTGATTAGCAATAGTACACCCAAATTTTGTATACATATTTTGACACCTTTTCCATTGATGACAAAGGCAAAGAGTAATATGTAAGGAAAATTTTATGTTATATGTTTGTAATATGTAAGCACTAAGGAGTATACAAAAAGGGGAAGTAATATTGTATTGTTAGGTGTATGGATGACTTGTTGAGAGTTATCTCATGCACATTTATGGAAATCTTCATGATAGTATCATGATGACCTATGCTAGTGCATAGATGTGTATAGATAGTATGATGTGAGTTATGATCAAAATACCAGTGTAGGTATTTAATAGTGTAGAACTAAGCATAGTAGAGAATTGTAGTATATGGCCTTAGGAATTATTTTGGCTACAAAAAGATGACTATGTTATGATGAGATGACTATGTAGATATTATTCAATGAGCCATTTTATATTATGTCAAGTGTGTGAACACATGAAGGATGATTGAGCAGAGTTTTGTAATTATACAAGTAAAGATCTTATCTTATAAAGATAAGTGAGTTATTTATGATAGATGAGAAAGTGTTAAGTAATGTGAACTATTGTATAGAGAGCTTGAAATATTTTTTAGCATTACATGATGCAAATTTTTATGTATGATCAGAACAAGTGCCAAGTACAATATTTATTCTTGTGAATAATTGAATTGAATTATTGCATGTTAAGGTGGTGGGCTCTTCTTTCATATATTGTAATTTTTCTACCAACTCCTAACAGGTTTGAAGCAACTCCTCAGAAGGTTGAGGCTTCTAACAAGAACTCGAGACACTATATGTACTTCATAGACTCCTAACATGGTCAATATACTTAAAATGATCCTATTGTTTAGTGAACCATTTAGTGGGTATCATCCCCACTGGGGTTTTCCCTTGGCTAGGGTTTCCCTAGTTAAAAAATAATGGTGTTATGAGTTATCTTTGTGCATGGTTATATTTATTTTTTAGCATTGTTGGCTTACTTTCACATGAAATTTATAAAGTAATTAACAATATTCAATTGTGGGAAAAAGTTTGTAATATACTAATTCACCACCCCACCCCCAGTATTATCTATTTCTAATAGGGAGAAAATGAGCTTCCACCTTCACATGGTTGGCCCTAATTAGTAGAGAATATTAAACTATTATTGAAACCAATTGAAGCTCAATATTAACCTATGATTGCATGACAACTAATTGTGTGAATCTCTTGGTTTCAGGCAATGCAGAAAGAGGTCATAGCTCAATATGAAATCTCAATTCATATGCATACGACATTAGGTCAAGCTAAAAAATGTAACATTTTTTCATTTTTGTTAGAGGTATTTAATTAGGTATTTTAGGTTATAGACCATATGAACATTGTAACTTTGACTCTTATAGGCAAGTGTAACATCCTCAGCTTGCAAGAAAATCAAGACTTTCAATGTGTTGGCTTGTTGAGGATATTCTCTTTTCCATAGAAGCTAGAGTTCTAATGTTCATGATGGTCTATAATTTTAAAAAATTAATAGACGTATTAAATAAATGTAAATTTGGTGTATTTTTTCAGCTCCACCTATTGTTCATGCATATAAAATGTAGTTTCACATGCATTTTCAATTCAAAGTGGTAGAATCTTATTTTCAATATGATGAAAAATGGCATGCACCAAAAGATGGAAAAATGTTGTCACTTTTGTAGGTCTAGAACATTTTTTTGTTATATTTTCTCACACATATCCACACAAATGTGAATATTTTTTCACACATATCATTTAAGAATATTGTTTTCTTCATATTTCAAGTTGAAATTGTTAGAAATAGATAATACTAAGAGGGTGGGTGAATCAGTACTCTACAAACTTTTTCCCACAACTAAATATTGTTAATTACTTTATAACTTGCATATGAAAGCAAACCAACAATGTTGAATAGTAAATATAGCCATGTACAAAGAGGACTCATAACACCATTATTTGTTAACTAGGGAAAGGCTAGCCAAGGGAAAACCCTAGTAGAGATGGTACCCATAAGATGATTCACTTAACAAAAGAATCATGTTAAGGATATTGACCCTATTCAGAGTCTATGAAATACATATAGTGTCTCGAGTCCTTATAAGAGGACTAGGCCATGTTAGAAGCCTCAACCCTATTAGGAGTTTCTTCAACCCTATTAGGAGTTGGTAGAACAAATACAATGTGTGCAAGAAGAGCTCATTACCCTAACATGCAATTATACAATTAAGTTATTCACAAGAGTAGGTATACATACAATATTGTCTTACTTATGTATCTCACACTTTCTTTGATTATACATCAGATTTTGCATCACATAAGGCTCGCATATCATTTGAGCTTTCTTCTCAATCATTCACATAACACCTCCTTCACACTTTATTTGCACAAGATATGATATTTACTTATATCTCACAAACTAATATATCTCTACTCAATCAACCTTAATTCTTTCATACACTTGATCAAACATTTAAATGACTTTGGGTAAACATCTAAGATTTCATCCCATCGTGACTTAGTAAATATTTTGTCACCAAATTTAATTCCTTAATTCATACAATCCAATTCTCTGAGGTGCTCTATTCTATTCTGTTAAATACCTAAACTAGTAATGTTGTCACAAAATTTTGCACCCTTTACTAAAGTTTAACCTAAAGAAAACCTTGTGAAACATGGAAAGAATCTCCAAATTGTGGGACTTGAACAATAAGATTGAGTCTCTAGAGAAGGTCGGCTTCTTCACTATTAGGATGCACCTAACTACCCTTTGAAGGAAAAGGGAGAAGGAAATACATAAAACCAAATGACATAGTCTAATTTAGAGGGGTGATATGTTGGAGTTGATGAAATCCAACTCTAAAGATGCCCAAGATCACCTGCATGCAAAAATATGTCAAAGAGAAGCCAAGGAAGGAAGAGCATGGACCCAGGGAAAAACCCTAAACTGACATGAGAGACAACAAGTATGCAAAAAAAATGAAATTGTATTTACAATGAGAATGTGTTGTTATATGAAATACAATGAGGGAGAGACTTCTTATAAAGGCCTCAAGGAATCTCCTAGAACAAGTTAGAAGACGCTAGGAGATAAGTGTGACAACTAAGCATACATCCACATGAGGTGGAAAGTCCTCGAACAATGTGAGAGGATAAGTATGACTTAGGAGAGAACAAACTCCCATATTGTCAACGACTTATAATAAACTCCTAGACTACAACTAATAAATGAAATGCATTTGCCTAAGTAAGCTTAAGTAAATAGAATAATTAATTAATTATTAATTATTTACTCTAACACCCCCCCCCCCCCCTTAAGTGCAACTTAGGAAAATGCCTTAAGCTCACAAAACTAAGAAATGCAGAATGGGTCCTAGCAATGAGGCCATTTTAGGTACCCAAGTACAATGCAAAAAAATGCTACTAAATGCAACCTCTATAAAATGGGGAAAGAGAGAAAACCACGCTAGAAAAACCTCCCACAAAAATAGGTAAAAACTTAGTGAAGAACTAAAGAAGCCTCCAACTAGGGAATGTCCCCTAAAAATAGGAACAAGAAGTGATCATGAAGAGCATCACTGAAGTAAGAAGAGCTGCAAATCTACCATCAAAAAGAAAATTGGTGATCTGAAGAACCTCCATGGAAGAAGATGGCATGAACCAAGCATGTCTATATGGTAGATGATCCATCTCATCGAAATGCATAGGTAGCTAGCCATTGCAATCGCCTTGTATATAGGATCAACCACTAAATACATAGTTCACACTAATGAACCATTGAACCATGGATTCATTAGAACAACAGCATAACCCCCCCTTAATGTTAATGGGGTGAGATGATAGGCAATTGAGAAGGTGGGCCAAAGTCTCCTGCAAACAAACCAAGAATGATGAGAGGAAGAGGTACAGACACCTATAAAGACACGGTCACACTGACACTACATGAGGCTAATGTCATGTAAGGGACACTCACTTGACAAAGGGAGAATGCCTAAAACAACAAACAACTATCCCCCCCATGGTGCTTTATAAAAATAGTGCATGTACAACTGATTCAAAACAATGTTCATCAACCCAAAATGCAAAAGTGACACTTTATCTCAGTGTGATACATAAAAGTGCTTCAAAATGATCTACAATGATCAAAACCAAAAACAAGCTATAAAAAAGTAAAGTAAAGCCCAAAAAAAAGGAAACCATGCTAGGAAAGCATTCCTCAAATCTAAAACACTCAAGATATCCACCATATAGAAAAAATACAAAAAATATGATAGAAAGATCATGGGCCAAAATCTAAGGAAAAGGACCATATTTTTGAAAAGGTGAAAAAACTAGCTTTCCAAAAATATAAAGTTTTCAAAAAACTAACATGGGACACAAAAGAAAAGCTTACCAAAGTCAAAAACACAACTTTGGACTTCAACTAAAAAATGGGCAACAAAAATGCATCAAAACCTAAAAATACCTACACCAATGTCTTCATCTCAGAACCAGCTTTCTGGTGCTTTTTTTGGATTGGAAAAATACCTCTGTATGCTCAAGTTATGGCCAAAAATTTGAAAGTAGGTCAAAAAAGACCTAGGAGAGGTGCAAGGGGCAAATGATGCAGTGCTAACATCATGTTGATGTCAGTATTTCACCGTCCTAAATTTGACGACTTGGAGACCGTCGGCACAAAAAAAAAAAGGTGCTCTAATACCATGTTGGAGTTGATGAAATCCAACTCTGAAGACACCCTAGATCACCTGCATGCAAAAACCTGTCAAAGAGAAGCCAAGGAAGAAAGAGTGTGGAGCTAGGGAAAAACCCTAAACTGACATGAGAGGCAACAAGTATGCAAAAATAATGAAATTTTATTTACAATGAGAATGTGTTGTTATATGAAATACAATGAGGGAGAGACCACTTATAAAGGCCTCAAGGAATCTCCTAGAACAAGCTAGAAGATGCTAGGAGATAAGTGTGACAACTAAGCATACATCCACATAGGTGGAAAGTCCTCAAACAATGTGAGAGGATAAGAATGACTTAGGAGAGAACAAACTCCCATATTGTGAACAACTTATAACAAACTCCTAGACTATAATTAATAAATGAAATGCATTTACCTAAGTAAGCTTCAGTAAATAGAATAAATAATTAATTATTAATTATTTACTCTAACATGATACACCAAATAGTATGTTCAGTCTTATCTCTACTTAGAATGGCATAGCTCATCAATATAATCCCAAATTATTCATCAATATAATCCCAAAGTACACAAATTCAATCTTTTCTTTAACTCAACAACCATATAAGATCAAAAACCAATAGGATGGTATAAGTAAGGAGCTTTGCTCTATATTATTCAAAGTCCAAATAGATACAACATACAAGTTGAAGAATGTAGGAAATGAATTAATAGAAAGCAAGAAGATATTACACAATATATTAATGGAAGAAAGAGGTATAATAGAGAAATATATTTACTCAAAGGCAAAGGGAATTACAATTGAAAAGTATGGAGTATAGCTGATATAGAATTGAAGAAGAGACTGGCCCTTGAAAGAGTTGAAAAAATTTCCTTTATAGCTTAGGCATAACTAAGAAGACTTCAATTGAAACACTAAAAATCAACTATTTCCTTCAAGTTGTAGAGAACAATCACTACTAATCCTAGAAATATTTGATTGAATGTACATCCATATGTAGAAAATCTAATATTTTACTTATAACTTGGGTTTTGAAGAGACAGAAATAGTGGCCATAACTTCTCTGATTGGTAGATGGATAGCCATGGTGGTGTAGGAATGAAATTTATATTTTTTAGGTGTTGGGAACACCAAAATATAGTTGTAGATGACCAAAGGACTTGTTTGCCATCAATGAGTTACTTGAGAGTGTTCATAATAGTGATAGGTTAGTTGTGTCATCAATTCAATCAAATTTAACTATTGACCTCACCACATGGCCTCATATCTTTGAAGCATTCTACCACCTCATCCTATTTCTAGCTCAAAAAAATATTTTCACATCTTACTTTAGGACTTGAAATCTTACAATCAACTTGAGAAATAAACCCTTTGTATCATCTCGAGCAAGGAAATTGGCTTTTACAATCTTGTGCTTAGCATTTTATGACCTTTTGTAGCATCACCAACATATGTCTTATCCCTTATGACCATACAGTATAACCTTGCATGGCACCAAGCCTTACCTTTTCTTTTTATATGATCTCTTGATCACAAACAACTAATCTTGTCATGTGTATTAGTGAACAAATTGTCCTTTGAGAAAATGCGTGCAAATCTAACCCTGAATGCCCAAGTGAAAGGACAAATCAACACCAATAGTTGGATAGGTTATCATGGAATTGATAACCTTCTTTTGAATTTTATCAAGTATAGCTCCTTGTATGAGATATCCAATGAATCAAATGTGAATGCTTTTAAATAGAAAGCACAAAAGGATATCAAGTATCTATCCATAAACACAGCATAGATGCATAAACTTAATGACTGGAAAGAAAGAAAATAGAATACAGTAGATTACACAAAGCTCATTTGTTGTATACTAAATTACAAAAGACAAAGGTCAAAGGAATAATTTCCATTGTCCTAAGAAAAGAAGAATTAAAGCTTCAAGAAGATCTTGATATCAAAATGCGTTCAAAAAATAGCACATCTAATGCACTTAAAGAAAACTGAAAGTTACAAGAACATAACCATCAGTGGAAAGAAAACTACATAGACTCAAAGTTCTAATTTGTAGATATCTTTCAAACCTCCCTTCTTTAAGATGTAAAAGACTACACATATCCTATTACACACTGCATCAGAAAATGAAAACCATCTCCCCTACATTACATTTCAAAATCAAATTCCCCTTTGTTAGATTTCTTAGGATCTATTGCAAATGTAATAGCACTGCCTTCTTTTGGTCTATATTTTCCAAATGCCAATCTCTTTGTATGAGGAATAAATCAAGAAGAGACATGTCCCTTCATGGTACATGAATAGAGGGATATGTCTATTCATTAAGATAATTAATATAATAGAAAACTTAAGTGTGTGTTTTTGTGTGTGTGTCATTTTAATTATATTAACTTGATCTCATAGGTTTATCCTACTAAAGCTACCAAAACATCAACACTCCCTCTTAGCTAGGGAGGATAAACATATGATGATATATTAACTCAATGTAATATATGAATAACTTTGATCAGAAAATATTCAACATTTTGATATCTCACTTGATATCATGAGTCTTGGTCTCCCAAAATATCAACGATATTCACCAAATACTCTGAGTAATGGTCTTCAAAGTATCAACACTTGAAACTCACCATGTACTCAATAAGGCAATGGTCTATAAAATATCAACATATGATATTCACCATTTTGATATCATATTTGAGAATTGGTCTACAAAATATCAACATAAGATATTCACCAAATACTCTTTGAGTAGTGGTCTCTAGAATGAGATGCAAGATATTCACCAAGTACTATGAGTAATGGCCTCCAAAATACCAAGTTGTATGATATTCACTATGTACTCTATGTAATGGCCTCTAGAACATCAAATTTGCATAACATTCACCATATACTCAAAAAATTTATAAGGTATGTGCGCACGCATTCTCATAATACTTACCTTATAAACATCCATAATGAAAATTTATAATCTATTATGATTTACATAGACATCATAAGATATCCATCATAATAGAAAAATTAAGTTATTGTAAGATCGTCACCTTTCAATAACTTTTACAAATAAAAGTGATAATCATTTGGAAGTTGTCACTTCCTCATGATGTACACAGGAGGTAGGCTCATTAAAATCACATAGTCATGAGGTATATTCATTAATCATAGTCCTCTTGGCTACTACAATTTATTGTCACTAGAGAATCCATCTCAACATGGTTTACTCCCTCTGAATCAATAAGACTGAGATCACATAAGGTTGGCTCAATCACATCCTCTATCTACTCCCTCTCTTTCAAGGTTTCCTCTAATGAAATGTCAAGCTCCCTCTGAATCTCAATCTCCTTCTTTTTCCTACAAGAACATTCTCAAAGGAAAAGTCAAGGTATATAACTTGTATAGAAATATAAATAAGAAAGAGACTACTATAATACTCATTTGCACATCTTTCATACAAGTTGTCCATTTATTCATTTATTATGTGATGAGACTCCTCATAGGTATCATCCTTTGATTGCATGTCCAAAAACATTACCCCTTGTGGAAGTATCAAAAATGAATATGCAAGTTCTCAAAGTAACAAAGTCCAATAATCTCGTCCCTACTATAAATGAATGTATGCCAATGTAAACTCTTTTCCATATAATTTGCAGTAGATAATGTCAATGCATCACACTTCTTCACCCTATATAGGTTGGTGGGCTTGTCACCAAGCTATCATCCATTTTTTATGATTTATAAGAATTTTCTTAAGGGGTCAAGCCTATTAAGCAGCCACCCTCTTATTTTATTACCTTTTAATAAATTGTTTTCCCTAATCTTTGCTAGTCAGAATTCCATCTCCATGCAATATTAATTTCATTACCAATCATTTTCATCTTTAGGAAAAGACTCCTCTTCTTTATCGATTCCTATCTTTATGGAGTGTCAATATTTAATTACTTGCTTCTTTTACCCTTTATATAAATCTATTGCCTTATTACTATTTTGATCCCCCTTTATTATATGAAATCTTGCATAGTAATACTAATAATATTATTTATGTTGGCAAGGCCTTTGCCCTTGACAACATTAAATAAGTTTGTATGTACTATTTGTTCTTCAATGCACTAAGACCTTCTCCATTGGTGCATATATCTGGCCTTTTTATTCTCTACCAACACTGAGGCTCAGAACCCACAGATCTAAAAAGAACATTAGACGCCATACAAGATTTTTTCCACTTGATGAATGCCAATTATATTGGATGTGAAGAATATTTAGAATAATTAAACTTCCATTGTATATGGAAAATATTATATTTTAACAAATTGTCTCATTTGTCTTTATAGAATATGCACAGTAATCTTTGTATTCAATCATCAACCATAATAACATCTAATAACTATCACATGACCTGAGAACCTCACATAGCTTAAGGGATTTGGTGCATCTCAAAATCCCATTTAGAGAGGAAAAGAACATGACTTTGATATTCTTAACAGCCCTAGCATTGGAAGAATTTTCTAGCCACCGAATCCATCTCTCCCAACAGTACAATTTTGATACAAATCTGGTACGATTATGATTTCCCATTTTTTTTGAAGAAAATGATAAGTAAGTTATCTTATCCATTAGGTAACAGGCACTCAAATGAATGATATATGAGTTTGTGTTGCATGTGCAGTCACAGCCAACACAGTTACGTGAATATCTTAAACCTCACAAGTCTGGGAGGTAATCAAAAATTATTTCTTCTCTGTATTTTCTTCTATTCCAAATTTTATTTTCTTATTCCTCAACCTTAATTTCATTTTACTTATTCCTTCGATACATTTGCAACCTTGCTCTAATACCATGTTAGACTTCTTAGGATCTGCTACAAATGTAATAGCACTGCCTTCTTTTGGTTTGTATTTTCCAAATGCATTGATCTCTTTGTATAAGGAATAAATCAAGAAGAGACATGTCCCTTCATGAGACACGAATAGAGGGATATGTCTATTCATTATGATAATTAATATAATAGAAAACTTAAGTGTGTGTGTGTGTGTGTGTGTGTGTGTGTGTGTGTGTGTGTGTGTGTGTGTGTGTGTGTGTGTGTGTGTGTGTGTGTGTGATTTTAATTATATTAACTTGATCTCATAGGTTTATCCTACTAAAGCTACCAAAACATCAACACCCTTTAATCACTAGCACAAAATCTAGCAAACAAAGCTTCGTTCTGCTATAGCTACAAAGTTTGTTGTCTTCTCTCCAAAAATTAGAAAATCTCCCCCTTGGAAAATTAGAATCCTCTCCCTTAAGAAGCGTAAAATCTCCTTCTAGAAAAGGAAAAATATCCCCCCTTCCTTTATTGTTGCATTGTCATATATTTATCACCTCCCCTTTTCCCGTGGCTTTTTAGTTTTCTTAATTGAATCTTGAAAAAAAAATTGTTTTCCCCTTTCTTTAGGTGTTTATATCATTATAAAAATAGTCTTATATCTTTGCAAATTTTTGGTCCCTATGGTATACTCATGCTGACAGATGGCATTTGTTGGTGATGAGGTTCTGTCATGATTTTGTAACTGTTGTTGACAGTTTGTATAGCACTCTACTCAATCAGTTGTAACTCATGAACCAAGAATAATTTTGGAGATCATTCTAGTCAAATCGTGCATAACTTGCCTCTTAAAAACATATCCAAAATTGAGCCAAATCCAATGATGCAATTGGAAGTTATGCCCCTCGCATTGAGATCCAATTTTGTGATCTGCATTCTATAATTTTTATTGTTGAGCTGATAGAGGTGTAAATGGTGATGCATATCTCATAATTTCAGATACATTTTGGAAATCACTCTAGTTAGAAGCTATAAAACTATGATTTCAAACACATATCCAAAATTGAGCCCGATCTAGCGGTTGAATTGTAAGATATGACCTCTGAAACATTATTGTTTCTTTTTTTATCAGAGAATTCATGTTTGCAAGTTGTATTCTTGCATGGTGTTTCAAGCTTGTCTAAACCTCATGGTGACAAATGATATGATTGGGTTTTATTAGGAAAGAGCATTTCAAAAATTTGTGTGTCTCCCGTATTTTTATAGCAACCCCATGGAGATCTAACTTGCATTGGAGAACCAGTATTGTTAGCCATGTCACCCACTACATTAGATTGACCATCCTTGCTTATGATAATAAGAATGCATTGCACTCAAGGTAACACCTATTTAAAGTATGGATAGTCGAGAGGTATGATCATTTAGGATGCTACTCGAGTGCTCAAATTTTCACTTTAGTCATTGAACACTACCTATATCTTCACTTATATCAAGCCCGCATTATAGGGAGACCACTATCTTTGCTTGAACTACAATGATCACAAAATGAGTATTGTATATCTTTAAGTTTCAAACCTTTAGGTCTGCATATATGGACATATTTGATCTAAATTTAACCAACCCTGAAAAGCTTGGATTTCATTGATTTTGAACACTGAACTTCTAAATTAAGGAACTTTGAAGATTCACCATGATGGTATTTTATTCTTTGACTGAAGTGCATCCCCAAATTATGGCCTCTGAACCTCTACTTTTCATTTCTTCAAATGAATCACTTGAACCACCAAAACCAAGCCACTAAATCATACATGTGAACCTCTTAGAATAGATCATCAAACCAACATGAGCACATTGAACTATTTTGAACTACTTTGAACTTTAGTTTGAAGTCGTTCAAAAACTTTATACTTGAATTTCAAACTATTGAACCTTTGAAACATCAAACTTACTGAACCTTTGCAACTACTAAACTAACAAAAAACTGATCATGAATTGTGAACTTTTCTAAGTCAACCATTCTGCACTTTGAACCATGAGTCTAAATTTTGCTTGTATTGAACCTGTAGGATGGATCATCTGAACCACTGAACCACATTGAACCTTAGTTTGAAGCACTTCAAAGAGGATCAACACCTGAAATTGAAAGTTTTAAAACTATGACCATATCAAGTACTAACAATGTGTTCAGAAGATTTCCCTTTAACCATTGTCTCTAACTCTTAGTCATACATTGGTAGTTTCTCTCCTTTGTCATAACTTTAGAGACTAATGGATTTACCTATGTTACAACCATACACTCACCTACATTTTGTGGCATTAGAAAATTTCATTACTTTCTCATGTGATCTTATGATCTATAGTTTTTCATATCTTTAGAAGACAATTTTCCATGTGGAATAATTATTTATGTTCATGCACCTAGCTCCACTATTTCCACATGTCACTATATCACTTTCTCTCTTTGGCTAAACTTCATGCATCTCTATAAAGTGAGAAAGAGACAACCATTGATCTAACAAGATCTAATAGTCTCCATAAAACTAAAGCTCCTTTTCCATAGTCAACACCTTTAACCAACCATAAATTGCCACTCTAACAACCTATTCTAACATGTTTCCATTTTTTTCCTATACTTTAGTCTGGTCCCACTTTGTATCACTATCACCTCACTTACAATCTTACAATCCTTCTTCCTTTATGGCCTCAGAAGTGTATTTGGGAAAATTTATGCTTACACAATCTTCCCCTTAATATAAAATCATAACCCTTCACAACCTTTGTATTTTATGTCCTTACAATTCACGATCCTCCTTTCTCTTGTATAGTCATGGGTTGCTTTTTAAACCTTTATGCTTATACACCCTTTGTTAGAAACAATAGTCCACCAAGATAACTGAGAGGGCAAGGGGTGAATTAGTTATATAATAATTAAAACATTTATCAACCCTAAAAAATCTTATCCATTCAACCAACATAAATAGCAACCATAACAAGATGCACATAGACAATTGCACTAGATATGTTAGCTAGGAAAACCCTTGATCAAAGGGAAAACCCTAGCAGGAATGATGCCCACAAGATGATGTATTAATATAAATATTCCTTTTTAGAGGATGGACCTTGTTAGGAGTTTATTACAACATTTCATGCATATGAGTCCTTGTTAGGAGACTTTGAATCCTTGTTACAAGATTACAACCTTGTTAGGAGTTGTGCCAACCCTATTAGGAGTTGTAGAAGACAAAAGGACCCACTATCCAAACAACTTCTAGGGAAAGACCACTAAACTCATTGTCCAATTGATCTCTCAACTATTCCTTGTAGAATAATTGTATGTATTATACTTTAACTTTTTTCCTCTATCTTTTCAACCAAACCAATCATTTTTAGACTTTGTAGACCAGGTCATGAACCTCAAATCCAAGTATCAAACTTTGGATCAAAAAATAAAAACCTCGACAATGAAGTTTCATTCACCTTTTCTCTTCTCTACTTATCTTCACATTTTTCTCTTTTTGTTGCTTCCAATCATTTTCATTCATCAATACATGATAAAGGAAAATGTCCTTCCTTTATACCTATTGGAGTTCTTACTAGTAAGGAACATATCAAGTGGTTTTAAACCTAATACCAAGAAGTAATAAGATAGGGCTAATCCTAAGGATCAAATAAATCCTATATTCAGTAGGGATCAATCTTAGTTCTAGGCCAACATTAACAAAGTCATCAAGACTCACTTCACTTTAGGCTCTACAGGGACAAGGTGGGAAAACCTTAGGGATCGATCTTGCTAATTTGATACTTTTCTCTTCAAGACCATCCCCTATAGAAAAAATGGTAAATGTTCTTCTATGATTTTCTAATAAACTTCTTGAGCATAGTAGCTAACTATAACCAAAAAGTAGATGCAAAGAAGTAATGACCAACACTTTTAGTTCTTTAATACATAAAATGGTGAATTGATTTGTTTGTTAAGAATTTCCTACAATTAGCTGAATCACTAGCTTATTCATGAACTTTTAATTGACCGATATCTTATCCATTGATATACATAGTCAAAACTAGCAAACTTGGACCTATTTAATCATCTTGTGATTAAATTTGTCAACAACAAGATCCAAATTTCATTGTTACCATATCCTTTTTATAAACCCTAAACCCTATCAATTATAAAGAGAAATTATATAATTCTTTGAATCAGCAGCAATTAGTAAGAGATATACAATTTGTATGAATTGCATTAAACTAAATGAAACTTGTTCATTTAGTCCCAAGATTATAGATGTATAAGAAAGAAGACAAAAATCAAACATAGAGATATATAGGGAAATTCATTCTTATATTAATTTCCTTTGAAAATACTTACAATACTAATAGAGACTTAGAAAATAACTCAAAAACAAGCCATTGATACTAGATGTTCACTTTATATATTCAAGTATACAAGAACGAATTGCATTCACAAAGTTACAGAGAAATAATGAACAGACTGTAAAAAGGACATAGGAATGAGAACATTCTATAGATAGCTAACCTCTACTCCACATCTTGGAAATCCATATATAAGATTGCAACAAGCTACAAATGGGAGGAGGATACATGTTAAAAAAAGAATGGGTACAAAAGGTGGAAAGATAGGAATAAAAAGATATATAAAGCATTCTTTAAATTTTCAATCAGAAAAAGGGAATTAGTTGAGAAAGTTAGTAAGTGAAAATCAATGTCATCCTTTTTTACTTTACTCCCCTCTATCCTTTACTATCCTTAGTGAGTAATATCTCAGCTACTTCCTACCGGTAGGGCCTTAATCTCCCCCATTGCTTCCCAAATGTAAATCTCCCTTTGGGTGGGCCACTCTATTATTCTAACCTCTTGTAGGTCTAGAGTGGCTTTAGTCTACCTAGCATCCATAATGACTTTAGATTAAACAAAAAGCTTGTTCAAGTCTATTTCTTCTCTAAACAAGGAATCAATTAATTTATTATAAGGGACATCAGAGGTGTCTTCAAAAATTGTTATTGTAGCCTCTTGAGTCAAAATAGCACCAAAGGTATTAGACCATTCTTGCCAATCTCTTGATGTACTACTGGAATCCAAGATTGATGATATGTAGGGTTGTATTCCCTAAGATAAAACTTTTAATTTTCCTTGTATAATTTTTGATTTACTAATGAAGAAGCCAATTAATTCCTTGACTACCTCTAAGCCCTCCTTCACTATGATTATCTTATTAGGAAAATCTAGCTTTTTAGCCATTAATACAATGAGCCTCTCTAAGAACTGTGTGTATGGCCCCCATAGATTGAATGTGGGTGATAGACATGAAAGTGTCTCATTGCAAAATTGCTTAGCACTTTGTAAAGCAACATAAAAATGGTGAGCCTGTTGTGATATATTCTTCAGAGTTTCAACCCTGTGGCTCATCAAGCTCTGAAGGAAATTTGTCCTTATCTCATCTCCTTGCTATGTAAGTGGATCATTAATTCTCATTCTCTTTGGTATTTTTGTATCCTCTCCCCCCAAATCATTTTTTTGTGTTCAAGCCTCAATTGTGTTCCTAGCTAGTTGATGTTGATCTTCCTGCTCCTATCCCTATTCTATAGAAACTACCTACTTTTCCTATACAAGTTGCTCTCTAAGAGATGCAACCTCATCCTCAAGTGCTTGGACCTTAGCCTCAAGCTCTACAATCTTCTCCTTGTATACATGGCTTTTTCTAAGCTCATCTTCATAGAGCTTTCTTACATCAATGTAATCATGTATGAACTTAGAAAGTCTTGTCTCCACCTCCTCTACCTTTGCCTTATTCATAAATGAGAAATGCATCACAACGTTTGAGATATTTGTACCAGAGGTGCCTTTTAGAGTCTATATAATCATGTTACCCTATTCTATGCTCTACACATCCATAAACTTTGGTTTATTTGATGATGGAGCCATGCTTCAAACTACCAGAGATTTGGTATTTATATTGAATCATGTTCCTCTCTATAGCACCAAATGCCTCATATGAGACGGAATTCTCTTGTTTCCATATTTTTCAAGCATAAAAGCTTGCTCCAAATCCCATTTGGGCACTAACAACATGCCACTCCTCTGCACAAGGTCCCTTGCCTCCTCTAGAGTCATGTTTTCACCCTCAGGATCATAGGCCTATAGCTTCTCTACCAGTTCTAGCTTATGCTCGACTAATTCTCCTAGCTTCTTCTTTAGCACCAACTCACTCTATTTTATCTTATATAAAAAAAAAAACTCTTGAACTTAGTTGATTTGATGAATTCATCATCTTCTATGAATTGTTGATCTTGAACGATCCTATCATCTAGCCTTGCTACTACTAGTTCCATGTTAGTGAGTGTGCTCTCAACTACATTAATACTATCCTAGAGGTAGCTCTACCTTAAGTTAGCAAAATACTGACTATTTCTAGGTAGACTCTATAGGATCCTCTATTTCACCTCTATAGAAATATGGACAACTTTCTGTTCTTTATTTCCTTTTGTGAGCCATGATGCCTCAAGAGCATCATCTTCCTCTATTTCTAGGGTCACATCAGGTTTAGGGCTATCTAGGCACACTCTTTCTTCTTCTCCCATAGGTCCCTCTAGCATCTTTTCCATTATCTTAGCATGGTCAATAAACATCTTCCTAATCCTATGAGAATAGAGGAAATCCATATAGAATCCCATGAAATTGGGATATTATCTCTTCATTTCCCTCCCCACCCTCAAGACATCATCTAGCTTTGCTAACTTATCAATTGATTCACCCTTTCTAACTATGTTTGGAATAAAAACTTCATGTGGTAGCTCCTTGGTCCTAGGCAGCACATAGCTCCTTATCTCCTTAAGGGTGATCCTCATCCAATTGTCAGGATCATACATTCTATAAGGACCAGTTGACAAATTGTAGTGTTGGAGGAAAGAATGGATCTAATCAAGGGCCTTTTTTCCAATTCAAAATTCCCCCACCTTGAAACATCTACACAAGAATGTGCCTTTATTCACTTTGGGCCCTAGATACTTCCTATTGACCATAAACAACTGCCATA
This sequence comes from Cupressus sempervirens, assembly GCA_028749045.1. Lineage (NCBI taxonomy): Eukaryota > Viridiplantae > Streptophyta > Pinopsida > Cupressales > Cupressaceae > Cupressus > Cupressus sempervirens. The sequence continues at coordinate 28,583,946 of CM053792.1, read as the reverse complement.
TGAATTCCATTATACCTAACCTTGGGGGAATAAACTTTGGTAATATGTGGGGTTGTTGGGGAAAACCATAGACTCTCGTCCAAGAAAAAGTTGGAAATAAGAAAATGTCCTCCTAACAATGGTCTAATTTTCTACCCTTAGGAAGTAGGGATGGTTTGAAAAAGCTTTTTACAATCTCAAGTGCCCTAAAGTAACCTAGATCTAACATTCTCATTATTATAGTACTAAAATTATTAAAGAATGAAATAGAATCAGAAAAATGAAAGTTATTGTCCCATACCCATGTCCATAACTGAACTGGTAGCTCTCCATTTGCATCAGAGGTATGATAAATGAAATCAAAACTCACATACCCCACATTCTTATAGAGGATCAGGTGCATTAGGAGTGAATAGTGATGGAACTTGAAATCTTTTAATTCTCCACTCTAAGCCCAGGCAATATTTTCTCTCATCACCTCCAAAATGTATTCAAAATAGTCCTACTCCCCCCCATGGTAGGATTCTTGCACATCTCTAGCAATAATGAATTCAACTCCATATACCATGTCAGTTCCATCTTTTCTAACCACCTTGTGGACACCATATACTATTTTTACATAGTAATTTTTAAATTTTTTCAAAAGCATCATTTTGTCCACCTTCTGAGGGTAATTACCCACACTCTTTAAATCCATGGGGATATGTTGTACCATAGACTTTCTAGTGTAGGCCTTAGTATTTCTCTCAAACTTCTTCTACAAATCCTCCTAATCTATAGGCTAGCCCATGGCTCCATCATATCCAATAGCTTCAATTAACAAAGCATGGGCAAGTATACAAAGAATAGTTTCATCTTTCCTATGGAAGGATTTGGTGGCTAGATTGAAAGAACTAAATAGGGCCTTCATTAAGTCCGCATCCATGAAAATCTCTAGAAATATCCACTTCACAAGGTTCTTCTTCCACAAGTTACATATCGGGATCTCCTTTTCTCTATTATGGTAGAAGTATTTGAATAGCTTAGAACTAGTGACACCAAGGCATACAACATCTCTATAAAGAGCATATGGGTTAACAAAAGCATGGTCATCTGTAGCATTGGCATTTGAGAAACCAAGGAAAAGCTTAATCCATTCTTTGACAAACCTGTTAGATTTTCTTTGTCACATTTTCCCTCCTTTAGAAGTTGAAGTCTCTACAACCCCCATATCTGACGCTTGAATTTCTTCTACCTCATTATCAAACATCTTAATAATATGCTAGCAAACACAGTATGAACTCCACTCTCAAGCTCTGAAAATAATTATCTGTATGCACTAAAAACTCTGCAACTACTCAAACTCTCTTTTTATTGTAAGTGATAAAGTGTAATTAACAAATAGAAAAGCCTTTATAGCTTAGTGTATATTATCAATGTTCATCTTTGCATTAATTCTCAACATGCTTTAGCCATAAGATTAGCTTATACTATCACCTTAAGGGAGCATTGCCATTACTATCCAATAGTGCACTTTTGTATCATATTCAAATCTCATTGGTCAAGAAATTTGTTGTTGTTTCTATCTTAGAAAAATGACTACCACATTTTATATCAAATTAGGGTCTATGATCTTATGATCCTCACTAAAGAAAATACTCCTCATATTATCTTATAGATGAAGAAAAAGTTTCACAATGTTATGAAACCTTAGAAAAAACCCTTATCAAATAATTGTAAACCATGGGAAAACCACTTATGACCTTATGACACATTATTATCGTGGCATCAAAGTTGATTGTTGAGTCCTTTATGATCTCTTGGTAGGCAGTTCATGCTTAATGGTGTAGCATCTTACCTCAACCAACCTTACCTTATGATCTCACAACAAAGCCCTCTTCATAGCATCAGATCATTTTATTCATTAGCTTAAGATCTTATGATACATTACTATCATAAGATCAAAGATCACACTATGTTGCATTAAAAATGAAAACTTATGTAAAATAAATTTCTGGCCCCACTAATCCAACTAAGCATCCACCTAGTGTACATTTCACAATTGACCAATTAGGACTAGACACCCGTTGCTTGTCTGATAGTGTGTTGTCATTTTGCTCTATCATTTATCACCTTAAGATCTTATGATCATAAGTGTCCTATAGCATTGTAGCATTAAAACATCATCTTCACAACCTTACAATGTCCATTGCTTTGTAAGATCATAGCACCTTCTTTCTTAGTCCCCGATGTCCCAGTCACCTGCCTTGTCATAACATTGCACACTAGAATTTGACACTCTTCAATGTGACATATGACTATATGATTCAGAGGGAATCACAAGATTGAGAACTTTTACTTTCTTATCCATGACACTACGACACACCGCTTATCTTAAGATCAAGGAGCTAAATACATTCCACCATGATCCTCCACCAACCGTTCCATCATAACATCATAAAAGATTATGTAAAAGTCAAGTAAAAATCTTGCTCAGCTATAAAACCTAGGGTTAGGGATAGACTTTGAAATTTTATGAAGATTTCTAGTAATATTAGATGGAAATATAACCTTAGAGCAACAATTTTCACACTAGGGCACTAAAAAATAACTAAATTAGGGGAAAATACCATGTTAGGGCTTTCCTCTATAGATGAAAATTGATAACACATAAACCCTAACATCACAACACTCTTTTTAAAACATTTTCATTATAAAACTTTGAAAATTTAAGTTTAGTGAAAATAAGGGCTATCAGTGCCTCTATCTGGGGATGATGGATAGCCTATATCCATGCAGGAATTTAGAATCTCTAGTTTAAGTAGACCACACAAATGATAACCTAAGGAAACCTCCTAAGACTATACATCAAAATATACATATATACAAGGGTTATAGACATATGCATAGGTAATTACAAAATTGTACAAAGATACAAATCCTAAATACTATTCATGGAAGATAAATACCTTCAACAGAAGTATTTCTTCAAAAATTGTCCATGAACTAGAAATTCAAGAAAGTTACTAGATAATTCTTTGATGAAATATGAATCCTCACCCCAATTAGAATCAACCAAGTAGGGACCAAGCCAGATAGGATCAAATTTCCCATTTTTACCTTTATCTTCTAGCCTTGCATTCCACATTAGGAAAAAGATCATATGATTGAAACTTTCTAACCACTTCCCTCTTGTCATATAGATGTTTTGTTTGTAACTATAATTTCATATTTCTTGTAGAGACCTCCTTTCTTTTCAAAGTTAATCCAACTAACTCATTAATCCTTTCATTCATATCATCATTGATATCATCATCATACATCTAAATAAAGTTGTGCAAACTCATCAAATTGTTCTGAGACATTTTGGCCTAAATTCCATATACAAGGTCAAAAGGTGATACACCTATTGCCTTTTTTACTATCACTCTATCAACCCAGATGGCCAACTACAATTTAGAGTCCCAAGCCTTTCTATTATTATCTAGGGTCCTCTTTATGACCTTTAACAAGCTCTTGTTTTTAGACTTAGCTTGTTCATTCCCTTGTGGATGGTAAAGTATTGAAACTAATTCAGTGATGCCATATTTATCATAGAAATTAATAAATTAGTCATATTTGAAGCACGTAGCATTATCAGTTACTATTCTTTCAGGACATCCAAACCTAGTAATGATGTTATTTAATAGGAAATTGTTTACCACTTTACTGGTAGAATTCCTAGTAGGGATTTCCTCTACCCATTTTGTAAAATAATCAGTTGCAACTAGTATCCATGAATAATAAATACTAGAGCTAGGGGAAATTTTTCCTATAAAATCCATCCCCCATTACTGAGAGGGTGCATGATATCAACTAATTTCAAAGGTGTGTTCCCTAAAAATTTTAATTTTTCTACAAACCTCTGGTAAGGGTCACATTTCCTAACTAGGACTTGGGTATCCTTAAATAAGCTAGGCCACCAAAAGCCTACTCTCATGATCTTTTGGGTACTATTTTTTTCCATATAATGCCCACCACATACCCCTAAGTACATATAACTCAATAATTTCTCTAATTTTTGTTGATCAATGCACTTCAATAGTATTCCTTCAAAATTCCTCCACCATAAATCTCAATTTATAATAATGTATCTAACTACATACAATTTTATAGTCCTCCTTTCATTATCCATAAGATAATATGGAGATTTCATATGTTGTAAGTAGTATATGACATCCTTGTACCAATCACACTGATCCATATTATATGTATCAGAGTTGAGGTTCTGATCTTCAACATTTATCTGATTAGCATCTAAATTTTATTGTGCCATAAGCTTAGCTAATCCTTGACCTCTTACCAAATTGGTAATCTGAATATCTATGTTAAACTCTTGGATTCTTTTTATCCATCTACATCTCCTACCAAACACTTCTTGTTGAGAAAACATATCCTTCACTTCTGAACTAAGCACAAAAGCAATAACAATAGCATCCACTAGGTAACATCTAAAGGCCTTAAAAACTTTGACTAAAGCATATGTATGCTTCTCATTTATTTCATACTTAAGTTTTGTAGGCTACAAAGATTTACTAAAGAATGCTATAGGCTATTCATGACCATCTTCATTTTTCTAAAGTAAAACTATTGCAATAGTATGAAAAGATGCAAAGCAAAAAATATGCATAGGCTTTTCATAATTATGGGTTCTAAGGAGTGGAGCATTCTTAATGGCATTTTTGATTTCTTGGAAAATAATAGTAGGCTCACCTTCCCAACTAATAGTTGCTCTATTTTTTAGCATTTTTGAAATTGGCCTACTAACCTAAGAAAAGTTAGTTATAAATCTCCTTAAGAAATTAACTTGCCCAAAAAAGGATTGTATTCCTTTGACATTTTTTGGCTTTGGGACTTTATCAATTTTTGCCACCCTTTTAAGATCAATCTTTACCCCATCTTTTGAAACTATATGCCCCTAAGACTTCCCTTCTATGACACCAAAAGTACACTTTCTAGGTTTTAAAGAAACACCATATTCCAAATCCTCAATAAAACTCTTTTCAAGATGCCTGCAATGGTCCTTAGCTTTCTTTGAATATACAATCAAGTCATCCTGATACACCACCATGAATTTGTCAATATACTCTTTGAAAGCTACATCCATGGCCCTCTAAAAAGTTGCTCCCACATTTATGAGACCAAAAGGACTTCTCACATATATATAGGTTCCCCAAGGGGTAGTAAAGGTTATCTTGAACTGTTCTTTTTCATCAACAAGGACTTGGTTGTATCCTAAGAAACCATCCATCATAGACATTATATCTAAAATAGTCACTTGTTGCAGCATAGCCTCCATATTAGGTAGCCCATAGTTATCCTTCAAAGATGCAATGTTTAAATTCCTAAAATCAACACAAAGCCTAATTTAACCATTCTTTTTTCTAATAGGTACCAATTTGGACACCCATGAACAATGCCTAATTGGCTTGATTATCCCCAAATCCCCAAGCTTCAATAGTTCTTTTGGCATCTTAGGGGCTAAAGTGGGATTCACTAGCCTCTACTTCTGTCTGAAAGGTTTTTCATCCTCCTTGAGATGTATTATATGTTGGAACAAATATTTCCTACAGGCCTTAAGATCATCATAAGACCACGCACAAACATGTCTAAATTTTCTTAACAAACCTATCAAGGATTTTGTAATCTGAGGGGATAGGACCTTACCAATATATACTTTCTTTGGGGATTTAGTAGTGCCTATATTGATGTCTTCCAACTCCTATGGTTTCTTTTCTTTGGCATCTGAATATACTCGGTCCTAGTTATCAAAAACATTTTCCAAAACAACCAATCCCTTGGGCACCTTGTTGGTCTTGAGCTACTAGATCTCTTGGCTGAAAATCTTCTCTTTTCCATATATTGTTTCTATCAAAGCACTGCAGTTGAGCTCATATCCATGATATTTATCCTCATTAAGGAGGAAATTTAAGATGTCCTTGTCATCCTCAAAAACTTTCCAACTTTCCACATTATCTAGAATTGAAGACCTATTTTGTATTTCAATAGTAGACAAACTACCCTTATAACACTGAATATGTATAATAATAACTCTGGTACAAGGTCAAACTGAAAACCTTAACAAAAATATATCAATATTGGTGGAGAGTATTCCCCAGTACAGTCACCATTTTGTTGGAGTTTTTATTGGTAAGGAACATATCAAGTGGTTTTAAACCTAATACCAAGAAGCAATAAGATAGGGGCAAGCCTAAGGATTAGCTAAATCCTATATTCAACAAGGCTAAATCTTAGTTCTAGGCCAACATTAATAGAGTCATCAAGAGTTACTTTACTTTAGGCTCTGTAGGGCCAAAGCGTACAAACCTTAGGAATTTATCTTGTTAATTTGATACTTTTCTCTTCAAGACTATCCCCTATATCAGAAAGGGTCAATGTTCTTCTATGATTTGCTAATAAACTTTATGTGCACAGTAGCTAACAATAACCAAAAAGTAGATGCAAATAAGTAATGACCAGAATTTTAGTTCTTTAATAAATAATATGGTAAATTGATTTATTTTTTAATTATTTCTTGCAATTAGGTGAATCATCAACTTATTCTTGAACTTTTAATTGACCAATGTCTTATCCATTTATATACATAGTCAAAACTAGCAAACTTGGACCTATTTAGTCAACTTGTGATTAAATTTGTCTACAACAAGATCTAAATTTCATTCTTACCATATCCTTTTTATAAACCCTAAACCCAATCAATTACAAATAGAAATTATCTAATTCTTTGAATCAGTAGCAATCAGTAAGAGATACACAATTTTTGTGAATTTCATTAAACTAAATGAAACTTGTTCATTAAGTCTCAAGATTATAGATATATAAGAAAGGAGACAAAACTCAAAGACAAAGATATATAGGGAAATTTCATCTTATATTGATTTCCTTAGAAAATCCTTATAATACTAATAGAGACTCAAAAAATAACTTAGGAACAAGCCATTGATATTAGATGTTCACTTTATATATTCAAGTATATAAGAACTGATTGCATTCACAAAGTTACAGAGAAATAATGGATAGACTATAAAATGAACATAGGAATGAGAAAATTCTACAAATAGCCAACCTCTACTCCACATCTTGGAAATTCATACATAGGATTGCAACAAGCCACAGATGGGAGGAGGACACATGTCAAAACAAGAATGGGTACAAAAAGGTGAAAAGATAGGAACAAAAAGATATATAAAGCATTTTTTAAATGTTCAATCAGAAAAATGGAAGTAGTTGAGAATGTTAGTAAGTGAAAATTTATATCATGCTTTTTGAATTTACTCCCCTCTTTCCTTTACTATCCTCGGCAAGTAGGGCCTTAATCTCTCCCACTGCTTCCCAAACGTAAATCTCCCTTTTGGTGGGCCACTCTATTGTTCTAACCTCTTCTAGGTCCTAAGTGGCTTTAGTCCACCTAGCATCCATAATGGCTTTAGATTCAACAAAAAACTTGTTCAAGTCTATTTCTACTTTGAATAGGGAATCAATGTATTTATTATAAGGGACATCAGAGGTGTCTTCAAAAATTGCCATTATAGCCTCTTGAATCAAAATGGTACCAAAGGAATCAGACCATTCCTACCAATCCCTTACTATACTAGTGGCATCCAAGATTGATGGTATGCAAGGTTGTATTCCCTGAGATAAAACTTTTAACTTTCCTTGTATAATTTTTAATTTACTAGTGAAGAAGCCAATTAATTCCTTGACTACCTCTAAGCCCTCCTTCACTATGATTATCTTGTCAAGAAAATCTAGCTTTTTAGCCATCAATATAATGAGCCTCTCTAAGAACTATGTTTATTTCCCCCATAGATTTAATGTGGGTGATAGCCATGAAAGTGCCTCACTGCAAAATTGCTTAGCACTTTGTAAAGAAACATAAAAATTTAGAGCCTATTGTGAGATATTCTTCAGAGTTTCAACCCTATGGCTCATCAAGATCTTAAGGAAAGTTTTCCTTATCTCATCTCCTTCTTGATTAGGTGAAGCATCAATGCTCATTCTCTTTGGTTCTACTATATCCCCTCCCCCCAAATCATCTATTTGTGTTGGGGTGTCAGTTGTATTCCTAGGTAGTCACTACTAATCTTCCTACTCCTATCCATGTTTTGCAACAACTACCTTCTCTTCCTATACAATTTTCTCTCTGAGAGATGCAACCTCATCCTCAAGTTCTTAGACCTTAACATTAATCTATGCAATCTTCTCCTTGTATACATGGCTTTTTCTAAGCTCATATTCATAGAGTTTTCTTACATCAATGTAATATGTATGGACTTCGAAAGTCTAGTCTTAATCTCCTCTACCTGGGCTTCATTCATAAATGAGAAATGATTCATGGTCTTTGAGATTTCTATACCAGAGGTGTCCTACAAAGTCCACACAATCATGTTTCCCTATTTTGTGTTTTGCACATCCATCAACTTTGGTTTATTTTATGATGGAGCTATGCTCCAAACTACTAGAGATTTGGTATCTATATTGAATCTTGTTCCTCTCTACAATCCATCAACACCAAATGCCCCATATAAGATGGCATTCTCTTGTTTCCTTATCTACTCAAGCATAAATGCTTGCTCCAAATCTCATCCAAGCACTAACAACATGCCACTCCTCTACACAAGGTCTCTTGCCTCCTCTAGAGTCATGTTTTCACTCTCAAGATCATAGGCCTATAGCTTCTCCACCAGTTCTAGCTTTTATTTGTCTAATTCTCCTAGCTTAATCTTTAACACCATCTCACTCTATTTTATCTTATATAAAAAACTCTTGAAGTCAGTTGATTTGATGAATTCATCATCTTCTATGAATTGTTGGGCCTAAATGATCCTATCATCCAACCTTGTTGCTACTAGTTCCATGTCATTGAGTGTGTTCTTAGCTACATTAATCCTATCCTAGAGGTAGCTCTACCTTAAGTTAGGAAAATATTGACTATTCCCAGGTTGAATCTATAATGTCCTTTGTTTCACTTCTGTAGGAATATGGACAACTTTCTATCTTTTATTTCCTTTTGTGACCCATGATGTCTTAGAAGCATCATCTTACTATATTTCTAAGGTCACATTAGGTTTAGGTTGTCTAGGCACACTCTTTCTTCTTCTCCCATAGGTCCCTCTGGCATCTTAGTGATAATCTCAACATTTCAGTGCCCATCTTCCTAATCCTATGAGGATAGGGGGCATCCATATATAATCCCATGAAATTTGAATCTGCTCTCTTCATTTCCCTCTCCACCCACAAGACATCATCCAATTTTGTCAACTTATCAGCTATCTCACCCTCTACAACTATGAATCTTCATGTGGTAGCTCCTTTGTGCAAGGAAGCACATAGTTCCTTATCTCGTTAAGGGTGATCCTCATCCAATTGTTAGGATCATACATTCTATAAGGACTAGTTGACAAATTATAGTGGTGGAGGAAAGAATGGATCTAGTCAAGGGCCTCTTTTCCAATTTAAATTCCCCCACCCTAAAACATCTACACAAGAAAGTACCTTTATGCACTTTGGGCCCTAGATACTCCATATTGACTATAAACAACTACCATATGAATTCTATTATACTGAACCTAGGAGGAATAAACTTTGGTAATATGTGGGGTGGTTGGGGACAAGCATAGATTCCTATCAAAGAAAAAGTTAGAAATAAGAAAATTTCCCCCTAATTATGGTCTAATATTTTACCCTAAGGAAGTAGGGCTGGTCTGAAAAGGCTTTTTAAAATCTCACATGCCCTAAAGTAACTTGGATCTAACATTCTCATTTTTACTATTAAAGAATGAAATAGAATCAAAAAAATGATAGTTACTATCCCATACCCATGTCCACAACTAAACTAATAGCTCTCCATTTGCATTAGAGGTATGATCAATGAAACCAAAACTCACATACCACACATTCTTGTAGAGGATCAAGTGCATCAACAGTGAATAGTGATGGAACATGAAATCTTTTAATTCTCCATTATGAGCCTGGGCAATGTTTTCTCCTATCACTTCCAAAATTTATTTAACATATTCATACTCCTCCCCAATGGTAGGTGTCTTCCACATCTATGGAAATAATGAATTCAGCTCCATATACCATGTTAGTTCCATCTTTGCCAACCACCTTGGGGACACTATATACTATTTTTATAGAGTAATTTTTAAATTTTTCCAAAGGCATCATTTTGTCCAACTTCTTAGGGTAATCACCCAGACTCTTTAAATCCATGGGAATATTGTATAGCATAAACTTCCCAATGTAGGCCTTAGTATTTCTCTCAAACTTCTTCTGCAAATCCTCCAAATCTATAGGCTAGCCCATGGCTCCATCCAATCTAAAAGCTTCAATGAACGAAGCATAGTCAAGTGTACAAAGAATAGTTCTATCTTTCCTATGGAAGGATTTGGTTTTTGGACTATAAGAATGGAATAGAGCCTTCATTAAGTCCATATCCATGAAAACCTTTAAAAATACCAACTTCACCAAGTTCTTCCAAAAATTACATACCAAGATCTTCTTCTCTCTATTATGGTAGAAGAAATTGAACAACTTAGAACTAGTGACACTAAGGCATAAAGCATCTCTACAAAGAGCATATGGGTCAATGAAAGCATGGTCATCTATAGCATTGGCATTTGAGGAACTAGGAAAAAGCTTAATCCATTCTTTGACAAATCTGTTAGGTTTTCTTTGTTATGTTTTCCCTCCTTTAGAAGTTGAAGTCTCTACAACCCCCATATTCGATGTTTAAATTTCTTCTACCTCTTTATCAGACATCTTGATAATATATTGGAAAACACAGTATGAACTCCACTCTTAGGCTCTGAAAACAATTATCTACAGTGTTTAAAGCATTTATGCTTGTCCTACTTGACACTTTGGACCTACAATGTATCATCATTGTTTGTTTTTGCAAGACTGCACTCAGGGGTTATCCTGGCACTTATGCCTTGATGCATGTGTAATCTTTCTATATTAAACTTATGGAATCTAAATATATTAGTCATCTTGACTTACATTTCTTTGATGCTTAGGTTGGATTCCAAAAATTTTATCTGATATAAATCATATCCGTATCCTCATAGTTTATTCTAGTAAAGATTGTATGCTCTTTCAATGTCCCTAATAAGGCTCAATGATAAAAATAAAAAATAGGACCCACTTATGTAACCCTTACTATTGTACCTTTTCATACTAGCTTGCATTCTAGGGTTTGTTCTAGCTTAGCTTTGCATTTTGCATGTTGAGAGAGCTCTCTTCTTTATCTTTCATTAACTGTTCAGCTAACTGTATTCATCCTTCTCTTGTGTCTTCTCAATCTTATCTTATCTCTTATTTCCTATTTCTCACTTCTTTTCTATCTTACCATCTCATCTATGTTTTTGACCTATCTTTGCTAATCTCAACATAATGGATCTATTTTTGGGATTGAAATCTAAATTCGGGTTCATCTTGCTACTCAAAATTTATTCCTTCTTCTATGTAGTTGGCTAACCTATTGAGGCTTAATCTTTGAATCTTGTTGGGGCAATCATTATTTCTTTATTTTTACTCTCTTTCACTCTTTGCTTTTATTTATGTTTCATCTCATTACATCTTTCTTCTTTCTTTGACCTAATTCTTATGCTTTATCTTTCTTGGTCAAAGTTAGTCAAACTAGGGCATATCTTCATTGCTTGGTGGTCACTCTTTGGTCTTAATCTCTTATCTATCATCATGACCATTTCTTTGTTTAGAATTTGATCAAATCTAGCTTATTTATGCATCTCCTCTATCTCATTTCAATTTCAATCTTGAGGGGGCAGGAATATTCTATCATAGTTGCAAATTACTTTCTTCTACAACTATCTATTTTCTCTTGATCTATTTGCTTTTCTTGGTGTTAGTACTCTTCTTGAGTTCTATTCAGTACTATCACCATCAGATTGTACATTCAGGACTTTCTATCTCTTTCTACATTTCATTCTTGATAATCAAATCTTTCTATCTATTTCTTCCTACTTGGCTTGTGTATTCTTTGACATCATGTGTACCTAGACCAATCACACATGAGTCAAAGGGGGGAAAATGTAATCCCCCAAAAATAGTCATCTAGACTATGAGCCCCCTTTCTAACATTTTTGCATAGTTTATCTAATGCTTATCCTTGATCAAATCTCCAAAAACCCATTTATTTGATAATAACCTATGGTGTGACCACTTTATCCCAAATCTCTTATTTAATTAAAATAACATGTCCCCCTTTTAATTAAATAAAATTCCCCACTCATCTCTTATCCTAAGTGTGCACACATAAAGCATTATTCCTATTTTAGAAATAAAATAAAAGTCATTTTTATCTACACATGAATGCATGATTTTCTATGTGAGAGGAATCTTCTATTTTTAAAATAACTTTAATTATCCTCCACACATTTCAAACTCTCTCAAAATTCAACCATTAATTTTGATTGGTTGAGATGCTTGTGCACATGGATCACTCAAGATGCATTATCCTCCCTTGATTATGCTTCTTTTGCCTCTTAACCTCTACTATCCATTTTTCTTTAAAAGGAAGGGCTCTCTCCTCCTTCAAAAATCTTAGTCTCTAATGCTATTGTTATTCTGTAGGTTTTCTTGGTGATTTTGGAGGCTTGGAGCATTCTTTCATTTTTTCATTTTAGCCTAGCTCTCATTCTACTTACATCATGGCATATTTTTCAGCTTATTTTCCTTTATGTTTTAGCTTAGTTCTCTTTTTTATCTTAAATTTCATTTAGAATAGCTTACATTTGCATTGCATTTTATTATATATTCTTGGATGCTAGCATTCTTTCTCCCATCTTTGAATCTCTCATTCTGTGGTGCACCTTGTAAGGGTTGCATAGTTTGGTTCATTTGAGAGCTACCATCTCATAGCCTTTGCACATCATAGATAGAGAGTTATAAGATGCCTCTTGAGATGCCCTCTTTCATGGATATTCTCAAGAATAATAGTTTATAGAAGTGTGACACTTTTTGTACACATACAATCCATATTAATCACTTGCAAATAGCTTGAACTCAATCAACACTATGTGAATCAGTGAACTCTAAGAAACTCAGTACCAACTGGATTACTCGGTTGACACTACATGACTCAGTCAAAACTAGATCCACTTTGTTAACACTATGAGCTTGGTAGACACTGTTGGACTTGGTTAACACTACAAAGCTCAATTAACACTATGATCTTCTTCACTTCCACTAACTAGCTTAGTAGCCTCTTCTATGCTTGGTTTACACTAAACTTTGTCTCTAAATCTTAGTAAACACAATGTAGCTCAAAAAACACTACAAACTAACTCAGGTGCTTTGTAGACACTATATTTTGAGTACTTAGCTTGGGAACAACTAAATCACTTGGTTAACACTGCAAAATTGAATGATAAGCTCGGTAGTAATGTAACCAATTGACTAAGTGTTAAGTCAATAATAGACAAATTTAACTTTATGTCAAAATTTCCACCATAGAGGGAGGGATTATGTATCTTTGTTTCATCTCTAATTAAAATTTCTTCATCAATCTATTAATGTCACTATCTCTAACATTCTCTAATCTGGCCCTGTAACATTGTGTTACCAACTTCATAGAACATTCATCACTTTCCCAACTTGTCATGCCAAGGAATATTTTGGGTTCATAGAAGAATAGATGTGTTACCAAATATTCAAATCTAAAGACTACATTCTTTGTCTTATTCAACTTTGCAATGTTGTCTAACAATTGTGTTCTAACTATCTCACACAATTTTACCTTCATTTTCTCAACTTCCATAACATATGTTGCATGCATGAATCCTGTTGGCACAAAGCTCACTCTAGAATTGTGATTCAACTTATATCCTAAAATTTTACTGAACGGTTTGACTTGTTTGTCCTAAATCATGTCAAACCTTCATGTTCCTTCCATCAAACTTAGTATATAGGTTTATCTATAATGTCTTTCTTACATTTCTATCATTCACTAGATTACAACCTTCATTACTTAGACTTGTGACCTTACGAATTATATCATTGTCAATTGTGACTAGTACATCACCTACCCAAAACATCTCTTCATTAACTCTACTCAAAATAATCCTAGTCCATTCATGATTATCGAATTCTATGTAGACCATGTACTTAATCAAATTTAGCTCATTTAGGAATGTGTATCTAGACTTTAGGGCTAAGTCACCATTACACATAATTTTAAAATCCTTATGTATGTCCTCATCTCTAATGCTATCAAATTTATAGTGAATGTAACTTCTAACATCCTCTACATGAAGTACATTTGGAGGGATTTGAGAAAATTCTCCTAATAGATCATCTATGAGAGAAACAAATGGTTAATTTTTGAACTTACATATGAGTCTATCACTTACATCACATACTGACTAGGCTACCATGTTGCTTATAGAATATATTGGAAATTCAAACAAAAGCTTCATAAAATACCTTTAATGTCAATTTTAGGGGTTTTTCAATTCATACTTCAAATGCCTTTCTTCGCACTTGAAATCACTATCAAATCACTCCAATCTTTTTACACAAAAAAATGGTACTCACAATCTTGCTCGCAATCCTTAAATTGTTTCAAATCTTACTTTGCATTAAATGTGCATCTGCTTCTTCAAAAAGTTGTCACTAATTACTAGTAAACTTTTCTTCTTCTATAAGGCTTACTGTGATCACACCAATGCTTGCATACTTAACCATAGCTTCCACTCTATGTCCTCTACCTTCTACTAACTACACAACTTCTAATTCACAATATTTCATCAATCTTGATTGACTAACATTTTGCCTCTAGTAGAAATGCTTAATTCAAATAGGATGAGTCACAAACAATTTATGACTTCAATTTCTCATCAGTTGCATCAAAATATTGTCCCTCCAAAACTATATAAGAACTTTTTGGATACTTAGCTTTCATGAATACTTCTTAAATTCATCAACATGCTCTTTTACTACTTCTTTCTAATTGTTATCATTGTTTCTATCATTCATTATATCATTCATGTTATTGTTACTTCTATAATTGGGATTCTTGTTGAAGTACCTTCTATTAATTCTACAAAATTTTGTTGTGTGTCCAACATTATTACATAACTAACATACATGTGCATTTCTTCTCTAATTAGTTCCATTCTAATTTTTAGGTACTCTACAAATACTTGCAATATGTCTAGGATTGTTACACTTGTAACATACATGTTTCCTTTTGCTATTAGATCTTTCTCCATCATTAGATCTACTTTGTGATCTTCCTCTTTCATTACCTATAGGGTTAGTATTCCTAAACATTCTACTAATCTCATTATTACTATCAAACTTAGGTTTCTTACAATCAACTGCTTTATTTCCATAACCATGAAAATTATAACAATAAAAATTAGTAATAGGTTTGAAAGACTTACCTTTGTAATCTCTTTTCATATGACCAACTTCATTGCATATAAAATATCTACCTCTGAATTTGTGTCTAACTTCCTTGGATGGTTCATATTTCTTAGGTTTATCAACTTGCTTTGTTTTCTTTGGTTCATCATGTTTTGTAGATAAATTAGCTAGTTCATTCTCTTTAGATACTTCAATAGTTGTGTTTGATTCAATCTTACTCGAATCAAATTCTTTAGGGGACTCAAGAAATGGATCTAGTTCTTTCCTAACTTCAACTTTATTTGTTGAATTTTCTCCAATAAAGTATCCAAGACCTATCTTGTCATATGAAGGCCTTTGGTGAAATATTTGTTCATCAATTTTCTCACTACTGGAATAAAGTTTTTCCAATTGATTCTTAGCTTGTATCAATTCTCCTTTCATAATAGTATTGTACTTTTCTAATTTTTCATGCTCACTCTTGATAGAATCTAATTCAAATGTTACTTGACTCAACTTGGATCTAAGTTCTGCATTCCCATATTATAGATCGGGATCATTCTTGTTGTCATCTTTCTTAAGACTCAACTTAAGTTCAATGATTTTCAATTCATTTTTCAAAATATCATTTTCTTTCTTCAAAACTCCTACTTCATCATTGTTACTAGTTCACACATTTGATTCCTTACCATATTTCTAATCATCAATCTTGTCTTTCAATTTACCAATATAGACTTTTTCATCCTCATACCTATCTTTTAGGTTGTCTCTTTCTTCTATAAGAAGATCAATTTGTTAAAGAGCTTCTTCAAGATTTCTTTTCAACTATTCCATAGCTATAGGGATCTTACTTAAGCTATTAAGCTTCCTCTAAGTAACTAGGCTTTGATACCAATTGTTAGAAATATATAATACTAAGAGGGGTTTGAATCAATATTCTAAAAAAAAATTCCCACAAATGAATATTATTAATTACTTTATAACTTGCATATGAAAGTAAACCAACAATATTGAATAGTAAATATAACTGTGCACAAAGAGAACTCATAACACCATTATTTGTTAACTATGGAAACCCTTGACAAGGGAAAACCCTAGTGGGGATGGTACCCACAAGATGATTCACTAAACAAAAGAATCATGTTAAGGATATTGACCCTATTAGGAGTCTGTGAAATACATATAGTGTCTTGAGTCCTTGTTAGAGGACAAGGCCTTGTTAGAAGCCTCAACCCTATTAGGAGTTTCTTCAATGATATTAGGAGTTGGTAGAAAAAATACAATATATGCAAGAAGATCCCACTACCCTAACATGAAATTATACAATTTAGTTTCTTCACAAGAGTAGGTATACATACAATACTATCTTGCTATTGTATCTTGCACTTTCTCTAATCATGCATAAGATTTTGCATCACATAAGGCCCACATGTCATTTAAAACAATTTCTCAATTATTTGCATAACATATCCTTCACACTTTATTTTCCCAAGATATGATCTTTACTTATATCTTGCAAACCAATAAATCTTTGCTCAGTCAACCTCAATGCTTTCACACACTTGATCAAATATAAAAATGACTTTGGGTAAACATCTAGGATTTTGGCCCATCATGACTTAGTAATTATTTTGTCACCAAAATAATTTCTTAAGTCATACAATCCAATTCTTTGATATGCTCTATTCTATTTTATTGAATACCTAAGTTGGTATCTTGACTGTAACTTGTGTCATATCATCTATATAGGTCTACACACTAACATACATCATCACCACATTTTCATCTATCGATCCTTAACTATGCAGGTCCTAACTCAAACTTAGTCATCCGTACATGTTGTATTTATCTCTATAATGTTGCAATTTGTCTAACACTTAGATAATTTTCTAACTATGATTGTATAAATAAAATACTAAATACATGTTTCCATAAATGAAAATACTTCAAACATCTAACTAGCCATATTGACAACACAAATAGGTATATTTTTTCCGTTGATAATCTTGTAGTCCCTAGATAGCTGAGATAGCCCACTTTACCAAAGGACATGTATCACAAGGTACATGTTCTAGAGTATATATTTTTCATGGATGATGTAGGAATTCTTAGACATGTATGCTCTAGAAGAACAAACTTATCAATGTTGTATTATTTGTTTTTTTTTTCATGTATAATTTCTTTATTTCATGTGATATGGGAAAGACAAACAATCTCTAGGTACACATCATTTATTATCATAATTTTTAAATGATTGTAGGCATAAAAAATTAAATGGGTTCTATTAGAGAGAAGGTACCATTCAAATGGTCCTTGAATGAATATTTATATGTAAGAAAAAGTGGGAGCTCTGAGGGACATGTGCTAATTATCCAAATGAATATTTATATGAAAGAAAGTGTGGGAGTTTTGAGGGACCATCCATGGACTATCCATGGAAGATCATAAGTCTACTCCTTTTTATGTTTTTAGACTCCTAATGAATTTACTATTTTTATCTTGAACTATGTGATTTGTAGGAAGATGTGAAACTATTGAAGGACATGGGCTTGGATGTATATAGGTTTTCCATATCCTAGTCATGAATATTACCATGTCAGCCAATTTTTTAACCTTAAACAAAAGTGACTAGTAATCAACAATGAATTTCTTTTAAAAAATTCTTATTTTCATGTCTAATATTTTCTTATTTTGTTTTCTTTAGGGTTATTTTGTTCTTCTCTCTTGGATGCCTTTATATTTCAAAATTGTAAGCTTTCTTCTAATCCCAATGCATACTCTTTTTTTAAATAATTTTGATCAAGGAATATGTCAAACCAAAATCACAAGAGTCATGAATAAAATTTTAGTTCATTCATATTGAAATTTTCACTACATTTTAATTCAAGCACATATATAATAAATTCATGTTCATCTTTGGATATAGGTATTTAATGTAAATTTGAAGCAAGTTGCATGGTTTAGTAATGTTCCATGGGGGATAATTGATGCAGGAGCATCAATCTTAGATTTTGGTAGAGTTATACTTTTCATGGTTAGGGATTTGTTGGAGAAATATTGGAGAACCTTTCCTCATGATTGCATAAAGATTGGATGGATTTAGTTGAGGTTTGAGTCATTTTACCTTACTGTTGGAACTATGTTTTCTAGTTTTTGGATGCATGTTGTAGGCCATGTAACTAATTTTTTTCAATGATTTAGAAGATGAAATATTCAATGATTGAAGAGGGACTAGAGTAATATCTTTTATTAAGGTCATAAGTCCTAATTCATTGTAATTTGGAAGATATGGTAATTCTCCTAGAGTATCAATTTCTGGCAGTTTGCGTGATGGGTTTCTATGCATAACTTTCAAAATGAATTTGAGGATATCCTTAATGAATCAACTTTTAAAAATTAAGGTATTGTAGAGGACCTAAAGTAATACCTTAATTCTAAATAATAAGTTCTAATTCAATTGGGGCTAGGATATATCATGATTTTTCTTGGGTATCAATTTTTGGACATCTAATTACTGTTGGAGGCCAACTTGTCACTCTTCAAGTATTTAATGTTAGGTTTATTTAGTTTTTAGAATTCTAATTCAACTTGTGCCTTAGATTGGTATTAGTATGGGGTCTTTTGGAATATTTTAGTCATTCATTCATGGAATTATTCATTCAGATGAGGAGGAGTAAGTGTGGGAGCAGCTAAAGGGCGAGTTTTCCTGAGTTTGTGGATAGAACAACGAATGTGAGGCAGTTTATAGAAATATTGCGATGAAGTTGTAAGTGTGTGGATAGAGAACCAAATGTGAGTTTATTTACACTTGGATCTTGGATAGAGTTGGAGCAGAGCTAGGGCTGTGGCTTGGAAAACAAGGAGATTTCTTGGTGGGCTTGCAAGCAAAAGTTGACATCTTCCTTGGAGGTTTCTACCAGAGTGTGGATCTTGAGGGATCTTGCAGAACTATTATTGTAATTTCTTTTTATTTGGCCATAACCAGGAAGAGCTTGTAGCCCAACACATTTCCTATAACAATTATTTTATGAATAAATTGTTGTAATTTGGTATCAACTCTTGCATTATTATTGTATTTCTATTGTGTGATTATTTGTTGGGGGTTAGGACATCTTATTTGGGGAGTCTCCTACCTTGCACTACATCAATAATGGTTGTTGTAGGGTATGGCATTGGTGTTGTTTCAAACTATTTGGTTCAATCTAGCTATTCAGTCACTACAGTGCACAAAATCATGCAAGTCAGTTAAAAGACTATTCTAGTCATAGCTAAATTGCTTATGTAATCATAAGATTTTCAAGTAAAAACCTTGAATTGTGACAATTTTAAATAATTATTTTATTGCCAATTTTCGTCTCAACTCCTAATACCATGTCTATCATCAGTTTTCTACTTTTGTGGGTTCGGTAAATTCACACTATTTTAAAAAATTTGATCCTTGAGAATTTTTGCTTCTCAATTAGCTTATTTCTTTTTTATTTTGAAGTAATTAAATTTTCTAATATTAAGCACAAGGCACATTTACAAATTTTTTGTTTTAATAAAAATAATGTTACTTACATTTTTCTAGGTCTAGGAATAACACTCCTTGGTCTAAATGTTGCTCAAAACCCAACTATTGTAGCAATGTGGCTAACAGTGGCACTTAGTTTGAGTTCATTCAGCCAAGACAATTTTCTTCTAAATATGCATGTAGTCTTTGGTCTTGATTTATATAGTAGTGTCTTTATTTTCAAACATATTATAGTATGTCTTTGTAGCTTACTAAAGTATATCATTTTGTCATTGATTCAAAACTCATTCATTTGAGTTTAGTGTGTGTCAATAGCTTTAAGAAACTTGAACAATGATATCATAATTTTCTGTACTTAGAAAAATCACTTTTTGAATATTTGCATTCTTTTTCTTTTTTTGTATAATCAAGATATAGCACCACAGTATGCAAGATTTCTTCATGGTATGATGGTTGATCCCTTTTGTATCCTCAAGTTTCAAGGTAATGGAATGATTTATTATTAATTGGATTCATTCATGACAACAATCTAATTGTTCATATCTATGTTGGGCAGGTATCACAAATTCAATTGGGAAATTTTCAGTCATTGTGAGCACATTTGGAACAAGGTATTTGGTTTAGTGGTTGGGTTGATTCCAGTGTTTCTTGATGCTTACTATCATTTTGCATTTTATTTCAACTATCTTGTAGAATATGTATGCCATTAATGAAAAGTCATTTGAATAATTTAAGAAGGATATAGAATTTTATTAACAAATAGATTTGTTAGTTTGCTTCCACCTACACTAAATACCAATATAGAAATAGGCTAGAAAGTAGACAGACCCACATCCATCCAAATGATCTTCTTTTTGGGTATCCTAAAATAATGGGTTGACATAAGAAGGGTCAAGCTTCATCATATGATTTTACTCTAAAGCATTTTAATAAGTGTGTATTGACATGTTTGTAGGTCCTAAGAGTAATTATATATTTGATCTCAGGAATCCTATAATGTATAGCTCAAAATCTTTATTTTGGGCCTTCTAAGCTTTAAATCAAGTCATACTTTCCACAAGAGACATATTCTTGTCTATCCCATTTTGCCTATTTTTTATCGCCTATAATACCTTGGTCATTAGATCATTGTGAATGTGAAAATATGATCTTCTCTATAAGATGGTGTTTGCCTTTGAACATTTGTAACATTTGAATTTTTTTTTCATGTATAATTTTATCATTTTAAGGGATGCATTTACTTGACTTCTTATCCTCTCATTAACAAGAAGCTTAGGGGAAAATAGTCCTTTCCACCCTAAAAACCACTATGTTACTTCATTAAAATCAAGACTTGAACAAAGCCAATGATACAAAAATTGTTTCCACTTCAGAAAAAATGTTGTCTCCAACATTGCAACGATATGATAAATAGGAATAGAGCATGCCCAAGCCATAACATAGTTAAATTGGTGTAGCTATTGATTAGCTAGGTTGATTACAAATTCATGTAGAACTATCATTAGATTAGGTATGATAAAACAAACAATAAAAAGTTCCCAGGTAGCAAGATCAAACATAGTTTTCCAAGATGATAAAATTACATATTTTGATGCATCACTTGCATGGTAGGCATGAAGCACATTCCCAAACATATAATTAATGGTTGGATATAAAGGATTGATACATTGGCCCAATATTGGAAGCCAAGAATGTAACTATTAGCATGAGTGCTAATGATACTACATTGTGGAAGTATCCTGAGCATTGAAGAGTATTGATATGTTGCATTCATGACTATGTTTGTCATTGATGTCAACATAGCATTGTTTCTATAAAGACTAGTAGAGTAGTAGACAAAGATCTTAATGGTATGGAAAATTTTTTGATTCTCTAATCATTCATAGTTATGGACATGTACAACATAGTATCCTGATGACGTAGTTAAGTGCATAGAGCCTGAGTTGAAGATGTACAAAAGTTGTACCTAATTTATAGAGAGCAATACTAAGACAAAGTATTGGGAAAGAAGTTCCAAATGTTTGTTGGCTATCTTTCATCAAAGATGCAATAAAGAGATGCACAGTCAAGCAATGATAGAGGACAGTCAGATGATAACATCAGTGAGTGTGCAAGCCTTAGTATCATATGTGTGAAGTTTTATATAGACTATGAGCTAACAATGTTATTATAATTGTAATTCATTAATTAGTTTATTTTAATTAATTGGAAAATCCTTAAGACAACTCGAGGAATTATTATGAAGATATGGTATAAAGGAAAGATGTTTTCCTTGATTGCATAGTGTGTTAAGTATTTTTTATTATAGCAAGAAATGTAGAATGTGAAAAGAAGTAGAGTGCTTATTAAATACATGTAAGTGATCCAAGGGATTATTGGATGTGATATTTGAGATCTGGGTACAAGATCTAAAGGAGCAAAAGTCTGATTGATAGGATAGAGACAAAGGAAGGAAGTTCAATTTAGTTATATTATTCTGTAAGGAATAATACAGACATCATTTGGATAGTGGGTTCATTGGTCTTTCCCTTGAAACTATTTAGGTAGTGGGTCCAATTGTCTTCCACAACTCCTAATAGGGTTGGCATAACTCTTGACAGGGTTGGAATCTCCTAACAAGGATTCAAAGTCTCCTAATAGGGACTCATATGTACTAAATGTTGTAATAGATTGCTAACAGGGTCTATCCTCTAACAAGGAATATTTATATTAGTACATCATCTTGTGGGTACCATCCCCACTAGGGTTTTCCCTCTAGTCAAGTGTTTTCCTAGTTAACATATCTAGTGTTATTGTGTATGATTATCTTGTTGAGGACTTAGTTTATATTACTCATTTGGTTAAGATTGTTTAAAGTTATTTGTGATAATAGTTGGATAAATGATTCACCCCCCCAGTTATATCAATGGAACAATTGGTATTAGAGCTTCAGGTCCTTGAAGGATAAGCTTAATAGCTTTGTGAAATTGATGGCAAATATTTTCAAAAAGGATAGTCCTAGATTTGAAGGGGCCAACTATGATAGTTGGAAGGAAAAGATGAAGACTCATCTATTATGCATGGGTCTAGGATATTGGATCTTGATGAAGAGTGAGAAGACAATCATTGGAGAAGACAAGCTTGAAGTTTAAAGTAAAGAAGAAAGAGATAGATTCATGTGTAACATGAGAGAAAGAGAAGCACTATTAGCAACTCTTCTTGAGAATGAATACAATTAGGTAAAGTCACTTGCAACATCTCATGAAATTTTCAAAGCATTAGAATCTACTTTTGAAGGTGATGATCATGCAAAGAGAATGAGATTAAAGAATTGAATATGTGCATTTCAAAATGAATCTTTAAGAAGTTATATTAGTAGAATACCAAAAATGGTTGCAAGAATTAAGTCTCATGGTGGAACTAAAGAACATGATGAAGTCATATGAAAGATCTTGAAAATTTTGACACCACCATTCAAGCTGATAGCTCAAATGACTTAGTGAGTAATGCCTTGCACTAAGGATTTCATAAAGGAAATATAACTTGGAAGATTAAAATCAACAAAAGAAGATCTAAGATAGTTTGGAGAACTTGCAAGAATTGAAATAGCTTTCAGTGCCCTAAACATTGGACCTAAGTTGACAAGGACTGCAAGCACCCATAGATATTTTACTGGTAGCAGTAGAGCTGATGATGAATAGAAGATTGGGGAAGGAATAGCCCTTCTGGTGAGAATAGAAAAAGATGGTAAGAAAATATTTAAATGTTGGACTTTTAATGAATTTGGTCATTATGCATCTAAATATCCTAAAAGAGAGAAAAAGTATAAGGGAGGGTCTAACCCTAGAAGAGATAGAGATAGAAATATTTTGTATACAAGTGAAGATGAAGAATTTGATGAGAAACATCATAGTGAAAGTGATGATGAATTAGGATTTGTGGCTATCAATGAATGCACAAATGTAAGAATTTATGAGAATTTTGGAACCAAAGAAAAGATGGTAGATTATAATTTAGATGAAAAAGAGGATAACTCTGGAATTGTTAGATAGAATGTTGAAGTTTTGTTTAAGACTAAAAATGATTTAAAAATGATATCCTAACTTTTGAGCATAGAGGATAACATAGTTTTAAACCTAGAGAAGAGATAAGAGTTGATATGTCAACTCCTAACCCTAACAAGAATTTGGCAAAGAATCACCCTCCTAAGTAGATAATTGGAAGTAAATATAAAGGCGTAATGACAAGGAATAGAGTAAATGAAGAGATATGTTTGATATCTTAAGTTAAACCCAAGTGTATAGATGAAGCAGTCAAAGATAATCAGTGGATCTAAGAAATGAAGGAAGAATTGGATCATATAGTAAAGAATGATACATAGGAGTTAGTTCCTAGACCAAAAGACAAGAATGTGATAGGAAAAAAATGGGTTTTTAGGAATAAAATAAATGAAAAAGGAGAAGTTGTGAGAAATAAGGCTAGACTTATTTGTAAAGGTTATTCATAGAAAGAAGGTGTTGATTATGAGGAAACATATACACTAGTAGCAAGAATGGAAGCAGTAAGGATGTTCCTAGCTTATGCAATGAACAAGAAATTCAAGGTTGATTAGATCAATGTTAAATCAGCCTTTATGAATGGAGAACTAGAAGAAGGGGTTTATATCGAGAAGCCTAAAGGTTTTCCTTTATTAGAAGATAAAGAGATAGCATGCAGATTCAAGAAAGCTCTTTATGGTCTAAAGAAAGCACCAAGAACCTGGTATGCAAGATTAGATAGTTACTTGGAAAAGCTTAGATTTGCTAAAGGTATGACAAATAGTAACTTATATCTAAAGGAAATTGAAGATGGATTTTTGATTATTGTAATATTTGTTGATGACATCATTTTTGGAGGTAATGATGAAACTAGTGATAAATTTTTTGAGAAAATGAAAAAAGAATTTGAAATGAGCATGATAGGAGAAATGAAGTTTCTCTTAGGATTGCAGATAGTGCAAAATAATGATGGTATATTCATTTCACAAGCTAACCACCTAAAAGATTTGTTGAAGAGGTTTGGTTTGGAAAGTTGCAAACCTATTGGTACACCCATGATAACTGGTCATAAGTTATCCAGCCAAGATATGACACCTACAGTAGAGAAGAAGAAGTATAGATCAGTGATTAGAGATTTGCAGCATTCGACTCACACTAGACTAGATATAGAAAATGTAGCTAGGATTGTAGCTAGATTTCATGTTGATCCTAAAGAATATCATTTTGTATTAGTAAGGAGAACATTTAAAAATCTCAAATAGACATGTGATTATGGAATTTGGTATGGAAAATCAAATGATTTCACACTTTGTGCATATATTGATGCTCATTTAGGCAGGTAGTATGGATGACATGAAGAGCACTAGTGGTGGAGCATTCTTTCTTGTAGAAAAATTGGATTCTTGGTTAAGTAAGAAGTAAGATTGTATTTCACAGAGAACTGTTGAGGTAGAGTATGTTGCAGTAGCAAACAACTATAATCAAGTTATATGGATGAAGCAAAAGTTGAAGGATATCAAAATTATTATTTAAGAACCTATTATCATTTACTATGATAACAAAATTATAGTGAGTATATCTAAGAATATTGTATTACATTCTAAGACAAAGCATATATCTATTAAGTATCATGTGTTGAGAGAAAAAGCAGTAGAAAAGGAGATCATATTGGAGTATGTAAGTACTAAAGATCATATTGTAGCTATATTTATGAAGCCTTTTCCTAAAGATACTTTTGAGTACTTAAGAGGTATGCTTGAGGTTATGCCCTTGCACACTTCTGAGAAGATGATGCAGAGAGTGCATCAGTCCAGTGTCTAGAGCACTATTATTTGACTAGACTGGATGTTGATGCTTCCCATATGGGGGAGTATCTGGCATGTACTAAGTCATTGAGGAGTCTTGGTGTTTGGTATTTGGTATTGAAGAGTGTCTTTGGACACTCAAGTTGGTTGATTACTCAGAATAGTTGATTAAAAATTGGTATGTAACAACTGGTATTGAGATTGACACCTTTGACATTGATGTCAATGGGGGAGAATATGCATGAAAAATATCTCCTAAGGCATGGAGGAGAATATGCATGAGAAGAACTTGTAAGTAATGGAGGAGTGATATTTCTTTAGAGGGATTTAGAAAGATTCATGTAAGGAAGCTAGAATGTACATTTGATGTTTTGATGTATTGTGAACTATTTTAGTGTGAAGTAAACAATTGATGTCTAAGAAAGAGTATGCACTTGTGGTGTACCTATTGTTTTGAGATTTTTTTAAGCATGTGGACAACTAATTCTGGTCAGCAACAACAACAGAACACTATTTGGAATTCTTGGAACTTGGATGCTTTTTATCTATGTTGCCATCAATGCCAAAGGGGGAGATTGTTAGCATGAATGTTGATGATAGGACAAATTGGGAGTATCCTAAGAATTAGAGAGTATTGATATGTTGCATTCATGAGTTTGTTTGTCATTGATGTCAACATAGCATTGTTTTTGTAAAGACTAGAAAAGTAGAAGATAGAGATCTTGATGGTATGGACAATGGTTTTATTTTTTGGTCATGCACTATTATGGACATCTACAGCACAATGACCTAATGATGTGGTTAAGTGTGCAGAGCCTACGTCAAAGATTTAGGAAAGTTGTACCTAATTTACAGATAGCATTTCTAAGATAGAGTATTTGGAAAGCAATTCCTGATGTTTGTTGGATATCTTTCATCTAAGATGTAATGAAGAGATGTACATTCAATCAATGATAGAGGATAGTCACATGATGATTTCAGCGAGTGTGCAAGCCTTAGTATCACACGTGTGAAGTTTTGTATACACTATGAGCCAACACTGTTATTGTAATTATGATTAATTAATTATCTTATTTTAATTAATTGGGAAAGCCTCAAGGCCAACTCAAGGAATTATTATGAAGATGTGGTATAAAGAAAATATGTTTTTCTTGATTGCATAGTTTGTTAAGTATTTTGTGATCATAGCAACAAGTGTGAAGTGTGAAAAGGAGCAGAGTGCTTACTAAATGTGTGTAAGCAATCCAAGACATTATTATATGTGAGATTTGAGATTTTTTTATAAGATCTAAAGGAGCATAACTATGGTTGATAGGAAAAAGATAGAGTAAGGAAGTTCAATTTAGTTTATTTTGGAAGGAATAATATAGAGATCATTTGGACAGTGGGTTCATTGGTCTTGCCCTTGAAGTTGTTTGGGTAGTGGGTCCAACTATCTTCCACAACTCGTAACAAAGACTTAAAGTATCCTAATAAGGACTCATATGTACTAAATGTTGTAATAGGGTCTATCCTCTAACAAGGAATATTTATATTAATACATCATCTTGTGGGTACCATCCCCACTAGGTTTTTCCTTGGGATCAAGGGATTCCCTAGTTAACATATCTACTGTTATTATGTATGAGTATCTTGTTGTTGACATATTTTATATTACTCATATACTTAACATTGTTTAAAGTTTTTATTTGTGATAATATTTGGATAAATTATTCAGCCCCCCCCCCCCCCCCCTCTCAATTATATCAGTGGACTATATTTTCTAAAAGTATCCCTACATATATTGGCATAGTCTCCTATAAGGATCCCAAATATCTACTATTGTTGTTAATTTGGGCCTCACTATATGATCAGGAATGTTATGAAGCATTGAAGTTAGTAGTAACTTCTCCCATTTCTCCAAAAAATTTAGCATAGGTTTAGTGTCCCTTAGCACCTAGGAATTTGTAGCAACTATTCTCATTGTTGGAAGAATAACTTTAATGAAGAGTTGAGTGTAAGGAGTTGAAGAAGTAAGTTTTGTTTCTTTATAAATGCCATAATCACAAGGCTCATTCCCTTGTAGAAGCCTCTACCACAACGACATTACCTCTAAACCATGTAAAGGATGTTGAAGTGGTTCCCAACCTTGAAACATTCTTATAAGCAATGGCAAAGCAAATCCATATGCAATACATGACAAGTTGCACCACTTGTAGTCTTCCTAATATTTAGACTATAAATTCTCAAAGACACTTACAAGTGATTCCGATGTCATAGTTACTATTGCAATACTTTCTTGGATTCTATCCAGTGCTCCCATGATATACTCTATGTTGTTTAGCTATTATTTCTATCGTGTAGTCTCTTTCTAAAGCCGCTCATTCATCTTCTAGTATATTTCCACAGACTCTCTCTCATACCTTAAATTATAATCAAACTTCTAAATATCTACCTCTACCATATCTAAAATCAACTTCACATTGTATTTTAACTCTAGCATTGGTGTTTGAACCTCAATAGCATTCATTTAAACATTTCAGCATACAAGTTTTCAAGTTTTCTCTTCATTATATGTTTGACTTATCAATGATTTCCTCCAAATAGATTACAGTGCATCTCAACTAGCTACTCCAATGATATAATCACCCATAAAGCACTTGTTGTTTTATAGAATCCAGATAGATACTGATAGTTCCAAAGCTATAAACCTAAAGACCATCATGTGTGCATCCTACTTTAGGGAAAAATTTGATGTTATGTTCTTGTGCATATGTTTCAATCACTTCCTTCAAACTCAAATGAGTTATGCCCATGGAAGTTGAAGCTTGTTGTTGAGTATATATTGATGCTTCTTTTTGCTATTGAAGTGCCTCAAATAATCATTGCTTTGTCACCCTAAGATAGCTTACATTCTCTCTAGCCCCATGTTGTTCCATAGCCATAACCTCTACAACTTGATTCATGATTTCAAGGGCTACATGTAGCTCACTTTTTATCCTCTCATTATCAAGAATCTCAAGGTAAAATAGTCCTTTCCACCCTAAAAACCACTATGTTACTTCATTAAAATTAGGACTTAAATAATGCCAATGATACAAAACCTACTGCCACTTTGGAAAAAATGTTGCCTCCAACATTGCAGCCATATGATAAATGGGAATAACACATGCCCAAGACATAACCTAATTAAATTGGTCTAGTTTCTGATTAGCTAGGTTGATTAAAAATTCTTGTAGAACTATTATCATATTAGGTACGATAAAACAAAAAATCAGTTGTTCCCAGCTAGTAGGATCAAATATAGTTTTCCTAGGTGATAAAATTGCATATGCAGATGCATCACTTGCATGTTATGCATGAAGTGCATTCCCCAACTTATAATGAATGGCTGGATATAAAGGCTCCATATGGTGACCAAAAAATGGAAATAAACCATAAACAACATTAAAGGAAACACAGGCTTTCCCACATAGCAACTATGATTTGAAAGTAATATTTTTTTTTAATAATTTGCCAAGTCATCACAATTGCAATAGACTATTTCAATGGAAAGGCATACCTTCTGCAACACATCTATCACAATAGCGTTGCAACTATGATAGTAAGATTTGATAGATAATCACCACTTATATAGTGTTGATGTTGCATACACATTGCAATTGTGATGACTAACTAGAAGTTAAAACCATCATAATTAAAATGGTATACTATCCCAATTGTGATTTCATGAACATGAAATATTGCCCCTCCCTTCTTCCAAGTTATGATAGTTTTAGTCATCGCCATTATGAAGGTTTCCCTCATCATCACAATTTGCAACAACAAAAGTCTGATGGTTATCTGACAAGAGAGAATTTGTGGTTATCTTTCTAGGGCAATGGGTAGACATCATAATTATGACAGACTATTATCTCAAAATGTACAAATATAGTAGTGTAATCATCAAATAGACTTTTTTTCTAAGGGCTTCACTACCAAATTTGGCTTCTTATAAGATGACTCCATAATAGAACAAGGAGATTGCCAGGCAAGTTAAAGAGTTCTTAGATCAAGGTTTGATCAAGAAGAGCATTAGCCCATGTGGTGTTCCATTAGTGTTGACACCCAAAAAAGGAGGTAAATGGAGGTTATGTACAAATTCTAGAGCCATCAATAGGATAACCCTAAGGTATAGTTTTCTTATCCCTAGAATAAAGGATTTGATGGATTGTCTAGAGGGTCCTAAGTATTTTTCCAAGATTGATCTTAAGAGTGGTTACCACCAAATTAGAATGAAGGTGATGAGGGGAAGACAACCTTCAAAGCTACTGAAGGACTATATGAATGGTTGGTCATGTCATTTTGCCTCACCAGTGCACCTAGTACATTCATGAGGCTTATGAATGAAGTGTTGAATGGTGGAAACTAAATTTGGAACAATTGT
This sequence comes from Cupressus sempervirens, assembly GCA_028749045.1. NCBI lineage: Eukaryota > Viridiplantae > Streptophyta > Pinopsida > Cupressales > Cupressaceae > Cupressus > Cupressus sempervirens. The sequence continues at coordinate 28,553,817 of CM053792.1, read as the reverse complement.
TGTTGTAAATCCCCTTGTCTAGTGCCTTATTATAAACCCTAAATGTAATAGATATGATAGAAATCTAGAAAGTTGGGGATGTAAGTTTACATGTTTCAGTTATATTAGGTTAACATGTTGAGACCTTATTGAATCAAGGTTCAGGATATCATGGTACTAGCCCCAGAACCATGTAGAGGACTTCATAATATCTTATGCCCTATTAGGAGGATTCAACACTCACCCTTGTGGGAGGAAGTTATTATTAGAATTGTGTAAGTGTCACACAATATAATTATTTGTATGATGTGTACATAATGAGTCAATTATGATGCGAGTAGTAGAAAGATTAACCAATATGTTGATGTTCCATTATGATAGATTATATTGATTAATAGAATTTGATGGTTTTATATGATGATGGATTTTGGACCTATGTTGACATGTGATTATGCAAGCATCCTAATTACTTGACATAATTTATTTTAAGGATATACACCTTATGATGTGTTATCTCATAATAATAATGAGATATTTTTAATTGAATTAAAAAGATATTGGTGATTTATATTATTCCTCTCATTGTGATTTACATTTGATGATTTTTGCTCATGATATGTACTAGGCCCTAATTTACATGTTATAGATTTAGTAATTCATTACTATGATAGAAATGGATTATGATGTTATTCAGAATGTTAATTTGGTTATGTTAAGTAAAGATTAATGTTGATATGTAGATTTTGGTATTTTGATGTGTTGAATGTTTTATATGAAAGTGATTAGAAAGGAAAGTTATTTGGGATAAGTGAATATGCTAATTAATGTGAATTATGCAATATTAAATTGCCATGGACCTATATACATGTATTTTTTTATAATTTTCATTTTGACTATTGATGCTCAAGTTTAGTATGCAAGAAACTAAACCATGGAAATTAATTGAGGAAACAAGGTTCAAACTTATGTGAACATGATTAAATTGAGGTTGAATTTTTGGAATAATCAAAACCTCATTTTAATGTGTTTTTATTTTTGTAACCGTGAATTGTATGTGTGTGATGGATTTAGTTTAGACACATGTGATTTTGAGTTGTAATGTGTTTTAATGTGTCATTTGACACTTGTATTGTCCATGTGTAGATGGCATGTCATTTAGACTTTGGCAAGAAGAAACCTAACCCAAACCTAACCCCAATGTAGTACCCAAGTTAGCCTCACATGGAAAATTGCTAGGGGGAGTCTCCATCCATTTCAAATTCGAATTCCAACTTCCTATTGACTTTTGTGGATCAAAAAGTGGTCCTTGGGGGTTATTTTGGTGAAAAATTGGTGCCCATGAGATAATAGTATCATTTGGGGATTCAAATCTCACCATAAGTTGGTTTAGATGGCCTAAGAGACCCTCCAAACAAGTTACTTTCAAAGCATTTTGAAATTAGGAGTGTCACATGACTTCTTCCACTCTCACCTAGTTGGGTCAAGGCTATAATTCAAGCAGGAGAAAATGGTGTAAGGGAGGCTTAGGTTATGCCCATTTTTAGATAGTGAGGGTTTTGGGATCCTTTTTAGAGGACTTGGGATCAAATTATTAGGTTGTCTACCCACTCTCTAACTTTACAGACACTTAGGGTTTGGAGACTTGGAGAGAAGGAAAAGGGAGCTCTTTCTCAAATTTCATGGCCATTTACATAGGACCAAGGTGTTGGAAGCATGAATTTTGATGATATTCCTATGGGGGAGTATTGTAGATATGTTACTATGATGATATGTTACATTCAAAATTGAGTTTTTCATTGATGTCAACATATTAGTTTGCTGTGGTATCTAACAAAAGAATAGCAGAAAGATCAAGTTGGTATAGATTCTTAGTTGAGTATTCTCACTATCTAAAGTTATGAGAGATACTTTTGAGCATCTAGTATATGTATTTAACACCGGGTGAAGAAATGTTAAGTTTGGAAGAAGTTATGTAAGTTTTGGTGATGTGTATTCTAAAATAGGGTTTATAGAGGCATGTTCTAGTAAAATTGTTATATCTCTTAGTAGAATTGTTATTCTATGAATTAAGGTTGAGGATGTGAAGAAGACATATTGATGATGATGCAGTTAAGCTCGCTCATCATAATATTATGTGTATGAAAAGTTATTTAAGTTGCAAGGTGGAAGATTAGTGTAACGTGTTCATAATGTGGTCCTATAATAATTAATTGAGAAGGTGCAAAATTTGACTCAACGAATTTTTTTATGGATTCAATATAAATGAAGGACATTTTCCTTTATAAAGTATGAAATAAAAATTGATTATAAGCAACACAAAGAGTGGATTGAGAATTTGAGCAGAGCAGAGTGAAAGTGAAGGAAACTTCATTACCAAGGTTTTATTGTGTGATCTGAGGTTTGATATTTGGATTTGAGATTCATGACCTAGTCTACGAGGTTTGATAATAATTTTTTTAGTTGATACAATAGAGGAAGGAGGAATTTAACAATAGATTACTTCTTTGAGCAATGAGCTCTTCTTGTAATTGAAATTACGTGTTTGAGTAGTGGGCTCTTCTTGCATACATTGTACTACAACTCCTGATAGGGTTGAAATCTCCTAATAGGGATTCAAAGTCTCCTAATAGGGACTCTATGTACTAGATGTTTTAATAGATTCCTAATAGGGTCCATACTGTAACAAGGAATATTTATATTAGTACATCATCTTGTGGGCATTATTCCCACCGGGGTTTTCCCTCTGATCAAGGGTTTCCCTAGTTAACATATCTGGTGCAATTGTCTATGTGAATCTTGTTATGGTTGTTGTTTACTTTGATTGAATGGATAAGATTTTTTAAGGATAATAAATGTTTTAATTATTGGATAACTAATTCACCACCACCACCCCCCCCCCCCCCCCCCCCCCCCCCAATTATCTTGGTGGACTAGTATTTCTAACAATTGGTATCAGAGCATCAGGGCCTTGAAGATTAAGTTTAACACTTTGGGAGATCCATGGCAAGCATGTTCAGGAAAGATAGTTTGAAGTTTGATGGAACAAATTATGACAGCTGGAAGGAAAAGATGAAGGCACATCTAATGTGTGTGGGTCTGAGATATTGAATCTTGACAAAAACATCAAAGATAATCATTGTTGAGAAAGATTTGGAATCCTATACCAAGGAAGAAAGAGATATATTTAAGTGTGACATGAGAGCTAGAGAAGCACTATTGATGCACTTCCTGAAATTGAATACAATTAGGTAAAGTCACTTGTTACTTCACATTTTATTTGGAAAGATTTGGAAAGTAGTTATGAAGGTGATGAAGATTCTAAGAAATTTAGGCTACAAAATTGGATTTGTACATTTCAAGATGCTAAAATGATGGAAGATGAATCTATAAGATCATATGTAGGTAGAATATTAGAAATCACTCTAGGTATTAAATCTCAAGGAGGAACTTGGTAGCTTCTTTTTCCACTAATGGTAAAATTTTGATTTTTGTGGTGAAAATTTTGAGTTTTTGATAGGATTATGATTATATTGTCCCATTTACAATTCAACCCTAGAAAATTCGCATGATCTCCATCATTTTCACTTTCCTAACCCTGGGCCATATAAGTGAGCAGGTTGTTTATTTTCCATGTATATTGTTTCCTAATGTTATGATGGAGGTTTACTAGAATATCATAAGCAAGGGTGAAAACCCTTTCTAATCTCACTATTAACGTTGTGTCATGTTATCGTAGGTAAAATTTTGAGCTTCCCCAATCATACGATATCCTTGTGTTGTATGAACATATAACTATTTTTTTTTTTCATTGTGGTCTTCTCCAATGTTATGATGACGGGCTTGTCGTGGTATCAGGAGTAGAGAGATGGGGTAGTTGCAATCTCTCGACAAGGTTTTTTTTGAAGGATCATAGAAGGAATAAAGGCAACATTATGATGGCACAATCCATTACTATCGTAAGATCATACAGATGCTAGGGGTGAATAGGTGGTGATATGTCAAGACAGGTGTCCATTTCTTGATTAGCAGAGCAAATGTACAAGTGTTAGCTTGACAGGACATTCCCACATCAACAGCAGCATGGACCCATGCCCAGCTCACAAGTCAAATGAAAGATTGTAATCGTGAGATCAAGTCCAAATCTACGGCTATCACTTTGTCACTATGGAGATTTTCTCGAGATATAAGGATAGCAACATAGTGAGTAAGGAAAATGAAGGAGGGACCCACTATCCTAGTATTAAAAATATATATTAAAATGTCTACCATCAGATTGGGATGAGATCAACAATTTTCACTTCATTGCTATGGCAACATGTACACTCTTTATATATAGTGAGGTAATGACTCAGGACATGTGTCCTTGAGGATTAGTGGGACAAGAAAAGGTTTAAATGGAGCAATAAGAAATATTCTCCAATCTTACAATGAATCCTTCATTGTGAGATCTCAAAGTTATGAAAGAAGGATTTCTAATGTCACAACTAGGGCTTGATCATAGTATCACCAAGCATAATTTGAGGGGTTGTGATGTTACGATAAAAGGCTTATCATAGTGTCTTGACTAGTTAAAGGGGCATCTATGATGCTATGACAAGGTGTTCATCGTGAGATCATAGAAGGAGATAGGGTTGATGCTAATGCTATGACAATAGGGTTACTGTAGGATCATAGGGGATCTTTTCTCTATGTTCAACTGGTTGACAAGAGTTTGTCAAAGTTTTTTCATAAGATTGGAAAGCTAGTGTTACAATAGTTTGATGTTATGAAAGGTATTTTCAACTACCTTTGTTGTAATATCATAGGATCTTATTTTGATAGAAACATAATATCATGAAATAAATAATAAGCTTCTCAACCAATAGGATTTGGGTGCAGCCATATATATAAAGAAAAAAATATTGAGCTTGAGGCCAAAATTTAGGAAATTGAAGATGAGATCACATCTCTAAAAAGAGAAACTAGCACAAACAGAATAGAGGATGACTCTAGCTTAGAGAGAAGAGGGAGAAGGAACATCAATGCCAATCAAGGACACTATTGAATCATCATAGCCAAAAGGGATTCGCATTGATACTCAATTAGTTCAACAATGAAGTAGTCGAGATATTTTGCAAGCTAGGCAGATGAAGCACATGGAGAAGAAAAGATCAAAGATTCAAAAATAATGTTTTTTTTGTCATCTCAGCTACTTATCTTTTTTATCGATATTTTTGAAAGAATGTTCTATGTATTTATTTTGTACATCTTTCAAAATTTTGGTTCTCCATTAAAATTTTGACATGTCCTCTTCTCATCTCTAGCTTGTTGCAATCCTATATATGGATTCCCAAGATGAGAAGTAGAGGTCGGTTGTCTATAGAATTTTTATATGTGTCATGTATTATTTTGCATTCCGTCCATTTTTTGTTCTGTAATGATCTAAATTAGTTCACATGTATGCATACTTGAATGCAAAAGGAATGTTTGGGACCACTAGTTTATTCTCTATGTCATACTATGAGTTTTATTTGCAGTGTTAAGATTTAAATTGAAGGATTTATCCTTAAATATCATTATCTTTGAAGTTTTATCTCTTTTTCATATATCTATAGCTTTGGGACTGAATAAACAAGTGTTTTTTCAGTTTAATGCAATCCAAAAGGTTGTATATATATATATATATATATATATATATCTTATTGATTGCTACTGATTCAAAGAATTGGAGAATTGCTTTCTATAATTGATAAGGTTTAGGGTTTATGGAAAGGATGAGAATTAGAATGAAACTAAAAGTTTAATGTTGACATTTTCAATCAAAATTTGATTAAAAAGGTCTAAAACTACTAATATTTGACTCTATATCTCACTGGATAAGACATTGGTCCATTCTAAAGTTCAAGAGTACATTGTTGATTCACCTTTTTACATAACAATCACAAAAATATCAATTTCCCATTTTATTTATTGAAGAGATAAAAGTGTTGGTCATGGCTTGTTTGTTGTTACTTTCTTTGGTTGCAATTAGCTACTACAATCAGGAAGTTTGTCAGCAAATTATAGAAGGATATTGACCATTTCTACTATAGGGGATAGTCTTGCATAGAAGAATATCAAGTTAATGAGATAAATCCCTTAGGTTTTCCTGCCTTGGCTTAGCAAAGCTGAAAGTGAAGTGAGTCCTAATGACTCTATTAATTGGCCCAGAACTAAGATTTAGCCTTGTTGAATATAGGATTTAGCTCATCCTTAGGCTTGTCCCTATCTTTGTTTCCTAGTATCAAGTTTAAATCCACTTAATATGTTCTTTACAATAAAGAACTCCAAAAAAATTGCAACTCTGTTGGGGATACAAGTTATAAATGCTTGATAAGGAGCTAAAAATCTCTAATATATTGTGCATATTAAGTTTTGTATGCAAGGTTTTGTGCCTCCCAGTGACATTTTATCTAGGACTGCAGTAGCTTTGAATATTGAAGAAAGCTTGTATTATCACTAATGTTTCCATCATCAGTCAATTTAGCTAGAAGTGTTTTCAAAGTGTTGTAGTGTTCAAAGTCGTGGGTAAGCATGGTTTTTTTATCTATTTTCAAGATTGTAATTCTACAAGAGTGTTTTGATGATCTGTATTTTTTTCTTCCTACCATTGAAAGTCTGGTTCAGATTTTGTCAAGTAAAAAATCATTTTTTATTTCTGACTTATGAGTGGTGACTCTATCTCTATACCAATATATCCTAGTTGATTTCATGTTTTAAAGTTGAAAGACTTTTAGTTGTATGGGAAAATTTGAAGCTCTTGATAGTTTCTTGGAAATGAAGTTTTACTTGATTAAAATTTAGTGTTGTTGCTCCTATTGTTATAAAAAAAATTTAGTGTTCAAAGTGAATCATAGATATGATTTATTTGTTCTTTTAAAGAAGGTGGTGGCTCTATAATGGTTTCATATATGGTGTGAGGAAGTTCATGTCAGCACTAGTGCCAAAATCAGCAGAGGAAAGTTTTTACATCAGCATTGAAGGTATTTTACTTTTCATGATTTTTATTTTCATGAAACATTGAATGTTAAAAGAATTAGTACCTCTATTCAGTGATTTTAGCACTAGAGAAAGAGGTGAAGTTTATATTTTAAGATGGACTCAAAAATCAGGTCTAAGGTTAGTCTACAATTTTTTGATAGTTTGAAAATTGTGGCCAGTAATATTGTCATGTTGAATAAGAAAATCCACAATATGATTATTGGTATTGTTAGAGGGAAATGGGAAATCTTCAGGGTCTAAATGTTTAACAAGTTTATATAAATTTTAAATTAGTAATCAATATGATGGTTTTGCATTCTAGATCGAAGGAATCATCCCTACCAAGTGTTTTCCTAGATGTTATAGCACCTGATTCAGTTAATTGGCCCGCACCTATAAGGTTACAAGAGCTTTTACAAGGCAAGAATTTCATTAGGGAGATGGAAAGTGATAATGATAGTGTTCATATTATGTCTCCTAATGATGATAATACATGTGTTGAACGTCAAGGGGATCATAAATGTAATGAATCCATAAACAATGATAATTTTTCTTCTAGATGTGAAGAGATGGATTCAACTTTTAATGAATCAAAGGGTTGCAACTAGCATAAAGAAGATAGATATGAAATTGAAAATCAATTTAGTGATAGTGAATATGAGATTGAGGAATTTTATAATAGAACTAGAGGTATTGATTGTTATGATGAGAATGAGTGTTATAATGATTCTAATTTTTCATATTTTTGTACTAATGTTGCTTCTGTTATGAGTTCTTCATGTCATCTGGATAATAATCATAGCTAGGAGAAGATTTATGAGGAAATCTTCTTGAGCCCTGATGAGATTTCAGACTTATTGGCTCGTGAGTTTGAGAAATTTGTAAGTACTTCTAAGGATGTTTGTTTTTTCCCTCATAGTGTTTCTTCATTTAGTCAAGTCATTTCCCCAATGTTTGATGTGGAAAAAGATATAGAATCTCAAAGATCTTTATCAAATTTTGGAGGTGCATATAATAATACCTCAAGTGTATGTGCACATGATAATTGATAGATGCAGGGGATGTGTTTGAGGGGAAGTTTTCTACTATCTCAGTGTTTTCTCATGCTAGTGATTGCAGTGAAATATGTTTTGATATTTTAGATAAATAGGAAAACAGTGAAAATAATATTGTTGATTCTGAGTTTCCTTTTTATACTAACAAGTCATGTAATGATTTTAAGATTCCCTCTAATAGTTTGTTAGATGAAGACAAGTATTGTAATTAGCATGTTTTGGATCAACATTTTCTGAACAATTTTTTAGATTTGGTGACTAACCATTTGTTTTAGTATGAAGAGTTTTCAGCGAGTGGTAAATTTGATGTGATGAGTGATATGATTGCAAAGAGGCAGGGATCAAATTTTACATACCCTTTATACCTGGATACACAAGGTGAGTTACAAATTGCTTCATGTAACTTCTTGAATGAAGTAGAATACCAAACTTTTGTGTTTCTGGTTGAAGGTATCCATGAGTCAATTAGTGATGATCAATTTTAGTCTAATATTAGTAGTTATGATCATGCTAATTCATATTTTCATAGTGAGCAAGATGAAGAAAGTGTGTCTAGTTTTTATATGCACTATGAAAGTAATGATGACAGTTTTGTTTTTCCTAATGAAGTGATTGAAAATACTAATGTGTTGGGTGAAACAAAGGATAGTTAAAGTTTTAGTTTACCTCAAGGAGATGTTAATGAGAATTAGGTATATGATGGAGGTAAGAAGTTTCAAAAATTTTGGGTGGCCTGGGGTCACCATCTTGTACAGTTAAAATAATTTCCTTATTTTCAATAAGTTGTTGAGAAAATTTTGAGTGGTCTTCTTTAGCTAGAGATCTAAATCCTTGCATGGATACAAGTTATCCATCATGCCCAGCCAGAGCCACTGGTAGCTCCTTTTTCCACTAGTGGTAAAATTTTGATTTTTGTGGTGAAAATTTGGAGTTTGTGATAGGGTTATGATTATATTGTCCCATTTATAGTTCAACCCTAGCAAATTTGCATGATCTCCATCATTTTTACTTCCCTAACCCTAGGCCATATAAGTGAGCGGGTTTTTTATTTTCCATGTATATTACTTCCTGATGTTACGATGGAGGGTTAGTGGAATATTGTAAGCAAGGGTGAAAACCCTTTCCGATCTCACGATTAATGTTGTGTCATGTTATCATAGGTAAAAAATTGAGCTTCCCCAATCATATGATATCCTTGTGTCATATGATCATATAAATATTATTTTGTTTGCATTGTAGTCTTATCCGATGTCATGATGAAGGGATTTTTGTGGTATCGAGAGCAGAGAAAAGGGGTAGTTACGATCTCTCGACAAGGTGTTTTTTGAAGGATTGTAGAAGGAATAAAGGTTTCATTACGATGGCACATTCTATTTCTATCATAAGATCATATAGATGATAGGGGCAAATAGGTGGTGAGCTATCAAGACAGGTGTCCATTTCTTGATTGGATAGAGAAAATGTACGAGTGCCAGCTTGATAGGATGTTCCCATGTCAGCAGTAGCATGGACCCCCACCCAGCTCACAACTTAGATGAAAGATTGTAATTGTGAGATCAAGTCCAAATCTAAAGTTGTCACTTCATCACTATGGAGAGTTGCTCGAGATATAAGGATAGTGACATAGCAAGTAAGGCAAATGAAGGAGGGACCCACCATCTTGGTATTAAAAAATATATTAAAATGTCTACCATCAGATTGGGATGAGACCAATGATTGTCGCTTCGTCACTATGGCAACATGCACACTCTTTATGTACAGTGAGGTAGTGACTTGGCAACATGTGTCCTCAAGGATTAGTGGGACTAGAAAAGGTTTAAATGAAGCAGGAAACAATTTTCTTCAATCTAACAATGAATCCTTCATGGTGAGATCTCAAAGTTATGAAAGAAGGCTTTCTGATGTCATGACTAGGGCTTGATCGTAGGATCACAAAGCAAAATTTCAAGGGTTAAAATGTTACGGTAAAAATCTTATCGTAGTATCATAACCAATTAAAGAGGCATCTACAATGCTATGACAAGGTGTTCATTATGAGATTGCAGAAGGAGATAGGTTTTATGTCGATGCTATGACAACAGGGTTGTCATAGGATCGTAGGATGTCTTTCCTCTATGTTCAACTAGTTAACAAGGGTTTGTCAAAGTGCATTTGTAAGATCGAAAAGCTAGTGTTGCAATAGTTCAATGTTATGAAAGGTCTTTTCAGCTACCTTTGTCATAATATCATAGAATTTTATTTTGATAGAAACATAATATCATGAAATGAATAATAAGCTTCTTGGCCAATAGGATTTGGGTGCAGCCATATGTATAAAGAAAAAATTGTTGAACTTGAGGCCAAAATTCAGGAACTTGAAGATGAAATCACATCTCTCAAAAGAGAAAATGGCACAAACAGAATAGAGGATGACTCCAACTTAGAGAGAAGAGGGACAAGTAACATCAATGCCAATCAAGGACACTATTGAATCATCATAGCCAAAAGGGATGGGCATTGATACTCAATCAGTTCAAAACAAAGTAGCTGAGATATTTTGCAGGCCAGGCAGATGAAGTACATGGAGAAGAAAAGATCAAAGAATCAACATTATTTTTTTTTTGTCATCTCAGCTACTTATCTTTTTTATTGATATTTTTCAAAGTACATTTTTCAAAATTTTGACGTGTGTCCTCCTCTCATCTGTAGCTTGTTGCAATCCTATATATGGATTCCCAAGATGAGAATTAGAGGTTGATTGTCTGTATAATTTTTATATGTGTCATGTATTATTTTGTAGTCTATCCATTTTTTGTTCTATAATGATCTTAATTAGTTCACATGTATGCATACTTGAATACAAAAGGAATATTTGGGACCACTGGTTTATTCTCTATGTCATACTATGAGTTTTATTTGCAATGTTAAGATTTAAATTGAAGGATTTATCCTTAAATATCATTATCTTTGAATTTTTGTCTCTTTTTCATATATCTATAGCTTTTGGACTGAATAGACAAGTTTCTTTTCAGTTTAATGCAATCCAAAAGGTTGTATATCTCTTATTGATTGTTGTTGATTCAAAGAATTGGGTAATTTCTTTCTATAATTGACAAGGTTTAGGGTTTATGGAAAGGATGAGAATTAGAATGAAACTAAAAGTTTAATGTTGACATTTTTAATCACATGTTGATTAAAAAGGTCTAAAACTACTAATATATGTCTCTATATCCCACTAGATAAGACACTGGTCCATTCTAAAGTTTAAGAGCACATTATTGATTCATCTTTTACATAACAATCACAACAATATTAATTTCCCATTTTACATATTGAAGAGATAAAAGTGTTTTTCATGGCTTGTTTGTTGTTACTTTCTTTGGTTGTAATTAGCTACTGCAATTAGGAAGTTTGTCAGAAAATTATAGAAGGATATTGACCATTTCTGCTATAGGCGATAGTCTTGCATAGAACAATATCAAATTAATAAGATATATCCCTTAGGTTTGCCTACCTTGGATTAGCAAAGCCAAAAGTGAAGTGAGTCCTGATGACTCTGTTAATTGGCCCAAAACTAAGATTTACCCTTGCTAAATATAGGATTTAGCTCATCCTTAGGCTTGTCCTTGTCTTTGTTTCCTGGTATCAACTTTAAATCCACTTGATATGTTCTTTACAAGAAAGAACTCCAACAGAACTAAAGAAGATGATGAGGTCATATGGAAGATATTGAAGTCTTTAACACCACCATCTAAGTCAATAATTCAAATGATATAGTTGTTGATATCTTGTACCAAAGATTTCACAAAGGATAATTTCTTGGAAGACTTGAAGCAGTTGAAAATGAGCTTAAACATTTTAGAGAATTGACCAGAATAGAAATAGCTTTCAGTGCCTTGAATATTCAACCTAGTTTATCAAGGAGCACAAGTGCTAGAGGAGGCTTTAGTAGTAGTAGGAGATTTGATGAGGACAAAAAGATTGAAGAAGGAGTCACCCTTCTGGTAATTGTTGTGGTTTCATAATGCACGCCCCATTTTGACTAAAAATGGGGACCCCATAATTTTTTTTTTGGGCTTTTTGGACCCCTAGTCTAGGGTCTAAGTTTTTTTAGAGTTTTTGGTCAAGTGCGGATCTTGACTAGAAAACCAAGAAACCAAAAAAAAAAGTTATGGAGGAAGGAGACCTTTTTTGCAAAAAAGAAAGGTGCACTAGTGCACCTTATCAGGTGTGCTAGTGCACCAAAACTCAAAGAAATGGCACCATCCCTTAGTGATGTGCATCTATGTAGCTGTGCAGCACCAAGGGTGCATGGGGACTATATAACCCCCCACCTTCTCCTTCCTATCTCACTTACCTTCTTCATTTTCCCTGTTCCAAGACTCCCAGTTATAGCCCCACACCAGCAAAGGTATGCCTCTCACCCCTCCTCATATCTGTAGGAAACATAAATAAAGCATTAAAACCTAAAAAAGGGTGCACAGTAGCGCACCTAATTAGGTGTGCTATTGTGCACCTTATCATTTTCTTAAAAACTTAAATACATTCAAAGTAAAATACATATTTAGGTGCATAGCAGTGCACCTAACTAAGTGCATTGTTGTGCACCTAAAATCCTTTGACATCTTTATACTTAGAATTTAAAAGAAGGTGTGCATCAACGCATCCTAGGAGGTGTGTTGTTGTGCACCCAATCTTAAGAAGTTGTTCAATAGGGATAATGAACACTAGGCACACCTATCAGGTGTGGCTAGTGCACATTTTTTGTGCATTCTAGGGTTGCAATTTGGTTTTTTAAGTGTTTCTAACAATCAAGTTTTTAGGGTTTTGATCGTGTCACCTTTAGGGTTTGATTTAAACATTTTTCTTCAATTCTAGATTGATGAACATCTTTTTGTGTAGATTCAATGGCATCTTCATCATCCTCCCTTGCTAAGAAAATAGTTCAAAAGCTAGTGGTATTCAAGTTTCAGGGTGTGCTGACAAAATCATGATTTCAGGATGAATACTTATAGATTTGGGACACTAGATGTGGCTCAAGCCATTGAGATCATTGAGAAATTCAAGGGAAAATACCCAAACATAGCTCTGGTATAAAGGGAAACAAAACCCAGAAGCCAGAATTTTGATTATTGACACTTAGTGAAATTTTGCAATTTTTGGAGCCTACTTCCGAGGTGCACTATTGTGCAACTACACCAGGTGTGCTGGTGCATAGGTACAATTTTTTAGTATTATCATGGAATATTTTTGAATAAGTTAGAGGTGCACCAATAGTGAACTACTAGTTCTAAAATTAGAGCTTTCCATGCATTGGGAACGCATTCTGATAGTAGTTAACTCCAAAAAGGCCTAGTAAAGATGGAGCTTCTACTTTTGACACTTTTAGACACTCCTACATCAACTGATGTCTCTCTCTTTCTTATTTTTTCATGTTTTATTTTTTTAAGACATGTAAAGTCTCATGCATGTAATTAATGATATAAATATGGATGGAGTCTTATTGAGCACCTGTTAGAGAGTCAATTTGTACATAAATAGATTTTTTTTATTAGTTTAGAAGCATATGATTGCATAAAGATATCTTTCGCTCTCAACACAAATTGAGGAGAAGATTTCTTATAATTACAGGAATGTAATATATATTCAGGGCTGTCATTATTTTGATGCAATAATATATGATGTTGGTGCTCACATTTGAAGTGTAGTGATTTTTGCCTGAATGTGTTATATTTTTGTGAATGAATGTTCATGGGACGTAATTGAGCCAATAGTTTTATTGCATTGTTTTGGTTGTGCGATCTTTTAATTTTGGTGTTTACTACAGGTCTACAACTTTTGTTTTCGTACTTTGTTTGAGAAGAGATCGTCATATTATTCTTGCATAGCTTTTCATCTCACATGAGCACACTTTCTATGGCCTTGTGATTTGATGACAAGTGAAACATCTTATAGTTACTGAATTCCCATCAACACTTGCATCAGTGGATTTAAGGAATCATTGCTCCTATTTTTATTGGTTACCTACCGATCTTTTTGAAGGCTTAACTCGTAGACATATTGTTTATGTGGCTTATGTCCATTCAGATTTTATTTTTCATGTTATTTTCTTAAACTTCTTGTTAACCTATCTTTGTTATTTTCTTTGCTAACCCCTAGTTAATTTAGGAATTCATATAGTTGCATTGTTAGATTGCATCCATTCAGAAAACAAAAAATACCAAAAACATATATCTTTTGTGGTTAATTTTGAAATAGTAAGCAGATTGGTCATCTTATCTAAAATTAGTTTGAACCAAAAAAGGCCTCTTTGTGAGCAAACACATTTTTCTTTAACTGAGCAGATTTCATTAGGTTGCAAGATTGCCTGAAACGTTGGAGTTGATCCTAGATTAACTTTTCAAGAGAGGAGTTCAAAACGATTCTTGTCATTATGCATCTAAGTTTCCTAAAAGAAAGAAAAATTATAAAGTAAATTACAAACCTAGAAGAGATAGAGAGTGTCTATATGAAAATGAAGAAGATGAATCTAATGAACAAGCAATAAGTGCAAGTGATGATCAAATAGGATTTGTAGAAATCAAAGAAGAAATCCTAGAGAAATCATCTTTGGTATTACAGGTTGAAAAGAAATCTAATTGGATAATTCATAGTGGTTGTTCACATCATATGATTGGTGATATGAACTTGAGTTTGTTAACTTCAAAAGTCAAGATGGAGGCATTTTCAGAGTTGGAAACAATGTAGCATGCCAAGTTAAAGGTATTGGATCTATAACTCTTGATGATAAAACTAACACTAAGGATGTATTTGTTTTTATGGTTTGAAGCACAACCTTCTAAGTGTTGGATTACTAGTGGATAAAGGTTTTTAATTGCAATTCACAGAAAAGACATACATGATTAGAGACAAAGATGGAAAGGTAATTCAAATAGGAACTAGATCTAGAGGTAATGTATTTCAGTTAAATCCTATTGAAATAATATGTTTGGTTGCAAAGGTAGATGACAATTGGTTATGGCATAAGAGATTTTGTTATATAAACTTTGACAGCATTGTAAATACTAGTAGTATGTTTGCAATTAGATATTTTCCTAAGATTGTAAAACCTTCTAACACAATTTGTAAGGAGTGTATTTTGGCAAAGCATAACAGAACATATTTTCCCTACAAGAAGTTTACTACTATAGCAAAATTGGAGATTGTACATACTAATCTCAACAGTCCTACAAAGACTAAAGGATTCTATGGTGAAAGGCATTTCTTGATTTTAGTTGATGACTTTTCTAGAATCGTGTGGGTTACATTTCCTAAAGAAAAATATGAGGCATTTGATAAGTTCAAGATATTCAAGAATAGATTTGAGAATGAATTAGGCATGAAGATTAAATGTTTAAGATAATATAGAGGAGGAGAGTTCACTTCAAATGAGTTTAACATGTTTTGTAAAGAAACTGGAATCAAAAGATTTTTATTAGCTCTAAGAACCCCTAAATGAAATGGCATAGTAGAAAGAAGAAATAGATCAGTAAAAGAAGTTGCAAGAGCTATGTTAGGTAAGAATGAAGTATCCAAGATGTTTAGGAGAGAAGTTGTAAATATAGTAGTCTACACTCTAAATAGAGTGCAAGTCAGGAAAGATACAAACAAGACCCCTTATGAACTATGGCTTGGTCACTCACCTATAGTTAAGTATTTCAAAAAATTTGGTAGTAAGTGTTATATCAAGATAGATGATGATATTGGTAAGTTTGATGTTAGATATGATGAAGGTATGTTTCTTGGTTATTCATTAAAAAGAAAGGCATAAAGATGTTATAATTAGAGAACTAAGACTATTATGGAAAGTGCAAATGTAAGAGTTGATGACAAATTTAGGATACAAGAAAGAATAGTTGATTATAATTCAAATGATGATGTTTTTACTAAACCAAGGAATGATGAAGTATTCTTTGAGACTAAAAATAATTTGTAGAATGAAGAAGAGTTAAGGTAGGAACAAATCTCAAAATTCAGCAGAGCCAAGAGTTGAGATAACGACTCCTACTTCAGGAAAGAATATGACAAAGAATCATCCACCCAAGAAGATTATCAGAAGAAAAGATAAAGGTGTGATGACAAGAAGTAGTGTCAATGAAGAACTATGTTTGATATCTCAAGTTGAACCTAAGAATGAAAATGAAGCATATAAAGATGATCATTGGAAACAAGCTATGAAGGAGGAATTGGATCAAACAATAAAGAATGAGACACGGGAATCGGTCCCTAGACCAGTAGACAAGAATGTGATTGGAACTAAATGGGTATTCAAGAACAAGATGAATGAACAAGGAGAAGTTGTAAGGAAGAAGGCAAGATTGATATGTAAAGGTTACTCATAGCAAGAAGGAATAGACTATGATGAGACCTATGCTCCTATGGCTATAATTAAAGTAGTAAGATTATTCTTAGCATATGTAGCATACAAGAAATTCAAAGTATATCAAATGGATGTCAAGTCAACATTTTTGAATGGATAACTTAAAGAAGAGGTGAAGGTTGTCCTTTGACAAATGACAAAGACATAGTATGTAGACTAAAGAAAGCATTGTATGGCTTGAAGCAAGCACCCAAAACCTAGTATGCAAGGTTGGACAAGCATTTGACAAAGCTTGGATATAGAAAATGTATGGTAGATAGTAATCTTTATTGGAAAGAAATTGATGATGGACTCATGATTTTGGTAATATTTGTTGATGATATCATATTTGGAGGAAATGATGAGGAAAGTGAAAAATTTGCGAAAGAAATGAAGAAAGAATTTGAAATGAATATGATAGGAGAAATGAAGTATTTTCTAGGATTGTAGATTGTATAGAATAAAGAAGGAAATTTTATTTCTCAAACTAAGTACTTAAAGGATTTATTGAAAAGGTTTGGTTTGGAAACAAATAAAGATGTTGGAACACCTATGGTAACTAGACACAAGTTATCTACAAAGGATGAGACACCTACTATTGAGCAGAAGAAGTACAGATCTATGATCAAAGGTTTACAATATCTGACTCACACAAGGCTGGATATAGCAAATGCAGTTGGAATTGTTGCAATATTGTAATTTGATCCTAGAGAAGCACATTATCTAGTAGTTAAAAGGATATTTAGATAAAAGGAACACCTAAGTTTAAATTTTTGTATGATAGATGTAATGATTTCACTCTAAATGCTTATACCGATGTTGATTGGGTAGGTAGTATGGATCATAGAAAGAGCACCAATGGTGGAGCCTTCTTTCTTGGAGAAAATTTGGTTTCTTATTTGAGCAAGAAGTAAGATTGTACCTCACAAAGTACAGTAGAAGTTGAATATGTTGCAGCAAAAAATAATTGTAATCAAGTTGTTTGGATGAAGTAGATGCTGAAGGATATAAGGATAGAATTCAGTGAACTTGTTGTCATACATTGTGACAACACAAGCACAGTAAATATGTCTAAGAATCTAGTGTTGCATTTGAAGACCAAGCACATTTCTATCAAGTATCACATGTTGAGAGACAAAGTTGCAAAAAAGGAAATTAGGTTGGAGTATGTGATTACTAAAGAGTAGATTACACATATATTCACTAAACCTCTTCCCAAAGAGACTTTTGAGTATTTGTGAGGTATGTTAGGGGTTATGCCCCTTCCTACATTAGAGTAGAAGAATCAAGGATGCATCAGTCTAGTGTAACAGAGCACTATTGTTTTTCTAGACTGAATGTTGATGCTTCATGTATGGGTGAGTATCTGTGATGAACAGAGTCATCAAGGACTCTTGTTGATGTTGTTTTTGAATAGTGTCTTTGGACACTTAGCTAGTAAGAATAAGTTGCTACAGAGTTTGATATATGCTAAAACCTTTGGCATTGATGTCAATGGGGGAGAAGATTAGCATGAAAAACATCATGAGGAAAAACATCATGGGGGAGAAGAAAAATAAGCAATAACAAGTATAACATGTTTGAGAGAAGAAGATAGTTGGGGAGAATGATTGATGAAGAGGATTTGAAAAGAAAGGCTAACAATTTTTAACTATTGGCATTCTTAGAACTAGATGTTTTTCATCTATCTTGCCATCAATGCCAAAGGGGGAGATTTTTGGAAGCATGAATATTGATGATATTCCTATCAGGGAGTATTGTAGATATGTTACTATGATGATATGTTACATTCATGACTGAGTTTGTCATTGACGTCAACATAGCAATTTTCTGTGGTATCTAACAGAAGAATAACGGAAAGATCAAGTTGGTATGAATGGCTAGTTGAGTATTCTTACTATCTGAAGTTATGAGAGATACTTCTAAGTATCTAGTATATGTAGTTAACATTGAGTGAAGAAATGTTAAGTCTGGAAGAATTTATGTAAGTTTTTGTGATGTCTATTCTGAGATAGAGTTTACAAAGGCATGTTCTAGTAAACTTGTTATATCTCTTAGTAGAATTGTTGTTCTAAGAATCAAGGTTGAGGATGTGAAGAAGACATATTGATGATGATGTGGTTAAGCTTTCTCGTCATAATATTATGTCTACAAAAATTTATTCAAGTTGCAAGGAAGAAGATTAATGTTATCGCTAAGTGTAATGTGTTCTTAATGTGGTCCTATAATAATCAATTGAGAAGGTGTAATAGGTGACTTAAGGAATTGTTTTGTTGATTTGGTATAAAGGAAGGGCATTTTCCTTTATCAATATATGACATGAAAAGTGATTGTGAGCAGCACAAAGAGTGGAATGTGAAGTTGAGCAGAGCAAAGTGAAGTGAAAGAAACTTCATTACTAAGGTTTTATTATGTGATCTGAGGTTTGATATTTGGATCTGAGGTTCATGACCTGGTCTACAAGGTCTGATAGTGATTGGTCTAGTTGACAGAATAGAGGAAGGGGGAACTTAACAGCATTTTACTTGTTTGAGTAGTGAGTTCTTCTAGTAATTGAAATTGCATGTTTGGGCAGTGGGCTCTTCTTGCATAAATTGTACTACAACTCCTAACATGGTTGGCACAACTCCTAATAGGATTGGAATCTCCTAATAGGGATTCAAAGTCTCCTAATGGGGACTCTATGTACTAAATTTTGTAATAGACTCCTAATAGGGTCCATCCTCTAACAAGGAATATTTATATTAGTACATCATATTGTAGGAATCATCCCACTAGGGTTTTCCCTCTTATCAAAGGTTTCCCTAGTTAACATATCTGATGTAATTGTCTATGTACATCTAGTTATGGTTGTTTTTTACTTTTGTGAATGCATACGATTGTTTAAGGATAATAAATGTTTTAAATATTGGATAAATAATTCACACCCCCCGCCCCCCCCCTCCCCACCCCCCCTCAATTATCTTGGTTGACTATTGTTTCTAACACAAGGTTGGTGCTTCTTGCTCATATAGTTATTTTACTTGAAAACTTGCATAATGGTGTTGAATTCATGAGCATAAAGGAGTGTGAGTTCATATTGTAAGTAGATTGCATTTTTATTTTTTTGTGTTGTGATGTACATGAGGATTGGTTGCATTATTTTCTTGCCTCTTGTTTCCTTTATTTTTGGATATGAGTGTTGTTTATGGGTGTGAGGACTTCACTCACCCTTTGTGAAGGGAAGAGAAGTCCAAGTTGAATGGCTTAGTTGGGCTTGACAATGTAGTTTAGAGCCTTGGTAGCCATAATCATTCATATCTTTCTTTGGGAGTGATAAGGGAAGTATGGTGGAGAGAGAAAGTTTTATATGGAGTATGGGCTCTAAGTAAGCTATAGTTGATGGTAGTGTGTTTTGGAATTTATTGTGAAGAGGGGGATGATTATAAAAGCCCTAAAAGTGCATGGAAATTGTTTATTGCAGATATTATTTAATATAGAAAGTCTCTTCTTTGAAAATCCCACCTTCATCCTATGTTCACGGTTCCATATGTGAACCATTGTGAAAATACCTTGGGATGGTATTGTTTCAAGTATTTTATTATGATGTTATGCATTTTCAAGATTCTATGTGGTACCTCGTTTGAGCCTTGGTTCTCCTAGCTTGGTAGGTGGCCTCATAGAGGCCTAGGATGGAAGGTGAGCCTCCATGGTTCTTGTGTAAACATTTTTGCAGGTTTGGGCTCATTGAATCCAAGGAAGAAGCTTGGGTTACCCAATGCAATGATGTAACTAGGGAGGAATGTAACATTTGTGTATTGTATTTGTAAGGATGAAATCTTCATCTATGTCATTGGGTATTGCAATTATAAAGATGACATCCCTATTTAAGCCATTAGTGTATTACGACTATGAAAAAAAAAATCTCCATCTTATGTACATTGTTGTGAAGAATGATTTCATGGAAGTAATGAAGAAATTGGAATATGATTGCATGCATTAGAATTGTAAGTTTCAATAACTTGCATTTAGAGGAATTGGAATGTAGAAGAGATTTGTTTCAAAGTATAGCCCAGTACTTTTGATACTCAAGAAATGAATATGCATTGTTGGTATCATACTCATTTGAATCATGAATCAATACAAGTGAATGCATTTCAAAAGATTGTTCATGAAAACAAATTTCACTATGCATTATTTCAATAAGAAATGTTAATTAAAATTCCATTATTTATAGAAAAGTTTAATCTATTAGTTCCATGTTTGATCATGTTTCAAATGCATTTAAGTGTTAAGTTTATGGTTCAAGTGAATTTGTTAGAGTTATCAATGTGGACATCTACATTAGAATGTTAATAATAAAATCAAACTATAGCCAAACCAAAATTCATATCAGAGTGGTTGAATAGATAAAATCAACTAAGGGTCATTGCACCCAAGGAAGGAAAAAAAAGCCTATATATGCATATCTAACTCTTAGGAATTTGTATGAGAAGTGGGAAAATACCCCACTACCTAATATAGACCATTAAAAAAATCAACAAAATATTCTTAAGAATCTTCAAAATAATAAATTAATAGATCCATGGAAAAATGAACACTAACATTATCAAATTTAAATGAATAAGTAAGGTTTGGAACTAAGTTTAAATTCTCGTGACTAGGGCTTGGAAAGTAGCAAATTAATATAAATATATATATTTTTATATATTTATATCTCCAAATCCCTATGAAGAAGTCGACTAGCCCTATGGAGGCACCGGCTACAGTGTAACTTATTTGCACTATGCCATTTGCATTTATGTCAGTCTCCCAACTCTTCTGACATGCATGCTTCCATCTCTCCCGTACTATCAGGTGTGGTTTCCAATACTTCATCTTGTATTGTTAAATTTTTTATATATATTATCATGTAAGTTTAAATTTTTGGTTTAGTAATATAAAAGTATTATATTTTAATAATGGTTTTTAAGTTTTGGTTTAGTAATATAAAAGTATTATATTTTAATAAATGGTTTTTAATTTTTGGTTTAGTAATATAAAAGTATTATATTTTAATAAATGGTTTTTAAGTTTTGGTTTAGTAATATAAAAATATTATATGTTAATAAATGGTTTTTAGGTTTAAAATATTATTTATATTATGTTAAATATTATTTTTATAATTAATTATTGTAATAGATGATTATTATTATTAAATGTTAAATTATTATGATTATTTTTATTTCTTTTTGAAAAATTAAAACTAAACATGAAATATTTATTATTGATTAGAAATTATAGATTTTATTTAGTTAGGAGGTTTTTTGTTTAAAGTTATCATTTGTAAATTTAGAGATTAATTGTAGTGTAATTTTTCTCTCTTGAATTTTTAGAAAATATATGTCTAAGTATTCTAAAAATATCTCAATGGCTAAGGCATCACTTTGAAACTCAACTATTGAGATAGATGATGGAGTGGTTTTGTCCATTATTTTTATTTGACTTTGTTATTTGTCTTATTATTCTTTAAAAATTTAATGAAAATAAAACTATTTTTTATAGGTAAAAATTTACTCTATATATTATTGATTAACTTATTAGAAATTTTATTTATAAAAATTAGTGTATTGAAACTAGAACTATTAATTAGAAAAAATATTTATTAATAATTAAAAAATTAAACTTTATTTAACTTAAAAAATCGTAAATAATATATGATTAGAAATTATTAATTGTAAATTTTGAAGTCAATTGTAAAGTGATTATTTTATTGGAGTATTAATAAAGTATAGTAGGAAAATATCACTCTTCAATTGATCTCAAATTTAAAAGTAAAATAATATAAATAATTATAATAATCTAACATTTAAAAATAAAAGTGATTATTTACAATGATTTTAAAAAGATTATTTCCATTAATTTTTTATAAATAATTAACATCATTTAATTTGATAATAGTATGAAAGTTATAATTTTATTAATAACAGTGTATGAAGTTTAAATTAAAAGTGTTAATTAGAAATTTTATTTATCATAATTTGATTAAAAAATCAAGCCATAAATTTAAAAAATGTTTGAATACACACATGTTATTAAAAAGTTATAAAAATAAACATAATATTAAGAAATTATTTGAATTAGAAACATATTGAAAAATTATTTAACAAAAGAGAAGTAATCATGATAATTTAACATTTAATAATAATAATCACTTATTTATAATAATTAATCATAAATATGTGTGTGTGTGTGTGTGTGTGTGTGTGTGTGTGTGTGTGTGTGTGTATGCTAAAATTAGAACTTCAATTAAATACTTAAATATGTACTAAACAATGGTGATTCATAGCGAAAATGTGAAATGATCTTCATTCATGGCAATATCCTACTCACACATGAAAAAAGAAGACTAAAGCTGAATTTCGAAAGGCTTAGAAGAACCCTAGATTGAATTTTGAGGTTAAAACCTCAAACAAATTCACGGCACTAGAGGCATCCGAAGGCTCAGAAAAACCCCAAGGGTCAAATTGCGAATCAACAAAATGCTCCGAGTCAGAAGTCGAGGCTATCTAAAGTAGTACAAGGAACCTCTTCAAACCATACCCCTGATTGGTCTCTCCAACATTATACTCCTCCATACTTTACATTAGAAATCCTTGAGGAACAATTTAGAATTTTTTATTTAACCAAATATGCTAAATCCTTTCATGGACAGCCAATTTTGCTTTGCTCAAACCTTGGTAGGGTAGATCCACCACCATATCTTACTCCTTACAGAGCCAATCATTAATTCATTAATAGTCCCAATCCCCTTGGTTCGTACATCCCCCTACATGGTCACCCAAAATCTACAATTCCTAGGGCTTCCTCAAACCCCAAGGGCTTAGATTCTCCCAATAAGGTAGTTCATTCCATATCCCTGCATGGGAAAAGTGTAGAAGATGCTTGGGATGAATGCAAACAATGTGGTATTTATGCTATCTGGTGTCGATCGAAAAAAGATTTGCCTTCTCTATCTGATTGGATAGAAGATAACTGCGGATCTCAGGTAAGTATTCCCTACTTCTCAGAAAATGTTCTTTATCTTCAATGTAGTAATGAAAGCGTTAGAAAACAATTCATGATTATATCTAAATGTCTTTTTAATGGACACACTGTGAAATTCATTACTTGGTATCCTAATTTCAATTTAGAGAGTTTAGATGTCATTTGTTCAGTCTGGTTTCATTTTATGTCCTTGCTGCCGAAGTTAAATCACTTAAATATTCTTAAATCTCTAGGGTTTGGACTGGGAGATCTTTTAGCTGTAGATTCTTCTTATCAGTATGATAATGATGTTAGAATGCTCTTTAAAACAAAATTTAATCAGTCATTGCAAGGATTAATGAAATTTGATACAAAGAAAGTGTCATATGATTGTTATCTACACCCCTACAAAGGACCAATTTCAAAAATTATTAAAATAGAAAAGGGAAAGAAGAAAAATATTGACATTCTTTCGAGCACTTCAAATTTTCAAAAGCTATTCCCAAAGTTTAGAGAACAAAAAAGGAAATCAAGGGCATAAATGTGTAGATTAGATCCTTCTAATATGGAATATAAGCATTATAAGGAAGATATAGACTCTCATAAAGGTAGTAAGGCCTTTGCCAAAGACAATCTAGAGTCCCAGATAAGACTCAAATATATTATTGTCAAGAACTCTAAGGCGAACTCTCCAATAGAAAAGGATGGATCAACTAATAAAAAGCAAAAATAGACACAAGTTCAAGAACATCCAAACATATTAGCAATGAATTGAGGCTCTTCAGTTCTGAGTAAAAGTAAATAGAAAATGGTAATTGATTCGGCTTTAACACCTATCAAGCTTAGGCCACTGGAAATCATAGATACTAGTGATTTAGTTAGTTTGATGCATGGTGACCAACCAAAAGGAGATGCAAGGGTTTCTAAAGAAACCAATATTGAAGATATTGAAAATCACATGCTATTTGAAGCAGATCCAAACTCAAAAGAGTTCAATGTACCTACAAAGGAAATACCCTCAGTGGTAAAGTGCCAATGGTTGGATCCATCTAATATCACTCCTATCAAAGAGTGCCAATATAAAGCCTCTAAATTATGGCAGACTCCTTCAGAGATCAGAAGCTCTTCGTTCACACCTACAGAGATGGCTTATAAAGAGAAGGATTATAAAGGTGAGGGCTCTTTGGCAAAAATGGTTCAAGATTTTTTAAACAAAGAAGGCAATATAGAAATAGATTTATATGAGTTGAGTTTGACAGATGAGAATTTGGAGCAGTTAATAGATGAATTAGTTCAAGTTTTTAGCTTTGAAGAAATCAATAATAGTTCAGAGGAGCAAAAGATAGAACTTATCCAGATAATCATCAAATTAGGGGGCAGCAATTATATAGGTGATGATCTTAGAAGGGATTTGTTAAGCATAGAGGCAGAGGATAAAGCTAGAAGACTAGAATAGAGAATTGATAGGAAGGTTGCAGTCTTGGGGAACAGAGGTGACAATACTATGGAAAATGGTGTGGAAGAAGACCCTTAGGCAGAAATCATTAATAAGACCATTAATGAGTTAGAATCAAAAAATACAGAGGGGAAGAGTATTCATAAGGATAGCAATGATTTTAGATTTGAAAAAGTTATAGAAAATATAGGGATCAAGCACAATCAAGATAGCTTAAGCTCTCCTAACTTTGGTAAGTCCAAAGGTAAGAGAGGCAGGAGACCTTTAAAAGACCTGAGAGAAGTAGAAGGGCTCAATAGAGAGCAATAGAAGATTGATCATCTTTTTAATGCAAGGAAGGGGAGGTGCCTTCCCAAAGAGACATGAAGATAACAACATGGAATGCTAGGGGACTAAACGCCCCTAGCAAGAAAAGGTTAGTAAAACAAAATCTTAAGTCCTTTGATTTAGATATCGTTATAATTCAAGAAACTAAAGTTAATAAAGATGAAGCTATTAAATTAGATAAAATGTTAGGCTTATGCAGCTCATTATTTCAAGAATCCGTGGGAGCTTCTGGTGGTTTAGGAATTTTTTGGAATCCCAAAAAGGTATCTCTTAGCTATCTTTATCATTTTTCTAATCGGATTAGTGCTAGTATTAAGAGTCTTAAGTCTGATTTGCAATTTATTCTTATTAATGTTTACGGTCCAATCGGTTACGGGGACAAAAAAAAGTTTGGAATGAGATTAGTAGGTTCATCCTAAACTTTAAAGACAATCCTAAAATTTAAAGACAATGCCTTCCTGATAGGAGGAGATTTTAACACTATTTTAGACCTAACAAAAAAAATAGGTGGTATATATCATCTCTCGCAATCGTCTTTAGATTTCAGAACTTGGGTTAGCAAACATGACATGATCGATGTCCCTACTAGCAATGGGACCTTCACGTGGAATAATAGAAGGAAATACTTCACATATAAGGTTCTTTATTATAGGCAAGCTAGTTGATAACAACATTAATTTTCAATCAGCTATTCTACCCATTGTTGGATCAAATCATTATCCAGTATGTCTGGAACTTTTAGAACCTCACAAACCCACGTGAAACCCTTTTAAATGCAAAAAAATGTGGTTCCTAGATCCACAATTCATTAATAATATTAAAATTTGGTGGGATCAAGAGAAAGTAGAAGGTTTGAAGATGTTTTTGTTTGTTTCTAAACTAAAGTTACTAAAAGAGCACATCCTTAAATGGAATAAATGTCATTTTAACAATATTTTCAAAGAAAAGCTTGAAATAGAAAACAAGCTTAATAACTTACATATGGATATTATAAAAAATGGTATGAACAATGTAAGTTATCAACTAGAAAAAGAGTTATTGGCTCAGTAGGAGTTAATTTTATCAAAAGAAGAAAATTTCTAGCGACAAAAATCAAGGGGGAAATGGTTAGAAGAAGGAGCTCGTAATACTAATTTTTTCATAATTCGACTATATATAACAGATCAAAGAATAAAATTACTAGTATTAAAAATCACTTGTGTATCCTTATTGAAAAGCCAAGCAAAATTGTGGATACCTTTTTTACCCATTTTAAGAATGCACTTGACAACTAAGAAGGATCTAATAAAGTGGCTTAGGATAAGATGCTAAATTATATTCCTAAACTTATTTCGGAGGAAGACAATAAGTTTTTAAATAAACCCATCACCTTGGAAGAGGTAAAATCTATAGTTTTTGATATGAACCCTAATAAATCTCCTGGTCTTGATGGTTTTCTAGCCTTTTCTTCCAAAAATGTTGAGACATTATTGGTGTGAATCTATGGAAAGCCATTGAAGCCTCGAGAAATGGAGGCACACTTCTAGTGGAAATTAATTTCTCTTTTATCACCCTAATTCCTAAAAATAATGATCCTAAGACTACAGGAGACTACAGGCCTATTGCTCTCTACAACATGATTTATAAGATCTATTCCAAGATCATGGCAAATAGGCTTAAAGGTTTCCTACCTAAATTAATCTCTAAGGAACAAACAGGCTTTGTTGCTGGAAGATCCATTCTTGATGGTATAATCACTATTCAAGAAACTATTCATTCAGCTAGAAAAAGTAAGGAATCATATATGTTTATGAAACTTGATATACAAAAAGCATATGATATGGTTGATTGGTGATTTATGTGTAAGATGCTCAAAGCCTTCAGATTTTCACATCAATGGATTAATCTCATATTTAAATTCATTTCTATGCCCAAAATATCTATTCTTATTAACAGTATGCTTGAAGGTTTCTTTGAAATTTCTAGGGGTATCCGACAAGGTGACCCACTATCTCCTTCTCTCTTCATCATTATGGCTAAAGCTTTTGGGAGAGCCTTAACTGTTGCTCATCAGAACTGGTGAATTTTGGGTATTACTATCACAAGCAACATACCGAATATCACTCATCAGCAATATGTTGATGATACTATCCTCCCTAGAAAGAGCACTATTTCTAAAGCTTCTGAGTTTAAATCCATTATAAAATCATACATGATGGCTTCAGGTCAGAAAGTAAATGAGAATAAGTCCAAGATTTTCTTTCTAAATACAAAAGTAGATGTGGAAGATCGAATTCATGAGCTAATGGGTTATAGGAAAGGACAATTCCCATGTAAATATTTGGGAATTGTGCTTGAAAAAGGTTCCAAATCCTATAAATTTTGGCATAACACTATTGATAAATTGGATGCCAAGATCAGGGGTTGGAAAGACAAATGGCTTTCTAAAGCAGGCAAGGTCACTAAACTTAGTTTGGTACTTTCTACCATCCTAATATATCCCCTATCCTGCCTCCCTCTTTCAAAGTGTCATCGCAATAAACTGGAATCTAAACTTAGGAATTTTCTCTAGAAGGAATATGATGAAGATAAAAAATTGACTTTAATCAAATGGGAAAATATTCGCAAACATAAAGCATTGGGAAAATTAGGCATTAAAAACTTAGAATGGAAGAATGAAGCTTTGGGTGCGAAACTAGTTTGGTGATTATTCAATGAAAGGGACAGAAAATGGGCTAAGATATTATACAAAAAATATCTAAATGCGGAAGACCCAGTGTCTATCTTTAGAATGAAGAATCCCCCTAAGGGATCTGAAAGCTGGAACTTTATGCTAAACTGTCGTGACCTTATTGGTAAGTACCTAACTTGGGATGTTGGCATAGGTGATAAAGCCCTATTTTGGGAGGATTCATGGGAAAAACATCCTCCTATTGCTTCCAAACCCTATTCAAAACACTTCAAGGAAGTATTAATTTCTCGATGGGGTACGGAAGTTGATAAATATAAAACTAAGATATTGAGTAATGGTGTGGCTAGATGGGTTTGGAAATCGGTGGAAGACTTGGGTCTCAAACATAAAGAAGTAGAAGAGTATGTCAAGATTATTTTGGATAGGGTTATCAAACAGTCTAAAAAAATAGGTAAGGTTATTTGGGTGACTTCCAATGATGGGAATTACAAAGTTAAGGATGGCTATAATACGATACTCTTCTCTCAGAGTTGGGAAAATATCAACATCCCACTAAAACTTTTTTGGGATGGGGCCTATCTCCCTAAGGCTAGATTCTTCCTATGGTTAGCCTTTCAAAATAGGATCTTAACTGCGGAATGGTTAAGAAAATTTAGGATATATGGTCCATCGAGATGTGTGTTATGTAAAAAAAACTTGGAGGAGTTTGATCATTTACTTTATAGGTGTCCCTACTTGCTTTATTTTTGGGAATGGCTTAGATCCAAGTTAGGTTGGTTTGCGTCATTCCCTAATTCTTACAGGGATCTTCTTATTAGTTGGCCAACCAACTTGGCTAAAGGCATCTATAGCAAGCTTTCGAATATTTGTCCATCAATTTTTTCTTGGGAAATTTGGAAGGAAAGGAATTGGAATATTTTTCAAATTTTCAAATTGAAGAATGATGAGCTAGTCTTAAAGATTGAGACTAGTATCATGGAAGCCACTAACTCTCATCTTAGGAAATGTATGAAAGAAGAAGGTTCTTTTTCTTCCTAGGATGGGCTTATGAAAAGAATTGGGCTAACTTGATTAATCCCCCCCTCATCTATTTTTAAAAAAGCAAAGAAGATAGGGCTAACTGCAAATGGTCCCCCTCCCAACCCCCAATGGGATGGGCAAAGCTCAATTTTGATGGAGTGGCTCATGGTAACCCTGGGATTGTACGAATTGGTTGTATTATTAATAATGATTATAGGCAGTGGTTAGCTAAAAAGGTAATGGCCATTAGGCCCACCTCCAATAATTTGGTCGAACTAGAGGCATTGGAGTAGGATTGAATCTGTGTTTGGAGGTAGGGATTACCAAAGTGGTTATTGAAGGGTATTCTCAAATTATTCTAAATGTGATTAGGAAGCAATCAACTCCTAATTGGGTCATTAACTCAAGACTAGACTCTATCCTTAATCTTCTTGATCGCTTTGAGGATTACTGAATTTGTCATATTTATTGTGAAGGCAACTTGATAGTAGATCAGCTAGCAAACTATGGGGCTGATGGTATTAACATTCACCTAATTAAGGGTCACTGACCTAATAATATTACTAGTCTATAAGTGTAAAGCTTACTATATAAAGTATAAGTGTGTTGTATTAAGAATATAGAATTGTTAGTAGCACTTATGTATTATGATATCAATACCTTACTATCATTATATAATACTAGATTATTGATAACTCATTCTATGAGTGTCGACACTTTGATGATTTAAAACAAAGGTTAGAAGTGGTATGTTGGTGTCTTCCTCATAAATTCATGATGGGAGTTATGATCGATTCTCAACATTTCCTTATATCTCCCGCGTGAGTTTGTTCATCGGTGTCAATTCCATGATGAGGCATGTCAGTGACTTCTAGATTCATTTATGAAAATCTTTTCTAGGTTGGTTTTAATTTGTAACCTATTATTTTCTCTTTTGGTGGCCATGGACACAAATATAGTGGTATTTCACACCAAAGAAGTTAGGACTATGGCATTTCATGGCTTGGTGAAACCTGAGTGCTAGAACAGGATCCTAAATTAGTTAGATGATATGTCTAGGATGGTAGTAGGGAG
This sequence comes from Cupressus sempervirens, assembly GCA_028749045.1. Classification (NCBI taxonomy): domain Eukaryota; kingdom Viridiplantae; phylum Streptophyta; class Pinopsida; order Cupressales; family Cupressaceae; genus Cupressus; species Cupressus sempervirens. The sequence goes on along the minus strand of CM053792.1, from coordinate 28,523,875 downwards.
AGTAATAGGTGAAGGTATATTCAACTACAATTATACCTAGAGAACTAACAGTAGCATCATTGGTACCTTTATAAGGTGTTTAATCAGAGCGAAGGTCGACCATGACTTGATTGTTCAACTCTGTATTGACATTTTCAGGTAACATGGTGTAAGGGGCTAGAAAATGCAGTGAGAAGCATTGATAAAAAAAATTAGAATTCCTCTTCCTGAAAGGTACATTGCTTCCCTACTAGGTTCCTCTGATCTAGACATGGTGTATCATAGACCCTCTTTGATCATCAGGGAGAGCCTCAAATTCTACTCCCAATGACCCAAGATGGAGGTGGCTATCAGATTCCTACTCCATTAGAGGGGCATTATGGTTGAAATAGACAAAACATGGCTGACAGAGTACCTCGAGGCATTCCATGTTTATGTTCACCCAAGAGTCTCCTTTGATAACCTAGAAGCCATCATTTTCTACACCCCCAATGCAAATAAGACTAGTAGACTAAAGGCGAGTTTCCAGTTTCCAAATGGAGAACCCTAATGAAATTTCAAAAGTCATTATGGTGTTTTCGAGGTAGGAAATGCTAATAGTTGTGTTCTAGCTCCTTCGATCTTATAGATAGTTCACTAGAATTTTGCTATTATATCTTGACTAGGGTTTATATGTATATAGCTGGTTTATAATATGTATTGGAGCTCGACAGACATTTGGGGTTATATATGTATAGTTCATTTATGCAAGATTGCTTATTAATCTAAATACAAGACTAGTTTTAATATTTGATCATGGTTACCTTTTTTACTATTCCTTCCTAACGATTTCCCCCCTTCCCCTATTATTTTGTTTCATTTTTCTCGATGGTGGATTGGTATGTTTCTATTAAAAATGGTGAAGTTTATACATAACTAATTTTGTTCCTATTATCGATAGTTTGAGGTTGTTGTTAACTTCTTAATCTACTTGTATTGTATTGAGCTAGTATGAGGAGGACTTTACTAGGCTTAGATTTCAAATCTATTTATTATATAGTATAGAATGGCTTATGTTAATAATGTTATTCTAGAATTTCTTTCACTTGGCATTTAATAATCTACACATGGAGATAGGGATGTCAATTAGTCTATGTATGGGCAGGGGAAGATCGGGGCCCTCCCTCGAATTCATGTTTATATGAGGGTTCCTTATTTTTATTTATTCCAAGATGGTGTTACTCTTTTACTAGTTTTGGTCTATGTAATAGTATGATGATAGGTTTAGAGGTTTAGATAGCAGTCTCTCTCCATTTTCCAATTTCATGATACAGCTAACAGTGTAGGTGGGGAGGAGCGAGAAAAGCTTCTCTCAATTATGTTTCTTATTGTTATTTGAATGGTCTCATTTAACATGCTTATATTCTAAATTTATACTTGTTTTAGTGGTTTCATTAATCATTATTAGGTTGTTTGCATCTGGGTTGAAAGAATGTCTGGAATCCTCTTTGATTAATCGATAACTGGATGGTGGTATTAGCTAGCAGAAACTTTAGATATGGAAGTTATCATGTACCTGTGGTTATTTGTGGATTATTCAAATGGTTTTATGCATGTTTTATTCAGTAAGACGTTCAATGCTGGGGTTGTTTAATTGAGATTGATTTATTATGAATAAGGGTTGGCATGGGAATTCAATTTTTTACCCTTCTATTAGATGGTTTTGGTTGGTTGTAATAAGTATTTTTGACTTATACCAATTTTATCTCTATTGTAGCTCCTTCTTTATGTTTTTCCCTCTTTCTTTACTTTCATTTCTTTAAATTTTTAATGGATAAGACTTTGTTTATTATATCTTATAAGGTGAATTTTGATTTATGAGCTCATTTGGGAAGCATTTTCAAGATAGTATCCTATTAATAGGCTATTATATTCTCATATTCATGGTAGGATATATCTTATTTTTTATCCAGATATCATATCTTCAATCTTGTGTTTTCTTTGTTTGCTAACATGTTTCTTCCTAGCCCAACATAAAGAAAGGATGGTGAAATGATGTAGTTTCTTTCACATTAGGGATGAATATTGTAATTTGATAAGTTTTGTATTCGCAACTCTCAGATATGATGTATATTTTAATGGGATTAATCCCTCTATTTTGTAAAATGATCCACTTTTAAGTGTTATCACTGGAGTATGCCCCTTTTACTTTTGTAATAATATAGGACTTATGTCCCAGGCTAGACTGGAGGTTTTCTTCTCTGTTCTTTCCTACCAATGCCTACTTGAACGAAGGTAAGCTTTTGTAAAAAAAAAATTATATTAATCAAAGACTTCGGCTATTCACCAATTTTTTTTTAAAAAAATTAATCATAAAAATATTATTATTAACATACTATAAAAATATTTTAATAACCTATTAGCAATTTATTAAATACAATACTTTTATATTTAATTTAGTCTCCCATCTCCTAATTTATTAAATACAATACTTTTCTAATAAATTAATCAATAAATAATAGAGCAAATTTTTACCCATAAAAATAGTTTTATTTTCATTAGTTTTTTAAAGAATAATAAGACAAATAACAAAATCAAATAAAAAATAATGGACAAAACCACTTCATCATCTATCTCAATAATTGAGTTTCAAAGTGATGCCTCAACCATTGAGATATTTTTAGAATACTTAGACATATATTTTCTAAAAATTCAAGAGAGAAAAATTATACTATAATTAATCTCAAAATTTACAAATGATAACTTCAAACAAAAAACCTCCTAAATAAATAACATCTATAATTTCTAATCAATAATAAATATTTCATGTTTAGTTTTAATTTTTCAAAAAGAAACCAAAATAATCATAATAATTCAACATTTAATAATAATAATCATCTATTACAATAATTAATTATAAAAAATAATATTTAACATAATATAAAAATATTTTAAACCTAAAAACCATTTATTAAAATATAATACTTTTATATTACTAAACCAAAACTTTGAACTTACATGATAATATATATTAAAAAATTAACAATACAAGATGAAGTATTGGAAACCACACCTGACAGTACAGGAGAGATGGAAGCATGCATGTCAGAGGAGTTGGGAGATTGACGAAAATGCAAATGGCACGATGCACATAAGTTGCATTGTCCTGTTCAAAAATAATGCATATCTTTCTATGCTGAAATTGACAAGTACAAAAGGGATGCTTTGGAAAGAAAAAGGTACTTGGAAGGGAGGAATTGACCTCCCCACCTTCCCAAATATCTCCACACCCTCTCAAAATTCATGCACTCTAGTTCAAGGAAGTACAAACCCTCCACCCATAGCCACATTGGGATTAGAAAGACTATGGGGTCACATGTGAGGTAGGGTGAAAGGTAGTTAGGAGGTGATGGGAGGGAAACATCTATCGAGCTAAATATTTGCACCGGATGTGACATTTTTTTTAATTTATTAATTAAGTTAGAAAGTGCAAAAGCATAGTTTTGAGAGTTTTAAATTAATTAATAAATCAAACAAAATAGTCACATCCGATGCATTTCTTTTGCTATTTAGCCACGGGCTAATGGGAGTAGATTTAGCTAGGTGGGTCTTTGTTTAAAGCCTTAGCACATGGGTTTAAAGGAGGGGGGAACATGTGGGTTTTAAGGGAACATGGGATGTAGTGGTATGTAATTTAAGGTTTAGGGTGGTAAGGGTATCTTAGTTAGGGATTAGTACATAAGGTAAAGTGCTTGGGAGATTTTGGATAATATGCAAGTGTTAGTGTTAGGAAAAGTATATTAAGAGAATTAGTAAGAAAAGTTGGGAATAATTAGCATGTAGATAATAGGTGGGACATAGTAAATGGTAGGTTAGAAAGTTAGTTTAGTTTTATGTGAATAAATTTAGGATATAATTTGATAAATATTATGTTAGTTTATGCTTGGAATAAATAATGGGTTAAGATGGACTGTTATTTGGGTAAAAATTTAGTGTATAGAATTCATTGAAGGAATATGTATTTAAGGGTATTGTGGGAATCTATTAGCATATGGTGGTGACGAATTTGGAATTTTGTGATTTATTTTCTAATAATGTATGTTTTGTAAGTTAGTTAGTTCTTGTTAAATAGGCTATTTAGAAATAGGGAAAACTATATTCAATGGGAATAAGTAGCTTTATAGTAGATATTACTATGGAAATTTGAACATAAAAATGAGTAGTAAAAGTCTTTAGTAATTGAATTAAATATAATAAATAGGGTATAGATATATAGAAATATTAGTAATTAGAATTATTTAATTGGAAAAGTATTAACTAAATAGTGAATTTTTGGGTGTCATTACTTGAGATAAACTAACAAAATTGATAGTGTAAAACATAGGGTACACTAGTCAGGAGGAGTGTAGTAATAGTTATCTACCAATATGTTACATTAATGCATAAGTTTAATTATTTTATTGAAACCTTCATTCATTTTGACAACTAAAACATTCAATGGTTTCGAACCATAATACACATTTATAAAGTTAATATATACATACACATTATGTAATGAGTATCGAAGAATATGAGTATAGATAAGTAATTATGATAAGTAACAAGACATGAATACACATACATCATCTTCATAACATCCTATCATGTAACCTTACCTTAGATGTGGAGTTCAAAATCAAACATGACGGACCAACTAATAAACCTTGATAAAATGCTAGCATTGAGAACTTTAAAGATTAGAGTTCATCCTACCAACCTATAGATGTTGTATCAACAAATTGAGTCATCAGATCATAATTCCAACTTGAATTGAACATTCAACTAACCTATTTAGGGATCACCTCGGTTAGTGATTGCAAAATGTTGCAACCTTATGAACATAATTGTTTACTAGAAACCTTGAGTAGATGAGTTCAAAACTCTAGCCATTTGATAACCTAGTTGACAATGTATATTCCTCATGCATATGCCAATAGGTGATCTCCTAAGTTTCATCTTTTTTTAAAAATTTATAATTATAATTTTTTTTAAATGCAGTTGTATTTTTCCCTAAAATTTTGGGCATGACAGTTGTTTTTTCATTGATGTCAAATCTACCAATTAGACATGTTGTTATATAATCTAAATGTCATATATATTTTATTGATGAAGAGGATTTGAGGGTTTGCTCATAACAAAAGCACCTAGAGGAAAGGTTGAGTTAAGAAGAAGAAAATACAATGGACATTTGATTAGTTAGATTTGATAAGACAAAGTGATTGTTTATATCATGATGATGTTCAAGTCTTTGCAAAACAAGTCAAGATATATCACTTATGTAAAGCTTGATCCAGCAATAAAGTAAAATACTAAGGAATGTCAAGTGATTCTAGTGTCAACTAAGCCATAGTACAAGCCAAGAAAATTTAGTGTTGACTAAGCATCGGTGATCACTAAGTGCCAGAATTTAGTGATAGTCGAGTGACAATATTTGGAATGTGTTTTAGGAATCATGATTTTTAGTAGACTCAATTGATTTCTTAGGATATGGAAACCATGTTGAAGATAAGATTGATGAGTTGGATCATTTAATTCAAGGAAAGTATTAGGTATTATATCTAAGATTGAATTTGATGGATTAGAACTTTCTAGAAAAGAAGAAGATAGATAGATATAATGAATTGGATGAATTAGATCGTAAACCCTAAGATCTATGGTCATCATGAAGATGACAAAAGGCTAGAATTACCTATTTAAGGAGATACAAAGATGAACTTTAAGAGTATTCAAATAAAGGGATCAAAAGAGCGCAAATGATATATATGATGATGAGAGAAAAGTAAGGAATTTGTGTATGTTTCTAGTAAGAGGGAGCAAAGTTGTTGAAGTTGATAACTAAATCTAAGAAAAAGGCTTAAGTTTGATATGAAGAGAAGGATGATTGCTTGAAGCTATTGAGCTATCATTTTCTACAATGCTTAATGACAAGAATACTTTCAAACTCTCTCTTGAAAAGCTAATCTAGGATCAACTCCAAGGTTTTGGGTGATCTTGCAACCTACTAGAATCCACTCAATTGAAGATAAATGTGTATGTTCAATAGGAGGCATTTGTTGGTTCAAACAATTTTGGATAGGATGTTTGATCTGTTATTTGAAAATTAATCACAAAAGAAATATATTTTTGGTATATTTTATTTTATGATGAATGCAATTTATAGATGCAACTATATGAATTCCTATTTTAACCAAGTGTTAGCAAAGAAAATAACAAAGATAAGGTAATGAGAGATTAAAGAAAATAACTTGAAAGGAAAATTCCTAATGAACATCAACCATGGTAACAACACGTCTACGAGTTAAATCATTGAAAAGATCGAGTAGGAAACCAATGAAAATAGGAGCAATGCTTTCTCAATTCTACTGATGCAATTATCGATGAGAACTCAATAATAACCAAAAGATGTTTCAATTCTCATCAAATTGCAAGGCCACAAAAAGTGCACTCATGCAAGACAATAAGCTATGCAGGAACAATAGGTGATCATTTCTTCAACTTTGTACGTCAACATAATTTGTTAACATAAGGTAAACACCAGAACTAAAAGGTTGCACAATCATAACAACACAATAAAACCATTGGCTCCATTCTTATTCATGAACATGAATTCACAAAAATAACACACTCCAGCAAGAATAACTACACTCAAAATGAGAGCACCAATAGCATATATTATTGCATCAAAATAATGGCCTGAATTACATATTACATCCATGTATTTATAAGAAATCATCTCCTCCCTTTGTGTTGGGAGAGAGAGTTCTTAAAATGCAACTTATTCTAAAAAATAATAAAATAAATCTAATTATATACAAACTAACTCTCTAAATGGTGCTAATTAGGTCTCCACCCTTGTTTACATTAATTAATGGGTGTATGGACCTTTAAAATTCCCCTCAACAATTAATTAATGAGTGTTTACATTAATTAATTTCTCTCATTCCCTCCTCAACAATTAAATTTAGCTTCTTCTTTTATCTAAAAATAACCTCTCTCTTCAACCATGTTGATGTAGTGCCCATTGGAGACATGTACTTGATTGAAGAAGTAGTTTCCACTACAGGCCCCTTTACCTTAACAATCCTCTCTAGAGACTTTTCCCATTGAGAAAGATCACTAGTTGGAGTCTATGTATTTTATTTGGCTAAGGTCCTAGCCTTTGTATCATGAAGAGTTCGTTGAGGCTCTTTGCGTATTTTTCCCTTCCTCCAATACTTCATCAGCTTGCAGTTATTGGGGTTTAGCTTCCTCCATTTCTTATTCTTCTATTTCTATAGCCTAAGGAAGTGGCATCACTAAGCCTTTATCCAAGAATTTTAAGTCCTAAGATGGTCATAGTGGTGGAATGCCCAATGGTCCTTGAGGCAGAGGTGACATTTGACTCTAGTCCTCTCCTAAGCATTCACTCATGGGAGTATCTCTTATCTTCTCTCCCACCATCTCAATACCTACTAGAATGAAATCAAAATTGGAGAAGTCAAAGACATCAGTTTCTTGACCCTACATATCACCTATCCATTATTGTTGCTCATCTTTTTGTGTTGAAACCTGAATAGGTTCTTTCAAAGCAGATGGAGGTGTCATTGTTGAACTTCTTGTTCTCTCCCCTTTTGTTTCCTGTTTTGAGTAAATCCTATGACTCAAGGGGACATATACAATCTACTCCCCTTCTTCTTCTTCTACGTCAAATTCTGGGATTGTTTCAGGGACCTATGGGGGTAGAGTGTTCTTTTTCTTTAGTCTTCTCCTTCGTGTTCCCACCATAGTAGATTCAATCCTTTCCCTTTTTGGAGTTGAGGGATAGGCTTCTTCCTCTTGTGTAGCTTCTAGTGTCACCCTCTACTCTTATAGCTTTCCTTCTTTTGCATGTTCATCCTATACTTGTTCTTCATATAGAGGCACTTGTGGCTCTTGGCTGGGGTCTTTTTTAGGATCTTGAGCTTTAGTCTTAGCTTGTGGCTCTTGTTCTTATTGAGCTCCTTGGGATGTTTGCTCCTTTTCCTTTTTATACATTGTCTTCCTTTTTTTTCTTTCCCTTAGCTACCCTAAAGTACTCAACCTCCCTCTCATGTTGATGCACTATTTCTAGCCTCACTGGAGATTAAGCTAGGAAGGTTGGTACTGTGACTTTTGCACCTTTACCCTTAATAGGTTGTATTGTGGCTTGAAGAGGAATAACATAAGGAACTGGATCAAGTCTGAAAGGCTTCTTGATCCATTCCTTCATTAATTGGACTATATGGTGGGCTCTATGATTGATATTTTTATCCTCATCTTTTCCAATCTCTGCATTCATTATCGGCCTATCACAGATTTTATCCCTATTATATAATGGATCCAAGATGTCTTTGATGTCCTTTTTGACATCCTTTAATGAGATCTTCATTTTGAGCACTTTCTCTACTAGATATAGAGTCATCCTACAATAATCCCTTATTTGGATATCATAGTTATCTACTACATTCATCCAATGATATTCTAACACATATTCATGTATAAACTACTTCCCTATCATATGTTGCACCATCCCTATGTTGTCAAAGTAAGGGCAAGGGGATTTGTATTCTTCCAAGGGATACTGATCCCATTCTAAATCAAAAGTCATTATATCCTACTTTTTCTTGACCTCAAAAGCACCTATTGTGATAGGTCACACCCATGTCTTTTTGTATTTTCTTCTGACTCTATTATATGTAGATGTGAGTTATCAGGCAATATCCAACAAAAAGAGCCTATCTAATGGATATCTCAAGATTTTCTTAGGGCTTTCCAATGTACTAGCTACCCTTAAGTAGGTGAATGTTTTGAATTGGATGTAGTATGTGTCGATCTCTATGATCTTGGTCATTGCTTCTACTGACATCCTATTAATATAATCACCTTTAATAAATTAGATTATTGCAAATATGAAATTGTCATTCACCACCCTGTATTCTATGCTCTACTCTAAGAGTTTATTCTTCACTAGTTGAGGGTACACCACATAAGGCAATGCATTAGCATCTTGCATGCTCCCCTTCCAATAAAATCTTTGGTAGTATATGGGCCTTGCCACCAATAAGTACACCATGTATGATGTCATATAACATCATGGGTTAGCTCTGATGACTATGAGCTTCACATGCAAATTATCACGGAGGATAGTAGCCTAGTCTATTAACATCTTTGTCCTCCTAATGATTTCTATGAAGTGGACCATTCAGGTTTGAAGGCATCATATTGCTGGTAGTCACATGACCCTACTCAAAAGCACAATCACATATCTAATGTCATCTTTCATATAACCCCAAGTCATGTCTAATTTTTTGACTCTATGGCCCACTAGTGTTCTATCAATCAACAAGGTGTTAGAAGCATAAATGCTAATGATACTTCTATAGGGAGTATTGTAGAAACATGATTAGATCATTATCATGATGATATGTTACATTCATGACCATGATTGTCATTGGTGTCAACATAGTAGTTTTTTGTGGTATCTGATAGAAGAACAGTGGTAAAGATCAAGTTGGTACAAATAGATTGTTGAGTATTTTCACTAGCGTGGTTAAAGGGAGATATTAATAAGTGTCTAGTATATGTAGCTAACCTTAGGAGCAAAGATATAAAGTCTAGAATAAGTTATGCAAGTTTTGGTGAAGATTGTTCTGAGATAGAATTTACAGAAGCATGTTCTGGTAAACTTATTATATCTCTTAGTAGAGTTGTTATTCTGATAAGAAAGGTTAAACACATGTAGAAGACATGCTATTAATGGCATGGCTAAGCTCGCTGGTCATTATATTAAATGTACAAAAAGTTATTCAAGTTACAAGGTGATAGATTAATGTTATTTCTAAGTATAATATGTTCTTAATGAGGTCCTATAATAATTAATTGAGAAGGTGTAATAGCCGACTCAGGGAATTGTTTTATGGATTTGGTATAAAGGAAAGACATTTTCCTTTTTTATGTATGAATGATTGCATGAAGCATGAAGAGTGGAATAGAGGAGAAACAAGTTGATATATGAGGATAAGCAGAGCAGAGAAAAGTTGGAGAGAACTTCATTGCTGAGGTTTTATTCTGAGATTCGAGGTTCGATATTTGGATCCAAGCTTCATGACCTAGTCTACGAGGTCTAACAATGATTTTTTTGGTTGATAGGATAGAGGAAAGAGGTTAAAGAATAGCAAAAATAATTATTCTGCAAGGAATAATTGAGAGATCAGTTGGATAGTGAAGTTCATTGGTCTTGTCCTAGAAGTTGTTTGGACAGTGGGTTGTTCTACCTTCTATAACTCCTAATAGGGCCCATCCTCTAACAAGGACTGCACATATATATATATATATATATATATATATATATATATCATTCCCACTGGGGTTTTCCCTCTAATCAAGGGTTTCCCTAGTTAAAAAATCTAGTGTAATTGTGTATGTGCATCTTGTTATGGTTGTTGTTTACTTTGATTGAATGGTTAAGATTAATTAAGGTTTATTAATGGTTTAAGTGGATAACTAATTCAAGCCCCACCCCAGTTATCTTGGTGGACTATTACTTCTAACAATTTGTATCAAAGCATCAGGTCCTTGAAGATAAACTTTAACAACTTTGGGAGATCCATGGTGAATATATTCAGAAAGGATAGTCTGAAGTTTGATGTAACAAATTATGACAGATGAAAGGAAAAGATGAAGACACATTTTTTGTGTATGGGTCTAGGATATTGGATCTTGAAAAAATTAGAAAAGATAATTATTGTTGAAAATGCATTGGAAACTTGTACTGAGGATGAGAGAGAACTTTTCATGTGTGACATGAGAACTAGAGATGCACTATTGTTTGCACTTCCTAAAATTGAGTACAACTAGGTAAAAAAACTTGATGTTTCTCATAAGATTTGGAAAACTTTGGAAAATATTTTTCAAGGTGATGAACATTATAAGAAATTCAGGTTACAAAGTTGGATTTGTGCATTTCAAGATGCTAAAATGATGGAAAATGAATCTATAAGAACATATTTAGATAGAATATCAAAAATTATTGTACGTATCAGATCTCAAGGATGAACCAAGGAAGATGATGAGGTGATCTGGAAGATATTAAAGAGTTTAATGCCACCATTTAAGCAAGCAATTCAAATGATACAGTTGTTAATCTCTTATACCAATTATTTCACCAAGGAAACATTACTTAGGAGACTTGAAGTAGTTGAGAATGAGTTTAGAAAGTCCAAAGAATTTTCTAGATAAGAGATAGTTTTCAATGCCCTAAACATTCAACCTAATCTATCAAGGAGCACAAGTGGTAGAGGAGATTTTGCTAGTAGTAGAAAATCTAGCAAGGACAAAAAGATAGAAGGAGTAGCCCTTCTTGTAAGAAGAGAAAAAGATGGTAAGAAAATATTTAAATGTTGGACTTGTAATGAGTTCAGTCATTATGCATCTAAGTGTCCTAAGAGAGAGGAAAAGTATAAAGGAAAGTTCAAACCTAGAAGAGATAAAGATTATTTGTATTCCAATGAAGAATATGATTCTGATGAACAAGCAGTAAGTGCTAGTGATGATGAAATAGGATTTGTGGCTATTAAAGAAGAAAGTCTAGAGAAAATGGCTTTGGTATCACAAGTTG